>CM053764.1:7277883-7315077 GCA_028658305.1 Pachyuromys duprasi
ACTTTGATCACTGGTAGTGTTCTAGAAAATTTCTAATTATATGTAGTTTTCTCTGTTGTAAATTTACTATTTGTTGATTAGTAATTATCTTGCCCAATTCTTTCTTTTGCCTTCCTTCTATCCTTTATTCTTCCTTTCCTGATTTGTGGTTTTATATAGTGTCTTTGTAGTAATTTTTTTTAATTAATGAATATGAGACTTACAACTTTCCCTCAAGACTGTTTTATCTGTTTAGAAGGGTCCCTTGAAATTCCATATAAATTTGAAGATGAGCCTTTTCATTTCTGCTCCAAATCCCATTATTAGAATTTTGATAGGGATTTCAGAAACTATGTAGGTTGTTTTAATTAGTTCTGCACATTTCTATTTATTTTATTACTATTTACATTTTTGTGTGTGTGTGTGTGTGTGTGTGTGTGTGTGTGTCCATGGAGACCAGAAGAGGCCATCGATCCTGTGAACTGAGAGCTTCTTGAACCTTTCTGTTTGATCTTTGTTTTCTTTGGGAATTATGTTAAAATTAGGTATTATTTTTCAAAGCTGTGTTTTTAGGTGATGGGAGCTCATAGTTTTCTACCTGTTTAACAATACTTTCTTTTTAAAATAATTAATCGATTAGTTTCTTAAATTTACAACTAGTGTTTGTTACCTTAAATATGACTTGGTTGTTGTATTACTGTTTCTACAACTGTTTTCTTTGTGCATGTGTGTGTGCACATGAATCTTTAGTTTCATGATTTATAAATTTAAGAATTTATCTTGTCAACAGAACACAGATTCAAAAAACCCAACCAATTCATTAATTGGTGTTTAAATTATAAGAGCTAAGAACATGCAGATCTGAAAAACTTTATTAGTTGAGAGTGTAATTTTGGACCCAGGAAGAAAATAAAAATCCAGAAGACATACAGAAAGGTTGAAATTCCCTCGGAAGCCACTGGAGAAGAAACAAATTATTTAAGAAACTACAGCTCACTGACAGAGAATCTCTTATTTGTAAAAATCATAAATTCTAGGAAGATAATGTTCTTTTCAAATTTAGGCTTATTCATTTATTTTAAGTAGAAGGTATTTTTAAGTTCTCCACCCCTTAAAAAAACTGGTCTCATGTAGCCCATAATAGTTTTAACTGTAGCTAAGAATGACCCTAAACTCCTGATCCTCTTGCCTCAGCTTCTTAAGTACTGTGATTATAGGCGTGTACCACTACACCTATCTCCTATTGGTTCTGAAATTATTTATTAGCCATATGTGGTAGTGGCTCATATCTGTAATTCCAACACTCAGAAAACTCAGACAGGAAAATCACAAGTCAGAGGTCAGCTTGGCCTATGCAGCAAGTTTTGGTCCAACTGCTGAACACAGTGAAATGTTGCTCAGGTTCCAGGAAACAAGCAGGTCTTTAAATGGTGCTTCAGGGCTGTGTGGCAGTGTTAATGTGGTCAGGCTTAGCATTCACTGCATCTGGGCTCCTCTCCCTTAGTCTTTAGCTTGGAACAGAGTATAAGCACAGGAATTGGCATGGAAGATTGCGTGCACCTCCTGGAGTTTACATGGTTCTCAATGCTTATATTGGTTTCAACCAATAAGACGATCCTAGGCCAGTTCTCTAGAATGAAGTAGGTTTGTCTGTATTATACTGATGGCCTTCAGTTCCTGTTTAAATAGCTGTAGACCGACTCATTACTTCCTGGTCTCTTTTTTTAGATATTTATATTTTACTTGTACTTTACTATTCTACTGATTTCCTGTATTATATATCTGTTCAATTTGACAGAACAGATTAGGTCTATATCAAGAAATGAATTTATCTTCCCATAACACACTTCCTTTTTTTTTTTTTTTTTTTTTTTGAGAAGGGACCTCACTATGTAATTCCTGTTGGCCTGTAACTCACTATGTAGTTGAGGCTGGCCTTGAACTCACAGAGATCTGCCTGCTTCATGAGTGCTGAGATTAAAAGCATGTGCCCCACATCAGACACCCACAATACAGTTATGAAGCATTAATACACACCAATATGGAAAATGTCTTAATTTTGTCATTTTCACCATAAAAAAACTGTTTCTCAAGCTGCATGACAAAATTTCTGACCAATACCCTCCATTATATCAGTTACTTAAAGAGATATTTTTAAGCACACTTAAAATCTCTCATCGTGAGAGATTACAGAGCTATGATGTTCAGCAATAAGACCACAGCTTGTATAGATTATTATGTTATCTTCACACAAGTAAAGTTACGACGTTTGATGGTTTTCACCACCATCACTTCTGCATAAGTGGATACTCAACTCAGAACAATGGAATGATTTAGCCAGACATAAGTGAGAAATAGACGTCAAATTTGTTTTTGATGCAGGTCTCTTTCCCAAAGGAGACAGACCTTCACACACACACTCCTCATCCTCACTATCACAGTATCATACTATCACACTAAAGACGCATTCCCAAAGTAAGAGCTTCCACTCTAAGCCCCCTTTTTTGAGACAGAGTACTGGATTTTAGGAATGTTCCCCCAGCCCTGGAATGCTAACAGAAATCTAAAAGGGGTAGGCTGCCTGTGTTATGCTCACATGCCCGAGATCCCAGTTCTTCAGTAGTCTGAGGCAGGATGATTATAAATTTAAAACTATGCTGGGTTACAAAGTGAGTTCAAGGTCAACCCAGGTATCTTATGGAGACCTTATCTCAGAATGGTACCACTCGACTAGCATGCACTCGCCCTTAGGTTTCATGGCCAGTGGCATGAAACAATAGAAACACTCACAACCACTCCAGGGGTATAATGGCATATACTGTTTATAGAAAATAGTGAGAGCAAATACGCACAGCCAAGGATTATTTCCATTGATATAGCTTATAAGGTTATTACAAGTTTACCTGAGAAAATATTTCCTCTTTTTCTTTAAGCAGAGACTGAGGTGCTGACAGAAATTCCTTTTTCTCACAGCTCTCCTGGCTGATGAGTGTGTCTGCGTAGTTGGGCTGTGGGAAGATCAGGTGGCTTTTTCGAGAGTCGGCGGTGAGTGAGATCTCATGGCAATAGGTCTGTAGAAATGCATGTACCCCGTCAACACCTCCAAAGTTGGAGGCAGGCAGGCCAGTCAGTCCTCTTGTTGCAGTCTGGAGCAAGCGTGAGGAGTGCCAGTGTCTCAGCTTGAGCACCAAGAGCAAGATAACGAAAGCTAGGAAGATGCAGGAGACGGTAGCCACTGCCACCACCAGGTAGAGTGTGAGGTCTGAATCCTGGGGATCAGCAGGGCTATCTATGTTGCCCAGGTCAGCCAGGAGGTCAGGAATGCTGTCAGCCACTGCTATGGTCACTGTGACTGTGGTAGACAGAGGAGGTTGGCCATGGTCCTGCACAGACACCACCAGGCTCTGCTTCAGGGCATCTCTGTCCAGCAGGGCTCGAGCAGTGCGTACCTCACCCGTGTGCAGGCCCACCGAGAAGAGCCCTGGTTCACTGGCCTTGAGCAGGTGGTAGGACAGCCAGGCGTTCTGTCCTGAGTCTTTGTCCACTGCCACCACCTTGGTCACCAGGTAACCAGGCTCGGCAGATCGAGGTGCTAGTTCAACACCAGTGGAACCATCAGCAGGGAGGACAGGGTACAGGACCTCTGGGGCATTGTCATTCTGATCTATCATGAACAGACTCAGAGATACATTACTGCTGAGTTGTGGGTTCCCACTATCATGGGCCATCACTCTTAGCTGCAAATCCTGAAACTGCTCATAGTCAAAGGACTGCAGTGCATAGACAACTCCAGTGTCAGAGTTGATGGAGAAGTAAGATGACAAAGGTACTCCCTGAATAGTGTCTTCTACTAGGGAGTAAGTCACTAGTGCATTCTCATTGTGGTCAGCATCCCGGGCCTTTACTGAGAAGACAGAAGCCCCTCTGGGGTTATTTTCAGGAATGTAGACAGAGTAGGAGTCCTGTTCGAAAACTGGAGGATTGTCATTGATATCTGTCACTAGCAGTGACACATGAGCTTGGGTAGATAGGGGCGGGGTTCCCTGATCTGTTGCTGTTACTGTGATGTTGTACCCAGAGCTATATTCTCTGTCCAGTGTTCTTTCTGTTACTAAACGGTAATAATTGTCAACTAACTTTTCCAGTTTAAAGGGTAGGTTTCCAGTAATGGAACACGTGGTGTGACCATTGTTATCAGCATCTTGATCATGCACACTGATAAGAGCAATTATGGTCCCTGGAGGGAAGTTTTCTGGTACTGTGGTAGTGACAGAGGTGATTCCAATTTCTGGGGCATTATCATTAACATCCAAAACAGTGACCAGCGCCTTAGCTCTGGCCATGAGTCCAGCACCATCCTGAGCTTGAATTTCCATTGGATAAACTTTGTATTCTTCAAAATCTAGTGGCTCTTTATTTGATATTTCTCCTGTGTAAGAATCCAACTGAAATTTCCGGACCACACTGTGGTCTACGTTGTGAAAGGAGTATGTTACTTTGCCATTAGCGCCCTCATCCGGGTCAGTGGCATTCACCTTGAGTAGCTGAGTGCCTAGGGGGACATTCTCAGGAACACTTACGTGATACTCTGCCTGAGTAAACGCTGGTGGGTTGTCGTTCACATCTACCACCTGAACACGAATTTGCAGAGTCCCTGAGTGTACTGGGTTGCCCCCATCAGAAGCGGTGAGGACAAGGTAGTGGATAGCATCTTTTTCTCTGTCTAGAGGGCTCTGCAGTACCATCTCTGGCTGCTGTGATCCTTCAGGTCCCTGTTGCACATCCAGGAAGAAGTGGGGGTTAGCGCTTAGCTGGTAACTCTGAAGTGAGTTTATACCCACATCAAGATCTTGCCCAAGAGGCAGAGGGATCCTGGTACCTGGAGTCGTTATTTCGCTCATTTTTAATTCTAGCTCTTCTAACTGGAATTGAGGAGTGTTGTCATTAATATCAATTATCTCTACTTCGATGGGGAAAAGCTTCATTTCATCCTCCACAAGGATGTTAAAGCTCAGGAGACAGGGTGCGCTCTGGGAGCACAGCTCCTCCCGGTCGATCCTGCTGGCGGTGACCAAGCTGCCGCTTCGCGGGTTCAGGGAGAAAAGCTGCGACCTACCTCTGGAGACGATGCGGACCCCGCGCCCCGCCAGCTCGTGGGGCTCCAGCCCCAGGTCCTTGGCAATGCTGCCCACGAAGGAGCCTTTGTCGGTTTCTTCTAACACAGAGTAGCGGATGTTGCCAGCCCCGGCTGCCAATAGTAGCTCCAGAGAAAGGCACAGCAGCATCAGCCCGCTCCGGCCGGTTAGCGTCTCTAGAATCGCCATTGTTTCTCTGCTTTTCCAGGGTCTTTAGATGATTACAGCAGAGAGCAGTCCAGAAGTACGCCGGGCAGTCTCAGGCGGCCATTTTCAGCCTGGTGTGATGGAGAGTCTAAGGGTCACATGTGGTTGTTTTTTTTTTTTTTTTTAAATTGGGAGAAGAGCAGTGTAAAGCATGTATTCCCAGGTTGGTGAACAGCGGCGCCTAGAGCCGTAACAAGTTACTGCGCTCTTGGAAATACAATGGAGTATCTCTGAAGTCCAGGTTTACCGGCAGGGAAATTGTTAATTATTTTTACAATAGTATGTATAAATGCACGTGCGTATGTATGTATGCATGTATGTACACATTATATGTAAAGAAGAAACTATATTCACTTCCTTATTGATATTTTGCTGTGTTGTAGTGTGCTGGAGAACATGGTAGTCCAAATTTAAATTACTTGCTTTTCCTTTTTGCTATTCAAGATATAGCTAAAAGCTCTCTAACCACGAAGAGAAATCAGTCGCCCATTTATTCTGTTGTATAGCTTGACTATTTGATAAGTTCGAAGGCCACAAAGAACAATTTGGAGGATGAAAAAAATCTATTGGGTGGGGGAAGTGAACTCTCAGACTTCAGGATAGAGTCTCTGAATCTGAGCCACTCCGTTTTCCTTCTATTGTGGTTTGAATATTTTCAGAACTCTGGAATTTTGAAGACCACGTTAAATCATATCCTTATCCCCCCTTTTATTCCGAAGCAGATATGTTGGGACTTAATTTTTCCCTAAAGGGGAAAATTTTTGCATAGAATAAAATCACAGTCTTGCAATTTCATTAAAAAATCACATGGATATATAATTTGACTTCAAACTCGAGAGAAAAGTTGTGATATTATTCTTCATGGATGGAAAAATAGCCACATCTTTATTTTCAGGAAGGCTACAGGGATAATTGGTGTTCTACAACTGTGCATTATATTCCCCAAGAGAAGGTGGCTTTCTTAAACAGCAGTAGCTTCTAACTAGGATGAAGATGCTACTTTCTTTCAGTTCACTGGTCCGGTGACAGAGCAGCACCTGCAGTGGGGAGCCCACATTGGTTTGGTTTAGGCTGGTAGGCTCTCTGGAGCTCAGCGTCTGGTCCTTTCATACGAGGAGAAGAACAGAATGCTAGTGGTCCGACCCAGGTCAAGGTAGACAAAGATATATTTGCAGAAAATGGAGAGCAGCTCCTGAGAAGTACCTTATAAGAACTACAGGATCCTGGCTGAAGAGAGTTCTTGGAAGGTTCAGAGCTCTTTAGAGCTTGGAGTAGACTGGAATATTTAGAATGGTGAAGAAGGCTGTAGACTCAGTCAACAGACCAAAATCCAGATGAATGAACTGAGTCTTTTTTTTTTTTTTTAATTTTGTGTGTGTGGTTTTGAGATGGAGTTTCTCTGTATAGCTTGGAACTCAGAACTCCATTTGCCTCTGCCTCCTGAGTGCTGAGATTTATGTGTGTGCCACCTTGCCCAGCTGAGTGAATTGAATTTTTTTTTCTGAGACAGGGTTTCTCTGTGTAGTCTTGGCTGTCCTGGACTCACTTTGTAGACCAGGCTGGCCTCGAACTCACAGAAATCTGCCTGCCTCTGCCTCCTGGAGTGCTGGATTGCAGGTGTGCGCCACCATGCTTGGCTGTGAATTGAATCTTCTAGTTTGAAGAAAAGCATGACTAATCTGAGAATCTAGAGGAGGAACTTTCCAGCTCTGGCCAGTTTTGAAGTCTTGGTTGGTTGGTTGGTTGTAGAAAAGAACCGTTCCTTCTGCTAAACGTGCTGTGGTGGTAGGTCATTCTGAGAACTAGCAAGATTTATCCCAAGGGTTTTCTCAGCTTGCAGATGGGCTGCAGTAACAGCAAACATTTGTAGAATTTCTCATATTCTGAATTACTAAATGATGATTACATTCAGTGAAAGATACATTTGTCCACTGAGTGAAATGCTGGCAGATGTGGAAAGTTGCTGATTAGTTTCTTCAAAACCAAACCAAACCAAAACAACAACAAAAACCACCACCACCACCACCACCACCAACAACAAAAATCGACGGGAAAATGGTGGTTGATAGCAAATCAAGTTAAACATAATAATCTGAAAATGAAATAAAAGACTGAGAGGTAAAAGTACAAGAAGAAAAAGATAGATTAGATTCAAAAACAATCTGGAGATCTGGGAAAGGTCAATATAAAACGCTGTTATCGCCAGGCACTTGGAATCATTAGTTCAACCACAAAGCAGCGACGAGGGTACCGGGTTCCACTCCTTCCCACAGCCAGGGGTGCAGCCTAACAAGAAGGGTATTTCTTGGAAGTCAATGGCTTTGTTCTAGTTATGATAAATCCATAGTAAATCATTTAAAGCCATATGAATAAATCAGTATATATTTCATAAATACACACATTACCTGTCCTTTTATCATCTGCTAAGTGTCCTACCCACTTAACACAGTGGCACGACACTCAGTGATGCTCTGCTGAATTCTGAAATACTTGCACTAAGGGAAAAAAGTGCACTCCAAGGTCAGGACACTTACAATTTTGTTTGCTTTGTAGTAATTTACTACAAAAAGTAAATGACACAATTTTGTTTGCTTTGTAGTAATTTACTACAAAAAGTAAATTATCAGTGCACTGACATTGGAATTACAGTAATGAAATAGTATTTTTTTGTGAAGCATTATTATAAATTATTTGGATACGTAAATATAGCATAGATCGTTTCACCAGGGAGAAATATTTTCTTGTAAATATATGTTAAATTTGTTATTCCTTATATATTTTACTTCACAAAGGCTGAGCTTGAGCTGGAGACATAGCTCAGTTGATCTGTACATCATCGTTGAGCATGCACAAAGCTCCGGGTTCAATCCATAACACAGCAGAAACACAATGGTGGTGTGCGTGTCTGTAATCCTGTAATCCTAGCAAGAAGTTAAGAGTCAGGAAGATAAGAAGGTCTAAGCTATCCTTGGCTTACACAGTGGGTTTGAGGTCAGCCTGGCTAAAGGAGACTATTTCAGATAAAAAGAAAGAAAGAAAGGGAAGAAAAAGAAAAAAGAAAGGAAAAAGTTGAACTCTTATATCAGTAAATGATTAAATGGAACATGAATTTCCTTGTGCAATCATAACAAATAAATTTATCTCTTGGTTGTCTTAGGTTAAAAAAAGAATTGTCTTTGCTTATATTATAAGTCCCATAGCTTTTGCTGATCTTCCATTGTTATATTTAAAATCTAAGCCTTTGCAAATGTTTAATTTATTCCTTGATAAAAATGATTACTAACTACAATATCTCAAATTACAGTAATTTATTTTTCTTCATCTGACCAAAAAAATATGGTATTTGCACTCTACAGTTTGGCATTTCAGTAACAACTGAGACAGGATGGCAGCCAACTAGATACAATAGCTACAAAAGGTTCAGAAAATAGAAAATGGAAGGAAGGAATTAACTGCCAAATGAATTGTTCTCGGAAGGAGGATTTCTCTTCTTATATAATTAAATCTATAGTTTCTCAGAATCTCAAAGACAAGTATAAGGACCTTAAGGGTAGTAACTTAATGATGTAATAAACCTCCTTCATTATTGCAAGGAAGAAACTCTTTAATAAAAAAATAAGACTTTTCAGAACATGTCAATGCATGCAAACTTATTCCAAAAGGAACTGTGAACCAGAGGAAAAATAAAGCACCCATAAAAATAATGAGTAAACCTGTAGAGATTCCCACCGCACCCCCACCAATGAAAGACAAGCAGGAGCAACTTACAAAAGGCTGTCCTAGGTGAACATATTCAAACTCACATGTATATATGTTACTCCAACGTAACACTGAAGGCCTCACTGTTGGCACTGCAGTTGAAGAATACCTCTGGAATTAATCTGAAGAAACTAAGATTTTATATTAGGTGGATCCTAATATAAAATACGCATAGATTGTAGTAACAGGTGGATGGCTCATAAGTTGGGAGGAACACTAAAACCATACTTCAGAGACTAGACTGGCAGACGTTCCTAAGGTTGGAGCTAGAGCAATATTACCGGCTCAGAAGGATTACTAGCATCCCTCTGAGGATGATGAGTATAGAAACTGAGGCAAGGCCAAAACTGAACCTCTGTCTGCCTGGCAGTGATATGCTGGGTACACTGAGGCAGCAAAAACTCACGGTAAAGACTAGGTACTGTGTAGCAACTATCCACCATAAAGGCCTTGGTAGGTTCGGTCTCTGAGACATGGAGCAGTGTTGTACGTGCTTAGTTGTACGAGCTCCTAGGTTGAAGAACCATGTTATCTGGTCTGAAATATGACAGGACAGTTGGCTCTGATGCTTCAAGTTGGTTTTCACTTTGGTCCCCAGAGAGGCTACATAGCGCACATTGCAGCGCCTCACCTAGCTGGAGCTCTTGGGAAAACATCCTCCTTGTATTTTTGTGTCAGTCACACCATCACAGGGAAGCTCATGACGGCACTGAGCCAGTCAAACCCTGGTTATCATGCTGAAAGTCAACAGCAGTCTGCAGGAATACTACTGTAATGTGCACTCGCTGACATAGGGCAGTATTACCCTCTTGGTGCATGGTCAGGAAGAAACAAGGATTACAAAAGACTCCAAACTCTGCTTAGAAGTGCTGAAGTATTCACTGGAGGCTTGGGTGAGTGTTCCCAATCCCTTGGCACAGGCACACAGTACACATGAGTAATCCAGCATTCTGGAGGCAGAGACTGAAGGGTTATGATTTTGAGGCCAGCCTGTGCTACACAGCAAGACTCTGTCTCAAAGAAACATAAGGGTGTGTCTCTGTGTGGAACACCTGCCTAACAAAAAAGTTCTCATGCTCAGACCTCAGCATCGATAAAAGATAAAGAGAGAAAAGAAATACAACGGCCTGTCTGAATAGAAGAACCACTTTGACTGCTTTTTTTGTTTTGACAGCATTTCACTCTGCAGTCCAGGCTGGCCTTAATCTCTGGATCTTCTTGCTCAGCCTCCTGGGTGCTGGGGTTATGAGCATGCACCATCACTCCCTGCAAGCGGAGCATTTTTGTTGGTGAAAATGCTTGTGCTGGAGAAGAGGGATGGCTCAGCCCTGAGAAGGCACTGCTGCCAAGATTGTACTTCAGAGTCTGCTCCCATTTAGGATTCCATCTGTCAGTAGGTGACAATTATATAGTAATTCTTGGAAGTGAACTGTCAGTGGGATCATTCCTTCTGCAACCATTTTCACCTTTCCATTTAAGCAAAGCTCTCAGTTCTGCTGTTTGATAATACAATAGCAGTTCTTATCTGTGGACACCTGGTTGACAGTGACCTGTGTTGCACTGTAGTTCTTCACCTCCATTTCAACTGGGACTCTGAAAATGGGTCTTTAGACTGCCTCCAATCTTTTATCCCAGGAGGTTACTTTTTTAAAAAATCAAAACAAGAATTTCTGCAATCCACAGGCAGTAGATTCTATTCTGTATGAGTTTTGAGATTGTGTGGAAATTACAGGAGAACTCTACCTTAAGGATGACAGTGAGATTACCTGGAATGTGGTCAAGGCGAGGATGGGTTCTTCTGCAGGATGGCTCAGGTGCAAGCTGTGACTCAACATCCAAGGCGCTAAGGCTTTATTTTGTCCAGAGATGCTCCGCCCCAGTGCAGTGGCAACCTTGCTCCTCTGGTTCAGGCTTTCTTCAGGAGTAGTTCCCATGATTTACTGCTGTAGTGCTGTCCATTCATTTCTGGAGTCAGAGGAGATGATTACTGAAAGTTATGCGATACATTTGTAGGGTTATTCTCAGCATCTGTATCTTTAACTGCTGCTGTTAAGATGGCACGCGTAATTTCCAAATCAGTCTGTAACACAGCCACTGTCGTTTAAGTCCAGGGTGATTTTGTCTATATGATTTTCAGTAGATTTAATTTTCAAATTCTAGTGGCTTCCGTAATTTCTTTGGTGGAACTGCTGCGTCGATCTGATCATTCTTAAGTTGGTCTCTGCCATCTTGGCTAGATGGAGCAGTTCTCAGCACTCACCCTCAGATTCCCCACTCTTAAACACTCAGCCTTCTTTTCGAATAACGCTGCGCAGTAGTTTCGTGGTCGTAGGAGCAGAACAAAGACTGCAGGAAGGGAGGCGGCGCTTCCTGCGCTCTGTGCGCCTGCCCCGTGGGCGACTTCCTATCCACGCCGCTGTTGAGCAGCCAATTCACTCCCTGCAAGTGCTCCCAGCTTTCCAGGAAGAAACCACCAACACCTCACTCCGAGTCACAAACTCCTGACGATGATGACCAGGATATTCTAAGCGGAAAGCAGGAGAGGGCGACGGAAACGGAGAGGTTCCAGCAGAGCGCAGGGAGGCCGTGCATTCCTCGGTTGTGTCGAAAGTCCGCGGGGATCACCGGGGCAGAATGGCCACGGACTGACTGGACGACAGCGGCACCCAGAGGTCCAGGGTGGTACCTACCGCAAGTTGCTTCTGAAATCCCTTTGGAGACCACTTTCCTTCATTTCCCAGACTTGTGTTAGAATACCAGCTACTTTGACGTGAAGAGTATAGATTGCATTTTTTTTTTTTTTTGGCAAAACAGTAAAACTGTTTTTCACTAAATTTAAGTGAAGTAATCTAATCTATTTGAGTTCGACTTTAGAAACTTAGTACAGTTTTTCCTCGATAATCTTTTTTTCCCCGGTGCTGAGTATCATTGCGCTTGCCTAGACTAGCGGTATACACGCCCCGCCCTTGGTACTAAAGTTTGAAGATGAAACACTGATGAAATATTCTTCTTTGGAAAAAACTGGGAGACTCAGGAGACAGGAGACCCACCACAAGTTCGAAATTAGCCAGGTCTGCGCGGAAAGTTCCAAGTCAGCAATGGTGACATAAAGAGACATTATCGCAACAAAAAAAGAGTTCTCTTTAATAGAGAAATTATACACTGTAAAAAGATATAGCAAAAAATAATTCCTACAGTTGAGATGGTTCAGTGGGTAAAACAGCTCGCTGGGCAAGCATGAGGATCTTAGTCTAAATACCTAGCAGCCATATAAAAGCTGATGGTTACACTGTCCCTGTAACCATAGCTCTGTGCGGGAGTGGAGACCCGAGGTCACCAGGGCTTGCTGCCTGCCAGCCTAGGTCCAGGTTCAGTAACAGATCCATAGCTGGGGTGTAACAAGGACCGTGAAAGGAGATGACATTCTACAACTTCCTCTGGCTCCCACTTGTACGAACGGGCAGGTGAGGGCCTTCATGCACTGGCAAACACACACAAAATAAAATAATAAATTCTTACTGTAAATTCAGACACATAACTTTCACTATAAAACATCAAAAACACGTACAGAAATGAAAATAATTCAGAATTGTATTAATTTAAAATTTTACCTTTGATATCTATCCTATCTCTTCCAATACACATAGACTTTAAAAATTCCCCAAATAATCAGCTCTTTTGTGGACATTATTAGTTACTCATATAATTTTACTAAAACATGCAGTTTAGATATCCGCTGTCTGTATACACTGTTGTGGGTTATCAACCAGAAAAGATTGCCTGTACACGGGTTTAAGCCAAGAGGAAGTATTAGTCGGCTAGCTACTACACTGGGTATTCCGGATCCCAGCGTAACCCTGAGTCTTTCTGAGGATGGGCTTTTAAGCACAAAAACAATACAAAACAAAACAAAAAAACTCCATGTCCTAGGTTGACATGCTGCAGACATGACAAGAACAGTTAGCCAGAAGTATAGAAGACAGAAAGCAAGGTTAGTACATTTAGAGACATTCCAAGAACTATAGACTTTGCTGGATTAGGTCTTTATTTTTGTTTTGTTGGGTAGTGCTGTCTACGTGCCAAAATTTTCAGCCTGAATGGTACTCCCATCATGGAGTCAGTTGTGGTAAGGTCTGTGTCCCTGTTACATACCCAAAGAGAAGAGAAGACAACTGTGTAGGTTCTGATAAATCTGAAAAGAACAACAAATAAACAAAAACAAAATTTGTTTTAAAAAATAATTATTTGTTAGGATTATAAGCTTAAAATTATAACAACAGGGCAGTTTCCCAATCTTGGTATTATTTTGAGTTAGATATTTCTCTACTCTGTGAGTATGTGGGGAGTGGAGTTGTTCTGTGCCATGTTTAATGCTATCTCCAGTAGATTCTACTTTCACAATTGTGACAACCAAAATGTTTGGACATTAACGAAGGTCACTTTCTTCCAACCACTTTCAGGAACATAGGTTAACTGTATTTACATGTGGAATATTGCGGAGCAGTATTCCTGCCTTAATCCACAATAAGGCAGGCTTTCCCCTGAATTCAGTCCCAGGAACCAGGACAAATACAATTAATTAAACAAACAAGTTAGTAGGTGTGATGGCTAACATTGATTGTCAACCTGATTGCATCTGGAATCCAGTAAAACCCAAGCCGCTGGGACCTTTTATGAGAAATTTTTTTTATTAGATTATTTGAGGCTGCAAGATTCACTCTAAGTGTGGGCAGCACCCTCTGGCTGCAGCGCAGGTAAAAGGAAGTGGAAGAAAGAACTTTTCTCCCTTATTGCCCTCACTCTTACTGGCAAGTTTGGTTTCCTCTGCCACACTAACATTGTTAGATTACCCTAATCACATCCTCTAGTTCAACCTGATAAATCTCCTTTTAACACACACACACATACAGCCGGGTGTGATTGCATACACCTGTTATTCTAGCACTCAGGGAGGCAGAGGAAGGAGGATCTCTGTGATTTTGGGGCCAGCCTGGTCTACACACACACACACACACACACACACACACACACACGGTGACTCATAACAATCAATAGTAAGGAGATCTGGTGCACAGGCACATATGCAGGCAGGATGTTGTATACATAATAAATAAATAAATCTTTAAAAAGAGCACTAGCACAATATTCAAATATACTGTGTTAGATTTTAGTCCCCCCTTTTTGAGACAGGGTTTCTTTGTGTAGCCCTGGATGTTCTGTAACTCATCACTCTGTATAGAACAGGCTGGCCTTAAACTCTCAGAAAGCCAATTCCCCCTGAGCTCTGAGTACTGGGATTAAAGGCACGAACCACTAATGTTTGGCAGATTTTAGTTACTTTGACAAGATATCTTATATAAACAACTTAACGGAAGCAAGGACTTATTTTGCCTGCTTGATCTCTCCTTGATATCACTGTCTTCAGTCCTCAGCACAGCCTAATGCCAGAAGGGTACGTGACAGCAGAGATGTTATGTTCGTAGTGGCCAAGAAGCAAAGAGAGATGAAGCAAGGACAAGAGAGACCGTCCCAGGGAATGTCCCCACTGTCCTTTCTCCCACCTTCCACCACACCCTAGTAATTTCACGTTATCCATTAAGGCTCTGCCTTGTGAGTGCTGGTATTAAAGGTGCTGATTATCAAGCCTGGCTCCTGTGTTCTTGTATTAGGGCCTGGAACACAATGAACAAGACAAAGCATTCTACCATGTAGTCAATTAAGTACATAAAAAAAAACAAGAATAATTTTGGAAATGCTAACTACATTTTAAGAGGGTCATTTTAATTTAGATATGGTATTTTAGAAGATATAAATCAAATGACTTTGATTCACCACCACAAGATCTAACTAAAACAGTAAGTGAAAATGGATACCAAGAAGTGGAAACAACAAGGTGTGATGGAGCATCCCTTTGATACTGGTGCTCAGGGCTCAGAGACAGGTGGGTTTGAGTGAGGTTGAGGGCAGACAGGGCTTCATAGTGAGACCCTGTTGTTTTAAAAGAAAGAAAACCCTAACCATTCGATTTTACCAATGAAGACTCAGGAGCCAGATGCTGGGGTGAAAACCTCCTAACTCAGAGAGGTAGAGAAAGCACCCAGCTGACCTCCTTACTCAGCTCACATGCCAGAAGAAAAGGCCAAAAGCCCAAAGCTAAAATCTTGCTAGCTCAACTGATGGCCCAGGATAAAACGGCCTGCTAGCTCACCTAATAGCCCAGGAGGAAAAGACAAAAGGCTTAAAACCAAACAGCCAAAGAGCTGGAATTTCCCAAATTGCTGAAGAGCTTAAGAGCTAAAGCCCTCTTCGTCCCCATGCTGTCTACCCTTCATCTCAAAGTCCCTCCTTTCTGTTAATCCCTGTCAGCTGGTTACTTGCTGACCTCTGGTTAACTTTATTAAATCCTGTGTACAGAAAGCTCTTGGATTAAAGGTGTGTGCTAGGGCTGAGCCACACCATAATTTCCTGTTTACAATAAACAGAAAGTTCTTGGATTAAAAGAGTGTGTTAGGGCTGAATCACACCAAACAGGTTTTTACAGTTCACAATCTCTGGGATCACAGTGGGATCAAATAACTTGCAACAAAACCCTGTCTCAAACAAAAGAGTGGAATTTGTCATTTTATTCTAAAGTACTATACCACAAGCTGATGAACACTTTAGTATCCATAGTGCAAACAGATCAAAGTAGTAAGACAGTAAAGAAGTGAACCAAATTCTAAAGTAATTAAAAAATTACTTGCCAGTAAGAGCCAGGACATATGCTGGGGATGGTGGCTGTTATCCCAGCACTTGGAAGACTGATTGAACCAGAAGGATCACTAGGAGTTCAAGGTTCTGTCTCAGTAGGGCCACAGAAACAATGTATCAAGAAAGATAAAAAAAAAAAAAAGCTTCCCAATTACACTTCAGTTGTAACAGGGCCCTAGACCTTAGCACAACTGACTCCATGATGAAACTACCATTGATCATATAGACAGTACTAATTGCCAAAAGAAAACAAAGACCTAAATCATCAAATTCCGTAGTTCTGGGAAAGTGTCTAAATGAATTAACTTTGCCTTTTGGCTTCTGTAGTTCTGCTTCTTGGCTAACTGTTCTTGTTAAAAGAAGTATGTCAGTCCCCCCTACCCCCTTCTTGCTTTAAAGCCCACCCTGAGAAAAGCTCAGAGCTACACTGGTATCCAGAACAATCAGTGGCTAGCTAATAAGGACTTTCTATTGGCTTGAACCCATGTCCCAGCAGTCTTCTCTGGTGGATATCCCACACTACAATCAGACCATTTGTATTCCAGACAATTCTGTTCGAAATGAACCTGTGCCATCATAAAAGCATTTGCTTACATTTATACCTTTTAGACACATTACCAAAAAGATCATATATATCACACCTGGTCCTCTGGAGTCCCTCAAAATACAAATGAACCTAAAGGCTTAGATCCCCTCAAGGCACCTTCATATTAACACGATGACACACTTAGCGTTATATAGTGAACAGGTTATTTCCTCACTCCGCTGGGTTGGGTACTTTACAGTTTGCTTTGTGTTTAGTTCCCAAAGCTAGTAGCGGAGACCGACTGGGTACGCCCTGGAAGTAAAGATGCTTTCTGCAAGGACGCCCATTTTCTCCGGTAATCACTCGCTAGACTAGAAACTGTCCCGCCCCACGACTTCATAAAAGTGCTGTCTTAGGGGGCAAACGTTTGTCTTTCTTTTCGGAATCCTCAGCTTTCATGTCCAACCCAAAACGTTTCCTAAAACACTAACGGTAATCCCGTTCAGGGTAAGAACAAACAGCATAATTTCAAGACTGCGCCTGCGCGCGCCGTGACGCCAGTACTTCCGGGCGCGCTGGCGTCACACCGCCGCGTCTACTTCCGGTCTGTGACGGAGCGCTTCCTGTTTTTCCGGGTGACGGGAGGCGGGCGGAAGCCGTCTGCTCGGGAGTCCGGCGCCTAGCGCGGAGGGGCGGCGGGATTCGCGCCGCGGGTCCTAGCCGTTTCGTTGGTGGCGCGCAGGTCGCGGTGCCTGGAGGCCGAAATCGCGGAGAACCCGAAAGGCAGCCGCGCCGCTCTCCGCCGCTTTGCTCTGGCCGCGAAAAGCCGCGTTTAGAATCGCCAGTGAACTGTAAGTACGCGGGGCAAAGCGGGCTCACTGCACCTCTGCTTTTTAAATGTCTTAGTGGAGAGAATTTGTGGATTCTCGCAGACGCCCGTAACTAAACCCCTGTAACTAAACGTCTGTACCTAAAACCCCTCAGGCGCTGCTGTTTCCATTGCTGTTGGCGTTATGCAGCAGCGGGATCTAGAAGCGCCAACTTGGTATTGCATCTGGTGGACTAATGAATTTAACGGGGAAAATGCCAAAAGGGGCTGCAGATTTAGAGATAAGAAATGAAACAAGACAAAATAGACACTAGCTGATGTTGCTGTTTTCCTTAGAACTCTGTAACAGTTTAAATTATACTAATAGTGCCCTTTTTTTTCTTTACTGTTGTAGGAGCTGGAATTTTTTAGTGCAGCAAGTATTTATTGGAAAAATAACTCAGAAGGAATTAAGGATGAGTAAGAGCAAAGATGATGCACCTCATGAACTAGAGAGCCAGTTTATCATACGATTTCCCCCAGAATATGCCGCTACTGTGAGGAGGGCAGTGCAGTCTGGACATGTCAACCTGAAAGACAGACTAACCATTGAGTTGCATCCTGATGGCCGTCATGGAATTGTCAGAGTGGATCGAGTTCCACTGGCCTCAAAATTAGTAGATTTGCCTTGTGTTATGGAAAGCTTGAAAACTATTGATAAAAAAACCTTTTACAAGACAGCCGATATCTGTCAGATGCTTGTATCCACAGTAGATGGTGACCTATACCCTCCGGTGGAGGAACCCGTTGCCACTGCTGATCCTAAAGCAAGCAAGAAAAAAGATAAGGACAAAGAGAAAAAGTTTGTTTGGAACCATGGAATTACTCTACCTCTTAAAAATGTCAGAAAGAGAAGGTTCCGGAAGACTGCAAAGAAAAAGTATATTGAATCTCCAGATGTAGAAAAAGAAGTGAAGAGGCTGCTGAGTACAGATGCAGAAGCTGTCAGCACTCGGTGGGAGATAATTGCCGAAGATGAAACGAAGGAGACAGAAAACCAAGGCCTTGATATCTCCTCTCCAGGGATGTCTGGCCGCAGGCAGGGCCATGACTCCTTAGAACATGATGAACTTCGAGAGATATTCAATGACCTCAGCAGCAGTAGTGAGGATGAAGAAGATGTAAACATCATTGACACTGAGGAAGATCTGGAGAGACAGCTACAAGACAAGCTAAATGAATCAGATGAACAGCCCCAGGAAAACAAAGGAACCAATCAGTTGGTTATGGGAATTCAGAAACAGATTGATAACATGAAAGGCAAGCTCCAAGAGACCCAAGATAGGGCAAAGCGCCAGGAGGATCTCATCATGAAAGTAGAAAACCTGGCTCTCAAGAACAGGTTTCAGGCTGTTCTGGATGAACTCAAACAAAAGGAGGATCGGGAAAAGGAGCAGCTTAGCTCTTTGCAAGAAGAGCTAGAATCACTTCTAGAGAAGTGAGAATGTTGATTTAATTCTTAGATTAGTCAGCTTGAGAAATATTTTCATAGTAAGATCTCATAGTTCTTATTCCCTATAATGCTAGGAGTTTTGTTGATTTTTTGTTTGTTTGTTTTGTTTTTTTTCCAGAACCAGTGTGCTGGGTTTTCATTCTTGGAGTAGGATTGCATAGGCTGGTTTATTGTAGGAAAGTTATATGTAAGATTAGTGAAAAGAATACTTGAGCTTCAATCACTTCACCATAGGAATTTTTTTTTTTTTTTTTTTTACTGTAGTGTGTTTCCCAGAAGTTTCTATTTCTTTTTTTTGGTGCTAAGATCAGTAAGAAGCTAACCTACAGGAAGTGAAGTTAGTTCATGTGTTTGTTGTATATTTTAAAATCTATTAGTCAGTCATCTCTCTCTAGATGTCCAGATAGGCAGACAGACAGACATATAGACATATAACAGATACTAGCTATTAGCTCCTCAGAAAGTTTTCATGTTACAGAAATGCAAGTTATTTCATAAAGTTGTTTCTTACACAATTAAAGCTACTAATTTTCACATTATAATGTTTATCTTGTTCTTCTGTGATAATAGCGCAAGTTGAGGTGGGTTCATGGAGTTCAAAGATTGAATGGTGTGCTCATATTTGTTGATAAAGATACATGCTGTTTTTTTGTGTTTTCAGAAAAAAGAATACATAAGGTAAAATGGAGAAATTCATCTTTGAATTAAGGTTCAAGTCCACCTGCTCCATCTGGAGGTGTGAAAACACTTGAGTCTAGAGCCTTCTGAAACTACTCTATTTTCATCGATGAACATCTGTATGTTTTTATTAAGCACTAAGGTTATCTAAAATGTTGGAAGCAATTAAACGGTGGTTATCAGATAAACCATTCTACTTGCCTAGAGTATATTTTTAACTACTGTCAATTTAATTGCTATAGTTATTTAATAGACTGATGTTTGTTCATATTAATTCATTAGTATTTCTCATTATGAAAGCCCTGTATCCTGGTCTGATACTTTAAAGTTTTTATACACATAATTTTTCTCCGAAGCATTTAATGTTTTACAGTTGAGAAAAAATTAGATTGATAAGGTACATAGTTAAAATTAATTTCTGTCCTGTTGATTTGTAAAACTTCAGTTTGAAAATGCTTGCTTCATGAAACAATCAATTGTCAGGAACCATTAGTGAAGTGTTTAAAAATCAATTATTAAGACTTTGAATCCAGAATCATACTTCTTTTTTTTTATTTTATTAATTTATTTTTTTGTTATCAATCACAGGTTAGGTACTTTGCATCCCAAGCGTAGCCCCTTCCCTCATTCCCTCCCACACCAGAATCATACTTCTTAATACTTAGAAGGTAATATTTCTCACAGCTGGTCATTTATCCTTTACCAAAATATTTTTGCACTCTCATGACTGCAGTGTAGCTTAAGAAAGATTCTCTCAATATCTGGCTTTAGAGTATTATGATCAGAAAATACCTTTTTGATTTTTTTTTTTTTTTAAACAAAGTGGCTAGTGACAAATTCTTAGTAGATTTAAGGTATTTTACCACACTTAAAGAATTGTCACTAGAGAAGACAGTATTTTGTCAAACATTTCTTACTGAGCTCTGATTACATATGATGCCTGAATGCCATCAGTATTGGAAGGGAAGGATGTTGGGTGCACATTTTTTTATTAACAAAATATTCTACTGGTTTGGTCCTGGTTCAGTTAGCTCACTTGGGTTCTCAAATCTGTAATTTAAGTCTGATATGAACTTAGCTTTAGTATATTCACCTGTGTCCTGGAAATACCTAAAAGCCACCCCCTGGCAAGCCAAGTGTATGTGTTCAAAATGGAAGCCCTTTCAATGAGAACTTGCCTTTCTGATTTGCTACTGCCAGCTGTCATAGCAGCTAAAGCCCACAGCTAGAATCTTAACACCTTGATGTCAAGGCATACCTGTGTGTATCATAGATCAGTGATTTTATTGTGTGGTTTTTTTGGCCACATACTTTGTAGCTTAATCTGTTTGCTTCAGTTTTCTTATCTCTGAAACTGAGGTGATTGTATTACCAGCTTCATATAGGGCTATTGGATTGATTTAAATCATGACAGACTTACTTAGAACAATGCCTGGAATATGGTGAGCAGTAAATTGGATTGGATCATAGTAGGCATTAAACCCTCTTTGTATTAAAGAGTGATAGCAATGATAGTAAAGTGTTTACAAAGAAATTATTTCTTAATTTTTAAATTTTTATCTTTTAATTTTCAATTATTTGTTTGTTTATGAATGACTCATGGTGTAGCCCAGGATGGACTTGGACACAATACTCCTGTCTCATTCAGGTGCTGGGAATACAGGTGTGTGTGTTCAGGCCTGGCTTAGAAAATGGTTGTTTTAATTAGCTTTTGTTTCAGATTCAACAAAGGCGCTAAATCAGTGTTTATAAAAATTGACTCAATGTATTTCTGTAGCCTTAATTATTTTGGGGCACATTTGTATTAATATTAAAAATGGCATAAGGCGTGATTATCTGTTACATAAAATTTAAAAGGTAAACCGTTAACTAAAGATTGAGATCCAAATAAATCTTGCATTATTGTGAAAGATTCACATTTCTCATGCATATCTTGGCAAAGGAGTATGGTACAGAGATGAATATTTTTCAGTATTTCTGGGTTCATGAACAAGTTTTGTATTTTCCTGTGTGTGTGTGTGTGTGTGTTGGGGGTGCTGGGTCTTGGGAGTGCTAGGCAGTTGCTGTGTCACTGAGCTGCAGATCTTGCCCCATGAACAAATTTTGAAGAAATAATGCTTTAAAATGCTAAAGATTCCCTATAAAGTGATTAATTTAAATTAACTCTATAAAGAAGCAACACCCTCTCATACCAACTATCTAGGATAATTTACATTAACATTTTAAGATGTATTATCTCACACCTTTATTTGATGTGTATATAACATTACATTAATGCAGTTTTTTAATGAAAAAATGATTTTGTTATATAGACCCTTTAGAAACTTGTCTAAAAATATGAGTAGCCTTATCAGTGTGTGAATCTATCATTTCCACAGTAGTTTTTTCCTAATGTCACTATTGATGTTAACTAACAGTAAGGATAGGCTCTCATTAAAGTCTGCTCAGAGCTGTTGATACCTATGATTTTTTACCCTTTGAAGCCAGGTAACTTTCCATTCTCTGCGAGACAGGGAATGGAAAGTTTATTTTTCTGTGTAAATTAAACCAATGGAGGCCCCAACCCAGAACAGGCAAAGATTAAATGTGAATGAGGTGAATGGCCCCTGAAAATTGAGGAATTCATTTGTAAGCCTATACATACTTACTGTAGGGACCCTGTTAAGTGAGCGTTTAGGCATACACACACACATTCAAGATTAGATGGTCAGCGCCTGGAGAAATGGCCCGTTAAAAGAGCTCTTTTACAGAGGACCCGGGTTAGGTTTCTAGTACTTACATGGTGGATTACAACCAATCACAAGTGCAGATTCAGGGGATCCAACCCGCTTCTCTCCACAGGTACTAGGTTCTCAGGGGTGCACATACATGCAACATTCATTAAAATCTTTAAAAAAAAAATCTTAGAATGTTATCTCCAAAGGGAAGTTCTCTCAGAGAAAAGCATTTCTAATGTCAACAGGCCCGCGTCCTTCAAAGAGAAGGCCATCTGCTGCAAAACAAAACCCAAAACCGCCTACCTCTTAGATGCACAAGTTGATTTTTAATGCTTCGCTGTTTTTGTTTTAATTTTGTTTGTGAGACAGGGTCTCTATGTAGCTAGCCCTGGCTGTCCTGGAACTGGCTTTGTAGACTAGGCTGTCCTTGAACTGAGGTCTGCCAGGGGGTTACAAGCATGTGCCCCTATACCTGACTAAACCCTCACTTTAAAATGAAACATTTCAGCACTTTGATACCAAATTTGGTTATACCTCCAAGGTAGTGTATCTGTGGAACTCAGACCCTGCCTTCCCTTCCCTTCGTGCCATGGGCTTGAATGTAGCAGCTCTTGAGTAGTTTGTCTCTTAATTTTGAGGCAGAGTTTCACTACATATCCCTGGCTGGCATCAAACTCAAAGCTGGCATCCAGCTTTTTGAATGCTGGATTAGGCATGTGCCCCTGTGCATGGCCTGTCTTATTTCAAAGCTCTCTTCCGCTTGGTTGTGCCCTTTAAATTCAGACTGGATCAACTGAGAACCATCTGACATTTTTCGTGGTAAGAAACGGGGAAAATCTGGCCTTTAAAGGGGAAGCATCCTCCCAGCCTCAACTTGCTATCTCTGACTTACACCCCGCTAAACGAAGAATCTCCTTGCACATACTTATGGGAGAAGCGGCTGTATCACAACCACTGGAAGCGCTCCGCCGGCGCCTCGGGGACAGTGGAGCGCTGGTGGATGCGCGCGCCCGGGGGTTATTCCTGAGCGGCCAGGGTGGCCTTGGCAAGGAGACGGAGACACAAGGCTCACAGCGGCGGCCGTGGATGACTACGGAGACTTGCCTTCTGACGACACCCATGGGAATGTGGATGAACATGAAGTCCACCGTGCCATCCAAACCGCCATAGACCTCACTGCGGGCGCTATAGGGGGCGCAGCGTGTGTGCTGACCGGGCAGCCCTTCGACACCATCAAAGTGAAGATGCAGACGTTCCCTACCCTGTACCAAGGCCTCGCTGACTGCTTCCTAAAGACCTACAACCAAGTGGGTTTCCGGGGCCTATACAGGGGCACCAGCCCTGCACTGCTAGCCTACGTCGCCCAGAGCTCTATTCTATTCATGTGCTACGGCTTCTGCCAAGATTTTGTTAGGGAAGTGGCCAGAGTGGACGACAGTGAGGAGCTGAATGACTTCCAGAACGCTGCTGCTGGGTCGATGGCCTCTGCGTTTGCTGCGCTGGCTCTCTGTCCCACTGAGCTCGTGAAGTGCCGGCTGCAGACCATGTATGAAATGAAGATGTCAGGGAAGATAAGACACAGCTATAACACAATTTGGTCTATGGTTAAGAGTATCTTCATGAAGGAGGGTCCCTTAGGCTTCTATCGTGGATTCCCGACCACTCTAACTCAGGAAGTACCTGGCTATTTCTTCTACTTTGGGGGCTATGAAATCGGTCGATCATTTTTTGCATCAGGAGGATCAAAGGACGAACTAGGCCCTGTCCCTTTGATGTTAAGTGGAGGCTTTGCCGGGATCTGTCTCTGGCTTATCATATTCCCAGTGGACTCAATTAAATCCAGAATTCAGGTTCTTTCTATGTTTGGGAGGCCGGCAGGATTAATAGGAACCTTTATCAGTGTTGTGAGGAGTGAAGGAATATTAGCCCTGTATTCTGGAATGAAAGCCACTATAATCCGAGCCGTCCCTTCCAACGCTGCTCTGTTTTTGGCCTATGAATACAGCAGGAGGGTGATGATACACATGGCAGAAGAATATTGACATGTCTTGATGAACCCTTGTCTGAGCACATGCGTGTGAGAACCACAGCTCCAGATGTCAAAGAGTTAAAGACCAACAAGGAGTTTGATTGGGAATTTTGGGTTTGTCTTTCCTTCCTCAAATCTCAAACTTTGTGGAGAGATCTTTATATTATATGGTTTCTCCCTACAATCCCACTGAAATAGGAAGATCACTGCCTTTGCTGGTGGTGAGATCCACAGGGTGAACCCAAGAACCTATGTACTTATTCTCCGTTATCAGGGCTTCTTCATAAACTTACATATGCATCTTGAATGGTTAGGTGTTGTGAGTGTAACATAATTTGGTTCCTTGTTTAGTTGCAAGTATCACCAACATCTAGAGTTGATCATATTTCATAAATACAGGCATTGTTTAATCTGTTCTAGATGTGGGTTACAGTTTAAAACCTGTTTAATTGTGTACACACTAGGCTGTTAAAGTTCTTAAAGTTTTTAGGTGACCACCAAAACATTTCTGTTGATTTCTGAGAAAAAAAATGTACCTGTGTACCATCATGGCTTCCACCTTCTTGAGTCAAATTTCAGAGGAGGCATCCTGGATTTTCTAATGTAGCCTTAAATAGTAGGGTTCATTTTCCAAGTATAGTTATATATTCTACACTGCTATGGTGCTGTTAGTTGGAGCCATGAGAATCAGGCGTTTGGGAAGCAGGGTGGTCTTTACCTGCACTCATTTTCTCTCTTTCAGAGAAGCCAGGTTTTATATTGAGGAAGGAGCTAAAGGGACGGGATATACTGCTGTGCTTTGAGGATCCATGTAGGTGAAGAGAGTTCTAATTAGCTCCCTGTCTCTGGGTCCAGGCCTGGACAGGAATTCAATGTTTTGTTGGTTCACTTAGGGGTTGTTGATTCACTTTAGGTTACCCACCGTTCTCTGTACCATCTCCTGTTCTTCCAGTAAACAGAAAGTAAAGAAGCCAAGAAAAGGTTTTGTTGTGTTTGGTGACAGAGTCCTGCTGGGTGAAGTCATCGCTTAGACAGTACTAGTGTGCACCTCGTACTAACATCACAGGGAGCAATGCGGAAAGCAGTGTTTGCTCTTGAAGCTCACCATGGGTCTGTAACTGCTTGCAGTGCTGTCGGGGTTACAGCTTTCTGAAGTTGGTTCTGGTGGCCAGTGAACTTTAATGACTGGATGTCACAATATAAAATAATGAACCACAAGAAAGGTGGTTTTACTAAACTCTTGTATACATCTAAAGCACAGACAATACCTCCCAACAAAATTCCCAAATATACCAAAACAAGATGAAAGTGCCCCTCCCCAAATGGTGATTCAACTTGGCCCTAACAGTATGGTCCATGAACAGCTGCTTACTTCCAGTAGCTGTTCATGGACCATACGATTTTAGAGTTATTATTATTGTTCTTTTGAGACAAGGTTTCTCTGCATAACAGAGCCCTGGCAGTCCCTGATTTGTAGACCAGGCCTGCCTCTGCCTTCCCAGCGCTGAAATTAAAGGCATGTGCCATCACATCCTTCCCTAGAGTCATTCTTCATACTATTAAGCTTCATCTTTCTGTGTTGCTGCAACCTATACAGCTGAAAGAAGGTGAGTACCAGTCTTAACAGTCCAGTCTACATGTGTCCTGCAACAGGCCTCTAACTTCCTTTTTTTAAAAAAAAAACCCAACCAATGTGTATTTATTTAATATACATTGTAAGGGTTCCAGCAGACTTAAATAAAAAACAAAACAAAACAAACAAAAATAACACTACAGCTTAGAAATCAAGGAAAGGACAGACCATCTAAGAACAAAGCTGACATGAAAGAGAAGTTGGACAGTTTGCATCAGGGCTTTGACTGGAGACCTGCTTTGAATAGGTTTCTTGAAGGTACTTCTTTAATGCTGTGGGTTTTTTTCTAGAGCTTGGCAGCATGTGTGTTCAAAGGACTATGGATTTTGGGTTCTTCTAGCACACTCTGGATAGAGAGCAAGATGGTCCTGACATCCTACAGTATAGACCACTTATCCTTGAGGATGTCCAGGCAGATAGATGTTGCCCTGGGTTTCCACATTGGGGGTGGTAGTAGGGCATGAGGAACTTCACTGTTGGTGATTTGTAAGGGCTGCTGGGGACAGCTGGCAAAAGGTTTGCTCAGTATCACACCCAATCTGCTCAGGATTTGCTATTGTTTTCCATTTATTTGTTTCTAGTTGAAACCATCTGCTATTTTACTTGTCAGTTGTTTCTGTGTTTAAGTTACATGCATCATACTTGAGTAGCCAATACCACTGAGCAGTGCTTCATCTGAGTAGGCCTGTTTTAAAGCAGGTTAAAACAATGGACTGGCCTCAGGCAGGAGTAGACATTTTAGTCTATGTAGTCCCCCAGCATAAACTCCACCATGAGCTAGCCTGATAGCTCTGCTTTCAGCAACCTTGATTCTCACATGCTATGCATTAAAAATTTAAATGCCTTCATTTAAGAAATCCTAGAAATTTAAGAATATTAAGAAATCATAGAAATCCTATGAGGCAAGCAAGAGTAAATGGGAGTAGAGGAAAACAAGAAAAAAATTCCAATTTAATTTTATTAATCTTTGGTTTAACATCTCCATGCCTTTTGTATCATTTCAGATCTCTAGGTGAGATAGAAGTAAAATTTCAGCAGGGGAGGCAGATGGGGACAAACTCTATTGTCTATTCTTAGTTCTGGGGATATTGTGTTACCTGAAACATCAAGCAGTTATGAGAAAAGGTCATGAGGTCTCATGACCAGGTCAGAAGATTATGGGAAATCCTGGTTCAAGCAGTTAATCTTCATGAGAAGAGAGAAACCTTCAACCAATCAAAAGGAAGAAGAATGGGTGATGTGACCAGATGACATAGAAAAAGATAAAATACCACAAACTGAGGCACTATCTTCAGACATCCTACTCATATCTATGAGAGCAAGTATTACTCTAATAAACTTTATTCTAATGAACTTTGCTTGCTTGCTGAGGCTCTATGTGCATCTTGTTGCAATCCTAGTGACAATGTAAGAACAGAAGCTAACCCAGATCCACTGGGATTGTAGGGTAGCACTGGGATTGTAGGGTAGCACTGTCCTCTCCCATGAATAGAGGTCTACCCCTTGACCTCATTGGATGCCATTTTGCCTTGTACTACTAATAAAATCTGTCCTGCTTTTCTTTCCTTATCTTCCCTCCTTTCCTTACGCTGTTTTCCTTAAGGATGAAAGCCCAAACTTTCCACAGGCATCCCAGGAAACTGCCTTCCTTCCCCAGCCAGGGCAACTCTTTACTAGGACATGAAGACCAAGGAGAAGGGAGTTTGACAGTCTAAAGAAAAAAAAATCTCCTGACTTTAGCAACTTTGAATTCTCTATTCTCTCTTCCTTTCTCTACCTTTTATAATTTTATCAGTCTCCTCTTCATTTCTAAGGGGCGTTTGGATGTAAAATGTAGCAAGAATGACATCTGTACCACTCACCATCTGTGCTGTTCCTTAATATCTGTAGATACTTCTCACTTTACGTTTTTAGATGTCAATGTTGGTGTACTTAAACAACAACAACAACAACTTTTATTTATGTTTCTTGTCTTTTCTTCCTACTCTACCCCAATCATACCGAACACCCCAACACCAGGTAGGAGAGAGAAAGGGTTAGGGGACACAGTTCTTTCTTAGCTGCTTCCTGTTGGTTAGCATCATAGGGTTCCTTGGAGACAGTCTGGTCCTTGTTTCAGGAGATCTCCATCTTCTTGTCTCACAACAGCAACCAGGGGCATCAAGGGGGAAGCAGGAGCAGAATTGTTCTTTCTCTGAGGCTCCTTACTTTCTGGGCTCTGGTGTTTATTCTCTCCCCAGGGTCCTCAGATTCAAACTATCTGCAGCTGGCAAAGAGCTCCTCAGAGACCTCACAAAGCAAATAGTCTGCTGCTGTGGACCATCTGAATCAGTCCCACATTCCACACCTGGGACCAAAACAAAAACATGTTCATATCCACAACATTCCAATGCCCAGAATAATCTCTCTCTCATTTCTCTCTATCCCACCTTGCCTTGGTCCTTACCCATCCACATTCCTATAAACTTTTCTGCAAGTGTCTAGATATTTATGTGTGCTTCCTCTCTTAAATGCTTTGTTGTGAATGGTGAACATAAAGGCAAAGATTTCCGGTTTTTTTCTTTCCCCTCTTAGTTCAAGGTTAAGACTCTTTCCTGCCGTATCAAACAGCTGTGGGGACAGCACATTCCTCCCAGGAGCCAGGCTTCTTGCTTTTGTACTTTTGATGATTGCTTTTGATGCTACTGGCAAGAACTCCATTTGTCCTGTGTCACAGTGTTTAGTACAAAGCTTTGGAAATGGTTTAAACTGCCCACTTTCAGTTTGCACTAAGCTCTTGAATGGTCTTTAGGTATTATGTGGTTATCCTATAGGGACTGTACTCCTGGTCAAACTATCACCATTTGCAGGACATGGAACCACTTTCATTGTTCATATTGTCAAGAGGATCTCAGAAGTCTCTTACTCTGGGGATTCTGCCTAAGATGGTAAGGTCTTTTGGCTGCCTATTAATTTATTTTAGGATCCCCGACCTAACTTGGGTCCTAATTTCTTCACATGGTTAAACATAGGATCTACCAGATTTATGTGGGACTGAGGATGTGAAGGCCTGCTTTCTCTGGATGTAGAATGGAAAACTTTTTCTTTATGGCTTCTGTGCCATAAAGAGAATTTCTATAAAGAACTGACAAGGAGTTTACATCCACACAAACCTGAAAATAGCTAAAATTAAGCCAAGTAAAATTTGCTTAATTCTTGGATGAGAGAATTGATAAGGAGATTTAGGGCAGTATCAAAGATAGGGCAGACTGGCTACACCTGATCCTTGAGGCTAATGATCAAGGGCCAAGTATGTCATCATAGGGACACCTGTTAGAGAAGGTGATACTAACTCACAAGACTAAATCTTTGTTTGAGATGAGAGACACACAAATTACAGGGGAGCTGTTTTTCTACTGGAGATACTCATATTAAACTAGTGGTGAAAACTGAAGTCAACCCCTGGAGACAGTAGTGTCTCTGGGAGAGCCAGGGCTCTTTCCTCCTACTTTCATGGAAAGATATCCAAACAGCTCTTTTAAAAAACATTTTTTTAATATAAATTACAGTTTATTCACTTTGTATCCCAGGTGTAGCCCCTTCCCTCATTCCCTCCCAATCCCACACTCCTTCCCTCATCTCCTCCAACGCCCCTCTCCAGGCCCACTGATATAGGAGGTTCTCTTCCCCTTCCATCTGACCCTAGCCTATCAGGCCTCATCAGGCCTGGCTGCATTGTCGTCCTCTGTGACCTGGTAAGGCTGCTCCCGCCTCAGGGGGGAGATGATCAAAGAGCCAGTCACTGAGTTCATGTCAGAGACAGTCCCTGTTCCCCTTACTAGGAAACCCACTTGGACACTGAGATGCCATGGGCTACATCTGTGCAGGGGTTCTAGCTTATCTCCATGCATAGTCCTTGGTTGGAGTATCAATCTCAGAAAAGATCCCTGTGCCCAGATTTTTAGGTTCTGTTGGTGTCCTTATGGAGCTCCTGTCCCCTCCAAGTCTTCCTATCTTCCCCCGTCTTTTATAAGATTCCATGCACTCTGCCCAAAGTTTGGCTATGAGTCTCAGCATCTGCTTTGGTACCTTGCTGGGTAGAATCTTTCAGAGGCCCTCTGTGGTAGGCTCCTGTCCTGTCCTGTCCTGTTCCCTGAGGGAAGGAGTGTGGGATTAGGAGGGAATGAGGGAAGGGGCTACACCTGGGACACAAAGTGAATAAAGTGTAATTAGTATAAAAATAAAAATTAAAAAAGGAAAAAAACCCCTAAAGTCCAAGTGGATCAAAGACCTCAACATAAAACCAGACACACTAAACCTTTTAGAAGAAAAAGTGGGGAAGAGCCTTGAACTCACTGAACATTCATTCGGCCAATTTCCTGAACAGAACACCAACAGCACAGGCTCTAAGATCAATAATCAATAAATGGGACCTCATGAACCTGGAAATCTGTAAATCCAAGGACACTCATCAAAACAAAACGACAGCCTACAGACTGGGAATGGATCTTCACTAACCCTATACCTGACAGAGGGCTAATATCCAGAATATATAAAGAACTCAGGAAGTTAAACAACAACAAATCAAGTAATTCAATTAAAAACTGGGAGACAGAGCTAAACAGAGAATTCTCAATAGAGGAATATGGAAAGATACAGAAACACTCAAAGAAATGCTCAACATCCTTAGTCATCAGGGAAATGCAAATCAAAATGACCCTGAGATTTCACCTTACACCCATCAGAATGACTAAGATCAAAAACACAAGCAATAATACATGCTGGAGAGGTTGTGGAGAAAGGGGAACCCTCCTCATTGCTGGTGGGAATGTAAACTTGTACAAGTACTCTGGAAGTCAATCTGATCCTTTCTCAGACAATTAAGAATAGTGCCTCCTCAAGATCCAGTTATACCGCTCCTAGGTATATATCCAAAAGATGTTCAAGTATACGATGACATTTGCCCAACCATCTTTGTAGCAGCTGTATTTGTAATAGCCAGAATCTGGTTGTCCCAGATGCCCCTCAACTGAGGAATGGATACAGAAATTGTGGTACATTTACGCAATGGAATACTACTCAACAATTACAAACAGCTCTTTATAGCAGTGACGACATCTTGAGAAACTAGAATCAATTTGATATTCAAAATTTTAAAGAAAATTACTTTTCTTTTACAATATGGCCTCAGCACTGAAGATGTAAAGACGCTCTCTATATCCAGGCATCCCTCTTTTTTAAATTAAATTTTTATTTTTTATATTAATTACAGTTTATTTACTTTGTATCCCAGCTGTAGCCCCCACTCTCGTTCCCTCCCAATCCCACTCTCCCTCCCTCATCTCCTCCCTGCCCCTTTCTAAGTCCACTGATAGGGGAGGACCTCCTCCCCTTCCATCTGACCCTAGCTTATCAGGTCTCATCAGGACTGGCAACAATGTCCTCCTCTGTGGCCTGGCAGGGCTGCGCCTCCCTTGGGGGGGGGGGAGGTCAAAGAGCCAGCCACTAGTTCATGTCAGAGACAGTCTCTGTTCTCCTTACTAGGGAATCCACTTGGACACTGAGCTGCCATGGGCTACGTCTGAGCAGGAGTTATAAATCCATGCATGGTCCTTGGTTGGAGAATCAGTCTCAGAAAAGACCTCTGTGCCCATATTTAGTCCTTGTGGAGCTCCTGTCGTCTCCATGTCTTACTATCTCCCCCTTCTTTCATATGATTCCCTGTACTCCGCTGAAGGTTTGGTTATGAGTCTCAGCATCTGCTTTGATACACTACTAGGTATAATCTTTCAGAGGCCCTCAATGGTAGGCTCCTGTCCTGTTTCTTGTTTTCTCCTACTTCCAATGTCCATCCCATTTGTCTTTCTAAGTGAGAATTGATCATCTTACTCCAGGTTCTCCTTCTTGTTTAGGTTCTTTAGGTATACAGATTTTAGTATGTTTATCCTATCTTATAGGTCTAGTATCCACTTATAAGTGAGTATATACTGTGTGTGTCTTTTTGCTTCTGGGATACCACACTCAGGATGATTGTTTCTAGATCCCACCATTTGCCTGTAAATGCCATGATTTTCTTGTTTTTAATTGCTGAGTAGTATTCCATTGTGTAAATGTATCACAATTTCTGTATCCATTTTTCCATTGAGGGACATCTGGGTTGTTTCCAGGTTCTGACTATTACTAATAAAGCTGCTATTAACATGGTTGAACAAATGTCCTTGTTGTGGACTTGAGCATATTTTGGATATACCAGGCATCCCTACCTCCAGAAAGATTCAGTTGGGTCCTATTTTAGATGATTTATTCTGGGGAACTGTGCTTTACCACTTATGTGTGTCTCATTGATTTAAACTGCAGTGAGGAATTAGGTAAAACCTGGCTTTATAGAATGGAAACTATCAGACAATTTTAGGTTAAAATTAATTTCAAAGAATGGCTTTTTCCCATTTGTTTGTTTATTTACTCACTTTACAGCCTGCTATCAGGCCCCCTCCTCTTCTTTCAGTCCCACCCTCAGAGGAGAGGCCCCAAAGGTGTACCAATCCATCCTGGCATCTCAAGTCACAATATGACTAAAAATATCCCCTCCCACTGAGGTCTGAGCCCAGCTAGGGGAAAGGGATCCAAAGGTAGGCAACAGAGTCAGAGACACCCCCTACTCCCATTGTTAGAGGACCCAAATGTTGACCAGGCTGCACATCTGCTACCCATGTGTAGCGGGTCTAGGTCTAGCCTATGCAGATCTGTGGTTGGTGGTTCAGTCTCTGTGAGTCCTCACGGGTCCAGGTTAGTTTAGTCTCTGGGTTTTCTTTTGGTGTCTTTGACCCTTCCAGCTCCCTCTATCCTTCCTCCCATTCTTCCACAAAACTAGTGGAGCTTGGTCTATTGTCTGGCTGTGGGTCTTTGCATCTGTTTCTATCAGCTGCTAGATGTCGCCTCTCAGAAGACACTTATGCTAGGTTCCTGTCTGCAAGCATAGCAGAGTATTATTAATAGCAACAGAGGTTGGATCTCTCTCATGGAGTGGTCCACAGTTGGGCTCAGTCATTAATTTGCCATTTCCTCAATCTCTGCTCCATCTTTATCCCTACAGTTCTTGTAGGCAAGACAAATTTTGGGTTAAAGGTTTTATGGGGGGTAGTGGTGTTGTCCCTTCCTCCACTGGAAATCCCATCTGGCTATAGGAGGTGGCAACTTCAGGCCCGTTAGCCCCCACTGCTATGAGTCTCAGCTAGGGTCAGCTCCTTAGATCCTGGGAAGCCTCCCCTGTCTGAGTTATGGCCCCCTTTGATTTCCATTCTCTCTCCTAGTCCCCCCCATGCCCACTTATACTCTCCCCACACCTGATTCACATTCCTTAACCCTCACCCCTTTTCCCACGCAGTTTCCTCCCTCTATCTACTTCAGATGTTTATTTTACTTCTCCTTTGGAGTGAGATTCAAGCATCCTCCCTTTAGGCCCTCCATGGCTTCTTTGGATCTGTGGGTTGTAGCATGGTCATCCTGTCCTTTGTGGCTAATATCCACTTATAAGACACACACACCATGTGTGTCTTTCTGGGTCTGGGTTACTCAGGATTATCTTTTCTAGTTCCATCCATTTGCCTGCAAATTGCATGGTGTCTTTGTTTTTAATAGCTGAATAATATTCCATTGTGTAAATGTAGCACATTTTCTGTTTTTATGATTTTATTTTTATTTCAGTTTATTTATTTACATCCCAACTGTGTCCCCTCCCTCCTCTCTTCCTGGTCTCCCCTTCCTCACTCCCCCCTTTCCCTTTTCCTTTTCCCCGCAGAACAACCTTCCTTTCCCTCTGTACAACCTTCTCCAGCACATCAAGTCACATCAGGACTGAACATATCTTCATCCCCTCAGGTCAGGCAAGGCAGCCCTGCCAGGGGGAAGCAACCCAAAAGCAAGCAATAGAGTCCATGTTAGAAACAGGCCTCCCTCCACTCATAAGGTACTCCATATGAAGACCAAGCCTTCCACTGTCTACATGTGTGGAGGGGGCCTAGGTCTAGATCATGCATGCTTCTTAGTTGATGTCTCAGTCTCTGAAAGCTCCCCATGGGATTGGGTTAGTTGTCTCTGTCGGTCTCTGAGGTTCCTGACCCCTCCAGGTCCTTCCATCTTTCCCCCAACACTTCCACAGGACCCTCAGAGTTCTGCCCCTTGCTTGGCTGCAAGTCCTAGCATCTGTCTAGATCCACAGTTCGTTGGAGCCTCCCAAAGCACAGTCAAGTCAGGCTCCTGTCTGCAAGCAGAGCAGAGTATCATTAATAGTGTCAGGGGCTGGCTCTTTATCATGGGGATGGATCTCAGGTTGGGCCAATTATTGGCTGAACTTTCCCTCAATCTTTGTTCCCTCTTTATCCCAGGGTAATTTTTGGATCAAAGGTTTTGTTGGTGGGTTGTTCCCCTTCTTCCACTAGTCTTGCCTGGCTAAGAGGTGGTCACTTCAGTATTCATATCACTCACTGTTAGGAGTCTCAGCTAGAATCACACCCATATCCTTCAAGAAGCCTACTCTGTTGCAGGCCTCCAGTTTGACAAATACATGTCCCTCCTCATTTTCCATTCTTGTTCCCAGACTTTTCACCTCCCAATTCTGTTCTTCTGACATCTGATCCTCATTCTTGTCTCCTTCCCCATTCGATCTCCTGCCCAGTTCCCTCTCTTCATCCACTTCTGCTGTCTTTTCTATTTCACCTTCTGAGTGGCATTCTGGCACCCTTCCTTTGGCCCTTCTTGTTACTTAGCTTCTTTAGGTCTGGTGCCACATTTTCTTTATCCATTATTCAGTTGAGGGATATCTAGGTCTTTTCCAGTTCCTGGCTATTACAAGCTGCTAGGAACACAGTTGAGCAAGTGTCCTTGTGGTATGGTGCATCTTTTGGGTATATGCCCAAGAGTGGTATAAGTGGGTCTTGAGGTAGATCTATTCCAAATTTTTTGAGAAATTTCCAGATTGATTCCCACAATGGTTGTACAAGTTTGTACTCCCACCAGTAATGGAGGAGCATTCTTGGTTCACATCTTCACCAGCATGTGCTGTCACTTGAGTTTTTGATCTTAGTCTTTCTGACGGGTGTAAGAGAGGATCTCAGAGTCATTTTGATTTGCATTTTCATGATGATTAAGGATATTGAGCATGCCTTTAAGTGCTTATTGGCCATTAGAAATGCCTCTGTTTGAATTCTATTTCTTCATTTTGAAGTCATCTTCATTTAAAGTACTTATAGGCCTTATGATAAATAGACTTACTACTAATTATTTGTTTCTTATATGTAGTTGAAAGTTATATATATATTTTTAAAACTTATTTCTGTTCATTACTAGTACATAAAGTATATTCATCATAATAATTTTTCAATTTCTTCAATCTTACTAAATTTTTTCTGTAACTACTTTTGAATTTTCTATATAATCTTTAATACCACCTATAAATAATAATTACTTTGCTTTTTCCTTCACTTGTATTTCTTTCTTTGAAAAATATGTGTGTGTCTGCAGAATACAGAACTGGAATTAGAGATGGTTGTGAGCTGATCAGTGTGAGTGCTTGAAACCAATCTCTGGTCCTCTGAAAAAGTAGCAAGTACTCTTAACCTTTGAGCCATCTCTCTAGTCGTATATCTTCATTGTTTTAGGCCAAATATCTAGCACAGTCTTAACATTCTTTATTGTGTTTCATTTCTGTATTAGTTTATTTTATTGTTGAGATAAACACTATGACCAAAAGTAACTTTGGTGTGGAGGTGGCGTGGGGAGAGATAGGGCTTCTTTCACCTCACCACTACGTCCATTGTAAGGGAAAGTCAGGGCAGCAACTGAAGCGGAAAACATAGAAAATTGCTGGTTACTGTTTTGCTCCTTATGGCTCACTTATGCAATCCAAGACCATCTGCCCAAGGGTGACATTGACCATAATGGGCTGGGACCTTCCACATCAATTAGAAATCAACAAAATGTTGCGAAGATTTTCCTAAAAGCAATCTTCAGGAGGTATTTTATCAGTAAAAGTTCCTTTTCCCAGATGGCTTTAGCATGTTCAAGTTGACAAAAAAAAAAAAAAAAAAAAAAAAAACACAAAAAAAACAAAGACAATTGACCCCTAGTCAACTTGACATACCAATACAACAATATTAAACAACCTTTTACTTCTTGTTTATTCTCAAGATCTGATATAAATATCAACATCACAATATGAAACATTTCAACTTTTTTGCCCAACATTTTAAAAGTTTTTTAATTTTATTACAGTTTATTCTCTTTGTATCCCAGCTGTAGCCCCCTCTTTCATCCCCTCCCCATCCTGCCCCCCCTTCTTCTTCTCCTCTGCCCCTCCCCCAGTCCACTGATAGGGGAGGTCCTCCTCCCCTTCCATCTCACCCTAGCCTATCAGGTTTCATCAGACTGCCTGCATTGTCTTCCTCTGTGGCCTGGTAAGGCTGCCTCTGTCCCCTGCTCAGGTGGAGGTGATCAAAGAGCCAGCAGCTAAATTCATGTCAGAGACCACCTCTGTTCCCCTTACTATGGAACCCACTTGGATACTGAGCTTCCATGGGCTACATTTGTGTAGGGGTTCTAGGTTATCTCCATACATGGTCCTTGGTTGGAGTATCAGTCTCAGAAAAGACCCATGGGTCCAGAATTTTTGGTTCTGTTGCTCTCTTTTTGGAGCTCCTCCATGTCTTTCTTTCTTTTTTTTATATGTAATTTATTTATTTTCATATTAATCACAGGTTATATACTTTGTATTCCAGCTGTAGTCCCCTCTCTCATTCCCTCCCACTCTCCCCATCCCTCCCTCATCTTCTCCCTTCCCCCTCTAAGTCCACTGATAGGGGAGGACCTCTCCCTCCCTTCCATTTGACCCTAGCTTATCATGTCTCTTCAGGGCTGGCTGCAATGTTCTCTTCTGGGATCTAGTTAGGCTTCTCCTCCCTTGGGGAGCGGGAGGTGTTCAACAAGCTAGCCATTGAGTTCATGACCCAAATAGTCCCTGTTCCTCTTTCTAGGGTACCCAGTTGGGTACTGAGCTACCATGGGCCACATCCGAGCAGGGGTTATAGTTTGTATCCATACATGGTCCTTGGTTGGAGAAAGAGTCTCATAGAAGACCCCTGTGCCCTGATCTATTTGGTCTTTGTGGAGCTCTTGTCCTTGCCAAATCTTACTAACTCCCCCCTTTTTCATATGATTCCCTGCACTCTGGCGATGGCTTGGTTGTGAGTCTTAATATCAGCTTTGATTCATTGTTAGTTAGAGTCTTTCAGAGGCTCTCTGTGATAGACTCCTGTCCTGTTGCTTGTTTTCTCCTACAGTCAATGTCCATCCTGTTTGTCCATCTAAGCAAGGATTGATCGTCCCACCCTGGGTCCTCCTTCTTGCTTATCTTCCCTAGGTGTATAGATTTCAGCATGTCCATCCTATCCTATAGGTCTATATAAGTGAGTATATACCAAGTGTTTC
>CM053764.1:7315577-7352584 GCA_028658305.1 Pachyuromys duprasi
TTAAAGACCGCATGACTTTTGCCCAGGCCCTTCTGGCTTTCATAGTTTCTGATGAGAAGTCTGGTGTGAGTCTGTTCGGTCTACCTTCATATGTTACTTGGCCCTTTTCCCTTGCTGCCTTTAATATTTTTTCTTTGTTTTGTAGGTTTAGTGTTTTGACTATGATGTGATGAGAGGTATTTCTTTTCTGGTCTAGTCAATTTGGTGTTCTGTAGGCTTCATGTATGTTTATGGACATTTCTTTCTTTAAGTTGGGAAAATTTTCTTCTATGATTTTTTTAAAAATATTTTCTGGTCCTTGGAGCCTGGAGTCTTCTTTTTCATCTATTCCTGTTATTCTTAGGTTTTGTCTTTTCCTGGCATCCTTGATTTCTTGGATGTTTTGTGTTTGGAACTTTTCTGATTTTATTTTTTCTTTGAGTGAGGAATCCATTTCAGCAGTGTATCTTCAGCTCCTGAGATTCTCTGTTCCATCTCTTGTATTCTATTGGTGATGCTTACCTTTGCGGTTCCTGATCTTTTCTCTAAGTTCTCCAGTTCCAGGTTTTTCTCTGTTTGTGTTTTCTTTATCGATTCTAATTCTGTTTTCATGCTTTGTACCATTTCCTTATCTGATTGAATGTCGCTCCTATTTTTTTTGTTTGTTTGTTTCCTCTCTGTATGTCTGTAATTGTTCCTCTAGGTGGGCAGTTAAATTCTTCTGTATTTCTTTGAAGGCCTTGTCCATTTCCTGTTTTTGTTCCTCTCGTAACTGCATAAGCATAGCTCTAATATTATTTTCCTTTGTCTCCACTGAATTAAAATCTCCATTGCTTTTGGGTATTTCTGGTGGTGCCATGGTGTCCTGATTTTTGTTGGGTGAGTTCTTACGTTGACCTCTGGGCATTTGTTTATATATACTCAAGGAGCTGATCGTTCCTTGAATCTGAACTTCAGACTGGAACTGTCAGTCTCTGGTGTCTGCAGTATTCTTCAAGAAGATCAGGGAGTTCCAGTGGTTTGATAGTGTGTGTTGTTGCCTCAGTTGTCCCTGTGGGAGGAAAGGTTGCTGGCGCAGTTTTGTTGTTGTGGAGGGGGAGTAAGTGTGTGTGTGTGTGTGTGTGTGTGTGTTTGTGCGTGTGTGCTGGGAAGGTGTCTTAAAGGGGAGTGCTAGGGGAGTATATATGGTTGAGTTATGGAGTTTGGGAGCAAGCCCAGGAGGGGATGAGGGTGCTAGCGCATTTAGCAAGCACAGATTGCTGGCAAGCATCTGTGCAGGTTTCCTGGATTCCTAGTGTTCTTCGCACTGTGGCAGGTTCCACAGGCTGGACTCTGAGGTCAGTGGGTGGCTCTGTGGGCGCCTCCTTCTGAACTAGGGGCTGAGCACCCCAGTCTGGGATGGTATCTGGAGACACCTTAGTGTCTGTGTGTCCTTAGTTACTATGTGTCCTTGTCCGGGGTGGCGGCTGGTTGCACCAGTACTGTGGGAGGCTAGCAGTTGTGGGAGTACTGCTCACGGCTAGCAGTTGTGTGCCCAGGTCTGGTCTGGTATCTGAGGTGCTTCAGTCTGGACTGGAAACTATGTGTCCCAGTCAGAGATGGTGACTGGTGGGGCCGTGAGAGGCTGCACGTTCAGCTCAGAGCTGGCAGACATGTGCCTGCTGTTTCTCCCAGGTCTGAAATGGTATCAGTCTGGACTGGGAACTCTGTGTCCCTGTCAGATATGGCGGCTTGCGGGGTGGCAGGAGGCTGGCGGAGTGGCAGGAGGCTGCATGGTCAGATCAGGGTTAGCCGATGTGCGCAGCTGATGCACCCGGACTGGAGTGGTCTCTAGGGTGCTTCAGCCTGGCCAGGAGACTGTGTGTGTCCTGGTCCGGGCAGGTGGTGACACCAAGGGAAGCTGCTCGTTCAGATCAGAGCTGTGCACAGCCAGTCACCCAGAATTTTTCCAGGGATTAACTGGGTGTCCCTAGGACTTTCCCACTTGATTTCCTCACTGTAGAAATTCTGCTCACCTGGCAACCACAAACACTGGTGTTTTAGGTTCCAGATTTCAGTCTCCTGGTTGCTGCGCCGACACTGCTGTCCTACTCCTCAGACACAGTGTCTTCCTGGGCCGCCATCTTGGAGTCGCCATCTCCTTCATGTCTTTCTATCTCCCCATTCTTTCATAAGATTCCCTGCACTCTGACCAAGGTTTGGCTATGAATGTCAGCCTCTGCTTCCATACCCTGCTGGATAGAGTCTTTCAGAGGCTCTCTGTGATAGGCTCCTGTCCTATTCCCTGTTTTCTCCATTCTCTGACATAGCCCCACAATCTTTCAAAATTCAAATACTCCAAAAGCTTAGTCTCAGGGATGACACAATGGTTACTGCTCTTGAACACGACCTGGGTTCAGTTCTCAGCACGTAAATAATGTCTCACAATTGTCTGCAACTCCAGATATAGAGGATCTGACATCTCCTCTGTTCTCATATGGTTCACATATATACAATCAGACATGAAAATATACAGATAAATAAATAAATATTAAATTAAAAGTTCTACCTTTAAAATATCTAAATTCTTTCAACTATGGGCTCCTTCATAATAAAAAAACACTTTCCTACTCCTAGCAGGAAGAACCAGCACACAGTTAGAATCCAAGTGAAGGAAAACCAAACAGTAATAATGTAATAGTTTAATTGCCTGGTGTCTGGGACAGTCTTCTGGGTTCAAAAAGACTCATGAAGTTGTATATCTTGAGCTCTGCTATCTACAGTAAATATATCTTGTCTTATAGACTCCAGGTAGTTCCCCTCCATACTTGCTGCTGTCCTATATATATCAAAGCTTCTACTGTATTAGGTTTCCCACACTACCCCTCAAATGTACCTTAATTTGAGCTGTTTCTCCCCATATTTACTCCTTCATCCTCCTCCCCAGTCCCTATTTGAACCTTATATCCCTTCCCCTAACATGTATTCATAACTATTCCATTTTTCTTTCCTAAAATGATCCGTCCTTATCCCCTAGTCCCTTACTTTATACCTAACTTCCGTGGCCCTGTGGGTTGCAGCTGGGTTGCCATTGGTCACATAGAAGTGAGTACACACCACATTTGTCTTTCTTGGTCGGGATACCTCACTCAGATTGCTTTTTCATTTATTTATTTATTATTAACTTTACAGCCTGATCCCAGATACCCCCTCTTCCAAGTTCCAAGTTCCACTCTCATTCCCCTTCCCCACTCTCCCTTCTCCTTGTTCTCAGAAAAGGAAAGATTCCCCCCACCCAGGGATCAACCCACCATGGCACCTCAAGTTGCAACAAGACTAAGTATATAGAATGTTTTTTCTTCTAGCTCCATCCATTTACTTATGAATTTCATGATTTCACTTTTTTTTTACTTGTCAATCTTTTTTTAAATTTTAATTTATTTATTTTTATATCAATCACAGGTTAGGTACTTTGCATCCCAGGTGTAGCCCCCTCCCTCATCTCCTCCCCGCCCCCTCCAACTCCACCAATGGGGGAGGACCTCCTCCCCTTCCATCCGACTCCAGATCATCTTGTCTCCTCAGGGCTGGCTGCAATGTCCTCCCCTGGGATCTAGCCAGGCTGTTACTCCCTGGCAGATTTCACTCTTTTTTAACAGCTGAGTAGCATTCCATCATGTAACGGTACTACATTTTGTTTATTCATTCTTCTGTTGTGACATCTAGGTAGTTTCTGATTTCAGGCTACTGTGATAAAGCAGCAACAAACATGGTTGAGCAAGTGTCTCTTGCAAACTGAATCCAAAAACACATCAAAAAAATCATGTACCATGAACAAGTAGGCTTCATCCAAGAGCTGCAGGGGTGATTTAGCATATGTAAATTGATAAATGTAACCTACCATACAAACAAAGTGAAAGAAAAGCACAGCACATGATCATCTCATTAGAGGAAGGAAAGGTCTTTGGCAAAATCCAACACCTCTTCATCATAAAATTCCTGGGGAGATTAGGAATACAAGGGACATACCAAATATAGAAAGGTTAGTTTACAGAAAGCCTGTAGCCAACATCAGTTTAAATGGAGAGAAACTAAAAAATATTCCACTAAAATAAGAAAAAATTCAAGGCTGTTCACTCTCTCCCCATCTATTCAATATACTACTTGAAGTCTTAACTAAAGCAATAAGACAACTAAAAAAGATCAAGGTAAGGAAAGGAAGAAATGAACTGGAAAAGAAGCCAAATTATTGTTATTTGCAGATGATATGATAGTATACATAAATGACCCTAAAATTATATTGTGAAACTCCTACAGTTGATAAATACTTCCAGAAAGGTAGCTGGATACAAAATTAGCTCACAAAAATCACTAGCTCTCTTATATGCAAATGAAAAATAGCTTGAGAAAGAATTTGTGGAAACAGCACCTTTTACAAACATAAAATTTCTTGGGATAACTCTCACCAAGCAAATTTGTATGATTAAAAACTTTAAGACATTGAAGAAAGAAATTGAAGATATCAGAAGCTTCCCCCTTGGTCATGGATTGTAGGATTAATATAGTGAAATTTGAAGTCCTACCAAAAGCACTCTACAGATTCAATGCAATCCCTGCAATCCCCAATCAAAATTCCAACACAATTCTTCATAGATTTTGAAAGGACAACCCTCAGTTTTATATGAAAACAAACAAACAAAACACCCAGAATATCAAAACCAATCCTGTATAATGAAAGAACTGCTGAGGGTATCACCATCTTTGATTTAAAACTGTGCTACAGAGATATAGCAATAAAAAATGGTAGGATATTGGCTCCCAAACAGAGACATTGGTCCATGGAATCAAATTGAAGAATGAGACACAAATCTACATACCTATGTACACTTGAATTTTGATAAAGAAGACAGAAATACATAACGGAAAAATGACAGAATCACCAGAATGCTGGTTTCACTAAAGGTCTGCATTCAGAATAATCCAAATGGATCTGTACTCATCACCCTACACAAAATTCAACTCCAGGTATATCAAAGATCTCAACATAAAACCAGATAAACTGAACCCTACAGAAAAGAAAATGGGGAATAGCCTTGAACTCATTGGCCCAGGAAAAAGACTTTCTGAATAGAATATGTTTAAACTTAAAAATTATTTATTTATTATTTATACAGGCTTGTATGCCTGCAGGCCAGAAAAGTCACCAGATCTCATTGTAGATGGTTATGAGCCACCATATGGTTGCTGGCAATAGAACTCAGGACCTTTGGAAGAATAGGCAGTGCTCTTAACCTCTGTGCCATCTCTCCAGCCCCTCAGAATACATTTAGCACAGGTACTGAGATAAAAAATTAATAATGGGACCTTATGAAACTGAAAAGCTTCTGTACAGCAAAGGACACCATTATTTGGACTAAGCACAGCCTACAGAATTGGAAGATTTTTACCTAGTACACATCTTAAAGAGGACCAATTTCCACACCACACACACAAATCTCAAGAAACTAGATATCAAGAAAACAAACAACCCTATTTAAAAATGAGATACAGGAAATACGCACACCCAGCCTCACTAGTCCCTTGTCTCCAAGTCCCCCTGGGGCCCAGGCAGCATGGTGAGCTATACACTGTCCTCTGGACCCCATTGGCCACCTTCCTGAGAAGGCCTACAGGGCCCCAAGACATCCCACTTAAACCGTTCCCCACCAATTCTCTGTCTGCCTGGTCCTCCTGGGGCACAGCCTGCAGAGATGAGCACCAGGCTGTTTCCTGATCTCCACTGTCAGGCTCAAGGCTCTGCCTGCCTCCCCAAGGAGTCCTGCCAGGATAAGAAACATCCAGCCAACAACAAGGGCAACCATATGGGTAAAGGCCAGTGAAAGAACATAAACAACAAGAACCATGGCAATATGGCACCACAAAAGTCCAATTATTTTACTACAGCAAGCCCTGGATTTCCTAACACAGCTGAAGCAGAAGAAGATGGCCTTAAATCCAACCTTATAAAGATAATAGAGGACTTTAAAGAGGAAATGAATAAATCCCTTAAAGAAATACAAGAAAATACAATTGAACAGGTGAAGTAAATGAATAAAACTGTTCAAGACCTGAAAATAGAATTGAAGCAATAAAGAAAACACAAAGTCAGGGAAACCTGGAGATGGAAAACCTTGGGAAGAGAACAAGAACTATAGACACAAGTATCACCAACAGTATACAAGAGAAGAAAGAGAAAAATCTCAGCCATAGAAGATATCATTGAAGAAATTGATATATTGGTCAAAGAAAATATTAAATCTAAAATATTCATGACACAAAACATCCAATTAATCTGGGATAGTATAAAATGACCAAACCTAAGAATAAAAGGTATAGGAGAAGATTCTCAGCTCCAAGACCCAGAAAATGTTTTCAACAAAATCACAGAAAAAAACTTCCCCAACCTAAAGAATGAGATGCCTATAAACATGCAAGAAGATTACATAACACAAATCAAACTGGACCAGAAAAATCTTCCTGCCATATAATAATCAAAACACCTAATGTACAGAAAAAAAAACTGTTAAAAGCAGCAAAGAAAACTGTTAAAAGGCTAAGTAACATATAAAGGCAGAACTATCAGAATCACACCTGACTTCTCAACAAAGACTTTAAAAGGCAGAAGGGTGTGGGAAGATGTCTTGCAATCTCTAAGACACCACAGATGTCAGCCCAGACTATAATACCCAGCAAAACTTTTAAATACAATAGATGGAGAATACAAGATAGTCCATGACAAAACCAAACTAAAACAACATCTATCCACAAATCTAGCCCTACAGAAGACTCTAGATGGAAAACTCCAATCCCAGGAGGTTAACTACACCTGAGATAACATGGTAAATAAATAATCCCACACCAGCAAAACCAAAAGAAGGGAAGCAATGCATCCCCTCCCACCACTAACATCCAAACAACCGGAATTAACAATCATTGGTAATTATATTTTTTGACATCAATGAACTCAATCAATTCCCCAATAAAAAGACACAAGCTGACAGAACGGATGTGAAAAGAAGCTTCGTCATTCTGATGCATACTTGAAACACACTTAAGCAACAAAGATAGACATTACCTGTGAGTGAAGGGCTGGATAAAGGTTTTCCAAGCAAACTGACCCAAGAAGGAAGCTGGAGTAACCATTCTGTTATCTAATAAAATAGACTTTCAACCAAAATTAATCACAAGAGATGGGGAAGGATGCTTCATATTCATCAAAGTTAAAACTCACCAAGATGATATCTGAACAGATCTGCCCCAAGTGCAAGGGCACCCACATTTGTAAAAGAAACATTACTAAAGCTTAAATCACACATTGAACCACACACATTAATAGTGGGGGATTTTAACATTCCTCTCTTACTAATGTACAGGTCATCAAGACAGAAACTAAACAGAGAAATAATGAAAATAACTGACATTATGAATCAAATGAAACGAACGTATTTACAGAACATTCCGTCAAAAAAACCCACAAAAGAATACGCTTTCTTCTGAGCATCTCACAGAAGCTTCTCCAAAATCGACCATATAGTCTGTCACAAAGCAAGCCTCAACAGATACAAGAAAATTGAAACAATTCCTTGTATTTTATTAGACAACCATGGATTTAAGATGGACTTTAACAACAACAGAAACAACAGAAAGCTTACAAGATCATGGAAACTGAACAACTCACTACTCAATGACCACTGAGTCTGGGAGGAAATGAAGAAAGAAATTAAAGCTTTTCTAGAATTCAATGAAAAGGAAGGTATAATATACCAAAATTTATGGGATACAATGAAAATAATGCTAAGAGTGCTTAGTTCATTGCAATAATGCCTTCATAAAGAATTTGTATAGTTCTCATACTAGAGAAATCATTAACTTCATATGGAAAATTAAAAAAATACCCAGGATAACTAAAAAGTATTCTGCACAATAAAAGAACTTCTGGAGGTATCACATACCTGATTTCAAGCTGTACTACAGAGAAATAGTAACAAAAACTGCATGATATTGGCATAAAAACAAACAGGTTGATCAATGGAATAAATTTGAAGACCCAGAAATAACCCCGCACACATGAAAATCTCTGATTTTTGACAAAGAAGCCAAAACCATACAATAAAAAAATAAAGCACCTTCAACAAATGGTGCTGGTCTAACTGGATGCCTACATGTAAAAGAATGTAAATAGATCCATGCTTATCTCCCTGCACAAAATTCAAGTCCAAGCAGATCAAAGACCTCAGCATAAAGCTGAATATGCTAAATCTAATAGAAGGAAAAGTAAGGTATAGTCTTGAACTCATTGGTACAGAAGACAACTTTCTGAACAGAATATCAACAGCCCAGGCACTAAGATCAACAATTAATAAATGGATCCTCATGAAACCAAAAAGCTTCTCCAAAGCAAAGGACACCATCAATAAAACAAAATAGCAGCCTACAAAATGAGAAAAGATCTTTACCAACCCTACATCTAACAGAGGGCTAATATCTAAATATATAAAAAACTCAAGAAATCAGACATCAACAAACCAAATAATCCAATTAAAAAATTGGTACAGAGATAAACAAAGAATTCTCAACAGAGAAATCTCTAGTGGTTGAGAAATGCTTAAAAGAATGTTCAAAGTCCTTAGACATCAAAGAAACAAATCAAAATAACTCTGCAATTCCATCTTACATCAATCAGAATGACTAAGATAAAAACGAACAAACAAACCTCAAGTGATAGCACATGCTGGTGAGAATATGGAGCAAGGGGAATGCTTCTCCACTGCCTGTGGGAGTGCAAACTTGTACAACCACAATCTGGCATTTTCTTAGAAAATTGGGAATATTTCCACCTCAAGACCTAGTTGTACCACTCCTGGGCATATACCTAAAGGATGCTCCACAAGGACACTTGCTCAATTATGTTCATTGCAGCTTTATTCATAACAACCAGAAACTGGAAACATCCTAGATGTCCCTCAATGAAAGAATGGATAAAGAAAATGTGGTACATTTACATAATGGGATACCACTCAACTATTAAAAACAAAGACATCATGCAATTTGAAGGGAAATTGGTTGAACTTGAAAATATCATTCTGAGTGAGGTAACCCAGACCCAGAAAAACACGTGTACTCATTTATAAGTAGATATTAGCCATAAAGTACAGGATAACCATGCTACAATCCACGGACTCAAAGAAGCTTAGTAACAGGGAAGGTCTAAGGGAGGACGCTTGAATCTCAATCAAAAGGGGAACATAGACATCTGAAGTAGATGGAGGGAGGGAAGGGGGTGGGAAAAGAGGTGAACAAGGAAACAGAGGTTAGGGTCAGATGTAGGGAGAGTAGAGGGGAGAACTTGGAGAGAGAGTGGAAATCAAAGTAGGGGGGATCTCTGGGATGCATGAGGCTCCTGGGAGTCTATGGTCATGAACCCAGCTGAGACTCTTAGCAGCAGAGGATATGGAGCTGAAGTTGCCACTTCCTGTAGCCAGGTGGGACTTCCAGTGGAGGAAGGGGCACACCAACCCACCAATAAAACTTATGACCCAAAATTCATCCTGCCTACAAGAAGTGTACGGATAAAGATGGAGCAGAGATTGAGGGAATTACAAACCAATGACTGGCCAAACTCCATTGGAGAGAGCCAACCCATGACACTACTTCTTAAAATTAATTCATTTTTGATACTCTGCTTTGCTTGCAGACAGGAACGTAGCATAACTGCTTTCTGAGAGATTTCATCCAGCAGCTGATGGAAACAGATTCAGAAACTCACAAATAATAGGCAGAGTTTGGGGTGTCTTGTGTAGGAGCGGGAGGAAGGACTGAGGGATCTGCAGGGGCCAAGGACATTCCAAGAAGAAGCTGGGGCATGGCGTGGTGGTGCACATCTTTAATACCAGGAGGAAGAGGCAGGCGGATTGTTGTGAATTTGAAGCTAGCCTGCTCTACAAAGCCAGTCCAGGACAGCCAAGGCCACACAGAGAAACCCTGTCTCAAAAAACAAAACAAAACAAGAAGGACACCACAAGAAGACCTACAGAGTAAACTAACCTGCACCTATGGGGTCTTACAGAGACTGAACCACCAACAATGGGTTGGACTTACAAGTCCTACACATATGTAGCAGATGTGAAGCATGGTCATCATATGGGTCCCCAAACAATTGAAGTGGCGTCTGTCTCTGACTCTGTTGCCTGCCTTTGGATCCCTTTCTCCTATCTGGGTTGACCTGCCAGTGGGAGAGGATGGGCTTATTTCTGTTGTGACTTGATGTGCCAGGGTGTGTTGGAACACATGGGGGCCTCTTCTTCTCTGAGAAGAGAGGGGGAGTGAGGGGAGGGTGACACAGGGTGGGACTGGGCAGAGAGGAGGGAGGTGGCTGTGATCAGGCTGTAAAGTGATTAAATAAATTAATGAAAAAATGAGGTACAGATCTAAACAGAATTCCCAAAAGAAGAAATTTGAGTGGCTGAGAACCACTTAAAGAAATGTTTAAAATTCTTATCCATCATGGAAATGCAAATCAAAACTGCTCTGAGATTTCTTCTTTCCCTCATTAGAATGACTAATATCAATAAAACAAGTGACAGTTCGTGCTGCTAAGGATTGAAACAAAGAAAACACTCATTCACTTCTGCTATGAATATCTGTACATCTGCTATGAATATTGGTGTGGCAAGGCCAAAATTCAAATGCCATTAGTGAGCTTCAGTACAACATGTCTTGCTTTTTTGTATTCCTCTTGTCAATAGTGTAAACATTGTTGTTCTACAACTTGCTGAAAACGGTGTCAGCTGTTGGGCATAGGTTGGTGTCTGGAGCATGCTGGCTATGGCTACAGCATCAAAGAGACATGATGCTCAGCATTTAAACGTCATTCCTTAATCTGAACCTGGAGTTCATTTTCACTGGCAATATCCTTCCATGTCAAAAGGAAGAGCTGGCATTTGCTACAAAAAGCATATTGGGTGGGATGAGCCATCTGAAGTCAATCTTTGTAAAAATAATCAGTGAATGCTTCCACTGGACTTTGTATAATTTTAGTAAATGATTCAGACCTTTCTCCTGTTTCTTCAACCTTGTTCCAAGCACTAGAAACTATTGTATGACACAGTGTCAATGTGGCAACATTATATACAACCTGCATTTGTACCTCAGCATATTGACCTTAACCTAGCAACTGACCTTGGGAAATATTGATAGCTCTAGCCCTATTTCTTTGATTTATCTTTTTAGCTTCTTCCTTCCACCATGATCACCATTGTAGCTGAGGACCAGCTTCTAATATTGATTTTGTCATATCTTTTCAGTATTAGGGGATTACTCTATTTTGACTCACCCAGGAATTTAATATCTGCTTCACATAGTGAGAATGCATACCATATGAACTAATTGCTTCTTTGATTTTTTTAATCTGTGGGATGCCATCCAAACTCTTCATAACCTTGGGGGTGCCTATTGGTCTGTTGGTATTTGTTGTATAGTAACTGAATAAGCTAAGGTTGGCTTTCTAACAGTTTTTGGCTGACCTTCAGTTTCATTATATGGTAGTGTGGTAGGCTCTGGTCTTAATTCCTCTGTCTCTGAGTATCATTTTCATTTTTATTTATAAGTGTTTCTAATTTTTCTTCTAAGTCTTGTCTCTTATCAATCCACATTATATATATATATATATATATATATTTCTGTATTGCTAAGATTTTTTTTTCTTTGAGAGACCTCAGAAAGCCACTATGGCTAGCTATTAAGAATAAAACATGAAATATCAGAATGATAGTAACCATAATTGGTATTGAGCCCATCTCTATAAGTTAAGTCATTTATCTTTTCATTTTTTGTTTCTATTTTTAAACCATCCAAGGACCATACACGGTCCTAAACCCTGTGTTTTGTTTTTTCCCTTCCTTATGTAGATTATTCTTTTTTAATATTACTTGACTCTTTCTTTAGGACTTCCTAGGTATCTTACCAAGGTATGATGACTTCTTAGCTTTTCCTGCTGTTTCCATGTGTCTATAGCTGGCATGATTTTTTTTTCTGCCAAATTTCTGCTCATGCCACATGTTTACTGTCTGACATTTTTCTTCCTGATTTCTTTCTCCACGTACTTTTGCTGGTGTGCCTTTTGTTGTACATTGAAGTGAAGGAACTGAGGAGGCAGAGGTGGCTCCATTTTGTTTCTCAGACTCTGTCTTAAGTTGACTGACCTTGGAGTGACTTAGCCCCTACCTTCGGGTTCTGAGAAGGGGCACATGGCCCTCCACCCTGCAAGTTGTCGTGGATACCACAGAATGTGTTAATAGATAACTGTAATCAGGCCTCCGCTCCACAGGTTGTCATAAATAACACAGAATGTGTTGATGGGTCCTTCATCCAGCAGGCTATCATGCAAATATCTTCGATATCTTTCGGTTTGCCCAGGTGGCTTGGAACAATTAGCCTAAAGGTCACCTCAATTGTTAAACCTCCCCACCCAATCACCGAATCTTACCCTTCCCTGTAACACCAAGGCTTAGAATTCTCTGCCTGAAACTCTGCTCCCTGAGACTTGGGGCCTTACTTTCTAACCTGCTATGTCAGGGAAGATTGGAGACCTGATCTTAAGCTTGAATAAGGATCCTTGTGTGGTTTGCAATGGACTCGACTCCTGGTGGTTTTTTTTTGTGTGTGTGGGTCTCGAATTGGTCACAACAGAGGCACTGATATGTTACTGTTTAATTTATCTAATATTTATACCAATAAGAACATGTGAGGTATAAACTGAGGTAGATGCCCAGATCTTAGGGACTCCAAAAGACCACCAAGAGCTAGATTATGTATCCAAGAGAAAAGAGCTTATTTGGGCTTATGTTCTGTCTCTTGACCATTACCAATGCAGTAGATCAGGACGGAGAGCTCTGAGCAGCTGCAAGGCAGGGTTTTTATTGGGGTTTGAGCAAAGAACAAGAATTTACAGCTTAGCAGTTACATGTTTGGGTAACATTCAGCAAGGGCAAGCTTGTTACAACATGATTGGCTGACTAACATAATTAACATTGAGCAAGCTGTCTATAGATCTCAGTAATGTTGGGTTTCTCCTAAATGGCAGGGTCTTTTCAAGGTGATTCTTTTGACCCTGACAGCTGCTAAGTTTGAGGGTCACTCACTGCATTCACCTATCTCATCTCAAGTCTTTTACCCCCTCCTCAAGATAATGCCCCTGTTCCCTCAAGCTCCGGAAGACACCAAGATCAACCCACTCTTGTGGGTTTTAAGGGACCCCAAAAGGCCACTAGGAGTCGAGTCCATTGCAAATCACATGAGGATCTTTATTCAAGCTTAAGCTCGGGCCGCCAATCTCCCCTGATGCAGCAGATTAGAAAGTGAGGCCCCGAGTCTCAGGGGTACAGAGTTTTTAAACGGGAAAGAAGGCAAGCAGAAAATTCCTAGCCTTGCAGTTACAGGGAAGGGAAAGTTTGGGTGGGGATCGAGATGTCCTTTAGGCAAATTGTTCCAAGTTACCTGGCCAAACCAACAGATACTTAAGATATCTGTATGATAGCGTGCTGGGTGGAGTGGAGGACCCTTTAACACATTCTGTGGCATTTATGACAACCTGCAGGGTGGAGAGCTATGTGGCTCTTTTTAGAACCCAAAGGTTGGGGTCAGGTCACTCCAAGGTCAGTCAACTTAAGACAGAGTCTGAGAAACAAAATGGAGCCACCCCTGCCATCCTCAGTTTCTTCACCACCTTGTCTTTGGTTCCATAGAAGTGAGGCCTCACTAAAGGAGTTGTGTTTGACCTTACTGGATTGGATATGTATTTTTCCTCCTCTCCATCTTGCCTATTTCTGTTCAAGGTAATCCCTATGAATGGAGATTCAAAGTTCAAGAAACCATCATTGATAATAAACAGTCTCTCCTAATAGGGTCATGAAATTGCTCTATGGGAGGCTGTCAGGAGCCAATTGAAATAGCCATCACCCCCACATCTATTCCTCCTCTCTTATTTGATAGAAATTTGTTTGCTTCCTCTTTGATCAAACAAAAGATTATTGTAAAAAGTGGCCGGACAGATATGGAGGCTGTCCATACTGGCCTTGCCAAATCCATGCACCAGCACAGAAGAAGCTCCTTCACCTGTACAAAAAGATTCTCTACTTATACATCTAAGACCCTTGGAATCCCAGATGGGAAACAGGCATCATTGGAAAACTATACTGCCATTACATACCAATTTACCAATAAATTCCATCCATATCCAGAGAAAATATGGTCCAATTACATAATCCCTGGGAATGGGAGAAGAAGAGAAGGTAATTAAACACTCTCTAAGGCCATTGCCTCTCTGACATACCCCCTCCTAAATAATACAAACCTGTCATTTTGTCTCCTACTTCAGACTTTGACCTCAGCCTACAAGCTCCTTAATGTGACCCAACTGGGCCATTTTAAAGCTTGCTGGCTCTGTGTCCCACCTGGGATCAACTCAGAACTACTGACACAGCTTCTGCAGTGACTCTGTCAAGTGACTGTTGGTATAATGTTCTTTTGAAATGTATACACTTTACTCTTGTTCATTCAAATGCCGATTTCTCTAACCCACTCTCTGGTTTCAATCCGGACATTGCATTGTGATACTTATTCTAAGCATCACCTGTCTCAACTTTGTGTAAACATGCCAAAATAAAGCAACTAGCCACAATGTTGAGCAACAAAAAGGAAGCAGGAACAGAGGGAGGAGCCAGAGGACAGGAAGGTAGGAGGCAGAGGAGGAGAGAAGGGAGGAGAGAGCTCAGAGAGCAGAGCTGACAGAGAGATCTTAGAATGACATGGAGAGATGGACTGGACCTAATGTATCACTAAAAGCAAGTATAATGTGGGAGATCTGAATGTTAGGAAACTATGATGGCTTAGAGGCTTAGGATGGAGTAACTATTGCCCAGCATTGTGCTCTATGTTAATTAAATAAATCATAGTCTCTGTGTGGTGATTTGGTTATACAGCTGTTTAGGATTAACAGCAGTGTTAATAAAAGATAAAACAATAGTAAATATTAATAGTCGCCTACAATAAGTAACCTTACTTCACTATTCACTAATTGCCCTGTCTCTGATGTTGCCACAACTCCCTACCTTTTTCATATCACCCTCTTTGGTATGGTAAACTGTTTCAAGGCATCTGGAACACACTCTGTAGGAATGCTAAATTTCTTAGAGTGTAATAAAACTATAATCCTTGATACCTCATCTCAACCCCTATGCCCCACTGCTAATAATACCTCGATTCTTTTTGGTACTCAGGGCTACCATTGTCTGCCTGCTGGATGGTCAGGAGTTCCCATGCTTGTGCTCCTTTTCCCAGAGCTGGGGGTGATAAATGAAAATGAGCCCCTACCAATCCTGGTCATGGACTGAATAGCCGCCCAGCAGGATAAGAGGACAATTCAATTCTCGCCTCTCTTGGCTGTTGCAGGAATCATGGCAGCTGTCAGGGCCGGGACAGCAGGACTAGCCACTTCACTAACTTTGTATTATCAACTTTCTTCTGAGTTCATCCAGCATCTCCAGCAAGTGGCACAGACAATGCTAACTCTCCAAGAAGAGATCGACTCGCTGGTAGCAGTAGTACATCAAAACCGACATGGATTGGACCTCCTCACAGCTAAAGAAGGTGGCCTTTGCATCTTCCTCCAGGAGGAAGCTGTTTTTATATCAACCAGTTAGGTATAGTAAAAGACAAAATCCAACAACTCCAGACAAATCTACAAAAGCAAATGGAACAGCTTGAGGCCTCTAGCTCTTGGGCCTTCGAGAACCCTGTATGGAAGTGGATTCTGCCCTTCCTCACACCTCTTCTGCTCATCATTCTGCTTTTGCTTTTTGCACCCTTTATTAACTTCCTCTCTACATCCCTCCAACAACAAATGCAAAAATTCTCCAACCAACCATTAATCAGTTACTCTTACAGGATTATCACCCTCTGCCCACAGAATCAGATGACAATGACCTTCCAATTGACCCTGGATGTGGGGACCAGCTATACCCTGAGAATGACAATGCCCTGAATCAGCAGGAAGTAGTTTGAAAAACAAAGGTCACTCCTATGTCCCCCCACCATCCCTTCCTTTCTCCTCACTTTTTAATAAAACAAAAGGGAGGTATTTGGGGAAGGTTAGAAGGTCTCAGAAGAGACAAGAACGCTTCAAGAGCAATAATGTCAACTAACCTGGGCCTATAGTGATTTACAGAGACTGAACCACCAACAAAAGAGCACTCATGGACTGGACCTAGGCCCATAATACATATGTAACTGATGGGCAGCTTGGAGTTCATGTGGGCCCCCTAGCAATGAAGGGAGTGTGGGTCATGTCTGACATGGACTCAGTTGCCTGCTTTTGGATCACTTTCCCCTAGCTGAGCTGCCTGCTTTACCTAAGTAGAAGAGGACATACTAAATCCTGATGTGACTTGGTGGGCCAGAGTGGATTTATAAGGGGAGGTTCCCTTTTTCTGAGGAGAAAGGAAGAAGAAGCTGGGAGGGTGAGAGTGGAAGGGGAGGAGGGAGTGGGCTGTGATCAGAATGTAAAATGAATAAATTCATTTAAAATATGCTGAGATACAAATTCAAGTTGCATATGACAATGCCACCTTGGAGATAAGTCATATGGCAGCTTTAAGTGCTTGGGACATGATTGAAGAAACAGTGTTGATGATTATTAATATTTAATATTGATTTATCTTTTAGTTAAACAATGCTTATTCCTAAAACAGCTGTATATACCCAAATCACCACACAGAGACTAGGATTTATTTAATTAACCTAGAGCACAATGCTGGGCAATAATGACTCCATCCTAATTCTTCAGCCTGCATAGCTTCCTCCCATTCAGATTTCTCACATTATACTGGCTTTTCAGTCATATCTTAGGTTCAGTCCATTTCTCCTGATCCAGGTCCTCTCCTCCCACTCACTTCTTTTTTCTCCCTTCTGGACCAGGATGTCCCACCCTATTCTCTCCATTGCTTAGCATTGGCTGGCTGTTTTTATTGGCAATACAGAGAACAAATGGTAGCATGTTTATGCAAACTTGAGACAGGTGATGCTTAGAATAAACATCACAATGCAATGTCTGGATTGAAACCAGATAGTGGGGTAAAGAAACCAGCATTTGAATGAACAAGGGTAAATTGTATACATTCCACAAGAACATTATACCAATATTTCCCCTTTTAAGTCCAATAAAAAAGCTTCATTTCTTTCAATATAATATTAATAATTATAAAACAGTTATGAAAACTATTAGGTAAGATTTACATGTGCAATGTCTAGTCCATTACATTTGGCAACTTAGGAGAAAGTATTCAATTATCTATTCTATTTTGAGAAGTTTAGAATTCTATACCTAATTTAATTTTTATCATTATTGGTATTACCTATATAAAATATTTTCTTAAATTCTAAGCAACTTAAACTTAGTTGTGGGACTATCAATTGTGGAACCAGAGACTTGAGAAGGAATAAAATTAATTACCTAAATAAATATGAAGGGTGTGGTAGCACCTTCCAAAAAATTCAAAAATTGACAGAAACAGTTTGCTGCCTGAACAACAACCCAAAAACTCTCTATAATGTTGGAGCATCATCTTCAGCCTTCTGGCTCAGTCTATTTGACATATATATGAAGCAGGAACTACTTAGGACATGCTTACCCTGTCTTGGCAGAGTTCAGCAGTTGACTTGGCCTTCATTTAAGCTCGCCCGATTTTGGCAGCATTCTGTCTGTGGTGAAGCAAGGGCATTTTCCTTACCTGGATGGCTGGTTAGCCACGTTTGAAGCCATCTCCATACGCAGGTTCTTCGACGCTCATCATCTTCTTTGAGGTAGGCTGGGTGTTGTCAAAGATGACCTGTCTCATTAGATTTGACTATGGGAGACCTTCTGAAAATCTTGGCTATAGACATGAAGATAGAAAACCAAAACACAAAAAACAAAAACAAAAACAAAAAACCAAAAAAAAAAAAAAACAGCAACAGATAACATAAATGCTGATCCCTTCTACATGGAAACAGCTCTGAAACTGGCTAAGATAAGAATGTATATGTGTTGCCAGTAAATCTTGGATACAGGGTCCTCATGACTTATAATCACATCCCATTCTTTCATATGATATGAATGGAGATTTATACATTCCAAACATTCTTTAAAATTTTTTTACTGATTACACTTTATTCACTTTGTATCCCCCCTGTAGATCCCTCCCTCCTCCCCTCCCAATCTCTTCCTTCCTCTCTCTTCTCCATGAATGTCCCTCCCCAAGTCCATTGATAGGGAAGGTCTTTTCCTTTCTTCTCATCGTAGTCTATTAGGTCTCATCAGGAGTAGCTGTATTGTCTTCCTCTGTGGCCTGGCAAGACTGCTCCCCCCTCAGGGGGAGGTGATCAAAGAGAAGGCCATCAGTTCATGTCAAAGACAGTCCCTGTTCCCATTACTATGGAACCCACTTGGTCACTGAACTGCCATGGGCTACATCTGTGCAGGGGTTCTAGGTTATCTCCAGGCATGGTACTTGGTTGGAGTATCAGTCTCAGGAAAGACCCCTGTGCTCAGAATTTTTGGTTCTGTTGTTCTGTTGCTCTCTTTGTGGAGTTCCTGTCCTCTCCAGATCTTACTATTTCTCACTTCTTTCATAAGATTCCCTGCGCTCTGCCCAAAGGCTGGCCATAAGTCTTAGCATCTGCTTTGACAGTCTGCAGGACAGAGCCTTTCAGAGGCCCTCTGTGGCAGGCTCCTGACTTTTTCCCTGTTTTCTTCTCCTTCTGATGCCCCATCCTCTTTGCCTTTCTAGATGGGGATTGAGCATTTTAGCAAGAGTCCTCCCTCTTGGACCCAGGATGGTATGATCAATGCTCGTTTAGATGAACAAATGGGATGGACATTGAATGGAGGATAAAACAAGCAACAGGACAGGAGCATACCAAAGAGGGCCTTTGAAAGAATCAATATAGCAATATAGCAAAGCAGATATTAAGACTCACAACCAAGTGTTCAGCAGAGGGCGGGAAATAATAATAAAAATAGGGGAAGTTAATAAGGCTTGGAGAGAACAAGAGCTCCACAAAGACCAAACTGAGCAGAGCACAGGGGTCTTATACGAGACAGTTTCTCCAACCAAGGACCATGTATGGATGTGGCCTAGAACCCCCGCTCAGATGTGGCCCATGGTAGCTTGGTGTCCAACTGAAGACCCTAGTAAGGGGAATAGGGACTGTTTCAGTCATGAACTCGATGGCTGGCTCTTTGACACTCCCCCATGCATGCCAGGGAGTAACAGCCTGGCTAGATCCCAGGGGAGGACATTGTAGCCAGCCCTGAGGAGACAAGATGAACTGGGGTCAGATGGAAGGGGAGGAGGCTCCCCCCCCCCGTCAGTGGACTTGGAGGGGGCATGAGGGAGGGTTGGGGAGAGTGGAAGGGAATGAGGGAGGGGGCTATGCCTGGGATGTAAAGTACCTAACCTCTGATTGATATAAAAATAAATAAATAAATAACATTAAAAAAGAGTTCTCCCTCTTGATTAGATTCTTTAGGTGTACAGATTTTAGTAGGTTTATCCTCTATGATATGTCTATATGAGTGAATATATACCGTGTGTGTTTTTCTGCTTCTGGGATAGCTCACTGAGGATGATCTTTTCCAGTTTCTATTTACCTGCAAATTTCACGATTTCCTGTTTTTTTTTTTTTACATGAAACTGAAAAACTTCTGTAAAGCAAAGGACACCATTGTCAGAACAAAACAACTACCTACAGATTGAGAAAGGATCTTCACCAACCCTATATCTGACAGAGGGCTAATATCCAGTATATATAAAGAACTCAAGAAGTTTTTTTGAAGAGCCACATATTCTTTTTATTAATTAAATTTCTTTATCTATTTATTCACTTTACATCCTGAATGAAGCTCCCTCCCTACTGTCTTCCCGGTCACCCTCCCACCCTCTTCCCCCTTTATCCCCTCCCATTCTCCTATGAGCACATCCTCTTCCACTGAGGCCAGATAGGGCAGCACAGCTAGTGGGAAGTGATGGAAAAACAGGCAACAGAGTCTATGTCAGAGACAGCCCCCACTCCCCTTGCTAGGGAACCCTCATGAAGATCTAGCTGCCCATTAGCTACATATGTAACTGTGTTGGAGTACTTATGTCCCGGGCCTAGGTGCCTGATCTTTGGTTGGTGTTTCAGTCTCTGTAAGCCCCAATGGGCACAGGTTAATTGACTCTGTAGGTCTTTTTGTGGTGGTCTTGACCCCTCCGGCTCTCTCTATCCTTCCTTCCACTCTTCTATGAGACTCCCCAAGCTCTGTCTAATGTTTAGCTGTGGGTCTCAGCATCTGTTTCAATCTGCTGTTGGGTGGAGAACTCAAGAAGTTAAAAAGCAACAAATCAAGTAATCCAATTAAAAAATGGGGAAAAGAGCTAAACAGAGAATTCTTGATAGAGGAATATGGAATGGCAGAGAAACACTTAAAGAAATTCTCAACATCATCAGTCATCAGGGAAATGCAAATCAAAACGACCCTGAGATTTCACCTAACATGCATCAGAATGGCTAAGATCAAAAATTCAAGTGACACCACACCCTGGAGAGGATGTGGAGAAAGGGCAACACTCCTCCACTGCTGGTGGGAATGTAAACTTGAACAACCACTCTGGAAATGAATCTGGTACTTTCTCAGACAACCAGGAATAGCGCTTCCTCAAGATCCAGCTATATCACTCCTAGGCATATATCCAAAAGAGGCTCAAGTACACAATAAGGACATTTGTGCAACCATGTTTGTAGCAGCTTTATTTGTAATAGTCAGAAGCTGGAAACAACCCAGATGCTCCTCAATTGAGAAATTGTGGTACATCTACACAATGGAATATTACCAAACATTCTTATAAAGTTTGAGGCCTTTCTTTCTCAAACAAAGAGCAAGAAATCATTTTTAATTGATATATGTGCAACACACATTCCAAACACATGTTTATGTAAAAATGTATATTACCTCTAAAAGGTAATATATTTACAGAACAGAATGACCAGGCACCAAAGAAGGTAACACAAATCTCAGAGATGATCCAGCCTCCCAGACTGACTCAATAGCTGTTTACTCAAAAATTTGCATCCAGAACAACTTTAAAATGGCTAGCTAAGATGGTCCAGCTTCATAGACTGTTCCAGAGAGGACTTTAATTAAGCCCTGTACTTTCCCACCTCACAGAGACTGGGCAACAGACATTGAAGCTAGTTCCTCTAAGACTTGGTCATTATCCCAAATTTCTTCAGGTCCCCAAAGATGTCATCATCCTAAAAAGTAGTAGCAATTTTGAGAGAATGATGCCCCATTCCCAAGAGATGGGTGGGTAGTTTTTGGTTATTCGGTAGGTAATGACTATTTGTTGTCATTCAAGGGGGCTTCATCACAAGTTGTTAATGGTCAGAGATGAAGTAAAGTAAAAGGTTAGCTTTAGAGATCTTTCTTCTATCCTTTCTTCTTCCTTCCTTTCTTTCTTTCTCTTTCTTTTCTTTATTTTTCTTTCTTTCTTATCTAGTGCTAAGGTGAAAAGGGGTGAGAGGGTATAAAAAACTAAAAAGGGGGGGGATATAGGGATAAAAGTGGGCTAAAATGGGCTAAAAGTGTTGATTATTGAATCTACCTTTAAACTAAAGGGCATCAACAAGCCAAATAATTTACACTGGTATAGATTTTTATATTTTGATACAAATTTGAGGTTATATTTTTGTTATAACATACTATATATTTATATACTTCAGCTCTTGTTTAAAGTATTGTACATATGCAACTCATTTAAAAAGGTAATGAAGCTGAGAAGCCTATGGGCTTCCTCTGAGCAGGGAGTCTAGGTCCTCTCCATGCATGGTCCTTGGTTGGAGTATTGGTCTCTGCAGGAACCTGTGGGCCCAGGTGTGTTTTATTGTGTTTTTTTGTTTTGTTTTGTTTTGTTTTTTGTTTTTTTTTTTGTTTTTTGCTCTGTTGGTGTCCTTATGGAGTTCCTGTCCCCTCCAAGTCTTTCTATCTCCCTCTTCTTCTGCAAGGTTTCCTGCACTCTCCCCAAAGTTTGGTTATGAGCCTCAGTATCTCCTTTGATACCCTGGTGGGTAGAGTCTTTCAGAGTTCCTCTGTGGAAAGCTCTTGTCCTGTTCCTTGTCTTCTCTTTTGATATCTATCCTGTTTGCCCTTTTGAATAAGGTTTCAACCTCTTCCCTAGGGTCCTCATTGTTGTTAACTTCTTTATGACTATAGATTTTAGTGTGTTTATCTTATATGGCTAATATCCACTTATAAGTGAGTATATACCATATGTGTATTTCTGCTTCTTTGTTTCCTCACTCATGATGATCTTTTATAGTTCCTGACATTTGCCTGCAAATTTCGTGATTTCCTTGTTTTTAATTGCTGAGTCATATTCCATCACGTAAATGTACCACACGTTCTGTATCCATTCTTTGGTTGTGGAACATCTAGATTGTTTCCAGATTCTGGCTATTACAAATAAAGCTGTTATGAACATAGCTGAGCAAATGTCATTATTGAATGGTGGGACATCTTTTGGGTATATGCAGAGGAGTGGTATAGCTGGATCTTGAGGGAGCACTATTCCTAATTTTCTGAGAAAGCGCCAGATTGATTTCCAAGTGGTTGTACAAATTTACATTCCCACCAGCAATGGAGGCAGGCTCCCCTTTCTCTGCAACCTGTCCAGCATGCATCATCCTTGAGTTTTTGCTCTTAGCCATTCTGATGGGTGTGAGCTGGAATCTCAGGGTCATTTTGATTTGCATTTCTCTGATGACTAAGGATATTGAGCATCTCTTTAAGTATTTCTCTGCCATTCAATATTCCTCTGTTGAGAACTCTCTTGTTTAGCCCTGTAATTGGATTACCTGATTTGTTGGTGTTTTACTTCTTAAGTTCTATATATATTCTGGATATTAGCCCTCTGTCAGATGTAGAGTTGGTGAAGATCCTTTTCCAATCTGTAAGCTGTCATTTTGTTCTGATGACAGTGTAAAGGATATAAAAAATGTTTTAGGTTAAAAAATATACTTACAGGTTAACAAATGCAAGTTGTGATAGAAAGTGATTTAGGTAGAGAACTTTGGACTCACCAAGATAGGATACATAATAGAGTACTTTCTCTAGCACTGCCAAATACAAATGGACTGGGCATTGTGAATGTAATTCTTACCAGAGAGTATATAGTTTATTGATGTTAGAGAAAGAGCCTTTTATTGGACTAAATGGGGGAGATGTTTGGGTGATCTTTTTATACATTGTATAAAGATTGTACTTATATTATTCAAATGCTGATTTCTGTGCCCAGAGATTTGAGTACAGGGTTTACTTAGGTACTATAATTTTTATGAAATATCACCTGCCTCAGTATTTTGTAAACATTGTTCTTTATCACATTCTGATTGGTTGAATAATGGGGTGAGTGGACTATATCAAAGGCAAGGGAGAATAGGCAGGGCTTCTAGCAGAGATAGGGACTCTGGGAAAAAGTTCAGGAGCAGGAGTCACCAGCTGGACACAGAGGGAGAAATGAGGCCTGGGACTAAGTTTGAGAGGTAATGGGTCATGTGGTGGAATATAGACCAGCCCAGTATTGTTGAGTTAGAATAGCTGAGAATCTGTCCAGCCGTAGTGCCTAAGATAATAATAAATATAATAAATCTTTGGGTCATTGTTCTGGAGCTGACACTTCAAAGAAAGTCACCTTTTAGACTCTGTTAAAAATGCTAATGGCTCAGACTTTTATTCATTTATTTTGTACTGTGGATGGTTCCACATAGTGTTTGATTTATCTAGAAACTACCGGATAATTTTATCCACTGAGTCCCAAGTTCCAAGTAGCAGTAGTCTTTTTAGTACATTCTGGAGAGGCTACAGACCTTTTTCTGTTTCTGAGTTCAATTGAAAGCTGTCAGACTTAACAGACACCCAGCCAGGTCAGAGAAGGTGACAAAAGATAACATGCATCATATCCAATACCTATTTTGTGTTGCATTAGTTACTTTTGTGCTGCTGCAACAAAACACCACAACCAAAGGCAAACTTAATAAAGAGAGAGTTTATTTTGGCTTAGGATTTCAGAAGGATAAAATGTATCATGGTAACATGGCAGCATGACAGGGAGTAATGTATTTTTCTTCCATGGCTTCAGAGAGCTCCTGTGTGTGTGTGTGTGTGTGTGTGTGTGTGTGTATCATATATCACATACTATATATCAGGGGAGTCTCTGCACAGAGGTTCCAAGATTAAAGGAATCCATCAAAGCCCACTGCATGAAGCTGTGAAAGTAAATATGGAGTTACAACGGAGACCTCAAGATGTCGGAGATACCAGAGCTGTGAGATATCCGCCAAGAAATGCTGCTAAGAGGAAGCAGAAGCAGGCCGCAGGAGAGAGGCATGTGCTGCGGACAGCAGGGCTGGAGAGGCGGAACTGGCTCAGCCCTTTGACACTGGGCAAGGAATTATAGGACCTGGTGTTTACCCTACTTAGTGTTTAGTCTTTCTTTGGTCTAGTATTTCTTCACTATGTCCCTTTTGAAATGGTAATGTATATTTTATGTTGATGTAATTTCTTTAATTTTACAAGGAGTTAGTTAAGAAAATAATTTTAATCTCAAAAGGGACTTTGGGCTTTTAAACAGTGTTGAGATTATGAAATAGTGTGGGGATTTTGAAGGTAAATTAAATGAATTTTGAATTACAATACAGCCATGAGACTGTGGAGGCAAAGGAGTGTAATGTGGTGTGAATGAGAGTGTCTTCCATGGACTGAGGCATTTCAACACTTGGTCCTGAATTTATGGCTCTGCTTAGGGAGGTTAATATGTGTAAACTTGCTGAAGAAGTAACCTCATATAACCTCATCTTATTTCCAGTTTTCTTCTGCATCATGCTTATATTTACAGATGTGAGCTCTCAGCTTTCTTTTTCTGTTGCCATGTCCAGTACTTGCATTCTCCATGCTACCATGATGGACTCTTATCCTTCTGAAATCCTAAGCCAAAATAAACTCTCTCTTCATTAAGTTTGATTTTAAAGCTCATGGTGTTTTATCACAGTGACAGAAAACAACTAATACAACTCCACACAAAATGGTGAATATATTAAGCCTCTTTTGGTATTGGAGGCCATGCATGTTATCTTTTGTCACCCTTTTCTTACCTGGTTGACTATCCTTTAAGTTGACAGCTTTAAACTAAAGTCAGAAACAGAGAAAAATCTGTAGCCCCTCCAGAATGTACGCTCCTACTTGGAACTTGGGACTCTTCAGATAAAATGACCTTGCAGATAAAATGTCATTCAGTACCTCATGAACGACACACCTAATTTCTGTTGCTAGCTTAGGATGGAACTTGGTCCAGCTGAATTACACTAGTGGTAACTTTTGTATACAGTAGTTTTTTAAAAGAAGAAAATTCCTTAGGCTTTCTTTCACAAGTGAGTGCTTGGCTGGGTAAAGTTTTTTTGAGGACACCTTTTTATTTGTTACAGTGTAAAACAGGAGGCCTCTAATATTGATGTCATTAATATTCTTAACAGTTGCAACCTCTCTCACTACCGAAGTCCCTGAGTTTTTCTAAACTCTCCTGAGTTGGGCCTCTACAGGTCACCTTGCTCACTTCCAGGTTCTTTTTTAGATTGCCTATTAAGCTCTTGTTATAACATTCAACTACTTTTCTAGTCTAAAGTTCTAGAGTATTCCACATTATTCCAAAACCAACATGGTCAGGTTCTTTAAAACATCATTCTATTTCTGGTACCAACTTCTGTTTTAGTTATTTTCATGTTGCTGTGATAAAACATCATGACCCAAGGAAACTTACCTAAGAGTTTATTTTGGCTTATTATTCCAGAGGGCAAGAGTCGAGTGTAGTGGATCAATGTGTGGCAACTATCAAGATGTCTCAGACACACTACAACAAGTCGTAGCCATAGGAGCAAGAACAGGAAACTTAGGGCTTTATCTTCAAATGCAAGCATAAAACAAAATGAACTAGAATTAGAGCAAGCTATAAACTCTCTAAGTCTGCATATTTCTGGTGACATATTTCCTTTTGCAAGGTTGCATCACCTAAACCTAAACCTCTCCAAACAATGCCTCCCATCAGGGATCAAGTGTTCTAAAGTCTGAACCAGTAAAAGGCATTCTTATTTAAACCTCCACAATGTTAGACAGAGTACAGAGGATCACAATAACACCTTCATTTACTTGGTTATAACTTAAGGTGTCCAAGCATTTGACTTCCCCCCTAAATTAACTGAGAATGTAGCTTCTTACATTTTATTTTTTATTATTCACAATTTTTATTAAATTTATGTATTATTTAATGTGTGAGCACATGCATGCTTATGTGTACATGTCCTGTGGCATTTCTGTGGAGGTCAGAAGGTGACTTATAGGAGTCAGTTCTCCTGTTCCACTCTGTGGGTCTAACCGATCAGACTCAGGTTGTCAGGCTTCTCTAACTGCTGTCCTACCTTCCCAGTCCCTTATGCATCTATGTATCTGTGTACGTTTACAAGCATGTATGTGTATCATCTATCTATCTGTCTATCTATCTGTCGATCCTCTCTCTCTCTCTCTCTCTCTCTCTCTCTCTCTCTCTCTCCCCCCTCTCTCTCTATTTGAAATACTGGGATCAAACCAAGTATATAACATATGCTAGAAAGCACTGTGTCACTGAACTACACCTCAAACTCTAGCTCTTTAAATTTCAGCAGAGTTTATTTACCCCCTCTTCTGGCATGCATGTGACTCACCAAGGCATCTAGACTGTATGTTACTTAAAGATATACAGTTGACTATGTCTCAATAGTATGATGTGGAAATATGATGTCATATGGGATTATGAGATTAAAAAATCTTTTTAACTATCAAAGGGATCCAGAACACCACTAACGTTTGTGATGCTTGATAAAATATAAAATGGAGAAATTTCTGTGAACCTTTGCTTTGCCTTGATATTAAAAAATATTTTCTATTATTTAAAACAAACAATATTCTTTTCTTCTTCCAGGTCCTTCCAGATCCTTTCTACTTGTATCCATCCAACTTTAAGTTCTTTCTCAACAACAACAACAACAACAACAAAGCAAAAGCACAATACTACAACAAACCCCTCAAACCTAGAAAACAAAATATAACATCCAAAAAGGAAAAAAAATGTAAGGAAATGAAAGCACACAAAAATGTTGAGTTCATTAAATCTTGGTGTACTGCTCCTAAGCCTTGGAGTTACTGATGTACTCAGTGTCATTCCATTAGAGAGACCAGATTTAACTGCTCTCAGCACGTATAAATGACAGTTCAATCGTTAACCTTTACCCTAGTGGCTAGTTTTTCATTCATTCATAAATTCATTAAAAGTAAAATACAATAAAATAAAACAAAAACTATCACATCCAATTTGGACAAGACAAACTAACAGAAGGGGAAAAAAAGCACAAGAGAAGGCACAAGAGTCAGAGACTCACTAGTCTGTGTTCTCAGAAATCCCATAAAGACACTTACTCAGAAACCATAATATTAATGCAGAAGACCTAGTGGAGACCTGTGCAGGTCTCATGCATACTGCTTCAGTCTCTATGAGTTCATATGAACATTAAGCACATTGATGCTGGGGTTCTTGTTTCTTTGGTGTATCCTATCTCCTCTGGTTCTTACTTTTTTTTTTTTGCTTTCTCTTCCATGGCATTCCCTGAGCTTTGAGGGGGAGAGATTTGATGGAGACATCTCACTTGGGGCTGAGTGTTTCAAGGTCTCTCATTTGCTGCAAAATGTGTGTCTCTAGGTCTCTATGCCTGTTTGTACCTGCTGCCGGAGGAGGTTTTCCTGATGATGGTTGGACAAGGCACAGACTGATGAGCACAGCAGAACATTGTTTGTAAATCATGCTGTTACTAATTTTTTTCTCATTCTTTTTTTTAGACAAGTCTTATTTAATTTTTCCCTAGGTCCCTGGCCTATCTGGTCTCAGGTTCCTGATCACTCAACCACTGTCAAGTGCGTGTTCTATTTCAAGAAGTAGTCCTCAAGCAGATCAGGTATTTGTTAGTTACTCCCACATGCTTTGTGCTACCATTTCTGAGAATATGTTTTAGGTAGTACATCATTGTAGATAAAGATTTTGCTGCTGGATTGGTGTTTACATTTCTTTCTTGATAGTGTGCAGGGTAATTTTATGTACCAAAGACAACAAAATATAGGAGTGATGGTTCTTTGTAGGCACCAGCTGGACTTCTCCATGTTCAGTGGGTTGTGTAGTTGTCTTCTTCGGCAATGAGGCTTTGCTCTCAGTTTGTGGAGAGTAACATATAGTTGTGGTAACAGCTTGGGTTGTTTGGAAATTCCCACAGGGCCCCTTTGGCCAACAACTCAATTAGATGTAACCCAATCTGGGTACTGGAAGCTTCATTTGGTGACAAGAGATGGCCAGTTGGAACGCAGTCTTTCCTATTATTTAATATTTTCATTTAAATAACCTTCATATATGTATATATTTTATGAAGTCTCTACTGTATTAGGTTTCCACACTACCTCTTAAATATTTCTTAATTTTAGCTGACTCTCTCCATATTACTTCCCACACCTTTTCTCACCTTCCCCTATTAGATCCTCTCATTTTAGAGAATAAGAGGATCCATTAAATAAATATCCATTATATTCAGATATCTAGTATCTGAATCCATACATAAATATCTATTCTAGTTCCCCTTTTTAATGAGATCTATTTTTCCCTCTAGTCCCTTATTCTGTGCCTACTATCTATAGTTCTATGGATTGTAGTTTGATTATCATCAACTTAGCAGATAATCTTTACATACATATAAGTAAATGCATACAATATTTGTCTTTCTGGGTCTGGTATACTTCATCTATTTGCCTGCAAATTTTATGACATCATTTAAAATGGCTGAGTAATACCCCATTGTGTAAATATACCACATTTTCTTTATACATTCTTCTGTTGAGGGACATCTAGGTTGTTTTCAATTTTTGGTTACTATGAATAGAGCAGCAGTTAACATGGCTGAGTAAGTGTCTCTGTGTTTGGATGAAGCATCCTTTGGGTACATGACCAAGAGTGGTACAGCTGGATCTTGAGGTAGATCAATTTCCATGTTCCTGAGGAACCACCACTCTGATTTCCACAGTGGCTATGCAAATTTTCACTCCCACCAGCAGTGGACGAGTGTTCTTACTCCATATCCTGAACAGTATAAGCTGTTACTTGTTTTGTTTATCTTAGCTATTCTGGTGGGTATAAGATGAAATCTCAAATTAGTTTTTGATTTGCATTTTCCTGATGGCTAAAGAAGGTGAACATTCCTCATTTTTAATTAATTATTTGGGAATCTTACCTTATGCATCCCAATTGTGCTCATTTCTCATTTTTCCTATGTCTATAAACTCTTCTCCATAACCTCCTTCCTAAAGAAAAAAGAAAGTAGAAAAAAGAAAAATGAAAAAAGGATAAAGCAAGTCCATTTTGTGTTGTCCATAAACTCACTGAAGCATGGTAAAATTCCCAGTGGCCAGCTCCTCCAGGGAGGATGAGTCTTTCTCTGCCTGGAGCCATCAACTGAGAAGAGCTATGTGGTTGCTAGTGATGAGTGCGGCCAGCTCTCCTGCACCCATGTCACCTTTGGAGGCAGCAAGGTGTGGGACCAGCTCTCTCACACCCATGGGCATTAACATGGCTTCAGAAAGCAACCCAGACCACAGATACCTATGTGGGCTTCAGTTTTAACAAGGGCCACAGACATCCACATAGCCCTTAGCCGTATGAGGACCATGGACCCACTAATGGCCCTCAGCAGATGCATGAGCCATGAGTCAGCATGGCCTCAGGTGGCATTATATGCCACCCTTGTCAGGATAGCCCTCTAGGCAGCAAAGCCCAAGGATATCACAAACTGCATACATTCATATGGATCTCAGGCTTCATTGTGTCCTGGGGCAGCAACATGGGCCACACTCACCAACATTGCCTCCAGTGGCTTCAAGGATGACAATAGTCCTTTGAGGAGGTCCAATCCAGAAAGTGAAACTTTCTTCATCTCAGGCTTTCATCATTGCCCAGAGCCAGGGAGAACCCACAGTGGGGCAGCAAGTCTAAACACTGAGCCTCCATCTGCATAAGGTCAGGATGCTGTACGCCATCCTATTAACTTTACTGGGCAATAACAGCATGTCTACCTCAGCCCTCTCTTTCACCTGTCCCTGCCATGACATCCTCAGTTTCACATCTTTCCATAGTGAGCACAGTGCTCCATGGAATACTCCATTTTTTTCTATCTTTCTTACTTCCCCATCATATAATTGTTTTTATTTTTCTATTCATTACTGGCACTGGCCTGCCCAGGAGCAGTGCTTGGTTGGGTGTCTTCTGGCTGCCTGGACGGTAGGAGGTGAACATTTCTTTAAGTGTTTCTCAGCCATTTGAGTTTCTTCTTTTGGGAATTCTCTGTTTAGACCTGTTTACCCCATTTAATAGGCATATTTGTTTTCTTGATATTTAGTTTTTAAGTTCTTGGTATATTTTGGATACTAGTCATTATCAGATGTGTAGTTGGTAAATGTCTTTTTTCTCATTCTGTCAACTACTGACTTGTCAAAATTACAGTGTCCTTTGCCATGCAGAAGCTTCTCAGTTTCATGAGATCCTATTTAATAATTGATGATCTCAGGGCCTGTGTTAATGGTGTTTTGTTCAGAAACTCTTCTCCTTTGTCAGTGAATTCAAGGCCATTCCCTGCTTTCTCTTCTATCTGGTATTTTATTTGGTTATATGTTAAAGTCTTTGATCCATTTGGTCAGTTTTGTGCAGGGTAATAAATATGGATCCACTTGGATTCTTTTACATCCAGCCATCCACTTTAATGAGCATCATTTATGGAATATGCTGTCCTTTTTCCTGTGTGTTCCTGGCATCTTTATAAAAAATCGGGTGTCCATAGCTGTGTGCATTTATGTATGGGTCTTTAATTCAATTCCATCAATCAATATGTCTGTTTTTGTGATAATATCATGCTGTTCTTATTACTATACCTCTGTAGTACAACTCAAAATGATGGATGATAATACCAGCAGTTCTTTTACTATACAGGATTGTTTTAACTATCTCGGGTTTTTTTTTGTTTGTTTCCAAATGATGCTAATAATTGTACTTTCAAAATCTATGAAGAACCGTGCTAAAATGTTGATGGAGATTGCGTTGAATCTAGAAATTGCTTTTGATAAAGTGACCATTTTTAGTATGTTAATCCTACCAGTCCTTGAGCATGGGAGACCTTTCCATCTTCTGATATCTTCTTCAATTTCTTTATTCAATGACTTGAAGTTTTTACCATAGAAGACTTTCACTTGCTTGGTAAGAGATACTCCAAAATATTTTATATTATTTGAGGCAATTGTGAAAGGTAATGTTACCCTGATTTCTTTCTCAGTCCATTTGTCATTTGTATATAAGAGGGCTACTAATTTTTATGAGTTGATTCTGTATCCAGTTACTTTGCTGAAAGTGTTTATCAGCTGTAGGAAGTTCCTCTTTGATCTTTTAGGACCACTCATGTATTGTTTGCAAATAAAGATACTCTGACTTCTTCCTTTCGAAATTTTATCCCCTTGATCTCCTACAGTTGTCTTATTGCTATGGCTAAGACTTCAAGTACTATACTGAATGGGTATGGGAAGAATGGACAGCCTTGTCTTGTTCCTGATTTTAGTGGAATTGCTTTCAATTTTTCCCCATTTATGGTTGGCTATAAAGTGAGTTTTTTATAAAGTGCTTTTATTATATTGAGGTATATCTCTTCCCCAGTCTCACCAAGACTTTTATGATGAAGGGGTGTTGAATTTGTCTAATGAAATAATCACATGGTTGGTTTTGTCTTTCAGTTTGTTTATGTGGTGAATTATATTTATCAATTTATACATCTTGAGCCATCCCTCCAATTCAAGGATGAAGTCTACTTGAACATGGTGGATGATCTTTTTTTTATGTATCCTTGGATTCAGGTTGCAATTATTTTATTGAGTATTTTTGCATCTATGTTCATAAGGTAAATTGTTCTGTAATTCTCTTTATATTTGGGGGGGGGGTTATGTGGTTTAGGTGTCAGGTTAACTAGCACCTCATAAAGCAAAATTGACAAAGTTCTTTCTGTTTCTACTTGGTATAACAGTTTCAGTAGTATTAACATTAACTATTCTTTGAAAGTCTGGTAGAATTGTATGCTAAAACAATCTTGCCCTGAGATTCTTTTGTTGGGAGACTTTTAATTACTGTTTCTATTTCACTAGGGATTATATGTCTGCTTAAGTTGCTTATTTAATCATGATTTGACTTGGGTATAGTCTGAATAAAATATGCATTTAAAATATTTTCCAGTTTGGTGCAGTTTTGGTTTTTAAACTATGTCCTTATAATTCTTTGGATATCCTCAGTGTCTGTTATTATGTTCCTGTTTTACTTTCAAATTTTGTTAATTTGGATCTTCTCTCTCCACCCTTTCGTTAATTTAGATAAGGGTCTGTCAATCTTACTGATTTTCTCAAAGAAGCAACACTTTGTGCCATTGACTCTTTGTATTATTTATTGTTTCTATTTATTGTTTTCAGCCATAACCTTGATCATTTCTTGCCTTCTACTCCTTTTGGGTATGATTTTTTCTGTTTGTTTTATTTTAGAGGTTTCAGGTGTGCTGTTAAGTAGCTAATATGAGTTCCATCCAATTTTTATATAGACACTTAGTGTTATGAACTTTCCTCTTAGGACAGTCTTCATTTTGTCCTGTAAGTTTGGATATGTTGTTTAATTATATTCCTACATTTATAGAGAGTCTTTGATTTCTTTTTTTCTGAATTTCTGTGTTGACCAATTTTTAATTACAGGGAGTTGTTCATGTTCCATGATTTTGTAAGATTTCTTTTTGTTTCTGTTAATGTTGATATCCAACGTTTATCTGTGATGGTTTGTTAGGGGCATAAATGTCCTTTTTCCCACAAATCACTTGGGAAACCAGGAATGTTAACATAGGGTCCTCCTCTCAATCCTATTCAGCCATTGTCCCAGAAGGAAAAATCCCCTTTCCTCCTCCATACTATCTTAAAAACCCTTCAAACAGAATGCCCCCTTCTACTTCTTGTGTGTTTCTCTATCCTGCAGACTTCCACTCACTGTCGATAGTCTTTTCCTATGGTCTCTGTCTGGTAGGTGGTTGCTAGCTTCTCCTCTTGACCTATGGGTTGACTTTATTTTATCCTGTTTACAGAAAGCTCTTGGATTAAAGGAGTGTGCTAGGGCTGAGCCACACCACAACTAGAAACAGGTTTCCAGTACACAATCTTGGGGTTCACAGTGTGACTAAATATCATGCAGTAGTGCTGCCTATCCTTAATGTTAAGGTGTGTTTCTTATATGCAGCAGAAGAACAGATCTTGTTTTTACACCCATTTTGATAGTCTATGTCTTTTTTATTGGGGAACCAAGACAATTGGTGTTGAGAGGTAGCAATGACCAATGATTGTTGATTTCTCTCATTTTGTTCTTGTTGGTGATGTGTGTGTGTGCTTTGACTATTTGTTTATTTTTAAAAATTCACTTTACATCTTTGTTGTAACCCCATCCCTCTTCCCCTCCAGTCCCATCATCCTTCACTTCTGCTACTCCTTTCCTTAGGAAAGAGGAGCTCCCTTTCCCATCAAGCTCAGCTTATCAAATTACATCAGGACTGATCATGTTCAATTCCCCTATGGCCTGGCAAAGCAGTCCCACCAGGGGCAAGTGGTCAAAAAGCTGGCAGTGAGTCTGTGTCTAACACAATCCCCACTTCCCTTACTAGAGGACCCACATGAGGCTTAAGCTGCCCTTTGCTGCATCTTTGTAGGGGGTCTAGGTCCAGTTTGTGCATGGTCCTTAGTTGATGCTTCAGTCTCAGCAAGCCATTGTGGGCCTTGGTTAGTTGATTCTGTTGGTCTCCTCATGAAGCTCCTGTCACCTCCAGGTCCTTTTCTCTTTCCTTTCACTTTTCCACAAGACTCCCTATGTGTTGCCCAATGTTTGGATATGAGTCCAGCATCTCTTTTGAGACATTGCTGGGTAGCGCCTCTCAGAGGATAACTTGGTCAAGCTCCTGTCTGCAAGTTTAGCAGAATATAATTCATAGTGTCAGGGTTTTGTAGTCCCTGATAGGGTGGGCCTTTGGTTAGGCTAGGCATTCGTTGTGCATTCCCTCGATCTCTGCTCTATCTTCTCTATTTTTATTCTGGTACATTTCATAGGCAGGGTAAATTTTGGGTGGAAGTTTTTTTGGGTGGGTTGGTGTTCAACTCCCTCTGCTAGACTAGTCTAGTTAGTGCGTGTCCTCTTCAGTCTCTATGGTGTCTGCTACTAGGAGTCTCTAGCAGTCTGCTACTGCTTGAGTACCCCTCATAGTCACCCAGGAGCCTACCCTGACTTAGGTCTCCATCTTGTCACAGAAATTCTCCCACCCTATGCTTCTCTTTTCTCCACAGGCCTTCTGTCTTCCCACCCTCACTCTCTCTAGGCCTGATCTCTACCATCTTAACTCTGTGTGTTCCTACTTTTACCTTGTTCCCTCTCTTCAGCTACTAACTCTGTCTATTCATCTCTCCTTCTGAGTGAGATTTATGCATCCTTCCTTGTATCCTCTGTTACTTATCGTCTTTGTGTCTGTGCCTCATAGTATGTGTAGCCAGTACCGTATGGCTAAAATCCACTTATAAGTGAATATATACCATGTATGTCTTTCTGAGTCTGGGTTACCTTACTCAGAATGATCTTTCCTAGTTCCATCCATGTGCCTGCAAATTTCATGATTTCTTTGCTTTTAATAGCTGAGTAGTATTCCATTGTATACATGTGTCAGTTTCTTTATCCATTCTTCTAGGCATCTAGAATTGTTTCCAGATTGTGGCTATTGTGAATAAAGCTTCTATGAACATAGTTGAACGAATGTCCTTGTATGGTGGAGTGTTTTTGGTATATACCCAGGAGAGGTGTTGCTGGATTTTGAGGCAAAGCTATTCCCAATTTTCTGAGAAAACACCAGATCTATTTCCAAAATGGTTGTACAAGTTTACACTCCGACCAGCAATGGAGAAGTGTTCCTCTTTCTCCATATCCTTGCCACCATGGGCAAGGATATGGAGATTTTGACCATAGCCATTCTGATGGATATGAGATAGAATCTCAGATACATTTTGTTTTGCATTTCCCCAATAACTAAGGAAGTTGAACATTTCTTTAAGTCCTTCTTGGCCCTTTGAGATTACTCTGTTGATGACTCTGTTAGTTCTGTTCCCCATTTTAATTGAGTTATTTTGTTTATTGATGTTTAATTTCCTGAGTTCGTTATGTATTTTGGATATTAACCTTTTGTTGGATATAGGATTGGTGAATATCTTTTCCCAATCTGTAGACTGTTGTTTCATTCTATTGACAGTATCCTTTGCCTTACAGAAGCATTGCAATTTCAAGAGGTCACACTTATCAGAGCCAGAGCTATTGATGTTTTGTTCAGGAAGTTCTCTCCTGTGCCAACGAGTTCGAGACTTTTCCCCACTTTCTATTCTAGTAGATTTAGTGTACCTAGTGTTATATTGAGGTCTTTGAGCCACTTGGATTTCAGTTTTGTGCAGGCAGATAAATATGGATCTATTTGCATTTTCTACATGTAGACATGCAGTTAGACCAGCACCATCTGTTGAAGATGCTACCTTTTTTTCATTGTGTGGTTGTGACTCCTTGTCAAAAATAAAGTGTTTGTACAAGTGTGATTTTATTTCTGGGTCTTTGATTCAATTCAGTTGAACAGCCAGTTTGTATTGATGCCAGTACCATGTAGTATTTATTACTATTGCTCTGTAGTACAGTTTGAAGTAAGGGATGGAGATACCTCCAGAAGTTCTTTTAGTGTATGGGATTGTTTTTAGCTATTCAGGTTTTTTCATTTTTTCTAAAACTATTTATTTATTTATTTTATATTTATGGGTGTTCTATCTTTATATATGCCTGGGTGCCAGAAGAGGGCTTCAGGTTGTGTTATACAGACAGTTGTGAGCTACCAGTTGGTTGCTGGGAATTGAACTCAGTACCTCTGGAAAAGGAGCCAGTGCTCCTAACCATTGAGCCATCTCTCCAGCCCCCCTTTATTCTTTTCATATGAAGTTGAGAATTGTTCTTTCAAGGTCTGTAAAGAACTGTGTCGGTATTTTGATGGGGATTGCTTTGAATCTGTAGACTGCCTTTGGTAAAATGGACATTTTTTCTAGATTATACCTACCAATCCATGAGCATGGTAAATCTTTCTATCTTCTGGTATCATCTTCAATTTCTTTCTTCAGAGACTTGAAGTTTTTTATCATACAGGTATTTCACTTGTGTTGTTGAATATTAATATTTATTATTGATTTTTTTTAGTTACACAGCAGTTATTCCTAAAGCAGCTTTATACCCACACAGAGACTAGGGTGTATTTAGTTAACCTAGAGCACAAGGCTCGGCAGTGATCACCGCATCCTAACCCTCCAAGCCCACACACTTTCCTCCCATTCAGACTTTCCAACATTATACTTGCTTTTAGTCATATCTTAGGTCCGATTCATCTTTCTTCCCGATCTCTCCTCCCACTTGCTTCCTTCTCCTTCCCTGTGGACCAGGATGTCCCATCCTACTGTCTCTTGAGCAGCACTGGCTTGTTGTTTTATTGAAAATACAAATGGTGACATGTTTACACAAACTTGAGACAGGTGATGCTTAGAATAAATATCACAATGCATTGTCCAGATTGAAACCAGATAGTGGGGGAGAGAAATCAGCATTTGAATGAACAAGGGTAAATTGTACACATTCCACAAGAACATTGTATCAACACTTCCCCCTTTAAGTCCAATAAACGGCTCCTTTTCTTTCAATACAATAACA
>CM053764.1:7353084-7389217 GCA_028658305.1 Pachyuromys duprasi
ACAAGAGCTCCACAAAGATCAAACTGAGCAGGGCACAAGGGTCTTATATGGGACAGTTTCTCCAACCAGGGACCATGTATGGATATGGCCTAGAACCCCTGCTCAGATGTTGCCCATGATAACTCATTGGTGAACTGAAGACCCTAGTAAGGGAAACAGGGGCTGTTTCAGTCTTGAGCTTGATGGCTGACTCTTCGACACTCCCCCATACATGCCAGGGAGTAATAGTGTGGCTAGATCCCGGGGGAGGACATTGCAGCCAGCCCTGAGGAGTCAAGATGATCTGGCTTCAGATGGAAGGAGAGGAGATCCTCCCCAGTTGGTGGCCTTGGAGGGGGCGGGGAGGAGATGAGGGAGGGTTGGGGAGGGTGGGAGGGAATGAGGGAGGGGCTACGCATGGGATGCAAAAAACCTAACCTGTGATTGATATAAAAATAAATAAATTTATAAAAAATATTTATTTATTCATTACAATTTGTTCACTTTGTGTCCACTCCACAGTCCCCTCTCTTGTCTCCTCCCACTCCCACCCATGATCCACCATTTTCCCCTATGTTCTTTCCTTAGTCCCCTGATAGGGGAGGACTACCTCACCTTCTATCTGATCCTAGCTTATTAGTTTTCATCAACGCTGGCTGCATCATTTTCCACTGTGGCCTGGCAAGGCTGTATCCCCCAGGGGAAGGTGATCAAAAGCCTGTCACTGAGTTCATGTCAGATATGGTCCTTGTACCCCTTACTAGGGAGCCCACTTGGAAAATGAGCCACCTATGGGCTTCCTTTGAATAAGGGGTCTAGGTCCTCTCCATGTATGGTCCTTGGTTGGAGTATTGGTCCCTGCAAGGCCCCATGGGCCCAGGATTTTGGCTCTGTTGTTCTCGTGAAGTTCTTGTCCACTCCAGGTCTTTCCATCTCCCTCTTCTTCCATAAGGATTCTGGCACTCTGCCCAAAGTTTGGCGATGAGTCTCAGTATCTCCTTCAATATCCTGGTGAGTAAGTCTTTCAGAGGACCTCTGTGGAAGGCTCCTGTCCTATTCTTTGTTTTCTCCTTTTTCCAATGTCTATTCTATCTGCCCTTCTGAATGATGATTAATCATCTTCCCTAGGGTCCCCCTTGTTGTTTAGCTTGTTTAGGACTATAGATTTTAGTATGTTTATCCTATATTATATAGCTAATATCCAGTGATAAGTGAGCATATACCCTCTGTGTCCTTTTGCTTCTGGGTTACCTCACTCAGGATGATCTTTTCTAGTTCCCACCATTTGTCTGCAAATTTCATGATTTCCTTGTTTTTAATTGCTGAGTAGTATTCCATTGTATAAATATACCACAATTTCTGTATCCATTCCTCTGCTTTTAGGGACATCTAGGTTGTTTCCAGATTCTGGATATTACAAATAAAGCTGCTATGAACATAGCTGAGCAAATGTCCTTATTGAATGGTGGGGCATCTTTTGGGTTTATGTCTAGGAGTGGTATAACTGGATCTTGAGGTAGCACTATTCCTAATTTTCTGAGATAGGGCCAGAATGATTTCCAAAGCGGTTGTTCAAGTACATTCACACCAGCAATGGAGGAAGGTTCCCCCTTTTCCACAACCTCTCCAGCATGCATCATCTTTGAGTTTTTGATCTTAGCCATTATGATGGGTGTGAGCTGGAATATCAGGGTCGTTTTGATTTGCGTTTCTCTGGTGACTAAGGACGTTGAGCATTTTTTAAATGTTTCTCTGCCATTTGATATTCCTTTCTTGTGGTCTATTTAGCTCTGCACCCCATTTTTAATTGGATTACTTTGTTTGTTGGGGTTTAACTCTTTTAGTTCTTTATGTATTCTGGACATTAGCCCTCTGTCAATTTTAGGGTTGGTAAAGATCTTTTCCTAATCTGTAGGCTGTCATTTTGTTCTGATGACAGTTTCCTTTGCTTGATAGTAGCTTTTTAGTTTCACGAGATCCCATTTATTAATTGTTGATATTACATCGATTTCCTTAAGGGATTTATTTTTTCTTTAAGGACAGCAGTCATATTCATAAATGTTTTAGTGCCTTTATTTGTGCTTCAAATATATTGACATATTCAGAGTATGCTGTGGAAAGGTTACTGGGCTCTAGTGGATCCATATTGTTCTGGCTATCATTGACTGTTTTTTCTCTTACATCTAATCTAGGCATCTGGAATTTGGAAAATTGTAATTCATTTTTTTTTCACAAACCTTCATATCAAGGATGGATGAGGTTACTTAGCAGGAGGAAATTGTCCCAAGCGCAATCAAAAGCATAAGAGATACCTTATACTCTCCCTGTTAGGAGTATCACAAGAACAGCAATCTATACAACCATAATGGATATGCAAAGAACTTAGCTCCAATCCATACAGGTCAATGATTGTCACTTCAGTCTCTATAAGTCATTTGAGTTTTTCTTATTTGATTTTGTGGGTTATGTTTTTGTGGTGTCTTCAACCTTCTGATTCCTAGAATCTTTCCTCTTCTTCTATTGGAGGGTTCCCTAGTTTTGCTCAGTATTTGGCTGTGGTTCTCTGCATCTGCTCCCATCTGTTGCTGGATGATAGTTCTCTGATGATAATTGGGCTTAGCACTAATCTATGAACATAGCAGAATATCATTAGGAATCATTTCATTGACTTTTTTGCTAGTAGTATTTGGTGGAAGATTGTAACTATAGGTACTGATACATGGTCCAATGGTTTGGGGTGGGTGTTTGTTTGTTCCTTGGTTTTGGTTTCCTCTCTGGTTATTACAAGATTGTTGTGGCTGTACGTTATCTGTAGGAAAATCTTCTGGAGGATTAATAGTTGTAGCCACTGGGAATTCCAGGTAATATATGTTTCTGGGTATTGGGATTTGTGAGTTAGGAATGGAGATAGGATGGAGGTGGTGGTGGATTTTGAAAGAGGTAGAAAGGCAGGGTGTTCCACCAGCATCTGCTTAGTTAGTCCCTTGGCAATGGAGGCAGGTATTGAGGAGAGGAAACAGCAGAATGTCTCCTACAGAGCTGAGGATGAGGCTGGAGGATTGGACTTGGAGAAATGGAGAGAGAGGTGAGGATCTGTAGCTAGCCTACATGCTTCCCTGGCAGGAGTGACCTATGCGTTCCCAGGCAGTGTCTGCTGGAGCTGGAGGCTGGGATAAAGCAACATGCAGGTGGTGAGGAGGTTAGAAGGGAAGATCTGTGGGAATTATTGGAGATGAGGGCAGGGGAGGAGAGGCTAAAGCAGGTGTTCTGTTGTAGAGCTGAAAAAGAGGTTGAAGGATTTAATTTGGAGGAACAGATGGAGAGGTAAAGATCTCTAGTTAGCCTACTTGCTTCCTTGGCTGGAGAGTTTTCTTGTCTAGATTATTCTAAGGTATTAATAGCATTTCAGTCTCACTTAATTTTATATGATACCCCGTCCATTTATGAACCTTGAAGAAGGGGAGAAAATACACCAGTGAGCTTGTGGAACAGCAAAATTTTTTATTATTTTTACCACATAAACAGAGCTGCTGATTGCCCAGGGCTGGCAGACAAGTGCCACGAAGCTGTGTTTCTTCTTGCATCCTTGAGTAGAGGTTGAAAGACAGTTTATAACCAAAAAAATTTAAAGCATCCTGAGTGAGGTATCCCAGAAGCAGAAAGACACTCAGGGTATATACTCACTCATAAGTGGATATTAGACATATAATATAGGATAAGCATACTAAAATCTATACACCTAAAAAACTAATCAAGAAGAAGGGCTCTGGGTAAGATGCTCAACCCTCATTCAGAAAGGCAAAGAGGACAGGCATCAGAAGAGGAGGAAAGCAGGGACCAGGACAGGAGCCTACCACAGAGGGCCTCTGAAAGACTCTACCCTGCAGAGTATCAAAGCAGATGCTGAGACTCACAGCCAAACTTTGGGCAGAGTGCAGAGAATCTTATGAAGGAAGGGGGAGATAGAAATACCCGGAGGGAACAGGAACTACACAAGGAGAACAACAGAACTAAAAATTCTGGATACGGGGGTATTTTCCGAGACTGATACTCTAACCAAGGATCATTCATAGAGATAACCTAGAACTCCTGCACAAATGTAGCCCATGGCAGCTCAGTGTCCATGTGAGTTCCTTAGTAGTGTGAACAGGGACTGTCTCTGACATAAACTGACTGGCCTACTCTTTGATCACATCTCTCTCAGGAGGATGAAGCCTTACCAGGCCACAGAGGAAGACAATGCAGCCACTCCTAATGAGACCTGATCGGCTAGGGTCAGATGGAACGGGAGGAGGACCTCCCCTATCAGTGGACTGGGGGAGGGGCAAGGGTGGAGAAGAGGGAGGGAGGGTGGGATTGGGAGGGGAAGAGGGAGGCAGCTACAGATGTGATACAAGGTGCATAAAGTATAATTAATAAAAATAAAAGAGAAAAAAGAAAAAATTAGCACCTGGCTCAAGTTACAGTTACACTTTTTACCAATCAGAACTTGAGGATCACAGACTTTCCCAAGTGTTTCAGCATTACCAGCTGACACTGAATGTAAGTATTTTTGCCCAATCAATCAAATTCATTTATTTATGTTGTGAGGAACAGGCATTTTTATTCTGGGAACTATTGTTGCTTAGAAAATGAGGTGGTCAGCTTAGGTGAAATGGAAGCTGAAGTAAAAATGACAGTACTTAAGATAAGTCCCTTTGCCTGTGTCTAACAGTTGACCATTAACTGCAGATTTATATCATCTGTGCCAATGACATTAAAGTCTGAAGACTGAATTCAGAATCTCTGACAGATGCGTTCATGTAAATTCAGCCTGATCTAAAATTGTATTTATTATTTTATGGCCTAGTACATTAATAACCAGTTGTCATTATATTATGTTCTTTTTAGTGCCTAAAAAGCTTTCAGTGTTTTTATGTTTTTATAATATGTTATATACTCTTCGACAAATTCACACACAAACACACGTGTTTGATTGTAAACATTCTTTCTGCCTCTTCTTCCATGATGCTCCCAGCACCTCAGAGCACAAAGAGGCATCAACCATGTTTAATTAATTAACTAGTTAATTAATTAATTGAGTTGGGTTCACTCATTTGCCTGGAACTCATCAAGTAGGCTAGGCTGGCTGTTCAGCAAATCACAGTAATTTACTATTTTTTTTTCCTCTTCAGTGCTGGATGGCCATACTTGGCTTTCTCTTTTAAACCAGGATTCTGAGCAATAAATTTCAGGTCTTCATGATTGCAAGGCAAGCACTTTACTGACTGATGTATCACCCTGGGCCTTCTATGTTCACATTGAATGCCATTTTATTAAATAAAAAAGAGTAGGTAAGTTATAAACCTTGTCATTTGCTGAGAGGAGGGGGATAGAAGAAGGGAAGCAAATTTTGGAGTAAGAAATGAAAGCAGGAAGATTCAGCAATGGAACTCTGCAAGCAGCTTTCTGGGGAATGGTACCCAAACAAAGCGAGTGTTGAGTGCTGGGGCGAGCATTCTTATGATTTTGGCTGGCATTTAGAGTCAAAAATGAAGAAAAGGAAAAGTGTTTTCTGGGTTAGAACTAATGAAGGATACAGTCATTCCTCTCAATTCCTAAACATGTTAGGATATATCAACTTTTCTGAGGCCAGCTGATAAACAAGCCCAGTTGAATTGACTCTTAAGGGAAATAATAATAATAATAATAATAAGTAATGTTAGACTCATTGGTATAGTTCAGAATGTTGTGTTTCTACTTGGGGCTAGATGTGGACTCCAAATTCCATTCTTTTGGCTAAAAGGAAGGAGATTTCTCTTAAAGAACCTCAAAAAAATCTCATACATGTTTTTATTTTCATACAACAATTTTGGAGACAGGATCTTACTATGCAGCCTTGGCTAGCCTGGAAATCATCATGTAGACCAGATTAGCCTTGAAACCCACCTGCCTCTGCCTTCCTATATCTTCCCTCTTTTCTTGTTTCTCCCATTTTTCCCTAACACTGGGTGAAATAGAGGAAAGAAAATAAAATAAAGAAATGCCTGAGTCTAAGCTTCTATATGCTTTCCCCTCCCTGACCAAGACCATTTAACAAGTTTAAATTTTCAACCAATACTATTTTAATGACAAGTATCTTTCACCCATAAAATAACCAAAACCCACCCACTCCTTATTAAAATTAAGGTTGTTTCCTGATATTTTGGGGGAAATTTTCCTTTTGGGGGGCCTAGACAAAAATTGTGATAATGGTCAAATCCTAAGAAAGCTAGCTGCATCACTTTTTGCCCAGTCTCTGTGTGCTGTGAAGGTGCAGGGCTTAACTGATGTCCTAAGTGGAACAACCTGTGATGCCATACTATATAGCTAGCTGTAAGAAGTTTTACTGGATGCAGATTTCTGAGAAAACAACTACCGAGGCAGTCTGGATCAATCAGGATGCTGGAACAAATATATCTCGACATTCAGCATTCTTCATGGCCACTCCAACTTCATTGGTGTCTCATCCGTATATTCTGTAAACATATAAACTTTTACAAGTAATATACACTTTTTGCATAAATATATTTATGGAATATACAGTGTGCACACTTTATCTGAAAATGATAGTCTACTTTTTGTTTGAACAGATGAAAGGCATTTGTCTTTCTTTATAAGCCAGTCTGGGCTGTATAACAAAACTGTAATATAAATTTTCAGCTATGCCATAAAGAAGGATGGCATGTTAGGTCCTGAGACTCTGTAGCCAACAAGATTTATTGCCTATCCATAGCTAAAGTCCTGGATGGAGACATTTTCATGTTTCAGCCAGTCTCGGAGGTATTCCCATATAGAGGGATCAGTTCATAAATTACCTATTTTGTTTTTCTTCTTGATTTTTTCTTCCTGTTTGCAGCTTTGTCTGCACCCAAGATCTTTGGGGGTAGTGGTTTCCTCTGAGCAAATCTAATTCTTCTTAATTTGGATAGAATCCATAGCTTTACGTTTCTTGTTAAAACAAAGACAAACCTCTCCTTCAACACAAGACACTTCCTGCCTCTGCCCCACCTGATACCTCCCATTCTCCCTTGCTCAAAGTCTACCTATAAAATCTATTCTCTTTCTTTTTCCCAGGGAGATCCATCCATTACCATTAGAATGCACTTGTTACTTAGCCTTTGTGAGTCTGTGGATTGTAGCATGATTATCATTTATTTAACAGCTAATATCCTCTAACTGGTGAGTATGTATAGTGTTTGTCTTTCTGGGTCTGGGTTGGCTCATTCAGAATGTTGTTTTTTTTTTTTTTAGTTTCACCAATTTGCCTACTCATTTAATGATGCCATTTTTCCAACAGCTGAGTAATACTCCATTGTGCAAATATACATTTTATCCATTTTTTCAAATTTCTTTACTTTATATCCAGATTGGTACTTCTTCTCCTTCCTCTCATCCAAGTCCCTCCCTTCTCCCTCCCTTCCCTCCCACTCCTCTCCCTTTCTTCTCAGAGAAGGGGAAAGCTCCCATGGGCACCAACCTACCTTAGCATATCAAGTAGGATGGGGTGCATGTTCCTCTACTGAGGCTAGGAAAGGTGGTTCAGTTAGGGTAAAAGGGTTCAATGGCAGTCAACAGAGTCAGAGACATCCCCTGCTCCTACTGTTAGAGGTCCCACATGAGGACCAAGCTGTACGTCTGTTAGATACTTGTGTGGGGCCTAGGTCCTTTCCGTGGTTGCCCTGTAGTTGATGGTTTAGTCTCTGTGAGCCCTTATGATCCCAGGTTAGACAATTTTGTAGGTTTTCTTGTGTCCTTGATCTCTCTGGCTCTTTAAATCCATAAGATTCCCCAAGTTCCACCTAATATTTGGATGTGGGTCTCTGCATCTGTTCTCATCAGCTGCTGGGTGAATCAACTCACAGGTTATGCTAGCCTCTTGTTTACAAAAATAGCAGAATATTCTTTTTGTGTTTTATTGATTAATATATAATTAATTAATAGGCTCCTTCCTTCTCTCCTCCTAGCCCCACCCTTCCTGTCACACCCCCTCTCCCATATTCCAGAGAATAGGGTAGCCTCCCCAGACACCCCAGCTCATGTATTCACATGAAGACTGAGTTCATCTTCCTCCCCTGTGGCCTGGTAGGGAAGTCTCATTGGGGGAAGTGATCAAAAAGTAGGCACCATAGTTTGTCTCAGAGATATCCCCCACTCTCCTAACTAATGGGCTGACATGAAGCCTAAGATGTCCATCAGGCTTATCTTCTTGGGGTCTGTGCATTGTAGTATGTCTATCTTGTACTATATGACTAAAATCCACTTATAAGTGATTATACATATCATGTTTGTCTTTCTGGGTCTGTGTTACCTCACTCAGGATGATCTTTTCGAGTTCTATCCATTTGCGGCAAATTTCATGTTTTCCTTGTTTTTAATGGCTGAGTAGTATTCCATTGTGCAAATGTATCACAGTTTCTTTATCCATTCTTCTGTTGACAGACATCTAGGTTGTTTACAGTTTCTGGCTAATACAAATGAAGCTGCTATGAACATGGTTGAGCAATGTCCTTGTATGATGGAGCATCTTTTGGGTGTATGTTCAGAAGTGGTATAGCTGGTTTGGTTATTCCCAGTTTTCTGAGAAAGAGCCAGATTTATTTCCAAAGTGGTTGTACAAGTTTGCACTCCCATCAGCAATTGAGTGTTCCCCTTTCTGTATATCATTGCCAGCATGTGTTGTCATTTGAGTTTTTTCATCAAGCCACAATTAAGTGAAATCTTTAATTGTCACCCATGTTTTCCATTTGTATTAATAATAATTAAACCTTTGAAAATTCCAGAGTTCACACTTTAGAATAAACCAAACCCCTGCACAGATGTAGCCCATGGCAGTTTCCATAATAATGGGGACAGGGACTGCCTCTGACATGAACTGATTGGTCATTTGAATTTTTGATCTTAGCCATTCTGACACGTGTAAAATGGAATCTCAGAGTTGTTTTGATTTGCATTTCCCTAATGACTAAGGATGTTGAGCATTTCTTTAAGCGCTTCTCCACCATTAGAGATTACTCTGTTGAGAATTCTCTGTTTAGCTTTGTATCCCATTTTGAAGTGGATTATTTGGTTTGTTGCTGTTTAATTTCCTGAATTATTGATATATCCTGGGTATTAGTCCTTTATCAGATGTAGGATTGGTGAAGATGTTTCCCCAATCTGTAAAGTGTTGTTTCATTCTATTGATAGTGTCCTTTGCTTTACAGAAGCTTTTTAGTCTCAAGAGGTCCAATTTATTAACTGTAGATCATAGAGCCTGAGATGTTGCTGTTCTGTTCAGGAAGTTGTTTCCTGTGCCAATGAATTCAAAGCTCTTATCCACTTTCTCCTCCAGCATATTTCATGTTGAGGTCTTTGATCCACTTAGACTTGAGTTTTGCAAAGGGTAAATATGTTTTACAAAACAAGTTTTGTAAAGATAAATATGGATCTGTTTGCATTTTTCTTTATATAGATATCCAGGAATACCACCACCATTTGTTGTAGATGCTGTCTTTTTTCCAGTGTATGGTTTTGGCTCCTTTGTAAAAAATCAGGTAACATAGATGTGTGTGTGTGTGTGTGTGTGTTTATTTCTGGATCTTTGATTCAATTCCATTGATCAACTAGCCTATTTTTGCCTGTACCATAAAGTTTTTATTACTATTATTCTGTAGTATAGCTTGAGGTCAGGTATAGAGATACCTCCAGAAGATCTATTATTGTAAAGTATTATTTTCAGTATTCTGGGTTTTTTGTTTTTCCATATGAAGTTGAAAGTTGTTCTTTCAAGGTCTGTGAAAAATTGTGTTGGTATTTTGATGGGGATTGCACTGAATCTGTAGATTGCCTTTGGTAATATGGCCAATTTTACTATGTTAAACCTACTGATCCATGAGCATGGGAGATCTTTCTGTCTTCTGGTTTCTACTTCAATTTCTTTCTTCAGATACATGAAGTTCTTGTCATACAGACCTCTGACTTCCTTGGGTAGAGTTACCATTAGATATTATCATTTGTGGCTATGGTGAAGGGTGTGGTTTCCCTAATTTCTTTTTAAGTCTGTTTGTCATATGTATATAGGAGGGCTACTGATTTTTTTGAATTAATCTTTTATCCAGCCATTTTGCTGAAGGAGTTTATCAGCTGCATGAGTTATCTGGTGGAAATTTGTGGTAGTTTATGTATACTCTGTGTGAATATTGATACTTTAACTTCTTCCTTTCCATTTTGTATTGTTTTGATCTCCTTCAGTTATGTTACTGCTCTAGCTAGAACTTCTTGTACTGTATTGAAGAGATATGGAGAGAGTGGGCAACCTTGTTCCTGATTTTAGTGGAATTACTTCAGGTTTCTTTCCATTTAGTTTGATGTTGGCTATAGGCTTTCTGTATATAGCTTTTATTATGTTTAGGTAAGGGTCTTGTATCCCTGATCTCTCCAAGACTTCATCATGGATGGGTGTTGCATTTTGTTAAAGGTGTTTTATGAATCTAATGAGATATCATGTGATTGTTTTCTTTGAGTTTGTTTATATAGTGGATTATGTTGATGGATTTTCATATGTTGAAAAATCCCTGCATCCCTGGGATGACTCTTACTTGATCTTACATGGTGTAGCTGATGAGTTCTTGAATTCTGTCTGCAAATATTTTATTGAGTATTTTTGCATCAATGTTCATAATGGAGGTTGATCTGAATTTTTCTTTCTTTGTTGGGTCTTTGTGTGGTTTAAGTATCAGGATGACTGTGGCTTCATACAATGAGTTTAGTAATCTTCCTTATGTTTCTATTTTGTTATATTTCTAGTTTGAGGAGTATTGGTGTTAGCTCTTCTTTGAAAGTCCGGTAGAATTCCAGGCTAAAAGCATGTGCACTGGGCTATTTTTGGTTGAGAGATTTTGACAGCTGCTTCTATTTCCTTAAAGGTTATACAGCTGTTTAAACTGTTTAACTGCTCTTGATTTAACTTTGATAGGTGAAATCTATTAAGAAAATCACCTTCTTATTAGTTTCTTTAGATGTACAGATTTTAGTAGGCTTATCCTATATTATATGTCTAATATTCACTTATGAGTGAGTATATACCCTGTGTGCCTTTTTGCTTTTGGGATACCTCATTCAGGATGATCTTTTCCAGTTCCCACCATTTACCTGCAAATTTCATGATTTCCTTGTCTTTTATTGCTAAGTAATATTCCATTGTGTAGATATACCACAGTTTCTGTATCCATTCCTCAGTTGAGGGGCATCTGGATTGTTTCCAGCTACTGGCTATGCAGCCATTCCTGATGAGACCTAATATACTAGGATCAGAAGGAAGAAAAGGAAGACCTCCCTTATCAGTGGACTTGGGGAGGGGCACACGTGGAGAAGGGGGAGGGAAAGAGGGGCTAGGTGGGGAGGATAGAAGGTGCTATGGGGGGGATACAAAGTGAATTAGGTATAATTAATAAAAATAATGAAAAAGAAAATAAAAAAGGATAAAAAAGAATAGATAGCACCAGGTCAGCCCCCCAAAATCCATTTTGAACTTTACATGATAAAATTAAAGAGTACTAAAAAAAAAAAAAAAAGAAAGAAAAAGAAGAAAAGAAAAGCGCCCACTTCCTTTAGATTTTCCAGTTTTGTTGAATACAGGTTTTTGAAGTGAGACCTTATAATTCTTTGGATTTTCTCAGTGTCTGCTGTTATGCCCCTCTTTTCATTTTTGATTTTGTTAATTTGGGTACTGTCTCTCTGTCTTTTAGTTAGTTTTTCTAGGGGTTTGTCAATCTTGTTGATTTTTTTCAAAGAACCAACTCTTGGTTTTGTTGGTTCTTTCTATTGCTCTCTTTGTTTCCCATTTGTTGATTTTAGCCCTATGTTTGATTATTTCCTGCCATCTCCTCCTCTTGAGTGTGTTGGCTTCTTTTTTTCTAAAGCTTTTGGGTGATCTGCTAATTTGCCAATATGGGATCTCTTCATTTTTTTAAATGAAGGCATTTAGTGCTATGCCCTTTCCTCTTAGCACAACTTTCATGGTGTCCAATAAGTTTGGGTAAGTTGTGCTCTAATTTTCTAGGAAGTCTTTAATTTGTTTCTCTATTTCTTCTGCCTCCCAGAGAGCACTGAGCAGGAATTGTTCAGTTTCCATGAGCATGTAGGTTTTTTGTTGTTTCTGTTGTTGTTGAGGTCTAGCTTTAATCCACGGTGATCTGATAAAAAACAATGGATCAATTAATTTTCCATGTATCAGTTGAGGTTTGCTTTGTGACCAACTATATGGTCAATTTTGGAGAAGGTTCTGTGTGGTGCTGAGGAAAAGTATTATTTTGTGTTTGGGTGAAATGTTCTGTAGACAACTATTAGGTCCATTTGATTCATGACCTCTGTTGCTTCATTATTTCTCTATTTAGCTTCTGTCTTGATGATCTGTCCATTGATGAGAGTGGACTATTGAAGGCTACTACTATTAATGTGTTGGGATCATTGTGCGATTTAAGCTTTAATAATGTTTCTTTTATGAATGCAGGTGCCCTAATATTTGGGGCATAGATGTGTTGCACTGTGATGCCCTCTTCATGGATTTTTCCTTTGATGAGAATGAAGTGTCCTTCCTCATATCTTTTGATTAATTTTGCTTGAAAGTCTATTTTATTAGATATTAGAATGGGTATTCCAGCTTACTTCTTGGGTCCATTTGCTTGGAAAACCTTTTTCTAGCCCTTTATTCTGAGGAAGTGTCTATTTTGTTGCTGAGGTGTGTTTCTGGAATGCAGTAGAATCTTGGATCCTGTTTCCACAACCACTCTGTTAGCCTGTGTCTTTTTGTTGGAGAGTTGAGTCCGCTGATGTTGATATATATTCGTGATCAATGATTGTAACTTCCTTTTATTTTTGGATTTGGTGGTGATAGTATGTTTGTGTGCTTGTTTTCTTTTGGTTTTGCTGTTGTGAAGTTATCTATATCATGTGTTTTCTTGGGTGTGGTTGAGCTCATTGGGTTGGAGTTTTCCTTCTAGTATCTTCTCTAGGGCTGGGTTGGTGCATAGATATTGTTTTGTCATGGAAAATCTTGTTTTCTCCATTTATGGTGATTGAAAGTTTTGGTGGGTATAGTAGTCTGGATTAGCATCTGTGGTCTCTTAGTGTCTACATGACATTATCTCAGGCCCTTCTGGCTTTCCCAGTCTCTGTAGAGAAGTCTGATGTGATTCTGATATGGTCTACCTTTATATGTTACTTGGCCTTTTTCCCTTGCTGCTTTTAATGTTTTTTTCTTTGTTCTGTAGATTTTATGTTTTGATTCTTATGTGGCAGGAGGAATTTCTTTTCTGGTCTAGTCTATTTGGTGTTCTGTAAGCTTCTTGTAGGTTTAAGGTCATCTTTTTCTTTAGATTGGGAAATTTTTTCTTCTATGATTTTCTTGAAAATATTTTCTGGACCTTGGAACCTGGAATCTTCTTTTTCATCTATTCCTACTATTTTAGATTTTGTATTTTCTTGGTGTCCTTGATTTCTTGGGTGTTTTGTGTCAGGATTTTTTCCATTTTAATATTTTCTTTGAGAGATTTATTGATTTCTTCAGTTGCATCTTCAATGCCTGAGATTTTCTCTTCCATTTCTTGTATTCTGTTGGTGATGCTTACCTTTGTGGTTCTTGATATCTTCTCTAAGTTTTCCTTTCCAGGTTTTCTTGGTTTGTATTTTCTTTATTGATTCTAATTACATTTTCAGGTCTTGAACTGTTTTATTCATTTTTCTTCATGTTTGATTGTGGTTTCCTGTCTGTCCTTGATGGTCTCAATTTGTTTGGTTGTATTTTTCTGTATTTCTTTGCGAGATTTGTTTGTTTTCTCTTTATATGCCCTTAATAACTTCATAATCATAGATTTATGGTCATTTCCTGTGTTTCAGATGCATTAGAATATCTTTTGGGTTTTTTTGGTTCTTGGTGACGCATGATGTGCAGGTTTTTGTTGATTTTGTCCTTACACTGGCCTGTAGCCATCTGGTTGTCTGTAGCCTTGGCTGTTTGTTCCTTGAACCTGCACCTAAGATTGGATCTGCCCATCTCTGGTATCTGGAGTAGTCTTCAGGATTAGGAGAGAGGTCCAGGGGAACATGAATGGGTGCTGGTACTTCTGGTGCAGCCATGCTGGGGTGGATGTTTTGGAAGGCAGGTTGTGGGCACATGTGCCTTGAAGGGCAAGGGGTGCCAGCGTAGACACCTTGAACATCAGGGGCACAGGTGCAGATGCCTTAAAGTGCAAGCACTGCCAGTGAGGTTGCTTTGAAGGGCCAGGTGTGGGCATCACAGGTGCCTTGGGTGGAAGCTGTGTGTGGGGGCGTCGTCTCAGGTGGCAATAGCAGGGGATGTGGTGCCTCAGAAGGCAGCTGTGCTATGGCTCACAGGCCTGTCACACACTGCTCTCCTGGGACTCAGCTTGTCTGGTCTCTGTCATCTTGGATCTGGGATCCATATGATTTCCTTGTCCACCTGGTCCCCACAGGGGAATCAGTAGATCTGTGGTTGGCAGTTGGAATGCTTTCCCAGGAATTCAGGCACTGCCCTCGGGGGGAGCAGGAGGGTTCTCTGATGCCTGGCTGGTGCAGAGGGTCCCCGGAACTGGGGGCCTGAACTCTGTCGAATATGTAGAAAGGACAAGGGCTCACATTTCATGACTCCTGGACAAGGGAGACGGCCACAGAAAGCCTGGATCTGATCATCCCCAACTCTCTGGATATCCCCTCCCATCTGGGAAGCACCAAAGTAAGTGTTTTGGATCCAGCTGCCTGTTTACTCACCAGTTTCGCAGTCTCTGATCTTCCATCCCTTAGATGTGGCACACACTGGTTACTGCCATCTAGGAACTCTGGTCAACAGCATGTTATTAATACTGTCAGGGATTGGTTTTCCCTTAAGGCATGTGACTAAAGTTGGGGTAGTCATTGGTTGGCTGGGTCAACGGTATAGGTGGGTTGGTTCCCCCTCACTCCACTGGTGGTTCTGCCTGGCTATAGTAGGTGATCCCTTCAGGCTTCATATCTTCTGCCGCTAAGAGTCTCAGCTACAGATATCACTGTAGTCTCCTGGGGAGCCTCCCCCACTCCAGAATAGCAGCCCCTCCATGGATTTCCATTTTTTCTCCCTGCCTTCTCCCCTCCTCCTCACAACAGACCACCACCTTTCCCCCCTTTCCCCTCTCACCCAGTCCCCTCACTCCATTCCAGGTGTTTCTTTTATTTTCCCTTTCTCCACTCATAAGTGAGTACATACCATTCGTGTCTTTCCAGACCTGGGTTACCTCACTCAGGCTGACAGTTTCTTCTTTCATCCATTTGCCTGTAAATTTCTTTATGCCTTTGTTTTTAATAGTGGAGTAGTATTCCATCCAATTAGAGCATAACTATTTGTTGAAGATGCTCCCCATTCCTCCCATTGTATGGTTTTAGCTTCTTTGTCAAATATCAAGTGCCGTTAGCTGTGTGCGTTAATTTCTGGGTCTTTGATTGAATTCTGTTGATTGACCTGTCTATTTTTATGTCAGTACCATGGGATTTTTAATGTGATTGCTCTGTAGTACATCTTGAAATCTGGGATGTTGATACCTTCAGAAGTTCTTTTTTTTTTTTTTTTTAAGCTTTGATATTTTATTCACCAGAACTGTATATCAACAAACTTTTGTTTATTGCTTGACTAATTACATAAGATATATACATAAATAAAACTGCTGGTTCTCCATAGTTTCAGAAAACATTAGCAGAATGAATATTTCTCAGTTCATTTTATGAGACAAATATTTTCTAACACTCAAACCATGTACAAATGACATACAACACAAACAGGCTAATATTTTTCACGGGCACAAATACAAAATGCTTTATATTTACCAATGTGTTTAAAAGGGGATATAATATATCCAAGTAAGGTCCATATATTCATAAACCCTTTAATGTAATTCATATTATTAACAAAAGTAAATAATAATACCATATGGTCATATAAATATTTGATACAGTCATTTATAAGTAGGTTAAAACACCCATCAAAAATTGTGAGATCTTTCCTAGTTCCATCCATTTGCCTGGGAATTTCATGATTTCCTTATTTTTAGTACTTGAGCATTGTGTAAATGTACTACAATTTCTGTATCCATTCTTTGGTTGAGTGATATCTAGGTTGTTTCCAGATTCTGGCTATTAAGAGTAAAGCTGCCATGAACATAGTTGAGCAAATGTCCTTGTATTGTTGTGCATCTTTTGGATAAACTTGCCCAGGAATATATAGCTGGATCTTGAGGTAGCACTGTTCCCAATTTCCTGAGAAAGCACCAGATTGATTTCCAAAATGGTTGTACAAGTTTACATTCGCACCAGCAGTGGAGGATGGTCCCCCTTTCTCCACATCCTCTCCAGCACTTGAGGTTTTAATCTTAGCTATTCTGATGGATGTAAGACGGAATCTCACCCATTTTGATTTACATTTCCCTGATGACTAAGGATGTTAAGTATTTTTTTGTCTTTTTTAAATTTATTTTTTATTATTAGTGACATTTTATTAACTCTGTATCCCAGGTGAATCCCATTCCCTCATTCCCTCCCAATCCCATCCTCCATCTCTCATCTACTCCCTGTCCCTTTCCAAGTCCACTGATAGGGGAGGGCCTCCTCCCTTTCATCTGACCCTGGTTTATCAGGTATCTTCAGGACTGGTTGCAAAGTCCTCCTCTGTGGCCTAGCAGGACTGCTCCTCCTCTGCAGGTTGGGGAGGTCAAAGAGCCCACCATTGAGTTCATGTCAGAAATAGTCCCTATTTCCCTTACGAAGGTACCCACTTGGATACTGAGCTACCATGGGCTACATCTGAGCAGAGGTTCTAGGTTATATCCATACATGGTCTTTGGTTGGAGAAACAGTCACATATAAGACCCCTGTGCCCAGATATATTTTGTCCTTGTGGAGCTCCTATCCTCTCCAGATCATGTTAACTCCCCCTTCTTTCATATGATTCCCTGCACTATGCTGCAGGTTTGGTTATGAGTCTTAATATTTGCTTTGATACACTGCTAGGTAGAGCCTTTCAGAGGCCCTCTGTGCTAGGACCCTATCCTGTTACTTGTTTTCTCCTACATCCCATTTGTCTTTCTAAGTGAGGATTGATTATCGTATCCTGGGTCCTCTTTTTTGTTTATCTTCTTTAGGTGTATAGATTTCAGTATGTTTATCATATCTTATAGGTTTAAATAAGTGAGTATATACCATGTGTGTCTTTCTCCTTCTGGGATACCTCACTCAGAATGATATTTTCTAGATCCCACCATATGCCTGCAAATTTCATGATTTCCTCTTTTTTAATTGCTGAATAGTATTCCATTGTATAAAACGACCACAATTTCTGTATCCATTCCTCAACTGAGGGGCATCTGGGTTGTTTCCAGGTTCTGGCTATTACAAATAAAGCTGCTACAAACATGATTGAGCAAATGTTCTTGTTATGTACTTCAGCATCTTTTGGATATATGCTCAGGAGTGGTACAGCTGGGTCTGGAGGAAGTGCTATTCCTAGTTGTCTGAGAAAGCGCCAGATTGATTTCCAAAGTGGTTGTACCAGGTTACATTCCCACCAGCAATGGAGGAGGGTTCCCCTTTATCCACAACTTCTTTAGCATGTGTTGTCATTTGAGTCTTTGATCTTAGCCATTTTGATGGGTTTAAGGTGAAATCTCAGGGTCATTTTGATTTGCATCTCTTCCAATGGCTAAGGGTGTTGAGCATCTCCTTAAGTGTTTCTTTGCCATTCTATATTCCTCTGCAGAGAGTTCTATGTTTAGCTCCATACCCCATTTTTTAATTGGATTGCTTGATTTATTGCTTTTAAATTCTTTTAGTTCTTTATATATTCTGGGTATCAGCCCTCTGTCAGATATAGGGTTGGTGAAGATTCTTTCCCAATCTGTAGGCAATCGTTTTGTTTTGATAACAGTGTTTTTTGCTTTACAGAAGCTTTTCAGTTTCATGAGGTCCCATTTATTGATTATTGCTCTTAGAGCCTGTGCTGTTGGTATTCTGTTCAGGAAGTTGTCTCCTGTGCCAATGAGTTCTAGGCTCTTCCCCACTTTTCCTTCTAACTGAGTTAGAGTATCTGGTTTTATGTTGAGGTCTTTGATCCACTTGGACTTTAGTTCTCTCTTCCCCATGGCCAGATCTCCCAGGATTCCCAGGAGAGGGGTGGGGACATTTCCGCCAGGTCTCAGACATACCATTTCCCTGGTTGGCAGCCCAGCCCAGGGACATCTGTCTGGCATTTGGTGGTAACTGAACCCTGCTGCAGGTCCACAGGGCAGACATGGCCCTGGGTGACAGCACAGGCCAAGGGCTCACTGTGGTCCCACGTGGTGTCACTGTACTCACATCAGGCTGTTCCATACTGTCCTTGAGTTACCAGGTCTGCCTCTCTTTATCATGCCCACATCCTACTGTTTCTCTTTCTCTTCCATTTATTCAACACTTATTTGATCCTTTTAGTGGCTCCTGGAATCTCTGGGTATCTGTGGTCATCTCAGGAGGGGCCTGAGGAGTGCTATTACCCACTCATGCATTATGACATCAGACAGAGGTCATCTTGGCCATCGTCTGTCCCCTAGGTCTACATAGCATCATACTTGTGGTGATCTCAGGCTAGCCCACTGTCCAGTCTCAATGGTGCTGGTCTGGTAGTTATCTCAGGCTTGCCCCTTGCCCATCCCATCCAAATGACCCCATGTAAAGGTCATATTTCTTGTGCTCACTTCTGCATGGGGGCCCTGATCCTAGCTGGGGTTCTTCTAGTCTCTGGCTTGCTTCCCACTCTGAAAGCCAATCCAAGCCTGTGCAGTGCAGCCTGGTGATTGTTTAAGTCTAGTTCCCTGTCCAGGCACCTTGGTGCTGGACTGGTGGTCACCTCAGGCTTGTTTTTTGTTTCAGGAAATGTTAGGCTACTATTCATTCAAATACTCAAAGCTCAGAACATTGAGCATAGATATAGCTTTTTTCCTCTCTGCCATCTATTGAAGCACATGTAACACAGCAGCCATACTTGCCATGCCTCTAGGGGCAGGATTATTGAGCATTTTTGCATCTATGTTTATTAATGGAATTGGTCTGTAATTATCTTTCTTTGTTGAATCTTTGGTTAGTTTCAGTATTAGGGTGTCAGTGGCATTATAAAATGAATTTAGCATTGTGTTTCTATTCTGTAGAAGAGTTGAGGAGTTCTCTTACTATTGTAGAATAGTCTGAGAAGTATTGACATTAGCTCTTCTTAGAAAGTCTGGTAGAATTCTACACTGAAACCATCTTGTCTTTGGCTTTATTTATTTTTGGTTGGGAGACTTTAAATGATGCTTCTATTTCCTTAGAGTTTATATATATATATGTGTGTGTATATATATTTAGATTGTTTATCTGATCTTGATTCAACTTTGGTAAGAGGGATCTATTGAGATTTTTTTCCATTTAGTACTTTTTTTTAAATTTGAGAAAACAATTTGTGGAATACAAGTCTTTATGACACAATGACTCCTGGATTTCCTCAGCGTCCGCTGTTATGCCTCCCTTTTCATTTCTGATTTTGCTAGTTTGGATATCCTCTCTCCATCTTTTAGTTAGTTTGGATGGGTGTTTGTTTCTCTTGTTGATATTATTTTTTTAAAAATATTTATTTACTTATTATTTATATAGCATTCTGCCTGCATGTGTGACTGCAGGCAAGAAGAAGGCACCAGATCTCATCATAGATGGTTATGAGCCACCATGTGGTTGCTGGGAATTGAACTCAGGACCTTTAGAAGAATAGCCAGTGCTCTTAACCTCTGAGCCATCTCTCCAACCACTCTTGTTGATATTCTTAAAGAACCAAATTTTTGTTTCATTGATTCTTTGTATTGTTCTCTTTGATTTTAGTTTTCCTAAGTTTGATTATTTCCTACTGTCTCCTCCTCTTGGGTGTGATCGCTTCTTTTTATTCTACAAGTTTTAGGTCTGCTGTTAAGTTACTAGCATGATATTGCTCCATTTTAAAAAATGTAAGCAGGTGTTCCTATGAACTTTCTTAGTAGCACTGCTTTCATTGTGTCTCTTACCCTTGGGTATATTGTGTATTCATTTTTGTTGAATTCTGCAAAGCCCTTAATTTCTTGTTTCTATTTTTAACCCAGTTGTCACTTAGTAGAGATTGTTCAGTTTCTATGAATTTTCAGGATTTCTGTTGTTTCTGATTGTGTTCTTACACTGGTGTCAATGCATCTTTCTTTGGGGGCAATTATAGGTCTAGTTGCCTTTGTTGGGTAAATGTTCTGTTCCTTGGTCTCTGTTTCCTGTCTTATGTTCTGCCAGGAATGGCCTATGTTTGAGTAGATGGTCTCCACTTGAATTGTGGACCAGACTTCTGGTGGCTTTCATTGCTTCTTGTTTAACAGTGGGTCTCTGCAGAATTAGGGACTGGGTCACGGCGAAGGGGAGGGGTGGGAGATTTCAATATGGTTAAGACCATGGGGAGAGTGGAGGATGTTCATGGGCAGGCTGCCTACTTGGAGTTTTGGTGGCAGGAATGGGCTCCAGTCAAGCAGGGGTTTTCCTCCAAGTTAGGGACTGGGACATGGCCACAAGGGGCATAGGGGAGACAGGGGATAAAGTGGGCATGCTCCAAGTAAGGGGGAAAGGTGTTGGGGAAGGTGGTCTATCTGGAATTCTGGCGGCCAGTGTGGCCTCTGGTTGAACAGGTTTCTGCCTGATTTGGGCACTGTGACAGTGACAAACCATTTCCCAATGTTTTGTATCATAATCACTATAGATGTCTTTAGTAATTGTGAGAAAATGTATGCTAGTTTCATAACTTGTGGAGTAAAAATACGGGAAAATATCCTGAAATATTCTTTTCCTATTATTTCTACACTTACACTTTAAAGAATTCTCTTTTAAAAATCAATTTTCTTAATTTGTCATAAAAGGAAAAAAGTACCTAGAGGTTTTTCCACATTGATAATATGTGTTGCATTTCTTTATAGTGTGACTTTTACATATATTTGAAAGAATAAGGAAAACTAAAAGATTTCCCCATAATCTTAAGAAGTTTTTAAAATTTCTTACTGTCTGTCTAAAAAGTGAGAAACATTTGAAGGTGTACTTAATTTTCCCTGTTTGTATGAGTTCTCATCAATGTATGTACCCACATATGTACTAAATGGGAAATAACGTTTATCACATTTCTTACAGTTACATAATTTCTCTTTGGTATGAATTTTCATATGGCTTTGAAAGACATATTCATATATAATTTATTATTATTTTTTTGTCTAGTGTGAATTCTTATATTTCATGAAGGATGAGAAGCAACTGAACATGATTATTTTTAGTTTTTTTTTTAGGTTTCTCCTCTCTATTAAGAAACAGAGAGAGGGTCTGGGGAGATTGTTCCATGGTTAAGTGCAGTATCTTCTCTTCCAGAGGACCTGAGGTCTATTCCCAGCACCCATAAGACAGCTCACAACCATCTTTAACTTCAGTTCCATGGGATCTGATTCTCTCATTTGGCCTCTTTAGGCACCAGGCGCTGCATATTGTGCATAGAAATAATACAGGCAAACCGCTCATACAAATAAAAAGAGAGAGAAAGAGAAAAAAAGAGATAACAAGAAAGAGGATTTCCTTAGTTATTTCACATGGTTATGGATGTTGAGAAGTCCCACAATGTGCTACATGCAATGTAGAAAACCTAAATTTACAAATCTAAAGGAGTAGTGAAGCTCAGTTCTATTCCCAGAGCCTAAGAGCATGTGAGGTGGCTTTTGCAAGTCCTGGTTCCAAAAGCTGGAGTTCTGTTATTCAGAGGCTGCAGAAATTTGGTGTTCAAGATGCAGAAGACAGTTGGTACCAGTTTCCCGTGGGTGAGAGTGAATCTTCTTCATCTGGATTAATGGCTCAATTTTTAATTTTTCCAGAAACACACACACATGAATAATACTCTAATAGCTCTTTATATATCCCTTAATCCAGGCAAGATGGCTTTCAAAATGAACCGTTAAATATAATTTCTGTCCAGTGAATACAGTAAAAATATATAATACAACAACCCATATTAAAATATGAAGAATAATTGGAATTTTTGTCACATTGCTCAAATAATGAAAACTTTCTTCATATTTGTACACACAGAGATATGAATGGAAGATCAGAACTTACATTACTTATAATTATTGAACTCTTCCATTTTTCTCACTTGTCATATAAATTTTAATGATTAAGTGAAAGATTTTCCAAATTCATATCCATGTCTTCTTTGTAATGATATCTTCTATATATACATTAGAAATAAAAGAAATAAAGATGTTCTCATACTGTATTATATCCATAGGTTGAAAATTCAGTATGAGTTCTCACCTATGCTGTAAAATATATTCAACAAATGAAGGTTTTTCCCACAGTTTTTACATTCAGAGTTTAATTGGCATTACAAATAGATGGAACATTCACTATTCTTATATTCATGAGATTTTTTTCTCCATTGCAGCTGTTACATGTACAGTGGTGGATTTAGAATTGAGACTTTGTACATTTTGTATCCTTATAGAATTTGCCTCCAATGTGGACTTTATGTTACTCATAAGATTCAAGGAACATTTGAAAGGTTCTCTCTACACTTCATATTTAGGGAGTTTATGTACATTATGTTATCCCATATGTGTCTTAACTGAGAAATCAATAAATAAATTCTCACACTAATTTTTTTCTATTATTTTTCTCCAGTATGAGTTCTCAAGTGAACATTTTGACTTGAAATCTGGATGAAGGCTATTTCTTTTCATTACTTTAATTTTATTTCTTTCTAGTTAAAATATAGTTTATGTTGTAGATATAAAAAGTCATTTTGAGAATTTTCCAATTTGATTATATTCACAGAAATTTTTTATCATATGAATTCTCAAATTTATCTTCCTCATCTTGTACTGAACTTCTGTGCCATTGCAAAATAGATAAAGATCAAATACTTAAAATTATTTTATATTTTGTGTGAGTTAGTCTAATTTCTACATAAGGTAGATTTTTAATAAGACATGACTATCTGATCATTTTCTAGAGAAGGACAATTGGAGATATAAATGAAACACTAAAATTCGTTAGTAAAAGGAAACAAATAATTATAAACGAGACTGAAAACTGATATTTGAAAATAAAACTAAATAGATACAGCTATAGAAGTATTGCATATTACATATAAATGGAACTATCTTTTTAATTTTAAGAAAGAACTAACAATGTTGGATAAAAAAACAAAAACCCAACTCTATTTTTACAGAATATTTACATTAAGCATAAATTCAGATTGAAGATAAAATTATTGAAAAATATATACCATGCAAAACTGTAACAAAAACTAAGAGATGGAGTGGTTGGCACTAGGGCAGAAAGCCTCAGACCTAGCAATTGCAAACTGAGGTCACAAACCACTGCCCTATCATATTTTTGTCCATTTTTCAGATATCTATGGCCTCGCAAGTCTCTGATTTGAACTCTTATCTATTCCCTTTATACCTCTGACACATCTTCAAAAGAACCACTTTACATAGAAACTACCATGCCAGGTTCTGGCTGTGGAAACTCTCCACTTACTAGCGCTTCTCCATCTCAGCTCCAGGAACCCACTTCTCTACCAGCCCCAGTCCAGCTGCAGCTCCAGAACATTGTTATAGGAGAGCATGGAAACAATAAGTATTTTAAATTTCAAGGTCCTAAATGAGAAGAAGAAAATGGAGGAGAAGGCAAACTGAAAAGAGAGAAAGGGACTAAAGGAAGATAAAAAACAGGAAGATAAAAAAATTGCTGTAGAGTGATGAAGATGATGAGGAGGAAAAAAGGATACCAAAAGGGTTGTGCTGTAAAGAGGAAGATACAGCATATCCAAAGCATAAGAAGACAGTTTGTTAACTTGACACAGACTAGAGTCCTCCAGAGCCTATACTGAGCAATAACTCCTACTGAACTGACCTGTGAACACATCTATGAAACATTTTCTTCATTACTAGATGATATAGGAGGTACCACCATCCTTGGGATGGAGTTTCTGGTTTGGATAAGAAAGTAGCTGAGGAAGCCAAACAAAAGCAAACCAGTAAGCAGTGTTCCTCTATGGACCTGATTTAGTTCTTGCAGCTAGATTTCTCCCCTGATTTCTCTCAATGTTGGGTTATGACCCAAGAGCTAGAATGAACTTTTCCTTTCCAAATTGCTATTGGTTGGTGTTTTTGCATAGTAGTAGAGAAGTAAACTACAACAGTGAGGTGTTACTAATGGACTAGTGGTTGAATGCCCCTCAGTATCCTGAGTTAGGATATGAAAAGATATGTTACAGCTGTCTTCCCTTCAATCCCTTCTCTGCATCTGCCCTAGGGCTGATACCTTTTCTTCCTGGCTTGCTAATTCCTCAACTCTAGATACATCTCCTCTACTTTCATTGCTATTATTCCAACTCCTGACCTGTTCCACCTGAGGGCCCGAGCTACCCTCTACTTGCTCCTCTTCCCTTCTTTGCTTTTTTTTCTGACTCCCTCTGCCATTCATTTATCCTGATCCTCATATAGCAGTTTTTTTCCTCCAAACACTCTGCACCCAAGTCTTCTGTCCTGCCCTGTAAAACTAACTTTTATTCTCCTGAAGCAATTATCATCTCCATGTCTTCTTGTTGCCTCTGTCTGCTAACTAAAGCCTAGTCCTGGAAGCTACTGGCCTCCATACAATCTAATATAGGCCTAGAATGGTTTCAACCTCTGATATTTACTGCTGAATAAGCTCACCATTTCTTATTCTTTCTGAACCCTGGCTACCTGGTTCAACTCAGTTGTTCTGGCTCAAAATCCTCTCCAAGCTAATTCAATCTGGCTTCTCTCTCCGCCTCTGAATGAATTGCTATGCCAGGTCTCAAACTAAAGTTAGCAACCTGTTCTAAATTTCTGGCTCTTTCTCATTGTCTGGCACATTCTGTCTTTACCTATGTCTAGCTTGTTATCCTTTAAACCTGTCTCTGTAAAACTGACTCTGAATTCCACAAGATGAACTGCCACAAACTCAGCTCCATTGCACTACGACTCAACTCATTTACTGAACAGAACTCAGAGATTTGCATACCTCTGTCTCCTAAGTGCTGGGTTTAAAGGTGTGTACTACCACACCTGAACCTAAGGATTTCTTTATGTGAAACTTGCTTTATACCAGTCTGGCCTTGAACTCAGAGATCTGCTTGCCTCTGTCTTCTGGGATTAAAGGTCTGTCTCTATTTCATTCAGTGTAGCCATGTCCTGTATTAAAATCCCCCCACTACCCCACCCATCTCTTGCTAGTGCTAGGCCAAGGTGGGAATGCAGTTCAGCAAGACTGACAGCTTAGCCCATTATGACCCCACTTTCGTATACTTTAGTAAATAAATGGTCATCATATCTCAAAAAAACAGAACCATGGGATGCCTGTATCAGACACATCAAAAAGGTACATTTCACAATGACAAATGACAAAAACTACCTGTGTGAATCAAATAAAAGCTTCAAAGTGAATATAAGGTTGAAAAAATGACAGACTGCCAGGCACAGTGGTGCTCCCATGTAATCCCAGCACTCAGGGAGACAGAGGCAGGCAGATCTCTGTGAGTTTGAGGCCAACCTGGTCTACAAAGTGAGTCCAGGACAGCCAAGGCTACACAGAGAAACCCTGTCTTGAAAAACAACAACAAAAATTACTAGACTTGAGAAGAAAAATAGACAAATAAACACACAATATTTGATGAAATTAACACATTTCTGCTAAGGAATGATAATAAATGTAGGAAAATTATACATAAATAATATTTAAATATTATTAAACTCTTTAAGTAATATTTATAAATCTTCACTCCTACTAATTACAGAATATACATTATTTCAAATGGATATGAGAACTATTTTTCTTGGTCTTTCAAGACAAGGTTTCTCTGTATAGCCCTGGCTGCAATTTCTCTTATTAGGGTTCAGGAATAGCTGCACACTGACCACTTGAATACCATGCTCAGTTTGATGGAAGTTTATTGAATGTTGAACAAATACTGTCCTGTCAGGGACATAATCTGGGCTCAGGACTGTGACACTGGTCTGTTTTTAAGGCAGGCCTTTTATAAGAAAAACTGTAATCAGATAACAACTAGGTTAAACAGGTAGGAAGCAAGGGGAAGGTAACATTGCATCATTTTGACTAGCTAGACATAAGAAGAAACAGTTTTCTTCCAACTACATTGTATCTAGGTACATAGACAAAGCATTTTAAGCTGATTCACTAGGATGTAGGCTTTGGGACTTTCCAGTTCCCCACCATTCTGGGAGAAAGGAACAAAGCAGGGTGCTGTGTTTTTGTTTAAGTAGAATATATATATCATTAATTCAACAAGCAGAGCATTCAACAAGTATTGAGTTGTAAGTAAAAGACTATGCAAATTCTTAGGCAGGCAGAGCTTGAGAAGGTAAACTTAATTGCACTTTATGATCAAAAAGGAGATTTGAAAACAAAATGGCTTCTGTTATGCTAAAGACAAAAGCAGGTGTTTACAGAAGAGCTATTGTTATACTAAGAACTAAAGTAGCTCTCAATGGAGGGGTTGTAGTTATACAAAAAAGTTCAAGTGGGTTATAACAAACTCACTCTGTAAACCAGGCTGGTCTGGAACTCACAGAAAACCACCTGCTTATGCATCCTGAGTGCTAAAGGTATAAGCCACCATTGACTGGCTGATATGGTGATTTTTATCAATGTACTTTAGAACACTGAATACTTTGAATAAAACAAACCAACAATTAAAAAGTTGCAGTTTTACAGAACATATTCTCAATAAAAATTGGGGATTAATAAAATCAAATCCCCAAAGTACTTTGAAATCAAGCAAGATACTTCTAAATAACCCACTTTTCAAAGAAGATAGAAATTATAAATTTAAATAGAATGTTTATAAAAATACAAGATATCAAACTTTATGAAATTCATTTTTTAAGTATTATACAGAGAAAAAGTAAAACTTCATTCATATTTTATGTGTTTTGGTTTAAATTAGAAGAGTAATGTCCAAAGTAAACAAAAAAGGTAGCAAAAGAAAAGCTAAATCCAAAGGAGATAGAAGAAATTATAACATAATAGTAGAATTCAATGAAACAGTAAATAAAAATCAATAAGCAATGTATTAAAGACAATGCTGTCTTGTTTTAAAAAAATAAGTTTGATACTCTCATACTAATGAATACAATAAGAATTAAGGAGAAAACACACATTACTAATATCTAGAATAAAAAGACCATTATTGTAAAGCCTAACTGCATTAAATGATAAAAATTAACATTATAATTTTTAAAATCCACATCTTACATAAATTTTGAGATTTTTTTTATAATCTAAAAAATTTCTAACAAGTTACCAACAGATAAGAGAAAATTGGAATTGCAGGATATCATATTGAGTTTGCAATGTAGTATTCCCAAACAAAAATGTTTACCCATGAATGATTTTAATGGTCACTTATAACAAATTCTTAAAAATAAAAGAAAACTAATAAAAACTTTGTTAGTTATTCTTCTGTTGCTGCAATAAAATACCATGACCAAATGATCCTGAAAGAAGGAAGAGTTTATTTTTGCTTATGTTTCGAGAGGGAGAATCCACAATGTTTGGGGAAGTACGGCATCAGGCATGCAGAGCAAAAAGCTGACAAATTATATCTTCAACCACGAACACCAAACGGAGAGAGGAACCCCGGTATAGAGCAATGCTAGGAACTTTTGAAGCCACCCCTAGTCAGTTACTTTCTCCAGCAGACCTGCACTACCTCCCCAAACAGCTCCACCCGCTGGAGACCAAGTGTTCAAATATGTGAACCTATGGGAGACACTTTCATCTAAACTGCCACAAATATCTTATATAAGCCTTCATGAAAAGAAGAAGAATCAATTGCTAGCTAATTTATGAGACAATGGAATCCTGAATGAACTGACTTAAGTTTGAATCTCTGGGCCTATTTCAAAACATCTCAACATATGAGAAGACTGATAGGATTAGTGTAAGTATGAGGTCTAGAAAAATTAAGAGAAAGGCCAAATACATATGTACCAGTATATAAACCTCCTTCTTTATTGCTGTATTCAAATTAACGTTATTTAGAAATTTGTCATCAGTGCTTCCAAATGACAGGAATTGCTCCTATTGGTTGGCTGTTAATGACTTAGCCTGGGGAAAATAACAATTGCTCTTTTCTAACCCATTAGCAGGCACAATGGAGATTGAAAAGATGGGACCAACTTCTGAAAGTTCTGTCAGTGTGTTAAGTGATCACTGTAATGAGCATCAAGTTATACCTCTCTAGGTACATGAGGAAAATTTTGTCAAAAACACGGTAATAGAACATGTGTTTGTCTCTCCAAAGAGGTTTCTGTATTGTTAATTGTTCTGAATTTTCCCAGGCACTAGTGGAAGGTTTCCTGTTGCACCTATGACTTTCTCTCCCATGCAGGCATGGCTGGCAGTGAATCTCCTGATTTTAACATACGTTACAATACAATCAGAATGAGAATTTCCTGAAGTCATCAGGTCCTGGTTATACCTTGATATTTTTTCAGCTTATCTTTTACTATAAACAGTGAGAAGAAATCAGGCTATTCCCAACACTTTTCCTAGAAATTTCCTCAGCCAAATATCAAAAGGCATGAATTCTTTTACTCATTGAATGTAGGTCATGATTCAGCTAACTTTTCTGCCATTACATAAAAGTAAAAGTATTAATTTTCTCTAGTCTTTTAAATAATGTTGTCCTTGCCTGGGCTCTTACTACTAGTAACTCTAACGTCTATATTTCTTCCCGTAGTTTGCTTTAAATTCTTTGTAAGTTCTATAGGCCAACATGTTCTATAAACACCACATTCCTCATTTCCTTTTGTATCTTTACTAGTAGATTTGTTAAGGTCACTTCTCTATAAAGTCTGTACAAAGCAACCTGAACCTTTTCTGTAGCATGATTTTTTTTTCAGTTGTCTGACCACTGCCCAATTTAAAACCCACATCCATACTTTTTCCAAGGCAGGGTTTCTCTATGCAATCCTGGCTGTCCTGGAAATCACTGTCCAGAGTAGTCTGGCTTCAAATTCAACTATCCACCTATCTGCTTCCTGAGTGCTGGGATTAAAGGTGTGCACCACCACTGCCTGACTCTACTTTCATATTTTTAAGTTTTTCATCAGCTACACCCTCAGGCTTCAACCAGAGAAAGAGTACCATCAGAGAACATATCACAAGGCTTGTTCCATTCTGGGAGTTTGCTAGAAAGTTCAAAATCTGTATGTACGGCAGGTTGAAACACTGAACCACAAGTCACACCTACAGTCCTTAGGGAATCTCTTCATCATCATCTTCTCTCTCTCCTGTTTTTGTTAGTTTGTTTGTTTTTGTTTTTTGAGACAGGGTCTCACTATGTAACGTTTGCTGTCCTGCAACTCACTAAGTAGACCAGCTGTCCTTGAACTCATAGAGATCAGCCTGGCTGGTCTCCTAACTGCTGGGATTAAAGGTGTGAGCCACTATGCCTGAACAATTCTTCTTCATCTCCAGGTAGATTCAATTTTGCTTTTAAAGCATCTCACTGATCCTATAAGACCCACTGAAATGATTTATTTTACTAACAACCTTAATTTTGTTTGGGTTTTATCTTTACAATGAAAAGTAATATTTATAGGTTCTAGGGATCTGGACTGAATATCTGTGGGATCATTTTTAAAAAATAATTTCTCTAAATAATACTACATCAACATAAGCTTACTAAAAAGTGTTTGGTTAACTATGTCAATTCTACAATGCATTTTCTTCCAAGTTCCTTATCAATCAGAGCAACTTCATTACCCAAAGCAGGGAGATATAGGCATGCTATACTGCCAGAAGCTACCCTGAGTCCAGAATGTGGGTTTTACACCAGAATGTCCTCACTACAAGGAGTGAAAACAGCAAGAAATACATCCCTCATCTTGTAGTCTATTGGCTTTACAGAAACTCCCTGAACACAGGCAGTCTGGGTATGGATATACTTTTCATGAGATGATATTCATAGTATTAGAGAATAGAAAGCACAATCAAGGGATCTTCTTCCAAGGAAAACAGAAATGAGGCTATTGAAGACATACCCACACAAATAACGAAACTAAGGACTTCCAATTTTAAGGTGAAGTATGTTTTAAGTATAATTTAAGAGAAATCATATATTTTTCTATGTTGTCACATATCAAAAATGTATTTTCATTTTTTGAGATTTAATTCACCTCCTTCATCATATATGCCAGGCTGAGTTTTCATTTTCCATGACCTTGGACTCGTGATAGCTTGCCTCCCCCTCTAACTGCTGGAATTAGAGGAAGAGCCAACCCAAGGCCTCACACGAATTATATAGAACTCTGTAAACTAATCTATTCCCCTAGGTCAGCAAATACACTTTTAAAGTTACAATTGTTTCCAGAAGAAATACACATTCTTTAACAGAGACCACTGTGAATTCAATCAGGAACACAAGGTGTTCTGATGTAAAATGTTAAGTAACAACAGAATTGAAAAAAAAAGCTTATACAGTAAACAAGCCAGCAAATAAGCAAACAACGCTACTTAAACTAGTAGAGAAAAGGAAAACAACAAATACAAGTAAAATTTACTACCAAATTTAAAAAGAAAATGCAAATGTAAAAGATAATTATACAGTGAGTGAAATGTGAAGTTTCACATGCCTAAAATACTTGGGAAGGGTGGATTAGCGCCTGGCTGCCTACTAGAATTTTGATCTAGAGCACTGGAAAATACTGGCTTCAAGAATCTGAAATCATTACTCTGAGAGTCTCCAGTCAGACACACCTCATATTGGTAACTCTGGGACAGGGTTTCTGCGCCGCTAATGTCCACCAGGTGGCCAGGAAAGTGTCCCTCAGGCACAGGGCAGACACCCAGAGGGGCCTCCCTGGCCCTCCTGCACAGCCTCACCCCCACAAACAGCAGAACAGACAGCAGGAACAGAGAAGACACAGATGCCAAGGCGATGACCAGGTACAGCGTGAGCACATCTTCACCATCCTGCGCAGGGTCGCGCGCCACCTCTGGCAGAGGCAGGTAGGGCTGGGAGAAGCCATCCACCAGCAGCACATGCAGAGTGACACTGGCAGAGCGCTGAGGATTCCCATTGTCCTTGACCAGCAGCAGCAGCCTGTGCTTGGGGGCATCGCGCTCACTGAGCAGCCTGGTGGTGCGCACCTCGCCATTGTGCGCCCACACGCTGAACAGCCCGGGCTCCGTGGCCTTGAGCAGCTGGAACGACAGCCAGGCGTTCTGGCCAGAGTCGCGGTCCACTGCCACCACCTTGGTGACCAGGTAGCCAGGCTCTGCCGCCCTGGGCAGCAGCTCAGTGCAGGACACAGAGGCGTTCTGCAGAGGGTAGAGCACGAAGGGCGCATTGTCATTGTCATCCAGCACCAGCACGCGCACCAGCGCCTGGCTGCTGAGAGATGGCGAGCCTTGGTCTGTGGCGGCTACAAGGAACTCGAAGGACTGCAGGGCCTCGTAGTCCAACGCCCTGAGCGCGAACAGCTGCCCATTGTCTACGTTGATGGAGATGAGTGAGGTCAAAGTCAGCTGCGGGTCCTGGGGCGGCAGCAGCGAGTAGGTGATGTGGGCATTGGAGCCAGAGTCTGAGTCTGTGGCTCTGATGGTGCCTATGTGCAGGGCGGGGCTGTTGTTCTCGCGGACAGACAGGGTGTAGGAGGGTTGTGTGAAGGCGGGGGCATTGTCGTTGATGTCGGACACCTGCACTGTTATGGTGTGCTGGGTTGTGAGCCTGGGTGAGCCCATGTCGGCGACTGAGATGGTGATGTTGTACTCAGCTCTGCTCTCTCTGTCCAGTGCTCCTTCTGTCATTAGTCTATAAAAGTTCCCAACGGAAGGTTCCAGTGTAAAGGGCACACCATCCTGGATGGAACAAACTGTCCTTCCATTTTCCCCAGAGTCTCGGTCCCGAACCCGAAACAAAGCCACTTCTGTCTCTGGTGAATTTTCTGGGATGGGATTGGTGAGTGATGACATAGTTAGTTCCGGGTAATTATCATTGACGTCCACCACCTGAATAGAAACAGAGCATTTCCCAGAGAGCCCTCCCCCGTCCACTGCCTCTACATCAACTTCGTATGATGACATTGTCTCAAAGTCCAGTGTTTTGATTAGTCGAATTTCTCCTGACAAGGCGTTTAGTTCAAATGTTTTGCTCATCTCCTGAGAACTATGAAAAAGAGAGTATGATATGTCTCCGTTTGTCCCAGTGTCTAAATCCTTAGCAGAGACCTTAGCAACCAGGGAACCCATGGGGTTGTTCTCTGGGATTTGCACCTGATACAGCGCCTGCAAAAATTCGGGGGCATTGTCATTTACATCCAAGACAATAATCCGGATTTGCGAGGTACCAGTCTTGGGCGGAGAACCGCCATCCTGCGCTGTCAGAGTCAATCTGAACTCCGCCTCCTCCTCGCGATCCAGCTCTTTGTCCAGCACCAGCTCTGGGTATTTCCTCCCATCACCTCGGTTTTGGATGGATACGTGGAAATGAGAGTTGGTACTGATATTATAGTTCTGAATGCTGTTGTTGCCCACATCCAGATCCTGAGCGTTTCTAAGAAGAAACACAGTACCAACAGGGCTATTCTCTCTGATTTTCATGGTCATTTCTCTTTCAGGAAACTCAGGGGAATGATCGTTTATGTCTCCCACTTGTAACTCAGCTTGAAATATTTCCAGTGGATTTTTCAGTAACACTTGGAAATGAGTGACACAGGGCTCAGTGGGTCCGCACAGCCCCTCCCGGTCCAGTTTTTCATTTAAAATTAGCTTCCCAGTTTGTAGATCAAGCTGCAAGCGTGATTCGTTATCCTCAAAGACCACCTGGGCTCCTCGAGCAGCTAGCTCCGCAACTCCCAGCCCTAGGTCCTTGACTAGATCAGCCAAAACAGTACCACTCGGCATTTCCTCCATCACAAAGTAATGGTGGGGTTCCCAGTCTGCCCCAGCCACTCCCAGTAGGAGAAAGATCAACAGTACTTGCCTTTGTTGATGCTCCCTTTCAATGGTCATCTTCGCTTCAGCACCCAGGATACAAGGACACCCAGGCAGCGGTCGATCGGTCAGCTAAGAGCCTGTTCCGAACTGTAAGTTAGCAGCAGTCTCTGGAGACTTAATGGTTTGCGCTCTTCCTAGGGTCTTTTCATCCCTAGATCTGAAAAAGCGCGTCCCGCCCCCCCCCCGTCCCCCCTTTCCCTGTGCGTCCTTTCTTTAAAGCCTTAGCCTGCAGCGCCACCGTGTGTTTACTTTGCTTCTCAACAGATAGCCACATAGTTCCCATTTTTAAAAAAACAGTCTATTTGCTTGTCAGAAGTTTGGAAATAAATGTAATCACCAAACAACAGTATTTTAATTATACAATCCCTCATCCAACAACAAAGAATTCTTGTTATTAATGTGCTATATTCTGAAAAATACTCAAAACAACCTAGACAAGCTGCTTACCTTCGAGAAGCTGCTGTCTGTGTTGGGGTACTCGAGGGCAAGAAAAAACAACTACACAGTACTGAGTGACAGTCACCTTGTAAAATTAGCAACAAATAGGCAAAAGATTTATTTAAAGAGTATCACCATAAAGTGGGGTTAATATATCTGGAGTTTCTTTGTAATTTTATGTCTCTAAGGTACCAGAAGTGTGATTTTTATTGGTTGAGATTTGTAAAAAAACAAAATCAAACAAAAAAACCTACACATTGGTTCCAGATTATGACATACTGTCTACATGTGGTCAGGAAGTTAAAATTCTATGCAGCTTTTCAAGTGTGGGGGAACTCATATAAAAGTACCTCTTACCTTCTATTTTTTCTCTTACCTCATTTTTCACTCTAGTGTTTTTTTCACTTGTGTTTTTTAATCACAAGTATCATAGATGAATACATTTGATTATTTCCTTTGTGTAACCTGTAAGTACTGCATCGTTGTTTGCTGCACCCCAATATCCAAAATAATCTTGGGACAGAGAATATGCTCAGTAAATATTTACTTAATTCACCATAGAACAAAACACAAAATTGTATGGATTTCACTCCTAATGTAGGTGCTTCTTGCTTCGTTGGGATCCTAACTCATTTTATAAATAAGCTGAACAAACCAGACAGCGTTTTTCTAGGTACTGATTCCCTATACTCTTCCAATAGTCACTTGAAATAACACAATGTGATCTAAACCATAGTTTTATTGAAGAAAACTGATTATGGCTTGTCCTAATTAAAGAGGGTCTTGAGGCCTAGCCCTGAACTCAAGCTCTTGCCTCAGCTTCCCGAGAACTTCCTGTCTTCAAATTTTTCCATTTACATAAACGCTTCACATGTCCTTGCCATGCTATTGCAGCAGTCCACAAAACCTTTGATTGTGCTATATTAACATGAAAAGTTCAATAAAGATATGAAATTAACAGCTATCATTTACCAATTCAGGCAAGAATATCTAAGCACACACTTAAAACAGACCTTGACCAAGCTGTACTAAAGGAATTTATTACACAAGCACATCTTAGTTCTATGTCCCCCAAACCCAACCAAACAGTGTAAGTAGACTTGTCTACCACTGACAAGAAAGTCCTCAACAAGATTACTTGTTTGGTATGTCTTTCCTTTAGTCTCTCTGGGGCTTGACATTAGGTACTTCACCAGAAGATGACATAACTTTCTTGTAACATTCCTAACAGAAAGACTAAAATATTTTTGGTTTCTAAAGTGATTTTTAAAAGTAACCAGAATCAGCCTGGCTCAGCTTCCATTAGCAATGACCATCACTTCATCCAATTGTCTGAAATCATAGAAAGACCTGAATTGCACAGAGTGAACTCAGCTTTGATCCTACACCTATGCTGATAGTTATGAAGATAGTTTCAGAAAATTTGAGGTGGGCTAGACAGATGCCACAGGAGAGATCTAGCTTGTTACAAGTTTTGAGATAATCTAAAACCATTTTAACGCTACTCATACATATATGTTGAACTTTCATATTAAGACAATAAAAGCCTTGACATTTCAGAGAAACTGTCATTTCCAATTAATACTGCTGTACTACAAAATCATGCATCTTCAAACACTCTATATATTCTAGATATGAAAGCATAATGCTACATTAGACAGAAGATGCACTGATAATTTGTTACATTTGTATTACATTTATCTTCAAAACATCAAACCTTCCTAAAATGTTTCTGGACAAAAATCAAATAGAATGAAGGTGAGGATTTTCAAATTAATGACTCATCTTGAGTACTTGACAAGTTGAAAAAACTGTGACCTGTCAGTAATGACTAAAGTTCTCTGCTTTCATCAGGAAGTGATTTAAAAAAAAGATAAACTTGTAAGGACATACAGGAAATTTATCATCTTCTGAATTAGGAAAAGAAAGGCAAAACGTTCCAAATTCCTTATGACAAAACAATAGCAAACAAGAATGTTCAGAAAGAAGTTATGTTCATTGAGAATCAGAAAAGCCAGCAAACTGCCAATTATATTCAAAACCATTTACAGAAATGGTATTTTCTTTCTCGTAATCCATAGCTCTCTCATGACTGGGAAAGACAGACTTCAGGAACTGACAACCCTTGGAATCTGACACACCAGTCAGACACACCTCATACTGGTAGTTCTGGGACATGGTCCCTGCACCACTGAAATCCACCAGGTGGCCAGGAAAGTGTCCCTCGGACACAGCGCAGCTACCCAGAGAGGCCGGCCTGGCCCTCCTGCACAGCCTCACCCCCACCAAGAGCAGCACAGACAAGAGGAAGAGTGAAGACACAGATGCCAAGGCAATGACCAGGTAAACTGTTAGCGAATCTTCATTATGCTCCATGTCGCGCGCCACCTCTGGCAGAGGCAGGTAGGGCTGGGAGAAGCCATCCACCAGCAGCACATGCAGAGTGACACTGGCAGAGCACTGAGGATCCCCATTGTCCTTGACCAGCAGCAGCAGCCTGTGCTTGGGGGCATCGCGCTCACTCAGCAGCCTGGTGGTGCGCACCTCGCCATTGTGCGCCCACACGCTGAACAGC
>CM053764.1:7408161-7428896 GCA_028658305.1 Pachyuromys duprasi
CTAGCTAGGACTTCAAGTACTATGTTGAGACAATGGGCAGCCTTGCCTAGTCCCTGATTGCAGTGGGATTGATTTTAGTTTCTCTCCATTGAGTTTGATGTTAGCTATAGGCTTGCTGTATATTGCCTTTACTATGTTTAGGTATGTGCCTTGTATCCCTAGTCTCTCCAAGACTTTAAACATGAATGGGTGTTGGATTTTGTCAAATGCTTTTTCTGTCCAGGCCCTTCTGGCTTTCATAGTTTCTGATGAGAAGTCTGGTGTGATTCTGATAGGTCTCCCTTCATATGTTACTTGACCCTTTTCCCTTGCTGCCTTTAATATTTTTTTCTTTGTTTTGTAGGTTTAGTGTTTTGACTATGATGTGACGTCAGGTATTTCTTTTCTGGTCTTGTCTATTTGGTGTTTTGTAGGCGTCTTGTATGTTTATGGACATTTCTTTCTTTAAGTTGGGAAAATTTTCTTAAATGATTTTCTTAAAAATATTGTCCGGTCCTTGGAGCCTGGAGTCTTCTTTTTCATCTATTCCAATTATTCTTAGGTTTCATCTTTTCATGGTGTTCTTGATTTCTTGGATGTTTTGTGTTTGGGACTTTTCTGATTTTATTTTTTCCTTGAGTGAGGAATGCGTATCAGCAAGCATATCTTCAGCTCCAGGTGAAGATCTTCCATCTCTTGTATTCTATTGTTGATACTTACCTTCGTGGTTCCTGATCTTTTCTCTAAGTTCTCCAGTTCCAGGTTATTCTCTTTTTGTGTTTTCTTTATAGATTCTAATTCTGTTTCCAGCTTTGTACCATTTCCCTCATCTGATTGAATATGACTTCTATTTTTTTTTTTTTGTTTTGTTTCCTCTATATATGTCTTTAATTGTTCCTCTACATGGGCAGTTATATTCTTCTGAATTTCTTTGCGGGCCTTGTTCCTTTTTTCTTTTTGTTCCTCTAGTATCTGCATAATCATAGCTTAAACATAATTTTCCTGTGTCTCTGCTGAATTAAAATCTCCATTGCTTTTGGGTGTTTCTGATGGGGCCATGGTGTCCCAATTTTTGTTGGGTGAGTTCTTATATCTACCTTTGGCCATTTGTTTATATATAATCAAGGGGCTGTTTGTGCTTGAACTTCAGACTGGAACTGTCAATCTTTTGTATCTGGAGTATTCTTCAAGAAGATCAGGGATTTCCAGTGGTTTGAGAGTGTGTGTTCTTGCTTTAGTTGAACTCTGTTGTGGGATCTGTGTGCCCGGCTTCGTGCTCTGTGCTAGAAGCTGTGAGCACTGCAGGCTGGTCACCCATCTGGTCTGGAGGCTTGGCTCCTTACTCTGTGCCAGAGGTTGAGTATCCCGGTTTGAGACAGCAGCTGAGGGCGCCGCTCTGGTCTGGAGGTTCCACACTCCGTCCTGGGCTTGCTACTAAGGGCTCTCCTCTGGTCTGTAGACTTGGTGCCTCCTTCTGGGCCAGGGGCTGTGCACCACGGTCTAAGATGGTATCTGGGGGCACCTCAGTCTGGCCCTGATACTATGTGTCCCGGTCTGGAGTGGCTGCTGGCAGAGCTGAGCGGTGTGTGCCTGCCCAATGCAGCCTGGTCTGGTACGGTATTTGGGGCCTTCTCAGTCTGGCCTGGAGACTGTGTGACCCAGTCCAGAATGGCAGCTGGTGGCACCCAGGGTGACTGTGTGTTCAGATCAGGGCTGTGTGTAGCAGGTCACCTGGAATTTTTCCAGGGATTAACTGGGTGTCTCTAGGACTTTCCCACTTGATTTCCTCACTGTAGGAATTCTGCTCACCTGGCAATCACAAATGCTGTTGTTTTAGGTCCCAGAGTTCAGTCTCCTGGTCGCTGTGCCAACACTGCTGTCCTACTCCTCAGACACAGTGTCCTCTCATGGCAGCCATCTTGGATCCCTGCTTTTGCTGTTTTTAAGAGGACTCAAATTCAGTTCTAAACATCCCCATCAGTTGACTCACAGTCACATGTAACTCCAACACCAGAGGGTTCAAGACCCCCTTTGCTCTTCATGAGCTCTGCATTCATGGTGTGCACATACATATAGAATACTCATAAAAATAAATGAATACGGTTAGGGAAATCAGTTGTAAAGTGCCAACCACAAGAACATACAAATTAAAACTGTAAAAGAAAATGTAATAACCTTCAGTGAATGAAGTGTCTCATTATTTGTTTGTTTACTTTACAGCCTGATCAAAGCCTTTTTTCTTCTCTCCCCACAGTCCCACCCTCACACCACCTTCCCCCATTTCACCCTGCTCTTCATCTTAGAGAAGGGGAGTTGCCCAATGGGTACCAACCCATCTCTGCACATCAAGTCTCAGGAGAACAAAAGTGCACCACCTCCCACTGAGCCCAAACAGGGCAGCCCAGCTAGGGGAAAGGAATCTAAAAGCAGGCAACATAGTCAGAAACAGCCCCTGCTCCCATTGTTAGGGGACCCACATGATGGCCAAGCTGCATGTCTGCTACATACATGTAGAGGGCCTAGGTCCAGTCCATGCATGCTCTCTGTGAGAGGTTTGGTCTCTGTGAGCCTCCACTGGCCCATGTTAGTTGACTTTGTAGATTTGTCTTCTTGTGATGTGTTTTAAAAAAACATACGTGTTCTATTTTTACATTTATTATTTTTTAATTTCAATTTATTCACTTTGTATCCCAGCTGTGGCCCCCCTCTCATCCTCTCCTAATTCAGCCCTCACTCCCACTTGGACACTGAGCTGCCATGAGCTATACCTGTGCAGGCATTCTAGGTTATCTTCATGCATGGTCCTTGGTTGGAGTATCAGTCTCAGGAAAGATCCCTGTGCTCAGATTTTTTTGGTTCTGTTGCTCTGATTGTAGACTCCTGTTCCCTCCAGGTCTTTCTGTCTCCTCTTTTTTCATAAGATTCCCTGCACTCTCTCCAAAGTTTGGCTGAGCCTCAGCATCTGGTTTAATACCCTGCTGGGTGGAGTCTTTCAGAGGTCCTCTGTGGTAGGTTCCTATCCTATTCCCTGTTTTCTCCCTCTTCCACTGTCCATTTGCCTTTCTGAATGAGGATTGAGCATATAACCGAGGGTCCTCCTTCTTGCTTAGCTTCTTTAGGTGTACAGATTTTAGTATGATTATCCTATATTCTATGTCTAATATCCACTTATAAGTGAGTACATATCATGTGTGTCTTTCTGCTTCTGGGATACCTTACTCAGGATGATCTTTCTAGTTCCCACCATTTGCCTGCAAATTTAATATTTTCCTTGTGTTTTAATTTCTGAGTGGTATTCTATTGTGTAAATGGACCACGATTTCTGTATCCATTCCTTAGCTGAGGGATCTCTAGGTTGTTTCCAGATTCTGGCTATTATGAATAAAGCTGCTATGAACATGGTTGAGCAAATGTCCTTATTGAATGGTGGGGCGTCTTTTGGGTACATGCCTAGGAGTGGTATAGCTGGATCTTGAGGTATCACTATTCCTAATTTTCTGAGAAAGCATCAGATTGATTTCAAAAGTGGTTGTACAAATTTACATTCCCACCAACAATGGAAGAGGGTTCCTCTTTCTCCACATCCTCTTTAACATGTACTGTCACTTGAGTTTTTGATCTTAGCCATTCTGATGGGTGTAAGGTGAAATCTCAGGGTTGTTTTGATTTGCATTTCCCTGATGAGTAAGGATGTTGAACATTCCTCTAAGTGTTACTCTGCCATTCTATATTCCTCTATTGAGAATGCTCTGTTTAGTTCTGTACTCCATTTTTAATTGGATTACTTGATTTGTTGGTGTTTAACTTCTTGAGTTCTTTATATATTCTGGTTAGCCCTCTGTCAGATATAGGTTGGTGAATATCCTTTCCCAGCCTGTAGCCTGGCATTTTGTTCTGATTACAGGGTCCATTGCTTTACAGAATCTTTTCAGATTCATGAGGTCTCATTTACTGATTATTGATCTTAGAGCCAGTACTGTTGGTGTTCTGTTCAGGAAGATGTTTCCTGTGCCAATGAGTTCAAGGCTCTTCCCCACTTTTTCTTCTAACAGGTTTAGTGTGTCTCGTTTTATTTTGAGGTCTTTGATCCACTTGGACTTTAGTTTAATGCAGGGTGAGAAGTATGGATCTATTTGCATTTTTATTCATGTAGACATCCAGTTAGACCAGCACCATTTGTTGAACATGTTATGTTTTTTTCCATTGTATAGTTTTGGCATCTTTGTCAAAAATCAGGTGCCCATAAGTGTGTGGGTTTATTTCTGGGTCTTCTATTCAGTTCCATTGATCCACCATTCTGTTTCTATGCCAGTACCATGCAGTTTTTATTACTGTTGCTCTATAGTACAGCTTGAGATCAAGGATGGAGATACCTCCAGAAGATCTTTTATTGTAGAGGATTGTTTTAGCTGTTCTGAGTCTCTTGTTATTCCATATGAAGATGAGAATTTTTCTTTCAAGGTCTGTAAAGAATTGTGTTTGTAATTTGATAGGAATTGCATTGAATCTGTAGATTGCTTTTGGTAAGATGGCCATTTTTACTATGTTAATCCTGCCAAGCCATGAGCATGGGAGACCTTTCTATCTTCTGATATCTTCTATTTCTTTCTTCAGAGACTGGAAGTTTTCTTCATACAAGTCTTTGACGTGCTTGGTTAGAGTTACACCAAGGTACTTTATATCCTTTATGACTGTTGTGAAGGGTGTTGTTTCTCTATTTTCTTTCTCAAGCCAACTGTCTTCTGTACACAGGAGGGCTAATTATTTTGAGTTAATTTTTTATCCATCACTTTGCTGAAGGTGCTTATCAGCTGTAGGAGTTCCCTGGTAGAATTTTTGGGGTCACTCATATATACTATCATATCATCTGCAAATAGTGACTTCTTCCTTTACGATTTGAATCCCATTGATCTCCTTTTTTCCTTTTAAAAATTAATTTTATTTAATTACAATTAATAAAATTAATTTTATTTAATTACAATTAATAAAATTAATTTTATTTAATTACAATTAATAAAATTAATTTTATTAATTACAGTTACTTCATTTTGTATCTTAGCTGTAGCTCCCTCCCTTGTCCCCTCTCAACCCCACACTTACACCTTCTTCCCCTGCCATGCCCCTTCCCCAGTCCACTGGTAGAGATGGTCCTCCTCTCCTTCCATTTGACCCTAGCCTACCAGGTCTCATCAAGACTGGTTGCATTGTCTTCCTCTGTGGTCTGCTAAGGCTACACCACCCTGGGTGTGGTGATCAAAGAGCAAGCCAATCAGTTCATGACAGAGACAGCCCCTGTTCCCCTTACTAGGGTACCCACTTGGACACTGAGCTGCCATGGATTCCATCTGTTCAGGGGATTTAGGTTATCTCCATGCTTGACCTTTGTTTGGTGTATAAGTCTCAGCAAAGACTCCTGTGCCTAGATTTTTTGGTTCTGTTGCTTTTCTTGCGGACCTTGTATAGACCCTTCAGGTCTTTCTATCTCCCCCTTTTTTCATAAGATTCCCTGAACTCTGCCCAAAGTTTGGCTCTGAGTCTCAGCATCTGCTTTAATACCCTGCTGGGTAGAGTCTAACCAGATGTCCCTCAACAGAGGAATGGATACAAAAATTTTGGTACATTTACACACTGGAATACCACTCAGCTATTAAAAACAGGGAAATCATGAAATTTGCAGGCAATTGGTGGGAACTAGAAAAGATCATCCTTAATGAGGTATACCAGAAGCAGAATGATACACATAGTATATAATCACTTATTAGTGGATATTACACATATAATATAGGATAATCATACTAAAATCTGCACACCTAAAGAAGCTAAGCAAGAAGGAGTATCTTGGGTAAGCTGCTCAATCCTCATTCAAAAAGGCAAAGAGGATGGATATCTGAAGAGGGAACAGGACAGGAGCCTACCACAGAGGGTCTCTGAAAGCCCCTTGATCTCCTTGAATTGTCTTATTGCTCTAGCAAGGATTTCAAGAACTATGTTGAAGAAATAGGAAGAGATTGGGCAGCTTTGCCTTGTCCCTGATTTCAGTGGGATTGATTTAAGTTTCTCTCCATTTAGTTTGATGTTGGGTATAGGCTTGCTGTATATTGCCTTTACTATGTTTAGGTAAGTGCCTTGTATCCCTGATCTCTCCAGAACTTTAAACATAAATGAGTGTTGGATTTTATCAAATGCTTTTTCAGCATCTAAGGAGATTTTCATGTATTTTTTTCTTTCAGTTTGTTTATATGGTGGATTACATTGATGGGTTTCCATATATTGAACCAGCCCTGCATACCTGGGATGAAGCCTACTTGGTCATAGTGGTTGATATCTTTGATGTGTATTCGGTTTGAAAGTATTTTGTTGAGTATTTTTGCATCAATGTTCATATGGGAGATTTGTCTGGAATTCTCTTACTTTGTTGGGTCTTTGTGAGGTTCAGGTATCAAAGTGACTGTGGCCTTATAGAATGAAGCTGGTAATGTTCCTTCTGTTTCTATTTTGTGGAATAGTTTGAAGAGTATTGGTGTTAGCTCTTCTTTGAAGGTCTGGTAGAATTCTACGCTGAAACCATCTGGCCTGGGTTTGTTTGTTTGTTTGTTTGTTTGTTTGTTTGTTTGTTTTTTGGATGGGAGACTTTTGATGACAGCTTCTATTTCCTTAGGGGATATAGGACTATTTAATTTAATTACCTGGTCTCGATTCATCTTTGGTAAGTGGAATCGATTAAGAAAATTGTCCATTTCACTTTGATTTTCAAATTTTGTGGCATATAGGCTTTTGAAGTAGCACCTAATGATTGTTTGGATTTCCTCAGTGTCTGTTGTTATGTTCCTCTTTTCATTTCTGAGTTTGTTGATTTGGATAGTGTCTTTCTGCCTTTTAGTTAGTTTGGCTAAGGGTTTGTCTATCTTGTTGATTTTCTCAAAGAACCAACTCTTGGTTTCATTGATTCTCTGAATTGTTCTCTTTTTTCCTTAGTTTAATGATTTCAGCCCTGAGTTTGATTATTTCCAGCTCTCTCCTACTCTTGGGTGTGTCTGCTTCTTTTTCTGCTAGGGCTTTCAGGTGAGCCATTAAGTTGCCTGTATGAGATGTTTCGATTTTCTTTTTTAAGGCACTTATTGTCTGAACTTTCCTCTTAGCACTGTTTTCGTTGTGTACCATAGTTTGGGTATGCTGTGCCTTCATTTTCTTTGAATTCTAGGAAGTCTTTGATTTATTTCTTTATTTCTTCCCTCACCCAGGTGTCATTGAGTAGTGAGCTGTTCAGTTTCCATGTATGTGTAGGCTTTTTGCTTTTCTGCTTATTATTTGGCTGTGTGTCTCTGAATCTGTTTCTATCAACTGGTGGATAAAGCCTCTCAGAAAACAGTTTTGCTAGGCTCCTGTTTGCAAACATAGCAGAATACCATTAATTATGTCCAGAGCTGACTATCTCCATGAGGTGGTTCTCCATTTTGGCCAGTTATTGGTTGGCCATTCTCTCAATCGCTGCTTCATCTTTATGCTTACACTTCTTGTAGGCAGGACAAACTTTAGGTTGAAGGTTTTGTGGGTGCGTTGGTGTCCTCCTCTCTCCACTAGAAGTCCCACATGGATACAGGGTGTGGCAACGTTAGACTTCATATATCTCACTGCTAGGATTATCAACTAAGGTCATCCCCATAGATTCCCAGGAGCCTCCTCAATCTCAGCAATGCCCACCCCACCAATTTCCATTCTCTTCCATCCCTCCAACTCAACTCGGCTCTCCCCACACTTCATCTCTATCCCTGTACCCCTCCCCTACACCCAATTACTTCACATGTCTATTTTATTTCACTTTCTAAGTGAGATTCAAGTACTGCTTGTTATTTATCTTCTTTGGGTTTGCAGATTCTAGCATGGCTATCCTGTACTTTATGGCTAACATCTTCTTAGAAATGAGTATGTGCTATGTCTGTCTTTCTAGGTCTGGGTTACCTCTCTCAGGAGGATTTTTCTAGTTCCATCCATTTGCCTGCAAATTTCATGATGTCCTTGTTTTTAATAGCTGAATAGTACTCCATTGTGTAAATGTACCACAGTTTCTTTATGCATTCTTCGGTTGAGGGCCATCTAGGTTGTTTCCAGTCTCTGGCTATTATGAATAAAACTGTTATGAACATAGTTCTTGTGGTATGGTGGAGCATCTTTTGGGTATATGCACAGGAGTGGTATAGTTGGATCTTGAGGTAGCGCTATTCCTAATTTTCTGAGAAACCTACAGATTGATTTCTATGGTGGTCATACAAGTTTGCACTCCCACCAGCAATGGAGGAATGTTTCCCTTGCTCCACATCCTTGCCAGCATGTGGTTTCATTTGAGTTTTTTTTTTTTTATCTTACCATACTGTTTTGTGTAAGATGGAATCTCAGAGTCACTTTAATTTGCACTTTTCTAACTAAGGACATTGAATATTTCATTACGTGCTTCTCAGCCATTAGATATTTCTCAGTTCTAAATTCTGTTTAGCTCTGCGCTTTATTTTTAATTGTGTTATTTGGTTTGTTGGTGTTTTATTTCTTGAGTTCTTTATATATTTTGGATATTAGCCCTTTGTTAGATGTAGGGTTGGTGAAGATCTTTTCCAAATCTGTAGGCTGCTGTTTTGTCCTGTTGAAAGTGTCCTTTGCATTGTAGAAGCTTTTCAGTTTCACGAGGTCCCATTTATTAACTGCTGATCTTACTGCCTGAGCTGTTGGTGTTCTGTTCAGAAATTTGTCTCCTGTGCCGATGCATTTAAGGCTATTCAGTTCAAGGCTGCTTTATCTTCTATTAGATATAGTGTATCCAGTTTTCTGTTGAGGTCTTTGATTTACTTCAGCTTGAGTTTTGCTCAGGGTGATAAATATGAATCTATTTGAATTTTCTGGGTTTTTGATTCTATTCCATTGATCAACCTGTCTGTTTTTATGCCAATACCATGAGGTTTTTATTACTATTGCTCTATAGCACAACTTGAAATCAGGGATGGAGATAGCTCCAGAATTTCTTTTGTCGTTTCAGCTATCCTGGATTTTCTTTCCATATTAAGTTTAAAATTGCTCTTTTAATGTCTATAAAGTATTGTAGTATTTGGAATTTTCATGTGAATTGCATTGAATTTATAGGTTGCTTTTGGCAAGATGGCCATTTTTATTATGTTAATCTTACTGACATATGAGCATGGGAAATCCTTACATTTTATGATTTCTTTTGAAGTTCTTCTTTGAAGTTTTTTTCTTCAAAGACTTGAAGTTCTTTTCATACAGGTCTTTCACTTGTTTGGTTAGAGTTACACCAAGGTATTTTAGATTATTTGTGGCTATTGTGAAGTGTGTTATTTCCCTAATTTCTTTCTCAGCCCAATTATTATAATGGAGGTCTATTGATTATTTTGGAGTTAATTTTGTATCCAGATACTTTAATGAAGGTGTCTATCAGCTGTAGGAATTCTCTAATAGACTTTTGGGGGTCACTTATGTATACTATCATATCATCAGCAAATAGTGATATTTTTATTTTTTCTTTCCAATCTGTATTCCCTTGATATCCTTTAGTTTTCTTATTGCTCTATCTAGGACTTCAAGTACTATATTGAGTAGAGTGGGCACTGTCGTCTTGTATCTGATTTTGGTAGAATTTTTTTAAGCTTGTCTCCATTTAATTTGATGTTGACTCTTGGTTGTTGTATCTTGCCTTTATTGTATTTAGATACGTGCCTTGTATCCATGGTCTCTCCAAGACTTTTAATATGAAGGGGTGTTGGACATAGTCAAAGGCTCTTTCAGCATCTAATGAGGAGATCATGTTTTTCAGTTTGTTTATATTGTGGATTTCAATGATAGATTTTTGTATATGTAACTGTCTTTGTAAACCAAAGATGAAGCCTACTTGATCATTGTGGGTGATATTTTTGATGTATTCTTAGATTTTGTTTGGGAGTATTTTATCAAATCATATTTTTGCAGCAATGTTCATGAGGTATATTGGTCTGAAGTTCTCTTTCTTTGTTGAGTCTTTGTGTGGTTTAGGTATCACGGTGACTGTGGCATCATAGAATGTGTTTGACAATGTCCCTTCTGTTTGGCTTCTTTTTTGTGGAATAGTTTAAGGAGTATCGGTCTTAGCTCTTCTTTGAAAGTCTGATAGAATGCTGTGCTGAAATCATCAGGCCCAGGGACTTTTTTTCTCATTGGAAGACTTTTAATGACTGCGTCTATTTTCTTAGGGATTATAGCTTTATTTAAATTTTGACCTAATTTAACTTTGGTAAGTGGTATCTATAAAAAATATAGTCCATTTTGTTTCCATATTCCAGTTTTGTGGGGTACACTTTTTGAAGTAAGACCTAAAATTCTTCAGAATTTTGGTGTCTATTGTTATGTCTCCCTTTTCTTTTCAGATTTTGTTAATTTGTATACCATCTTTCTGCCTTTTATTTAGTTTGACTAAGCATTTGACTGTTTTGTTGATTTTCTCAAAATAAAAACAACTCTTGGTTTCCTTGATTCTTTGTATTATTCTCTTTGTTTCTAATTTATTGATTTCAGCCCTGATTTTGATTATTTCCTGACATATACTCCTCTGGGGTGTGTTTTCTTCTTTTTGTTTTGGAGCTTTCAGGTATGCCTTTAAAACGCTAGTGTGAGATCTCTCCAATTTCTTTACGAAGGCAATTAGTGCTGTGAACTTTCCTCTTAGCACTGCCTTTATTGTGTACCATAAATTTGGGTATGCTGTGCCTTCATTTTATTGAATTCTTGCAAGTCTTTAATTTCTTTCTTTATTTCTTCTCTGACCCAGTGGTCATTGAGTAGAGAGCTGTTCAGTTTCCATGAGTTTGTAGGCTTTCTGTTGTTTCTGTTGTTTCTGAAATCCAGCTCTAATCCATTGTGGTCTGATTTAAAAAACAGGGTGTTAATTCAATTTTTCTTGCATCTGTTAAGGCTAACTTGGTAACCAGATGTGTGGTCAGTTTAATAGAAGGTTCTAGGAGGTGCTGAGAAAAAGGTATATTCTTTTGTGTTTGGACAGAATGTTTTGTAGATATCTGTTAGTTCCATTTGATTCACAACTTCAGTTAGTTTCATTATTTCTCTGTTTAGACTCTGTCTCAATGACCTGTCCATTAGTGAGAGAGATGTGTTGATGTCTCCTACTATTAATGTGTGTGCTTCAATGTTCAGTACTGTTTCTTTTATGAATGTGGATGCCCTTGCATTTGGGGTAGTTATGTTCAGATTTGAGACAACATCTTGGTGGATTTTTTCTTTGATGGGTATGAAGTGTCCTTCCCTATCTCTTTTGATTAATTTTGGTTGAAAGTCAATTTTACTAGATATTAGAATAGCTTTCAACTTGGTTCTTAGGTCTGTTTCCTTGAAAAACATTTTTCCAGCCCTTCACTTTGAGGTAGTGTCTATCTTTGTTGCTGAGGTGTGTTTCTTTTCTTTTCTTTTGTTTTCTTTTCTTTTCTTTTCTGTTATTTTCTTTTTTTCTGGTTTTTCAAGACATGGTTTTCCTGTGTAGCCTTGGATGTCCTGGACTTGCTTTGTAGTCCAGGCTGGCTTCAAACTCACAGAGATTCACCTATCTCTTCCTCCTTGAGTGCTGGGATTAATGAGGTGCACCACCATACATGGCTTTGAGGTATGTTTCTTGTATGCAGCAGAATTATGGATCATTTTTTCACATCCATTCTTAGCATTTGTAGTTTTATTGAGGAATTGAGTCCATTGATGTTGAGCGCTATTAATAACTAATGATTATTAATTCCTGTTATTTTTATATTGGTGGTGGTAGTATGTGCATGGCCTCACATGTTCCCTTCCCTTCATGTGTGTGTGGGGAGGCGGAATGCCCACACATGTGCACTTCCCTTCTTTTGGTTTTGTTGGCACCTGTTATTTATTTTCCACGTTTTTGGGTGTACTTAAATTCCTTGGGTTAGAGTTTTGCTTCTAGTATCTTCTGTAGGGTTAGATTTGTGAATACATTTTGTTTAAATTTGGCTTTGTCATGGAATATCTTTTCTCCATCTATGGGGATTAAAAGTTTTGCTGGGTGTAGTAGTCTAGACTGACATTTGTGGTCTCTTTAGAGGCTGCAATATATCTGCCCCAGCCGTTTTGGCTTTTAGAGTCTCTGTTGAGAAGTCGGGTGTAATTCTGATAGGTTTGCCTGTATATGTTACTTAGCCTTTTTCCCTTGCGGTTTTTAATATTCTTTCTTTGTTCTGTACATTTAGTCTTTTGATTTTTATGTGGCAGGAAGATTTTCTTTTCTGAGTCAATATAATTGGTATTCTATAAGCCTCTTATATCTTTATAGGCATCTTGTTCTTTAGGTCGGGTAAGTTTTAAGATTTTCTTGAAATTATTTTTGGGGCCTTGGAGCTGGAATTCTTCTCCTTCTTCTGTAGCTATTATTATTAGGTTTGTTATTTTCATAATGTCCCAGATTTCTTGGATTGTGTGTCAGGAACATTTTGGATTTAACATTTTCTTTTACACGTGTATTGATTTTTTCAGTTGTATCATCTATGCCTGTGATTCTGTCTTCCATTTCTTGATTCTGTTGGTGATGCATGTTTTTGTAGTTCCTGTTCTCTTCCTTAGGCTTTCTATCTATAGTTTTCCCTCAGTCTGTATTTTCTTTATTGTTTTTATTTTCATTTTTAGGTCTTGAACAGTTTTTTTTTCATTTCCTTCAGTTGTTTGTTTCTATTTTCTTGTATTTCTTTAAGAGATTTACTCATTTCTTTTTTAAACTCTTCTATCATCTTCATAAGGTTAGATTTAAGGTCATTTTCTTGTGCTTCAGTTGTGTTAGGATATCTAGCGCTTCCTGTAATAGAATAGCGGGACTCTGGTGGTGATTTCTTGCCCTGGCTTTTGTTGATTGAGTTCTTACACTGGTCTTCTGGTTGTCCCTGGTGTTAACTGGATGTTTCTGATGCTAGTAGGACTCCTTATGGAGGTGGGCACAGCCTTGAACCTGAAAATGGAGCTCAGGGAACAGCCTGATGCTCACCTCTGCTGGCTGGTGTCCCAAGTGGACCTGAATGTTCATGGGGTCCTGCGGGACTTCTTGGAAAGGGAGGCAGAGTGGTGAGCTTGAACTCAAGGGACAGAGCACAGGCCTTCTCTGCTGGGTGTGCCCCTGTGGACCCAGAAGGCCATGGTTACTTTTGTTTGTTGTTGTTATGATAAAACACCTTGACAAAAGCAACTTAATGGAGAAAGAGTTTATTTTGGTTCACAGTTCTAGGATGTTGTCCATCATAGTGGGGCAGTCAAAGTGCCAGGATTTTGAAGCAGCTGGTCACATGACATCCATACTTCTGAAGCAGAGAGGAACAAAAGAATGGTGAAGTTCAGCTCTGTTTTTCCACTTATCCAACCCAGGATCCCAGGCACAGAAATGTGATATGAGCAGTGGGCAGGTCTTCTTATCTCAGTTAATGCAATCAAGATAATCTTCCAGCCAGGAGGTGGTGGTACATAAGTTTAATCCCAGCACTTGGCAGGCAGAGGCAGGTGGATCTCTGTGGTTCAGCCTAGTCTATAGAGAGAGTTTGAGAATTCCCAAGGCTACCAAGAGAAACCCTGCATCAAAACAACAACCCAAAAAGATAATTTCTCAATAGGAATGCTCAAAGTCCTGCTTAATCTCTATAATACCTAACAAGTGTAACTGAAGGCTTATACCCTAAGTGAGTCTAGAGCTTGTCAAAATAACAGTTAATACTAACTATAACAGGAAGGTATTCAAAGGTGAAGATATACTAAGTAGCAAAGTGCTTGCTGGGTTTGATGGAAAAAGAGAAAGTTACCTATAAGTCAAGAACAGAAACTTCAGACCTTTAAGAAACATTTCATACACGATGTAACTGAGGTATGTTGTGAGGGAGCGCAATTTTGGATCAATAATTACCTAATCCATATTGTTCAAATATAGAGATAAAAATTCAACAAACAAAACCCATAAACATTACATCAGTATTCATGAGTATTTATTGAAATAAACCACGTAAGACTAAAGTTCAGCCAACTATAGTCAATTGAGGGACTATGATGGAAGAACTAATGTAATATTTGATGTCAAAAAATACCTGAGAAGTATCCTCCCTCTCCTCTTCAAGAATAAGATTGACTGGTTGTCCAGACCAGATTTAATCTCCACTCACTTCTTGCGTGTAACAAGATCTACCAGTTGTCTTTCTTGGAAAATCTGGTCATCATTACGCCTTTTACCTCTCCTCTTCTCCGTTCTTTCCTCCACATCTATCCTCTCCCCTTCTTCTCCAAAGAAATACAGTTGATCAGTAATCTAGTCCAGATTTTATTCTCCTCACTCTGGACAAGTAGTGAAGTCAATCATTTGTCAGCTCCCCAGTTTGAGCTATGGTTTGTGTGTGCTCACCCACATTGCTATAGTACTTTAGTGGTTGTTGGACAACTTGCAAGGAATCTGAGTTCTTATTGTATGTGAGACCAGGAGATCAAACTCGGATACTTAGGCTTGGTGGCAACCACCTTTACCCATCTCTTGAAGGTACATTAACACACATTTTGCACAGCTCTGTCTCCCTACAAATCTCCTGACTCCCATGATAACGATGAAGGCAGCCAGGCCAGGCCATACTGTAATGGTACCACAGCAGCCCAGAGTCCTATGTTGCGCCTCAAATTAGAACAAGAAGTTACATTCACCAAAGCTCATACTAACACCGTAGAATGTATATCCTCCAATATGGACTGCTCCCTTTCCCACAATTCAAATTCCATACCTGAGAACTACACAAAAAAGAAATTTTATCATCTGAACATAGAGATATGTCCCTTGCTGTATTTACATAATATATAAGTTGTACTATAGTTAACAGCCCACTTGTGCTCTTCCAGTGTACCCAATAAAAATGTTTGCATTAAAAAAATCTTTTGAGGAGGGGATGGAGAGATGACTCAGTGGTTAAGAACACTTGCTACTCTTTCAGAGGACTGCACTTTGGTTCTCAGCACATACTTTAAGAAAGTTGACTGAAGAATTTCATAGCCAACTAAACCACAGTTCTCAATCATGGAAGAATTCAAGAAACTGTTCACTTACAAACCACCATAAAAGCCTACTTCTGTTGAAATGGAACAAGATATGACATAACATGAATAATTCAAGTATGGGGAAACTGGAAATTCATTTCAGTTTGAGTTTACCAGTTCATCTTGATTTTGTCCTTAAACTGTATTTAAATAACGCACACAAACACACACAGACAGATAGAGACAGGGAGAGAGAGAAAACAAATTAACTTTTAATGAAAAAAGAATAGGGCTAGAGTGGACTTCAGAGAAAACCAATACACTTTTGGAAGGTGCAAAGAAAACAAACAAGAGCTAACTGAAAATTTGCATTATTTTCTGCTCTATTAGAAAGGGTATTAGTAACAGAGAAATAAAATACAGCTAAAGCATTGATTCAGATGGCAGGTTCAGAGTGAGACTGAAAATGACAATGACTGAAAATCTCTATGAGGAGTATTCACAGCTGAGACTTTCCTTCTCCATCCCTCTGAGTGTCAGAAAATGGCAGATCTCTGGACTGAGGTATTGAGAAGAACCAGCAAAATAAGAACATGGATTAGACTTCAGTGTGGAAAAGGTGGAACTTTTACACACTGATTAGCAGTACTTCCCCATACCAAGGAGTTCAAAATGCCAGGTTCCAAGTTTTTAATTTCTTCCATCCCATCCACTGACCTCTTTATTAAATTTCTTTTTGGAGAATAACATGGGCCCATGAGAAAACTTACAGATACTATTTTGTGGCCCCAAAACAAATTATCTCCCCCTAATTTAAGGTTCACCACTCAACTATTCCCAACCAAACACAGGATATCTAATAAGCATTTTAAGTCCATGAAATCAATAAAAAGCCAGTCAAATGGTGTGATAAGAAAAATCTCTAACACGAAGATATAAATATAAAAAGAAAAGAGAATAATAATTCAAATGAAAAAATGCTATTAGAAGTACTTTTAAAACTTAAAATTAGCCCTGCTCAGACGTAGCCCATGGAAGCTCAGTATCCAAGTGGATTCCCTAGAAAGGGGAAGAGGGACTGTCTCTGACATGAACTCAGTGGCTGGCTCTTTAACCCCCCACCCCTGAAGGAGGAGCAGCCTTGCTAGGCCACAGAGGAGGACATTGCAGCCAGTCCTGAAGAGACCTGCTAAGCTAGGGTGAGATAGAAGGGGAGTCCCTATCAGTGGACTTAAGAGAGGCATAGGAAGAAGATGAGGGAGGGAGGATGGGATTGGGAGGGATTTAGGGAGGGAGCTACAGTTAGGATATAAGGTAAATAAACTGTAATTAATATAAAAATAAAAATTCAAAAAATTCCAAATTCAAAAAATCCCTTAAAATTAACACTTTCAGAAGTATCAGAAAATTCTTGATTTTTTGGTAATAAAATAAGAGAACACTATAAATAAACTGATGATATAAATTTAAGGGCTAAATCTATATAATGGTGTTATAAAATACTGAATTCAAATATAAGGGGTAAAATTAAAAAGTCTTCAGGAGGAAACAGCATAATCTTCATGATTTTCATTAGGCAGTGATTTCTAGGATATGACTCTGAAAGTACAAATCACCAAAGAAAAGTAAAAATATTGGGTTTAACAAAATAAAGTTTTTCTTCAAAGGACTGCAAATCAAACCACAGTCAGATGCTGCTTCACATACACAGGATAAAAACAATAAAAATAAAACAGAATATGGAGAAATGTATTTCCCTATACATTGTTCAGATGAATGTAAAATGGGATTCTCTTTGAAAATTGTTTGACAATTCAAAAGATATAGTCACTTCATAACTCAGCAATTCTAATCATAGGCATATGCCAAGAGAATTGAAAATATATGAGTAAAAACTTGATGAGTGTTCACAGCATCATTATTTATAATATCCAAAGTTTATTACAGCTAATGAGTAAAATATGGTACATTCATGCATATTCATCCAATAGAATATGAATCACAAATAAAGTATTGTTATATGTTATAACAGGATGACCTTGAAAACCTTATGCTAAGTGAGAGAAGCCAGACACACAATACTATATATTATATAATTTCATGTATATTAAATGTACAGAATAAAAACATCCAATGAGATCGAACACTGATTAGTAGATTACCATGCACTAAAGGTGTGTGTATATGTGGTGTGTGAGTGTGTGTCTGTGTGTGCACATGCACTTAAGTACATACACCAAGTTCATTTTAGTGGTGATGAAAACATTCCCAATTTTGACAGTGGTAATAATTGCACACACATGTACATATGTATACATGCCACTAGAATATAATCACGTATTAATTAAATTTCACCAACAATTTTTTTTATTTTAAAGGCTAATATAAAAAGAAACACTCACAGAATAAGAATGAGCTGTTGAAAGAAAAACTATTATATCTGAGACTGTTAATTTAATCAGAAGACTAAAAAAAAGTGGCTGGAGAAGATCTACTATATTTTGGTACAAATAAAAACAGACTATAGTAATTAGGGCAAAGATAAGAGTAATAAAGCTTACTATGTGTGGCAACACCAGCATGTAATCCCAACATTTGGTATGCTGAGATGCGATCTCAAGCTCAACGCCTCCCTAGCAAAAGAAGTGAGTTCCAGGATACCATACAATAAACAATGAGATCATTTAAAAGAATGAAATCTTTAAAAGAAATGAGATCTTTAAAAGAAAGAAATGAAATAATTAAACATGTAAGCAATCCAGTTTTGAACAATTAATCAACAAATAAGAGCAAGAAAAAATCATATGATAATGGATAATTAACATACAAAATTGAGATCTATGAGATACAGCGAAAGTAGTACCAAGAGGGAAGGAAATCTAACAAAAACAAAAATAACTATGGAATAAGCAATCTGCCACGATGTTTCAAAGGACAAGAATGAATCAGGTTCAAAATTGACAAATGAAAATAATAACTAGAGGGGCAGGAACAAGCAAGTAAGAGTGTGAATGACCCATAAATGATGAATGCAACCAAGAGCTAGTTCTTAAAAAAAAAAAAAAAAAAACAACTGAAAAACACTTCGATGGACTAAAAATAAAAGAGGAGCAAACAAACAAAAAACAAAAATCTGATACAAAATGGAGATATCACAACTTATAGCACAAAACCACAAAGGAGAGTGAAAGGATATGAACAGGCACAGAGTGACCAATTTTATAAGCCAGGCAAATTCGTTTATTTAGAAATTTATTTTTCATTTATGTATTCACTTTACACCCCAGTCACAGCCCCTCCCTCCTCTCCTTTCCATCCCACCCTCCCATTGGTTTCTCCAATTACCTTCCTTCTCCTCAGAAAAGAGGACGGCCCCCCCAAACCCATCCTAGGACATCAAGTCCCATCAGTACTGAGCTCATCTTCATCCACAGTGACTAGGCAAGGCATCCCTATTAGGTGTCAGTGATCAAAAAAGCAGGCAACAGAGTCCATGTCATATGCAGCACCACTTACTATAAGACCCATATGAAATATCAAGTTGCTCAGCAGTTACCTATGTGTAGGGGGAGTAGGTCCAGTCAACGAATGCTCTTTGGTTAGTGTGTCCATCTCTGAAAGCCCCATGGGCCTAGGTTAATTGACTCTGTTGGTCTTCCTGTGGCTTTCTTGCCTCCTCTATCCCACCTCCCACTCTTCCACAGAACTCCCAGAGGTCACCGAATGACTGGCTGTGAGTCTGATTTGATCAGCTGCTGAGTGGAGCCTCTCAGAGGACAGTCATGCCAGGCTCCTGTCTGCAAACGTGACAGGGGTTGGTGTGAGGGCTTGGCTCTCTCCCATGGGGTGGGTCTGAGGCTGAGTCAGGCATTGGCTGGAACTCCCCTCAGTCTCTGCTCTGTCTTTATCTCTGCATACTTTGTAAGCAAATTCTTAATGAAACCTAACAGGCCAGCAACAATGATCAGTTATTTAGACATCTTTTAAAAAAGAAATACCAAAAACCAAATGGCTACTAAATTTCACCAAACATTTAAGTTATAATACCAATTATTTAATTGATATTAGTTCAAAAGAGGGCATTGGATCTCACTGCAGCTGGAATTAAAACCTATTGTGAGTCAACAGACATGGGTGCTGGGAACTAAACAGGGTCCTCAGAAGAATGTCTGCTCTTAAGCACTGAGCAATCTTTCCAGCCAATGATAGTTTTAATTAGATGGTATAAGTTTATTATAATTCACCTTTTGAGAACTGTTCTTATTTGTTAATTAAAGTCTCATTCACATGAAGACTTACTTATTTTTCTATTTGGCTCTGGACATTGGATCCAGGGATTCATGAATGCCGAGCACATGTTTCTCCATTGAGCTACACCTAGAGCTCCAGTAGATATATTTTAGAATAATGTTGACTTAATGAAAATTTTCTCATGAAAGCATACTAATGTGTCTTCTTTGTACTTACTGTGTATGTTTTAATCATGTGGAGTATACATCATGTTAAAAGAATGAGAATCATTTACACACCATAGCAATTTATAAAAAATTAGTCACAAGTATATTTATACATCTCTCATTTCTATATGATAGTTTTTCAAAATGTTTAAAACAGCTTAATTAAATTTTATCTATGTTGACAAAAATACTCAATTTAGAAATATAATCATGATTAAATAATGGTTTATTTGAAGAAAGAAAATAGGGCTCTTAAAATCAGGCAACAAATTCATGGGATTTAGGAGCTCACCAAAATGTTTGCATAATTGAAAATTACTTTAAAAACTGAAAGCCATCATTTAGAGTAATGTTAAATTCATCCTAACAATAACCAGAACTTTTGAAACATGAGTCTTTTAATTACAAGGAATCAATGTACAAGCTCAGATATCAGGGACCTGAAAACATCCGACTTAAAAAAAAGCGATCAAAACAAATATGACCAAGAAAGAACATTTCATGGCTACTCTGTGCACTTCAGTGTAAGATGGCAATGAGAGATGCAAGGGCTACTCGACAGTTTGAAACAGCTATCAACATGACGACTAGTAACATGCTAATACAGACCTCTTCACATGAGCAAAAGATTGGGAAAATATATATATTTGCACTGGTGAAAACTAATTCATCACAGGAAGGCAAAGTGTGATTCCTAGCTAAACACCAAACAATCCCTAAAATTGGAATTTTCCTCAGAGTTCCTATAAACCTCTTCATTTAAGAAATCGGAAAGTACTGGTTTAAGAAATTTAAACTCATTCGTCCCAGTACCTCCCTTCAGACACGCCTCATACTGGTAGCTCTGGGACAGGGTCCCTGCCCCGCTGACCTCCACCAGGTGGCCAGGAAAGTGGCCTTCAGGAACCGAGAAGGGGCCCAGCGAGGTCTCCCTAGCCCTCCTGCACAGCCTCACCCCCACAAACAGCAGCACAGACAGGAGAAACAATGAAGACACAGATGCCAAGGCAATGACCAGATAGAGTGTTAGTGAATCATCATCATGCTCCATGTCGCGAGCCACCTCTGGCAGAGGCAGGTAGGGCTGGGAGAAGCCATCCACCAGCAGCACATGCAGAGTGACACTGGCAGAGCGCTGAGGATCCCCATTGTCCTTGACCAGCAGCAGCAGCCTGTGCTTGGGGGCATCGCGCTCACTCAGCAGCCTGGTGGTGCGCACCTCGCCATTGTGCGCCCACACGCTGAACAGCCCGGGCT
>CM053764.1:7445055-7460811 GCA_028658305.1 Pachyuromys duprasi
GTGAGTAGGTGATGTGGGCATTGGAGCCAGAGTCTGAGTCTGTGGCTCTGATGGTGCCTATGTGCAGGGCGGGGCTGTTGTTCTCGCGGACAGACAGGGTGTAGGAGGGTTGTGTGAAGGCGGGGGCGTTGTCGTTGATGTCGGACACCTGCACTGTTATGGTGTGCTGGGTTGTGAGCCTGGGTGTGCCCATGTCAGAGATTGTGATGGTGATGTTGTACTCAACTCTGCTCTCTCTGTCCAGTGCGCCTTCTGTCACTAAAGTGTAATAATTCTCAAAAGTTGGCTTCAAAAGAAACGGAAGTTCATTTTGAATAGAACACACCATCCTTCCATTATCCCCAGAATCTGGGTCAGAAACACTGAAAACAGCAACGACAGCATCAGGAGTGTTTTCTGAGATGGAACTAGTGAGTGAAGATATGGTGAGTTTAGGGGCATTGTCATTCACATCCACCACCTGGATAGCTACACTGCACTTGCCTGAAAGGCCTCCAGTGTCTGCAGCTACAATTTCCATGTTATAATATGGAGTTGCCTCAAAATCCAGCTCTTTGCTCAGATGGATTTCTCCCGTGGTTTCATCTATTACAAATGGTTGAGATGCTCTACCGCCTTGGAACAGAGAGTAGGCTACATCACCATGTATCCCAGCATCTAAATCCCTGGCAGAAACCCTGACAATCAAGGCGTTGAGGGGGCTGTTCTCAGGGACCTGCACCTCATAGAGCGACTGTTCAAACTGCGGGGCGTTGTCATTGATGTCCACGACTTCAATGCGCACTGTGGTGCTCCCGGACCTGGGGGGGGCCCCACCATCCAGGGCAGTGAGGGTTAAAGTGAGCTCAGGCTGCTCCTCCCTGTCCAGGGCTCTGTCCAGCACCAGCTCTGGGTATTTGCTGCCATCTGCGCGACTGTGAGTAACAACGTGGAAATGGAGGTTGGGGCTGACCGTGTAGTTCTGGACAGCATTGCTCCCTATGTCAGGGTCCTCGGCTGCCTTCAGAGGAAACACAGTGCCTGGCTGGGCACTTTCTTGAATTTTTAGGAGCATTTCCCTGTGAGGAAATTCTGGAGAATGGTCGTTTATATCTGTGAGCTGCAGGTCCATTTGAAGGAACTGCACAGGGTTTTCCAGTATGATCTGGAAGTGCAGCACACAGGGATCTGTCTCACCACACAGCACCTCACGGTCTGGTTTCTCCTTCAAGAACAGATTTCCTGTCTCTGCATCTAGCTGCAAGAGCTCTTTGTTTCCTCTGTGATGGATTCGAGCCCCTCTAGTGGCCAGTTCCCCTACCCTGAGCCCCAGGTCTCCTACCAGGTTAGCCACCAAGTAGCCACTCTCTGTCTCTTCTGGCATGGAATATCGAATCGCCTCAGAGCCATATCCCCACAATAGCAACAATATAGTGAGAAAAACGACTTGCCTTATCTCTGGCGGTTTTGCTGGTGCTGCCTCCATTGTTCAGATGGGATCCAGAGGACGCTGCTTCTCACTCTTGTCGGTTTTAATCCACAAAGATAATTTGCTGAAATAACCTCGAATTAAATCTTACTGAATTGTTTTCAGGAGTCCTTTCCCCCAGAACTTACGTAAATGCCCCCTCCTTTCAGGGAACACCCAGCCTTTTGATTCCCAAGAATGGCTTCCTGAGCATCCTGGGAGACCCCTGTTCTACAAATCCTTAGACTGCAGCGCCACCGTGTGTACCATTCTAGTGTTGCACATAATGTCCATTTTGTTCTCAGTTCCAGCCCTGCTGTGTTTAAACACCCTTTAAGATACAGAAGTATCTTCCGGTCTTTGCAACCGGGAGTTCCAACACATTTGCTAAGCTAATTGTCAGCGAAGGTAACTTTTTAAGTGAATAAAATGGCATATTGATTTTAAGGAAAGACGTTTTGGATACTTAAATTCAGTGCTATGGATATCTGCAAAATATTTGGATATTTCCAAATTAATTTTTGAAGTGTAACACACATATTAAATAGGGCCCCATTCTTAAGTGTACAGAATAATAAAGGATCAGTAATTTAATACAGTCCAATAAGCAAAATCTAGATAAAGAAATAACTAAATAAAAAATGTTCCCCATTTCATTCACTAGTTACCACTCTCCGCTTAGGCACTGCACTGACTTTTATTACCATAGGATATTTTGTCTTTCTGAGAAATTTTATAAAGTGAAACCAGAATATTTCTCTGCTACAGTATTTTCTTCACTCCCCTTTTCTTTTCTTTTGTGAGCCCCTCTGTGGTGTGCTGTCTCCATTGTTTGTACCATTGCTCGATATGCTTGTGTTAGTATTTGTATGCATACACTTCAGAAAGGAAACATTGGGGAATTCCAGGTTTGAGTTTTAGTTGTTTGTTTGTTGAGACAGGATCTCTCCTCATAGCCTTGGATGTCCTGGAACTCACAGTGTAGACCAGGCTGACCTGGAACTCACAAAGATCTACCTGCCTTTGCCTCCTGAATGCTGGGATTAAAAGCATGCACCACCACAGCGGGGCCCAGGGTTGAATTTTTAATATCTTGCCTCTGAACAACTTTTCACACTTCCTGTACATAAAATATGTATATATTACATGTATCAGAGTTGTTTGCTGTAGGTCAAAGTGTGAAAATACACTCAGGCTTGGTAAACACTGTGAAATATTTTTCAAAAGTAGATCATGTACTGAGCCACTCCTGGTGGTTCACCCCTGTAGTTCCATCTCTGGGAAGATACACACAGGGGGATCACAAGCTCACAGCCCTAGTGAAATGGAGAGTGAGTCAGTGTCTCTAAGACATTTCTTTAAAAGCTGGATATAGAGATAGAGTTTAATCATAAGAATGCTTACCTAGTGTAGTTAGTGGGTTGAGTTCCATTCCCAGGAACATGAAAAAGTAATTCCAGCGATGCATGAGAACTCCAGTTGCTCTATAATCTTGTCAACATTTGATGTTGTCTTTCCAGTTTTAACCACTCTTGTTGCAGGTATTGCAATGTACATCTAGTTATCATTTTCTTGGTAGTTAATGAAACTATGGAAATGTTCACATGTTAATGACCATTCACATGCATTCTCATGATGAGTTCTTTTATACTTTTTCTTGTATGAGGCTTTGTCTGGTGGCTTGTTGGTCTGCAGAAGAATCTGTATTCTTAGTATATCACCATTTTGCATATGCAGAATAATTTTTGCACATTGCAAATAATTTTCCCAATCTATGCCTTCATTTTACTTTATTATATTGTCTTTGTGAAACAAATGTTACAAATTTTAACTTTGTCTGATCTGTTAATAGTTTCCATTTCTGCGTAGCACTTTTCTTTTATTTAAACATTTCCATTCCCAAGTTTATAGGTATTATTATGTATCTTTGAATTATTATTTTATTTTTCATGTTTAAAGCTATAAAGAATATAAAATCTTTCAAGAGCATTAGATTGGGACCCATATTTTTCAAATGCTTTTACATTCTGAACTAAAAATATGATCTATTCCCCACTGTTTCTGAGTTACCACAATTGTTAAAAGTCAGATAATCAAAAATCAGCTCTAAGATTCCATTTGTCTTTGAATATCAAATAATACTGTGATCTCCTCCTTCTCATAACTCAATTACAGGTTTTATCATCTTCAGGGTATGTGGTCCTCTGAAAAGATGATTTTAAAAGAATTTTAAATCCACAGGAAAAAAAGTTAAAAGGCACAGAAAACCCTCACAGTTGTGCACGTTCTCCCTCAATGTTACCACATCCAGAGTGGCCCATTTCTTACTGAGCTTCAGTATTGACACATTTGCCTTAGTCCATCACTCTAACTGGGATTCCTTCTAAATACTCTACACTATAGATATTTAGATTAATTTAATGTGACATACATCCATTTTAGAGTACCAGAAAGTACTTCCCTGGACCCCAAATCTTCTAAATCTATTTATCTCCCTCTTTTTTTCCCCTGAATCTCTGAAAATCATTAATCTTTTTTACTGTCTGCATGCTTTGGCTTTTTCAAAATGTTGTATAGTAAGAGTTTTCCATCTTGGATTCTGTGATGAGTATGCTTAAGTTTTCTCAGTGGCTTTTCATAAATTTTCAATGCTCATTTTATTTTGGTATTGACTAATATTCCAATTTGTGATTGAATCAGACTTTCTCAGTTTCATGAAATGAAGGATCTCAGTCACTGCAGGTTTTGAGAAGTGATGTAAAAACTTACAATAAACAACGCTGTCCAAGTTTCTGTGTGGAATTAAGTTTTCAGTTCATTTGATGAATACTAACAAAAAGTGACATCTGGGTGCCATAGCAAGAGTGTGCTTGATTTTTCAACATGCTACCAAACTATCCTCTAAAATGCAAGTACAATTTTCATTCCCACACTCCATGAATGAGGGTCTTGGTGCTCCATGTCCTTCTCAGCAGTTGGTGGTGACAGTGTCCTAGAGCCTGCTTTTCTGCTTTATGTTTCTGCAGTGATATCCTGCTATTTGAACTTTTATTTTCCTAGTATCATTGATGTGGAGTCTCTTCCCATGTTCTTATCTCCTATTTCTGAGTCTTTTTGGTACATGTTAGCATATTTTAAATTTTTTATTATCATTTATTAAAATTAATTGAATTGTATGCCAGTTGTGGCCCCTTCCCTCATCTCTTCCCAAACCCACCCTTCCTCTTCTCTTCCTATTTCCCTCCCCAAGTACACTGATAGAAGAGGTTCTCCTCCCCTTCTATTTGACCCTAGCCTATCAGGTCTCATCAGGACTCATTGCATTGTCTTCCTCTGTGGAGTGGCAAGGCTGTACACCCCAGGGAGAGGTGATCAGAGAGACTGCCAGAGAAAGTCACTTCTCTCCTTACTAGGGACCCCACTTGGAGACTAAGTCTATGGGCTATGTCTGAGCAGGGGTTTTAGGTTCTCTCCATGCATTGTTCTTGGTTGGGGTATTATTCTCTTCAGGGTCCGCAGAGCTCAGATTTTACGGCTCTGATGGTCTCCTTTTAGACTTCCTGTCCCCTCCAGGTCTTTCTATCTCCCCCATCTTTCCTAAGATTCCCTGAACTCTGCCCAAGTTTGGCTATGAGTTTCAGTCTCTGCTTTGATACCTTGATCAGTAGAGTCTTTCAGAGGCTGTCTGTGAGTAAGCTCCTGTCTTGTGCCCTGTCTTCTCCTGCTTCCAATGTCTATCACATTTGTCCTTCTGAGTGAGGATTGAGCATCTTCCCTAGTGTATTCTTTGTTGTTTAGCTTATTTAGGAGAACAGATTTTAGTATGTTTTTGCTATATTATGTGACTAATATACACATATGAGTGAGTATATGCTTCTGGGTTACTTCACTCAAGATGATCTTTTCTAGTTCCCACCACTTGCCTGCAAATTTCATGATTTCCTTGTTTTCAATAGTCGAGTAGTATTCCATTGTGTAAATGTACCACAATTTCTGTATTCATTCCTCCATTGAAGGACATCTAGGTTGTTTCCAGATTCTGGATATTACGAATAAAGCTGCTTTGAACATGATTGAGCAAATGTCCTTTTTGTATATTTGAGCATCTTTTGGGTATATGCCTAGGAGTGTTATAGCTGAATCGTGAAGTAGAACTATTCCTAATATTCTGAGAAAGTGCCAGATTGATTTCCAAAGTGGTTGTAAAAGTTTATATTTTCACCAGCAATAGAGGAGTGTTTCCCTTTCTCCATATCGTCTCCAGTATGTGTTGTCACATGAGTTTTTGATCTTAGCCATTCTGATGGAGGAAAGGTGAAATCTCAGGGTTGTGTTGATTTGCATCTCCCTGATAACTAAGAATGTTGAGCATTTCCTAAGTGTTTCTCTGCCATTTGATGTTCCTCTATTGAGAATTCTCTGCTTAGCTCTGTTCCCAATTTTTTAAATTGGATTACTTGATTTGTTGGTGTTTAACTTCTTGAGTTCTTTATATATTCTGGATATTAGCCCTCTGTCAGATATAGGGTTGATGAAGATACTTTCCCAGTCTGTAGGCTGTTGTTTTGTTCTGACAACATTGTCCTTTGCTTTACAAAAACTTTTTAGTTGCATGAGGTCCCATTTATTGATTGTTGATCTTAGAGCATGTGTGTTGGTGGTGTTCTGTTCAGGAAGTTGTCTCCTGTGCCAATGAGGTCAAGGCTTTTCCCCACATTTCTTCTAACAGGTTTAGTGTGTCTGGTTTTATGTTGAGATCTTTGATCCACTTGGAACTTAGTTTTGTGCAGGGTTATAAGTATGGATCTATTTGCATTTTCTACATGTAGACATCCAGTTAGACCAGCACCATTTGTTGAAAATGCTATCTTTTTCCATTGTATGGTTTTGGCATCTTTGTCAAAAATCAGGTGTTCATAAGTGTGTCAGTTTATTTCTGGATCTTCTATTTGATTCCATTTATCAACCATTGTGTTTCTATGCCAGTACCATGCAGTTTTTACTGCTGTTGCTCTGTTGTACAGCTTGAGATCAAGGATGAAGATACAGGATTCTTTTAGCAATTCTCATTTGTTTGGGGTTTTTTTTTCATATGAAATTGAGAATTGTTCTTTCAAGTTCTGTAAAGAATTGTGTTGGTATTTTGATGGGAATTGCATTGAATCTGTCGATTGCTTTTGGTAGGATGACTATTCTCATTATGTTAATCCTTCTGATCCATGAGCATGGGAGATCTTTCCATCTTCTGATATCTACTTCTATTTCTTTCTTCAGAGACTTGAATTTTTTTTCATACAGGTCTTTCACATGCTTGGTTACAGTCACACCAAGGTACTTTATGTTATTTGTGGCTATTGTAAAGGGTGTTGTTTCCTGAATTTCTTTCTCAGCATTATTGTCTTTTATATTCAGGAGGGATGCTAATGTTTTTTAGTTAATTTTGAATCCAGCCACTTTGCTGAAGGTCTTTATCAGCTAAAGGAGTACTCTGATTGAATTTTTGGGGTCACTCATTTATACGATCTTGTAGACTTCTTCTTTTCCAATGTGTATTCCTTTGATCTCCTTTAATTGTTTTATTGCTTTGGCTAGGATTTCAAGTATTATGTCGAAGAGATATGGAAAGAGTGGGCAGCATTGCCCACTGAGTTCAGTGGGATGGATTTAAGTTTCTCTCCATTTAGTTTGATATTAGCTTTAGGCTTTCCTATATTGCCTTTACTATGTTAAGGTATGTGCCTTGGATCTCTCCAAAACTTTAAATATGAATGGGTGTTGGATTTTGTCCAATGATTTTTCAGCATCTAAGAAGATGATCATGTGGTTTTATTTCCTTCAGTTTGTTATATGGTGGATTACATTGATGGATTTTCATATGTTAAACCACCCCTGCATGTGTGGGATGAAGCCTGCTTGGTCACGGTGGATGATATCTTTCCTGTATTCTTGGATTCAGTTTGCAAGTATTTTATTGACTATTTTTGCGTCAATGTTCATAAGAGAGATAGGACTGAAATACTCCTTTTTTGTTGGTCTTTGTGTGGTTTAGGTATTAAGGTTTCTGTGTCCTCATAGAATGAGTTTGGTAATGTTCCTTCTGTTTCTATTTTGTGGAATAGTTTCAAGAGTATTGGCGTCAGCTCTTTTTTGAAGGTCTGGTAGAATTCTGTGCTGAAACCACCAGGCCCTGGGCTTTTTTTTTTTTTTTTTTTTTTTGGCAGGGTGACTTTTGCTGACTGCTTCTATTTCCTTGAGGAATATATGACTATTTAACCTATTTACCTGACCCTGTATAGTTTTGGTAAGTGGAATCTATCAAGAAAATGCTCCACTTCATTCAGATTTTCAAATTTTGTGGTATATAGTCTTTCGAAGTAAGTTCTAATGATTCTTTGACTTTCCATAGTGTCTGTCACCATATCCCCCTTTTATTTCTGATTTTGCTGATTTGGATAGTTTCTCTCTGCCTTTTAGTTAGTTTGGCTAAGGTTTTGTCTATCTCATTAATTTTCTCAAAGAACCAGTTCTTGTTTTTATTGATTCTTTGAATTGTTTTATTTGTTTCTAATTTATTGATTTCAGCCCTGAGTTTGATTATTTCCAGCTGTCTACTCCTCTTGCTTGTGTCTGCTTCTTTTTCCTTCCCTAGGGCTTTCAGGTGTGCTGTTAAGTTAATTGTATGAGATGTCTCAAACTTCTTTCTGGAGGCACTTAGTGCTATGAACTTTCCTCTTAGCATTGCTTTCATTGTGTCCCATAAATTTGGGCAAGTTGTGGCTTCATTTTCATTGAATTGTAGGAAGTCTGTAATTTCTTTTTTTTTTTCTTCTTTGAGGCAGCTGTAGTTGAGTAGAGAGTTGGTTAGTTTCCATGCATGTGTATGCTTTTTGTTATTTCTGTTGTTGTTAAGGTCCAGTTTTAGGCCACAGTGATATGATAGGATACAAGGAATTATTTCAATCTTCTTGTACCTGTTGAGGTTGGCTTTGGTCTGAGAATATACTCAATTTTGGAGAAGGTTCCGTGGGATGCTGAGAAGAAGTTATACTCTTTTGAGTTTGGGTGAAAGGTTCTTTAGACATCTATTAGGTCTATTTGATTTAGGATCTCTGTAAGTGCCATTATTTCCCTGCTTAGCTTCTGTTTAGATGATCTGTCCCTTGGTGAGAGTGGAGTGTTGAGGTCTCCCACTATTAAGGTGTTGAGATCAATGTGTCATTTGACCTTTAATAATGTTTCATTTATGAATGCAGGTGCTCTTGTATTTGAGGCATAGATGTTCAGGATCATGATGTCCTCATGAAGAATTTTTCTTTTGATGAGAATGAAGTGTCCCTCCTCATCTTTTTTGATTAATTTTGGTTAAAAGTATGTTTTATTATATATTAGGATAGCAACTCCACCTTGTTTTCTGGGTCCATTTGCTTGATAAACATTTTTCCAGCCCTTTACTTTGAGGTAATGTTTGTCATTGTTGCAAATCTGTGTTTCTTGTATGCAACAGAATGTTGGATCCTGTTTCTGCAACCATTCTGTTTGTCTGTGCCTTTTTATTGTAGAGTTGAGACTGTAAGGATAAAAAATTTTAACTTGGCCCTAACCATGGGAACTGACCATAGGAACTGAGACTTGTGAGCTTTAATCATTACCAAACCTGGATCCGATACAAAACGTTTCTGAGAGAAGAGACGCCCTTCTGTAGTTATGGATACAATCTCTAACCATTCCCTCCTGGCTACACCTGGCTATGACCAATCATAGATCGCCCTGTTAGGAAAGTCCCTTAACCCTAGACACCCTACTGTTTTGTGGTTTTTGCCTTTATAAACTCTGTGATTCTGCTGCTCAGGGCTCTGCATCACCCCCTTGCGTGGGAGCTGTGTCCAGAGCCCCAGCATGCCGGCTACTAAGTAAAATCTCAACCTCTTGCTGTTTGCATCAAGCTCTTGTTTTTGTGGGTTATTGGGTTCTGGCGTCTATCCTGAGGAACGGAGAGTCTCCCCACCTAGGGAGTCCAACATTACCATTGATGTTGATAGATAATACTGACCAATGGATGTTAGTTTCTTTTATTGTGGAATTGTTGTTGATAATGTGTTTGTGTGCTTGTTTTCTTTTGGTTTTTGTTGTTGTTGTTGTTGTTGTGAGGTTATCTATGTCCTGTGGGGTTTTTTTTGGGGGGGGATGTAATTGATTTCATTAGAATGGAGTTTTTTTTCTAGTATCTTCTGTAGGGCTGGGTTGCTAGGTAGATATTGTTTAAGTTTAGTTTTGTCATGGAATATTCTGGTTTCTATGTCTGTGTTGATTGAAAGCTTTGATGAGTATAGTAGTCTGGTTTGACATCTCTGTTCTCTTAGAGTCTGTATGTAATCTTTCCAGGACCTTCTGGCTTTCATGGTTTCTGTTGAGAAATCTGGTATGATTCTGATAGGTCTGCTTTTGTATGTTACTTCACCTTTTTTCCTTGCTGCTTTTAATATTTTTTTCTTTGTTCTGTGGATTTAGTGCTTTGACTATTATGTGACATGAAGAGGATTTTTTCTGGTCTAGTCTATTTGGTGTCCTATAAGCCTCTTGTATGTTTAAGGACATCTCATTTTTTTAAGTAGGAAAAATTTTCTTCTATGATCTTCTTGAAAATATTTTCTGGACCTTGGTTCCTGGAATCTTCTTTTCATCTATTCCCATTATTCTTGGATTTTGTCTTTTCATGGCATCCTTGATTTCTTGTATGTTTTGTGTTTGGGACTTTTCTGATTTTACTTTTTCTTTGAGAGATGTAGAAATTCCTGCAATTTTATCTTCAGCGCCTGAGATTCTCTCTTCCATATTTTGTATTCTGTTGGAGATGCTTATCTTTGTGGTTCCTGATCATTTCTTTAAGTTCTCCAGCTCCAGAGTTTTCTGTTTGTGTTTTCTTTATTGATTTTAATTATTTTTTCATGCCTTATACCATTTCCTTCATCTGTTTGAATGTGGATTCCTGCCTTTCCATGATGGTATCTATTTTTTTATTCATTTCTTCAATCTTTATGTGCCTCTATTTATGTGGCTATTTCTTTGAGAGTTTTGTTCATTTTCTCTTTATGTGACTCTAATAGCTTGATAAGCATAGCTTTAAAATAATATTCCTGTGTTTCTGATGAGTTAAAATATCCATTATTTGGGGGGTTTCTGGTGAAGCCATGATGTCCTGATTTTTTTTTTGGATGTGTTCTTAAGCCTACCTTTAGCCATCTGAAGATCAACAGCCTTTGCTTTTTTTTTTTCTGGAGCCTGTACTGTAGACTGGGTCCATTTGTTTCTGGAGTCTGGAGAAATTTTCAGGAAGATGAGAGAGGTCCAGCAGTTTGAGAGTGCGTATTGGTGTTTCAGATGCAGCTAAGGGAGGAAGGCCACAGGTGCAAGTGTGCAAGTGCAGGAGTGTATGTGTAGGTGTGCCTGCCTGGAAGTGTGGAGTGTAAGGAAAAAGTGCCAGCAAGAGAACATCGTGGTGCAGGCTCCATTTGTGTGGGCTCAGCGTGCATGTGCTGGTGCCCTGAATGTTTCAGTGGCCCACATGCTTATCTCAGTATTGTGCTCCAAGTGCTCAGACCTGTCTGGGCTGCACCATCTGATTTCCAGGAATTGTGGGCTCCACTGAGAGACACTCAGAAGAGGGGAAATAATGTTGAGAACGCTTCCCCAGGGATCCCTATGTTGCCCACAGTGGGGGTGTGGGTAGGAGGGATCCAATGTCTGTTTGCTACCCTAAAGGGACCCATATCTAGGGCTCTGTACACACTCTCTTGCAGAAGCACTCACTGGCAGATGTGTGTGGGAAGCGCAGAGGGCCCATGTGCACTCACTTGCAGGCATGTGTGGAAAGCCCCAAGGGCTGAAGTGTAAACTCAGAGAGCCCACAGTTTTCTAATCTCAGTTTGTGTGCCCTGTTTGGCCATTAGAGTAAGGAGGCACCCGTACCTGGGGTTATGCACTCCCAGAGTGAAGGTGCAGTTGATAGTTTGCCACTCTCAGATGCCAGAGAAGTCCACAGGGAGGGGGATGTGGATCCAATCATCTGTCCCAGTTCACAGGTTGTCCCCTACAGCGCAGGGAAACCTCAAACTAGATGCTCTGGCTTCAGCCACCCATCCACTCACCATTTTTGGATTTTCAGATCTCCTGACTTTTAGAAATGGTGCTCAATGGTCACTGCCATCTTGGAGCTGCTCACATGTTAGCTTCTTTAGCACACTTTTTATGTGATATTGTTTTTTTAATTTTTAAATTAATTTATTTTTATTAATTACATTTTATTCACTTTTTATTCCAGCTGTAGACCCCTACCTCATCCTCTCCAATCCTACTCTACATCCCTCTTATTCTCCCTTGCCCCTCCTCCAGTCCACTGATAGAGGAGGTCCTCCTCCCTTCCATCTGACCCTCATCTATCAAGTCTCATCAGGACTGCCTGCATTGTCTTTCTCTGTGGAACGGTAAGGCTGCTCCCCCTAAGGGGGAGGTGATCAAAGAGCCAGCCAATGAATTCATGTCAGATACAGTCCCTGTTCCCCTTACTAGGATACTCTGTTGGACACTGAGTTGCCATGGGCTACATTTGTGCAGGGTTGCTAGGTTATCTCCATGAATGGTCCTTGGTTGGAGTATCAGTCTCAGAAAAGACACCTGTGCCCAGATTTTTAGATTCTATTGCTCTCCCTGTGGAGCTCCTGTCCCCTCTGGGTCTTTCTATCTCCCACTCCTTTCATAAGATTCCCTGCACTCTGCCTAAAGTTTGGCTATGAGTCTCAGCATCTGATTTGATACCCTGGAGGGCAGCATCTTTCAGAGTCAATCTTTGGTAGGCTCCTGTCCTGTTCCCTGTTTTCCCTCTTCCGATGTCCATGTTGCCTTTCTAAATGAGGACTGAACACCTTACCCAGGGTCCTCGTTCTTGATTAGCTTCTTTAGATGTACAGAGACAGCACTATCCTAATTTTCCAAGAAAGCACAAGGTTGATTTCCAAAGTGGTTATACAAGTTTACATTCCCACCAGCAATGGCGGAAGGTTCCCCTTTCACCACATCCTCTCCATCATGTATTGTCACTTGCGTTTTTTATCTTAGAAATTCTGATGAGTGAAAGGTGAAATCTCAAGGTTTCATTTGCATTTCCCTGATAGCTAAGGATGTTGAGCATTTCTTTAAGTGTTTCTCTGCAATTCGATATTTCTCTAATGAGAATTCTGTTTAGCTCTGTGCCCCATTTTTAATTGGATTACTTGGTTTGTTGGTGTTTAACTTCTTAAGTTCTTAATATATTCTGGTTATTAGCTTTCTGTCAGATATACGGTTGGTGAAGATCCTTTCCCAATCTGTAGGCTGTCGTTTTTTTCTGACAAGAGTGTCCTTTGCTTTACAGAAGCTTTTCAATTTCATGAGGTCCCATTTTTTAAATTCTTTTATTTATTACGGTTTATTCACTTTGTATCCCAGCTGTAGCCTACTCCCCTATCCCCTCCCACATGCATCCTCCATCCCTTTTCTCCTCCCATGCCCCTTCCCTGGTCTACTAATGGGGGAGGTCCTCCTCCCCTTCCATCTGACCCTAGCCTATCAGGTCTCATCTGAACTGTCTGCATTGTCTTCCTCTGTGGCCTGGTAAGGCTACCCACCCCCTAGGGGGGAGGTGATCAAAGAGCCAGCCACTGAGTTCATGTCAGAGACAGCCCCTGTACCCATCACTAGGGAACTAACTTGGACACTGAGCTCCATGGGCTACATCTGTGCAGGGGTTCTAGGTTATCACCATGCACGGTCCTTGGTTGGAGTATCAGTCTCAGAAAAGACCCCTGTGCTCAGATTTTATGGTTTTTATTGCTCGCCTTGTGGAGCTCCATTCCCCTCTGATTCTTTCTATCTCCCCCTCCTTTCATAAAATTCCCTGCACTGTGCCCAAAGATTGGGCCTCTGCATCTGCTTTAATACCCTGATGGGTAGAGTCTTTCAGGTGCCCTCTGTGGGTAAACTCCTGTCTTGTTCCTTGTTTTCACCCTCTTCTGATGTCTATCCCATTTGCCTTTCTAACTGAGGATTGGGCACCTTACCCAGGATATGAGGTCTCATGTATTGATTGTTGATCTTAGAGCCTATGCTGTTGGTGTTCTGTTCAGGAAGTGTCTCCTGTGCCAATGAGGTCAAGGCTCTTTCCCAATTTCTCTTCTAACAGGTTTAGTGTGTCTGCTTTTATGTTGAGTCTTTGATCCACTTGGAATTTTGTTTTGTTCAGGGTTATATGTATGAACTTATTTGCATTTTTCTATATGTAGATATGCAGTTAGACCAGCACCATTTATTGAAAATGCTATCTTTTTTCTGTTGTATGGTTTTGGCATCTTTGTAAAAAATCAGGTATTCATAAGTGTGTGGGTTTATTTCTGTGTCTTCTATTTGATTCCATTTATCAACCATTCTGTTTCTATGCCAATACCATGCAGTTTTTATTAATGTTGCACTATAGTATAGCTTGAGATCAGGGATGGAGATGCCTCCAGATGATCTTTTATTGTACAGGATTGTTTTAGCGATTCTGGATTTCTTGCTATTCCATATGAAGTTGAGCATTTTTCTTTCAACATCTCTAAAGAATTGTTTTGGTAACTTTATGGGAATTGCATTGAATCTGTAGACTGCTTTTGGTAGGATGGCCATTTCTACTATGTTAATCTTGCCAAGCCATGAGCATGGGAGATCTTTCCAGCTTCTGATATCTTCTTCTATTTCTTTCTTTAGAGACTGGAAGTTTTTTTTTTTCCATACAAGTCATTGACTTGCTTGGTTAGAGTTACACCAAGGTACTTTGTGTTATTTGTGGCTCTTGTGAAGGGTGTTGTTTCCCTAATTTCTTTCTCAACCCTTTTGTCTTGTGTATACAGGAGGACTTCTGGGTTTTGTTTGTTTGTTTGTTTTTTGAGTTAATTTTGTATCCAGCCACTTTGCTGAGGGTGTTTATCAACTGAAGGAGTTCCCTGGTAGAATTTTTGAGGTCACTCATGTATTCTATCATATCATGTGCAAATAGTGATTCTTTGACTTCTTCCTATCCTAACTGAATCCCCTTGATCGCCTTTGTTTTACTGCTCCAGCAAGGACTTCAAGAACTATGTTGAAGAGATATGGAGAGAGTGGGCAGCCTTGCCTTGTCCCTGATTTCAGTGGGATTTTGGCTATAGGCTTGCTGTATATTGCTTTTACTGTGTTTAGGTATGTGCCTTGTATCCCTGATCTCTCCAGGGCTTTAAACATAAATGAATGTTGGATTTTGTCAAATGCTTTTGCAGCATCTAAGGAGATTATCATGTCGTTTTCTCTTTGAAGTGGTAATATGGTGGATTACAATGATGGATTTCTATATATTAAACCACTCCTGTATACCTGGAATGAAGCTCAGATGAATTCTTGGATTCCGTTTGCAAGTATTTTGTTGAGTATTTTTTCATCAATGTTCATAAGGGGATTGACCTGAAATTCTCTATCTTTTTTGGGTCTTTGTGGGGTTTAAGTATCAAGGTGACTGTGGCTTCATAGACTGAGTTTGGTAATGTTCCTTCTTCTGTTTTGTGGAACAGTTTGAAGAGTATTGGTGTTAGTTCTTCTTTGAAAGTCTGGTAGAATTCTGCGCCAAAACCATCTGGCCCTGGGCTTTTTTTTTGGGGGGGGGGATGGGAGACTTTTGATGACAGCTTCCATTTCCTTAGGGGATATAAGACTATTTAATTTATTTACCTGGTTTTGATTCAGCTTTGGTAAAAGGAACTAGTCAAGAAAATTGTCCATTTCATTTACATTTTCAAATTTTGTGGTGCATAGGCTTTTGAAGTAGAACCTAATGATTGTTTTTATTTCCTCAGTGTCTGTCATTATGTCCCAATTTTATTTCTGGTTTTGTAGATTTGGATAGTGTCTTTCTGCCTTTTAGTTAGTTTGGCTAAGGGTTTGTTTATCTTGTTGATTTTCTCAAAGAACCAGTTCTTGGTTTCATTTATTTTTTAAATTGTTTTGTTTGTTTCTAATTTATTCATTTCAGCAATAAGTTTGATTATTTCCAGCTGTCTAGTGCTCTTGGTTGTATCTGCTTCTTTTATTTCTAGGGGTTTCAAGTGAGCCATTAATTTGACTGACTGAGATGTTTTGAATTTCTTTTTGAAGGCACTTAGTGCCATGAACATTCCTCTTAGCACTGCTTTCATTGTGTCCCATAAGTTTGGGTACGCTGTGCCTTCATTTTCATTGAATTCTATGAAGACTTTAATTTCTTTTTTTTT
>CM053764.1:7461311-7473360 GCA_028658305.1 Pachyuromys duprasi
AATATCAGGGTCATAGCAGGACAAAATTATTTTTAAGTAAGGGATTTAAATTTACTTAGCTACCATATGTAAGGAATTCTTAAAGGAGGTTTTATTTTAGCTCATGATTTGATGTGGCATAATCATCATGGGTGAAGATTATTTTATAGTGAGCTTTGTGCACACCCTTTATATTGTGGATATCACATTCCCTGAGAGAAAACAATTTCAGCATGAAAATGTGCCAACTCCTCATAAAATATAAGCAAAGAAGAAGAAGAAAGAGAAAAATAGAAGAAGAAAGGTGTGGTGGAGATTGCTGGCTACTTTTAGGTAAAAACTAGAGGCTATGTCTGGAAGTGTTCTCAGCGTGAGTGTAGCTGCTATGATTACTCTGAAGGGTAAGAAAGCTTGAGTATCACAGGAAGCCACTTAACTAGGTCATATGTAACCAGATGACCCATCTTTTCCTTTTTTATGAAGGATTTCCTATGCTTTTGCACCTGATTTCATTAAGTTATTGGGTTAATTTTTGATTGATGGTAAATAAGTTCTTCCTCAAATATATCAGTGCTCATATTTTGGAACTGAAAAACATGGATTATAGAAAGCATTGAACAAGCATCAGTTGAATAAATAAATGTGCCCAAATAATTCCATTTCTGCATTCAAATAATTCCAGGAGCACTGAGCTCAAATAAAGTAAAAGAATAAATAAATAAACAAGTAAACACTAAAAATAATAAAAAGAAATATCTGTCTTTTATTTAAATAAATGTAAAACAAGTCTTCTGAGCAGAACAAACTTAGTGGGCAGGTTCTATTTAGACTTCAAGTTCAGGGGAAAATGATTATATTTTATTTTCCCATTTCTACATGTTGACAAAGGGTTTTGAGATCAACTATTTCCATTTCTTCTTGCAATTCAAAAACAAATAAAATCTTGGAGTGGAAAGTTCAGGTTTTCTTGAAGACTGAGTTTTGACATGTGATGTTTTGCTGCAAGCTGGGCAGGTGACATTTTGCCCAGAGCACACATGATGTTTTGCTGTGAGCTCTCACAAGTGAGGGGCGTGACTTTGGCTGGCTGAGAACATTGGTGGGTGGACTCTGAGGAGAGGACATATACAGAGGCCCAGGAACAATAATGCTACGCTTTTTCAGATCCACATCACTGTGCTGATCTACTTGACTTCAACACTTGACTTCACAGAGAGAAACATTCCAGAGAGCTTCTCAGGGCAATCCAACTGAGTCTTGCAGCATTCACTGACATTGTATTGCTGCTTGGTGTTGGCCTTCAGGCTGGACTGCTGCTATCCTGAAGACTGAATTTGGTAACTCCCTAAAGACCCATTGACCCTAATCAGCAGGAGGTAGATAAGAGAGGTCTACAGCCCTATTCCCTACTAATCTCCTACCTAATGTTTCAGAGGGTGGTTGGAAGGGAGTTAAATGTGCTTAAGAACTCTAAATAAAGTAGTTTTGGTAAAAAATCTAAGCCTTCAAAATTCTGTAATACTAATGTTCTATATCACCATATGGAAAGAATTATGATCAACATTTTACATATTAATTCATTTCCTCTCCCATCTACTCTGTGAGATTTGTCCTTGCAGTGTTCATGTTATACATGTATGAAGAAACTGAGATTTGGCTTTAAAAAGCTTCCCAATATCACATACCATGTGAAACTGCAATGTAGAGTTTGAACTGTTTACTGTGGCTCCACAGTCTCTCATGTGCCCAAGTAGAATGAGGAGAGCAAATAATTTTATACAAAATTTGCAGTACAGCCAAATTTCAGCCTTGGTTTATATATATATATATATATGTGTGTGTGTGTGTGTGTGTGTGTGTGTATGTATGTATGTATGTATGTATGTATGTATGTATGTATGTATATCCCTCTCATGGATGGCATGTGGTCCGTACTCAAGTTTTCAATTATTATCAGATCCTTCAAAATTCTTCAACTGTCATCAAAAGTAATCACCTTTCAATAGGAAGCCTTACCAACTTAGAAATCAGTGTTTTGTTGGTAAGACAATTATTCTCAATCTTATACATAAAATATTTATGTGGAAGTAGTTTAAATGATATTAGAGCCAATAAATATCTTAAGTTACAATCAGTAATTAAGAAAGGTTCCTCTAGCACACTATGCTTTGAATTATTCCTCTAAATTTATTGGGAAAGATATATGTGTGTGTATATATATGTGTGTGTGTGTGTGTATGTGTATGTATGTATGTATGTATGTATGTATGTATGAACAAAAGGGTAGTTAATATGATGTGTGCCAGCTGGTTTTTATGTCAGCTTGACACAAGCTAGAGTCATCTGAGAGGAGAGAGCCTTAACTGAGCAAATGCCTTTATAAGGTCTGGCTGCAGGCAAGCCTGTTAGGCATTTTCTTAATTAGTGACCATTGGGGGAGGGCTCAGGCTATTGTGGATGGTGCCACTCCTGGGTTCTATGAGAAAGCAGGCTGAATCTAGGGGAACAAGTATAACCAGATTCACTACAACTTCAGCCATCTGCTGCCCAAGATGGTTCAGGGCTACAAGTTCAACATCTTCTACACTGACCTCATCTGCAACCACACCACATCCCCATACTTCCCGGAGACCTGTGCCAACAACCTCAATTTCTCCATCCTGTGCTTCCATGCCAGCTTACCCTAGGAGGACATCGCCTTCAAGACTGTCAGTCGCCATAGCTTCCACTGTCAGTTCTTCAAGGGCACATTCCAGCTCTGATTCCATTTCAAATTTCAGGATTTCCTCATTTTTGATAGCTGAGTAATATCCCATTGTGTAAATGTACCACAGTTTCTTTATCCATTCTTTGGTTGAGGAACATCTGAGTTGTTTCCAGTTTCTGGCTACTACAAATAAAACTGCTATGAACATAGCTGAGCAAATGTCCTTACTGCATGGTGGAACATCTTTTGGGTATATTTCCAGAACTGGTATAGCTGGGTCTTGAGGCAGATTTATTCCCAATATTCTGAGAAAGCACCAAGTTGATTTCCAAAATGGTTGTACAAGTTTACACTCCCACCAGCAGTGCAGGAGTGTTCCTCATTCTTCACACCCTCACCTGCGTGTGCTGTAGCTTGAGATCTTGATCTTGGCCATTATGATGGGTGTAAAATGGAATCTGAGACATTTTAATTTGTGTTTTCCTGATGACTAATGATATTGACATTTCTATAACTCTTTCTCAGCCATTTGATATTCCTCTGTTAAGAATTCTCTGTTTAGCTCTGTATCACATTTTTAAATTGGATTACTTGGTTTGCTGGTTTTTAATTCCTTGAGTTCTTTATATATTCTGAATATTAGCCCTCTGTCGAATGTAGGGTTCTTAAAGGTCTTTTTTTCCAGTCTGTAGACTGTTATTTTGTTCTATTGACAGTGTCTTTTGCTTTACAGAAGATTTTTCAGTTTCATGAGATACCAGTCATTAATTGTTGCTCTTACTGCCTGGCTGTTGATGTTCTATTCAGGAAGTTGTCTCCAGTGCCAATGAGTTCAAGGCTCTTCCCCACTTTTTCTTCTAGTAGATTCAGTGTGTCTGGTATTATTCTGAGGTCTCTGATCCACTTGGACTTTTAGTTTTGTGCACAGTGATAAATAATGATCTATTTGCATTACTCTGCATGTAGACCTCCAGTTATACCAGCACCATTTGTTGAAGATGCTGTCTTGTTTCCATTGCATGCCTTTGGCTCCTTTGTCAAAAGTCAAGTGACCGTAGGTGTGTGGGTTTATTTCTTGATCTTTGATTTGATTCCATTTATCTACAAGTCTATTTCTATGTCAGTACCATGCAGTTTTTATTACTGTTGCTATATAGTACAGGTTGAGATCAGGGATGGAGATACTTCCTGAAGAGCTTTTATTCTACATGATGTTTTAGTTTTTCTGGTTGTTTTGTTTTGGTTTTCCATATGAAGTTGAAAATTGTTCTTTTAAGATCTGTAAAGAATTGTTCTTGCCAGGCCACAGAGGAAGATGATGTAGCCAGCTTTGATGAGACCTGAGAGGCTAGGGTCAGATAGAAGGGGAGGAGGTCCTCCCCTATCAGGGGACTAGAGAAAGGGTTTAGGGGAAGAAGCGAGAGGGTGGGACTGGGAGGAGATGAGGGAAGGGGCTGCAACAGGGATACAAAGTTAATAAGTTGTAATAAGTAAATAAAACTAAATTAAGAAAAGTTTGTTTTGGTATTTTGATAAGAATCTCATTGAATCTGCACATTGATGTTAGTAAGGTGGTCATTACCTTAATGATAGTAAGGTGAGCACGGGAGATCTTTCAGTCTTCTGATATCTTCTTCAATTTCTTCCTTCAAAGATTTGAAGTTCTTGTCATACAGGTCTTTCACTTGCTTGGTTAGTTACACCAAGATATTTTATATTTGAAAGGCTATTGTGCAGGGTGTTTTCCCCATAATTTCTTCTCAGTCTGTTTGTCATTTACATACAGGAGGGCTACTGATTTTTGTGGTTGTTGTTGTTAATTTTGTATCCAGCCACTTTGCTAAAGGTGTTTATCAGATGTAGGAGTTCCCTAGTAAAAATTTTGAGGTCACTTATATTTACTATTATATCATCCTTCTTCCTTTCTAATTTGTATCCCCTTGATCTCCTTTAGTTGTCTTATTGTTCTTGCTAAGACTTCAAGTACTGTATTGAGGAAATATGGAGAAAGTGGGCAGCCTTGAGTTGTCCCTGATTTTAGTGGAATTCCTTTGAGTCTCTCTCCACTTGATTTCATATTGGCTATCAGCTTGCTGTATATTGCTTTTATTATGTTTAAGTATGTGTCCTGTATCCTTGATCTCTCTAAGGCTTTTATCAAGAAGGGGTGTTGGATTTTGTCAGAGCCTTTTTCTGTATCTAATGAGATGCTAGTGTGATTTTTTTTCAGTTTGTTTTTATGGTGGATTACACTGATGAATTTTCGTTCTTTGAGCCATCCCTGCATTCCTGAGATGATGCCTACCTGATCATGTTTGATAACACATTTGCTGTGTTCTCAGATTCAGTTTGCAAGTGTTTTACTGTAAAGTATTTATTCATCAATGTTTATGAGGAAGAGTGGTCTGAAACTCTGTTGAGTTTTTGTGTGGTTTAGGTATGAGTGGCTGTGGCCTCATAGAATGAGTTTGGCAATGTTTCTTCTGGTTCTCTTTTGTGGAATATTTTGAGGAGTGTTGGTATTAGCTCTTCTTTGAAAGTCTGGTAGAATTCTGAGCTAAAACGATTGGCCCTGGGCTTTTTTTTTTTAAGATAGGAGATTTTTGCTGAATGCTTCTATTTCTTCAGGGACTATAGGACTGCTTAAACTGTTTACCTGATCTTGATTTAGCTTTGGTAAGTGAAATCTCTTTAGAAAATTGTCCATTTCTTTTACAGTTTCCAATTTTGTGGAATACAGGTTTTTGAAGTAAGACCTAATGATTCTTTGGATTGCCTCAGGATCTATTGTTATTGTCCCACTTTTTATTTCTGGTTTTGTTAATTTAGATACTCTCTCTCTCTCTGCTTTTAGTAAATTTGGCTAGGGGATTGTCTATCTTGTTGATTTTCTCAAAGAACCAGCTCTTGGTTTCATTGATTCTTTGTATTGTTCTCTTTGTTCCTAAGTCATTGATTTCAATCCTGAGTTTGATTATTTCCTGACATCTACTGTTCTTGCGTGTGTTTGCTTCTTTTTGTTCAAGTGCTTTTAGGCGTGCTTTTAAATTGCTAGTATGAGAATTCTTCAGTTTCTTTATGAAGGCACTTTGTGCTATGAACTTTCCCCTTAGCTTTCACTGTGTCTCCTAAGTTTGGGTATGTTGTCCTTCATTTTCATTGCATTCTAGAAAATTTTTAATGTTTTTCTTCATTTCTTCCCTGACTCAGTGGTAATTGAGTAGGGAGTTTGTCAGTTTCCATGTGTTAATAGGCTTTCTGTTGTTTCTGAGTTCCAGCTTTAATCCATGGTGGTCTGATAAGATACGAGGGGTTATTTCAATGTCCTTGTATCTGTTGAGACTTGCTTTGTGACTGAGTACGTGGTCAGTTTGGTCCCTAGCAGGTCAGGAGCTGGGTAAAGAAACCTCACCTGCTATTCCCTGAGCTGTCATTCTGGGAAATCAAGCAGCCCGGTAGGTGGAACCTGGAGCACACTGACGAAGGTTGGGCAAGGTTGGCCCTAAGCAGACCACACCTGCAGGCCTCTGCAGTTGGGCTCTAGCAGGCCTATAGCTGTTGTCTGTGATCATTGACAGCCTCAAGAAATGGAGCAGGACCAGAAGATCACAGGTCTTAAAGTAGACGTCTGAGTTATTGATTTTGAGATTCTTTTAAATAAATATGGGATATTTTCTGCTATAACTTTCCTCTAAATATAACTTTAATAGCACATCATACATTCTTCTATGCTGTATTTTCAATTTTGAGTGATACAGAGAATTTTGTTATGTTCCTTATGATTTCTTTTATGCCTCACTGACATCTTAATATGTTGATTACCATATATGTGAAATTTTTGAATTTCCAAAAATTTCCATTTTTCACCCATTCTTGGATCCCATGGAATGGTCCCTGAACATTTAGAGTGAGTATCCTCAGTTAAATACCTCAGGACACACACCTAAAGGTGTGCCTCATTAATGACAGAGGTGGTGTTATATTTTCCCAATAGAGTCTCCCTTTTATTATCTATGATGGCCCTCTTTAACACTATTTTAGTAATCTATAAATTTAATTTTGTGGTTGATTTTGCTATTTTCTAATTGTCTTCTGTTTACTGTTTATATGGTTTATTTTTCCATTCTTTGACTTTCACCAGTATGTCTTTAGTAATTATGAAAATATGTTCATGAATCTATAATGTGTAAAAAGGAAGTTTGTGTTATGTGGCACAAGTGAGAAGAAAGGATTATAGATACATAAAAGTAAATTTTAAAAAACATTCATAGTGCACTTATAAGATTTACAAATATTAATATCCTTAAGTAATTTTGAATATATTTTCATGAATGTATAATTTGTAAAAATGAAATTTATGTTGTGTGGCACAAATAAAAAGAAAGGGCTATATATACACAGAAGTAATTTTTATAAAGCTTTGATAACTCCACACTGTACAAGATTCACAAAGATTAATGTGTCACTCTTAATTACTAGAGAAGATACTTGGAAAATAACCACCCAAAGAAAAGCCCTTCTTTTGTGGTATTGGAAATCAAACCTTAGGCCATAGGCATGCTAAAAAGAAAAGGTGCTCTAAAACTGAGTCATAGTCCCAGTCTGTGGTAGTTTGAGTGAGAATGGTATCCATAAGCTTGTATGTTTGAATGTTTGGTCCCCAGCTGGTGGGACAGTTCGTAAGGATTAGGTGTGGCCTCGTGGCCCAGTGAGTCACTGGGAAGTGAGCTCTGGGGCTTCAAAAGTCCATGCTATTCCTGGTTAGCCTCTTGCTTCTGGAGCAAGGCGTAGCCTTCAGGTGCTTATGCACCATTCTTCCCATCCGCTATATTCCCCGCCGGCAGGTCATGGGCTCTCACCCTGATTATAATCCTCCAGCGAGCACTTTCTTCTTGATACACGATTTCTCAGTAGATTCTTCTTGCTTTGCCCATGATGTTTTATCACAGCGGGAGAAAGTGAAGACATAATTTCATTCAAAATGACCATATTATTGGAAGTTGCAGTTCCTTCTAGATTTAATTCTAAATTGTATTCAATTTAATCATTCTTAATGATATTGTTATCTAATTCCAATTTTTGTACATCTTTGAATTACAGAGATTGCCAGAGTCCAAATCTGGTAAGTTCAGTAACCTGGGATGGAGGTGTGGAGTCAGTGGAAAGGAAGACTCTGACCACTCGTTTACGTTTGAGCAAGTGATTCCCGAATAGCTCGAGCTGTCTTTATTCATATGAGATTTTAGCGCATCCAAACATATGCATTTTCAGATTTTCCTTTAATCATTATCTGGGACTCTCAACAATTACTTATTAAAATTCTTTTTTTTCCTTTTCATTGTTCAACATTTCTTTTTTATTAAATTCTTTATTAATTACACTTTATTCACCTTATATATCCCTGTAGTTCCCTCCCTCCTATCATTCCAACCTCTCCCTCGCCCCTCTGCCCCGTGTCCCTCCCCAAGACCATCTATAGGGGAGGTCCTCCTTTCCTTCCCTCCAATCCAAGTCCATCAGGTCTCATCAGGAGTGGCTGCATTGTCTTCCTCTGTGGCCCAGCAAAGCTGCTCCCCCCTCAGGGGAGGTGATCAAAAAGCAGGCCAATTAGTTCATGTCAGAGGCAATCCCTGTTCCCATTACTATGGAATCCACTTGGACACTGAACTGCCATGGGCCACACCTGTGCAGGGGTCCTAGGCTACCTCCATGCATGGTACCTGGTTGGACCATGAGTCTCAGGAAGGACCCCTGTGCTCAGACCACTTGGTTCTGTTGCTCTCTTTGTGGAGTTCCTGTCCTCTCCAGATCCCACTATTTTGCACTCCCCTCATAAAATTCCCTGCACTCTGCCTAAGTGTTGGCCATAAGTCTCAGCATGTGCTTCGATAGTCTGCAGGGCAGAGCCCTTCCAAAGCCATCCATGGCAGGCTCCTGACCCATTCGCTGCCCTCTCCTTCTTCCTATGTAAAGAACTCAAAAAATTAAACAGCAAAAAATCAAATAATCCAATTAAAAAATGGGGTACAGTGTTAAACAGAGAATTCTCAATAGAGGAATATTGAATGGCAAAGAAACACTTAAAGAAATGCTCAACATCCTTACTCATCAGGAAAATGCAAATCAAAACAACCCTGAGATTTTACCTTACACCCATCAGAATGGCCAAGATCAAAAACTCAAGTGACAACACATGCTGGAGAGGATGTGGAGATAGGGGAACCCTCCTCCACTGATGGTGGGAATGTAAACTTGTACAGCCACTCTGAAAATCAATCTGGGACTTCCTCAGACAACTAGGAATAGCGCTTCCTCAAGATCCAGCTATACCACTCCTAGGCATATATCCAAAAGAGGCTCAAGTACTCAATAAGGACATTTGCTCAACCATGTTTGTACAAGCTTTATTTATAATAGCCAGAAGCTGGAAACAACCCAGATGCCCCTCTACTGAGGAATGGATACAGAAATTGTGGTACATCTACACAATAGAATATTACTCAGCAATAAAAAACAAGGATATCATGAAATTTGCAGATAAATGGTAGAAACTGGAAAGGATCATCCTGAGTGAGCTATCTCAGAAGCAAGAAGACACACAGGGTATATACTCACTCATATAGACATATACTATAAGATGATCCTACTAAAATCTGTACACCTAAAGAAACTAATCAAGAGGGAGGACTCTTGCTAAAATTCTTTTTAAGTTTCCTTTTTCCCTTGTAGTCAGTGATTAACCTTTACCAATATCCTAAGTAGTGTAGTATTGCAATCCAAATAATTATGTCATAGTTAAGAAACCTGAATATTGTAAGCAAAACGACTTGAATATTGTATTGCAAGCAAAAGTACTATATCTATCCAAGCACATCCAGTTTGAATTGTGTGCAGGCCAGCAGCAGATATGTAGTTTCAAGGTAAAACATCAGAATCTAAGCATAAACCCTCAACAGCAATATAACCTTTGTGTTATTTCACAGCCTCACTCAATATGTTCATAAGATGTTTTAGGTTGTCTTTTATGCCATTTTATCTATCTAATTTTATAGTATGGTCCTGCTCTATACAGCTTTTTTATAGAGCAGAAACTAAAAATCAATACTTTTTCATCAACCCATGCCATTACTCCCTTCTATGTAAGCCCTTATCTAAGGCAAGGGGGAATCTCTCCAACTTGTATTTCTTTTAAGAGCATAGCAAATTTTACTTAGAAACTTATCCTAGAAATGAACTAACTTGTCCTCTTTACTGTTGACCTTTAGGCCCTATCTTCCCTTAGCTGGTTTTGAACTTTCCCTCACTCCCATGTATTGGCATACTTAGGTCCTCAGAAACAGTTGACATTTCTAAACCTTTTCATTCTTCCTCAAATAATCCTATCATTTTTGAGACCATCTTTTCTAAAGGTCTTGGTTAATCATGTCTTCACTTAACCTTTAAGTAGGCAGGAATCAGGGCCCTGGATTGATGCAGCCATTCCAGATATCATTCCCACTGGTCCTTGCCAGGTGGGAGATAAACTCCAAGGGCCTTGCCTTGGAGGTCACTCATGGAACACTCACTTATCTTTCCCAGGAGAAGCAACATGGCTCCCATCAAAAGATGGAGGCATAATATGTATCAAAAGTTATTATCTGAGTAAGATTATGAGTAATCATAAATCATGTCAGATCACAGTCAGAAGAAACCTTGAGAGAAAGCTAGAAGATTTCCTCCTAAGTCACCATATATATTGGAAATGAGTAGTAGTACATAAAAGGCTTTAACAGAACCTGTCCTTAGTGTAGTATTTTTTTTAAAAAAATTATCCCATGGGTTTTTAGTGCAATAGTGCAAAATTTACAAATCAAAGTGGCATCTAACTATACATCTTACCAAATAATATGAAAAAGACAGAATGTTCATAGTTTAAAATTATGTTTAATTTATTCCTGTTGTTTGAAAATGCTTTTAACAACACTGAAGACTGAAACCTTAAAAGCAATCCAATGGACTTATATATGCTTTTGCCTTTTGGCCAACATAAAAATGAAATCTTGAATATTAATTACTGCCAAGTGTGGCGGTGCATGCCTTTAATTCCCATCCTCAGAACACAGAAGTAGGTGAATCTCTGTGAGTTTGAGGCCAACTCAGACTACATAGTGAATTCCAGGACAGCCAGAACTAGTAGACAAGCCCTGTCTCAAAACTACCAATAGCTGGTCTCAATAAAGAGATGGGTTAAACTTGTTGCTCCTAAAAGAATTTCAAACTACTGTATTTCTTAAAGAAAACATTTTTCATTTGTACTTAACACTTTACTTACAGAGGAAATAGTCTAAGATTATTTTAACAGATGGCTAAATAAAATGTGCTTACGTCAAATGCAGTTTTGTTTTGAGAGACAGAGACTCACATAACCTGGATGGAACTTAAACTTGCCATGTGGTGCTGGCACACAAACCCAGAACACTGCGCATGTTAAGCAAGCACTCTACCAACTAGTCTCTACCTTCAACCCACACATCGTAATTTGATTCATCCATAGAGAAGAATGACATTACGTCATTTACAGGAAAATGGATGGAACAACAGCCACATACAAAGACAACAGTAGAACATTTTTCACTGCTGGATGATATTTTGGAGCAATGTGAAAATAAAGGGGGAGGCTAAAGATTGAGGATGCAGATTATCTGCATGTATTCATGTATTCATGGCAAACATCGCAATGAAACTACCACGTTACATAGTTAGTATGCCTCCTAAAAGAAAAGATGTTATAGATACATTTTGAAAATGTTTGGGAGTCTACGTTGCTTACCAAATATAATACATTAAAAGAGATTTTAAAACTATTTCAGTCATTACTAACGCAGTGAAGACATTGCTTCTCTCTGAGTAACAGAAAATATACACTAAGATTGCATTACTAGACAGGAGGCAGTTGAAATTAAAAACTAAAACCACATAGAAATCAAACGTAATCTTGGGGAAATATTACTGATTCCAAAAGAAAAAAATTACCTACATCTTAACAACTACTATTTTATCCTTCTCTTAATGAGATTTATTCTGCAATTTTAGCTATTCAACATGTAAGTGTCTGAAATCAGATTGTTGGGAATTATGGGCTTTAGGAACTTAAAATCTGTTGTGCCAGAGTCCCCAGTAAGACACACCTCATACTGGTAGCTCTGGGAAAGAGTCCCTGTGCCACTGACATCCACCAGGTGACCAGGAAAATGTCCCTCGGGCACAGAGCAGACACCTAGAGGGGCCGCCCGCGCCCTCCTGCACAGCCTCAACCCCACGAAGAGCAGCAAAGACAAGAGGAAGAGTGAAGACACAGATGCCAAGGCAATGACCAGGTACAGT
>CM053764.1:7473460-7485573 GCA_028658305.1 Pachyuromys duprasi
TGAGCAGCTGGAACGACAGCCAGGCGTTCTGGCCAGAGTCGCGGTCCACTGCCACCACCTTGGTGACCAGGTAGCCAGGCTCTGCCGCCCTGGGCAGCAGCTCAGTGCAGGGCGCAGAGGCGTTCTGCAGAGGGTAGAGCACGAAGGGCGCATTGTCATTGTCATCCAGCACCAGCACGCGCACCAGCGCCTGGCTGCTCAGTGCAGGGGAGCCTTGGTCTGTGGCGCCTACCTGGAACTCGAAGCTCTGCAAGGCCTCATAGTCCAGCGCTCTGATCACGAACAACTGCCCGTTATCTGTATTGATGGAGACTAGAGAGTGGAGGTCCAACTGCAGGTCGTGGTGTGGAAGCAGCGAGTAGGTGATGTGGGCATTAGAGCCAGAGTCTGAGTCTGTGGCTCTGATGGTGCCTATGTGCAGGGCGGGGCTGTTGTTCTCGCGGACAAACAGGGTGTAGGAGATTTTTGTGAAGGCGGGGGCGTTGTCATTGATGTCAGACACCTGCACTGTTATGTTGCGCTGGGTTGTGAGCCTGGGTGAGCCCATGTCAGAGACAGTGATGGTAATGTTGTACTCAGCTCTGCACTCTCTGTCCAGCGGCCCCTCTGTCACTAAAGTGTAATAATTCTCAAATGTGGGTTTTAAACTAAACGGAAGTTCGTTCTGAATAGAACACACCATCCTTCCATTATCCCCAGAATCTAGATCAAAAACACTAAAAACAGCAACTACAGTCTCTGGGGAGTTTTCTGGGATAGGGCTTGTGACCACGGAGAAGCTCAGCTCTGGAGCATTGTCATTGACATCCAACACCTGTACAGCCACAATGCACTTGCCTGAAAGGCCCCCTCCATCTGTGCCTGCGATTTCCACATTATAATATCCAGCTATCTCAAAATCCAACTCTTTGCTCAGACGGATTTCTCCTGTGGTTTCATCTATTACAAATGGTTGAGATGTTCCACCACCTTGAAACAGAGAGTAGGCTACATTCCCATAGACCCCAGCATCTAAATCCCTGGCAGAGACCCTGACAATCAAGGCATTTAGGGGGCTGTTCTCAGGGACCTGCACTTCATAGAGTGACTGTTCAAACTGTGGGGCATTGTCATTGATGTCCACAACTTCAATGCGCACTGTGGTGGTCCCGGACCTGGGAGGGGCCCCACCATCTAAAGCAGTGAGGGTTAAAGTGAGCTCAGGCTGTTCCTCCCTGTCCAGGGCTCTGTCCAGCACCAGCTCTGGGTATTTGCTGCCATCTGCGCGACTGTGAGTAACAACGTGGAAATGGAGGTTGGCGCTGACCGTGTAGTTCTGGACAGCATTGCTCCCTATGTCAGGATCCTCAGCTGCCTTCAGAGGAAACACAGTGCCTGGATGGGCATTCTCAGGGATTGTTAGAAGCATTTCCCTCTGGGGGAACTCTGGAGAATGGTCGTTTATATCTGTGAGCTGCAGGTCCACTTGAAAGAACTGCACAGGGTTTTCCAGTATGAACTGGAAGGTCAGCACACAGGGATCTGTCTCCCCACACAGCATCTCACGGTCTAGTTTCTCCTTCAGGAGCAAATTCCCAGTTTCTGCATCCAGCTGCAAGAGCTCTTTGTTTCTTCTATGATGGATTCGAGCTCCTCTACTGGCCAGTTCCTCAACCCTGAGCCCCAGGTCTCCTGCCAGGTTAGCCACCAAGTAGCCACTCTCTGTCTCTTCTGACATGGAATATCTAATTGCCTCAGAGCCAGATTCCCACAAAAGCAACAATATAGTGAGAAAAATGACTTGCCTTTGCTGTGACGTTTTCGCTAGTGCTCTCTCCATTGTTCACACTGGATCCAGAAGGTGCAGTGTCTTAATTTGTTAGAATCCAACCACGTATTTTAAATTTTACTCACTGACTTGCTCTGGAGATCATTTCCTGAGATTCAACCTGAACGTCAGCTTCTTTTAAGAACAGTGTAAGTTCAGCAAAGGCTTCCGGGGCATCTGCAGTGTCCATTATTCCCAAGCTTAGCCTGCAGCGCCACCACGCGTCCTTATTCACTATTGCATGTAATTTTTCATTGTGTTTCTTTTTTTCTCCACTTGTTAAAATATATTTATTTCACTTTTTTATTTTGTTTTTAACAGCTGGTAGTGAAAGTGTTAGAGAACTGCCTGAAAAATACTAAAAGTAACCATTTTGGAGCTCCCTTTCCAGAGAACACACAAATGTTTCAAAGTTATTGTGACTGTTACCTTAAATTCGACCACCAACTCTCCTGATCCTTCAAAAATTATAATGCCAATTTTGTAACTTTAAATTATAAACTTACTCTGTAAGTAAAACGTATGCATCTAAAGCAACACATGCATTCAACTTGGTCAACAACCATCAGTAAAAAATCGATGCTGATAGCTGGCATGAGCACTTACAACAGTATATGGATTACAAGAAAAGCATGGATGTTCTCATCTGCTTGTTGCAGTAAAGAGATTGAGAAAAGCTTTTTTTGAAGTTAGTCCCCCAGTGAAAACAAAGTGAAAGGGGACTTTAAATAATTCTGAAATAGAAATAGTTCTTAGTAAGTAATATGTGCTATGCAAAGCTAGTGAACTGTCCTAGGCTTGTATCTATCTTGAATTATTTTGGTGAAATAACTCCCAGGCTTAGTCTTCTTTCAAAAGATTTGTTTGTTTTGTGTTTGTTTGTTTGTTTGTGACAGAATTTTCCTCTCTAACCCCATCTGTCCTGGAACTCACTCTGTAGACCAGGATGGCCTCAAACTCGGAAAGGTCTGCCTGTGTTTGATGCCGAGTGCTGGGGATTAAAGACATTCATCACAACCATCAGCCAGAAGAGCGCTTATGATGGCAGAGCTGGAGCTATCCAGGAATCTGACTGTGGAGAGGAGAACATCAGTACAACTGGGGGAACCATCTGGCCTCTAGAACTCTCTCTGCTGGGGAAGGGCAGAGTCCAGCTTTGATTGGGCAAAGCAGTTTGTTACCAGGATCACATCTGGGAAGTCCATGTTGCCATCTTCTTGTCCCATGTATATTGACGAACATACAATGGCAGCTTGTCTCTGGGTTCATCTGTTTCATTACTTTGGCTTTTGACGTTCTTCCAGTTTTCTTGTATCGTTTTTGGCCCAATTCACTAGAAACAGAAATTAATTCTGATGCCTTTTTATGAATTTTACCTATTTTTTTTTTGCTTGTTTCTTTGTAAAAGCCGGGATGCTTGCATTGTGTCTCCTTCCTTTGAGGCACATACATTCTAGTCTTCTCCACGTATTTAATTTCTTGAACTATTTCAGTCACTGATTTGGGGTACAAGGCATCATAGCGGACATGGCACATGTGAACAAATTCTTGGTGCTTCTGAACAAGCTGCTGTTCATTTTCTTGAATAGATAATCCATAGCAGTTTAGCTTTTTCTTTAAATCACAGTCAAAGAGTGAGTTATACACAGTTTGGTACAGAAACTTCCTTTTGTGAGCAGAATTTCTAAGGCTTCTTCTCTTGATCTGAAAAGCAACTGTCTAGACTCTTATGAATGAGACTTTGGGGGATGTTGACTCTTACAAATACAGCAATTCACAGTAGTTTCCTGTTTCAGGGTACATATAAACAGAGGCACAGAATGGTTTGGACCTAAAGAACCAGACGCCATCTTTCCTACAAAATGTGTCTCTTCAGAATCTGCAGAAGTGCTTGGCTCTGTTTGAGGGTTTAGTTTCCTGTCATTTTATTTTCCCATCAACTTTGATGGAGACCTCTGACAAGGAACTTCTCCATTAGCCTGTTCCCTTGGTTGATGGCAAATCCATGGGACATTTGTGCTTTTTACCAGTACATCTAGAAGGTGACTATTTCTCAGGTCTGGTTCTGTCGCTACCACACAACAGGTTGTTTTCTTACTATTTAATGAATTACACAAAAAGTATTTCTTTTGGTGCTGATTAGAATTGATTAATTCTCTGCCAGAAAACTTCATTTTTGAAGAGTTATGTGTTCAGAATATAATTCTACTTTTCAAATAACTTATGAGACATTGTCATTAGTTTCATGGGTTATGCTTAAACCATGAACTAGCTGTCCATTTTGCAGTATCTCTTTTAAAATAATTTTGTCATATTCACATGGTTGCTTTAAGAATTCATTTATTTTTTTCTATTTGACTTGGAATCAGGCAACTCTCCTGTGACACACCTGGCTTGTTTTGTCCTTTATTTATTCTGAGTTTCACTAAGCTTCTTGAAAAGTGGAAGGCTTTTATCAATTAGTAGTCATTTCTCATTCTCTTTCTTACTTTCTCAAACCCTTCTAGTATTACAGTTGTATGCACATTAGAGGACTTCATATATCTCAAATGTTAGTGATGTTCTTTTTACATTGTAATTGTTTTCTTTTTTAACATTTTTATTTTATTTATATTAATCACAGGTTATGTACTTTGTATCCCAGCCATGGCCCCCTCCCGCATTCCTTCCCTATCCTTCCCATCCCTCCCTGCCCCTTTCTAAGTCCACTGATAGTGGAGGACCTCCTCCCCTTCCATCTAACCCTAGCTTATCAGGTCTCTTCAGAACTGGCTGCATTGTCTTCTTCTTTGGCCTAGCAAGGCTGCTCCTCTCTCAGGAGATAGGGGGGTCGAAGAGCCAGCCATTGTGTTCATGTCCAAAATAGTCCCTGTTCCCCTTACTAGGGTACCCACTTGGATATTGAGCTACCATTTGCTACATTCAAGCAGGGGTTCTAGGTTATATCCATACATGGTCCTTTGTTGGAGAAACAGTCTCTTTTATAAAAGACCCCTGATATATTTAGTCCTTGTGGAGCTCCTGTCCTCTCCAGGTCATACTAACTCTTGCTTCTTTCATATGATTCCCTGCACTCTGCCAAAGGGTTGGTAATATGTCTTAATATTTGCTTTGATACACAGCTAGGTAGAGTCTTTCTGAGGCCCTCTGTGGTAGGCTCTTGTCCTGATACTTGTTTTCTCCTACATCCAATGTCCATCCCATTTGTCTTTCTAAGTGAGGATTGATCAACTTACCCGAGGTCCTCTTTCTTGTTTATCTTCTTTAGGTGTATAGATTTCAGTACGTTTATCCTATCTTATAGGTCTATATAAGTGAGTATATACCATGTGTGTCTTTCTGCTTTTGGGATACCTCACTCAGGCTGATCGTTTCCAGGTCCTACTATTTGCCTACAAATTTCATGATTTCCTCATTTTTAATTGCTGAGTGGTTCCATTCCTCAACTGAGGGACATCTGGGTTGTTTCCAGGTCTGGCTATTGCGAATAACGCAGCTATGAACATAGTTGAGCAAATGTCCTTGTTGTGTACTTGAGCATCTTTTGGATATATGCCTAAGAGTGGTATAGCTGGGTCTTGAGGAATCACTATTCCTAATTGTCTAAGAAAGCACCAAATTGATTTCCAGAGTGGTTGTACAAGTTTACATTCCCACCAGCAATGGAGGAGGGTTCTTTTTCTTTGTGTTTCTATCTCAATATTTCATCTGGAATCATCTTGCATCCAATTTTTCTGCATTTTAATAACAATTACATTAAACAACTTAGTTCTATGTCATGTTTTTTCAGCTGCAGAATCTACAGTTTAACATTTCCATTTGATGCTAAATTTTCCTTCTGTCTATTTTATATGCTGTTTGCCACATTAGCCATGCATTTAAAAAGCTATTTGTCACATTGATTTCTAATATCTGGATCTTTTAGGCCATATGTTTTTATTCTTGTTTTTGTTTGTAGAATTTAGTTTTGTGGATGTGTGGCTTGAAATTTCTATGGTATGTTGTGTAATTACATAAAAGCTATCTATGGTCATTATGCTATTATCTTCCTCTAAGAGGAATTCACATTTTGCTGTTAGCTTGACAAGAGTCCTATCTAATGAATCCATCTTAATGCAAGCAGGCACTGTACTTGGTTGAGGACCCTTGCAGGCCTACCTAATTGTACAACATTTCCAGTTGTGAACTTATTTTATTCTTCATATTCCCTTCCCACAGAAGGCTCAAAACTCTGTTTGTTCAGCAAGCAAAATTTCACTCTGCTTTTGAAGAATTTTCTGCTTAGCTTCTCTTACTCTGGGTGTCTGCCTTGATGTTAAATATCACGAATGAAGAGACTAGGTATAATCTTGGCTCTTCCAGCCTGTCAAAGTTCACTGCTTTACTTTGTCCCTGTCAAGAGCTTGTTGCTTGTTTTCACACTTAGCAAATTTCTCTGGGGCAAAACAGGCTGTCAATTCAGTTCCATCCAAGGCCCTTTCTTCTCAGAATTCTTAGCCCATCCAGTTCTTATAATATCATGGTCTTTTTGTCATTTTAGAAGGAAAATTTTTGGCTTTTTGTTGTTTTTCAAGACATGGTTTCTGTGTGTCATTTGCTGTCCTGGACTTGCTATGTAAGCCAGGCTGGCTTTGAACTCAGAGATCTGCCTGCCTCTGCCTCCCCAAGTGCTGGAACTACAGGTGTGCACCACCATGCCTGGCTTCATTTCTGACTTTTAATATGTAATTATAATTGCTTTTTTATGCCAGATTGTCAATCTAATATAGAAGAGGTTTATTCTACAGAGATATGTATAATTTTTAACCTGACACATAGTACACACACATATATATTATAAACATATACACTATGCGTGTGTGTGTGACTTTTGATTGTGCTAAGGAGAACAGACCTTAAACTGATAAGAGCTTGATGCCTTCAGTAGAACTTCTGCCCTAGAACAGCATATGTTAAACTCATCCTGTGTCTACAAACAAGAGCAATTAATTACAAGAGACATACATGTAATAAAAGCACTTGAGAAAAAAACATGTTAACATATTGCCATTATCAATATACATGACTCCTATTCTCCATTTTTGATCGGTAACAACAAAATATCCTTGTTCTTAAGGTCTACATTCCATGTGAGTTATTGGGGTCATGTTTACTACTACACCGTAGTAACAGAAATTCAAATTTCTGGTTTATTTTATAAGCGCAGGTGGCTCCTCACTTGTCTGGGATATTCCATACTTTTGAATACCCAAAGAGATCAGAGGAGGGTGTTCCTTAGTGTTTATTTGCCCACTTTCATTCATACGATTGAACAAAATGGACTTAGGTGGCTGAATTATCTTAAGAGAGTTTGAATTGTCATGATGTTCAAGCATAATTATAAAGCTTTCATTTAGGTTTATTAATTATCATCCCAAAACATTTGCTTTATATAGATAATGACAATTAGAAGGAGATTAATGCTATTCACCATATTTATGCCATGTATTTATACTTAATTGTGCTCTGAGTTTTATATCTTTCTTGATTAACTTTTAAAGTTGGATAAAGACTAAAAGCTGTGATGTAATAATAAGTCAAGTTGTCATTAACTTCCCTTTTTGTTATATTCTTAGAGGTAAAAGTAATTCCAGATTTCTCTGATCTCCATCACCTGCCTTGATGAGGAGCCATGCTGGGCCCCAGGGACACTGAGGTTAGACTCCTCCTCACCATACCTTTGCCTGTCAAGTCCACTTGGGACACAGCCATCATAGGTGAGCTACAGTCTGTCCCCTGAACTCCTTTGAAAGGCCTACAGCTCTGCCCTCCTTCACAAAGAGGCTTGCAGGACCCCAGAAACATACAGACACACCCTGGGCACAGCCAGCAGAGGTGAGCAGTGGCCTGTTCCCTGAGCTCCATTGTGAGGTCAAAAGTTCTGCCTACATCCCCAAGGAGTCCTGACAGCATCAGGAGCATCCATCAAACACCAGGGAAAAGCAGATGGGTAAAAGCCAGCACCAAAACGCGATCAACAAAGAACCAGTGCAATAAGGCACCACCAGAGAGCTATCCTGCTAAGCAAGCCCTCCATATCCTAACAAAGCACAAGAAGATGACCTCAAATCCAATCTTACAAAGATGATAGAGGCCTTTAAAGAGGAAATGAATCTCTCAAATTCAGGAAAATACAACCAAACAGATGAAGGAAATGAATAAAAATGTTCAAGACTAGAAAGTGGAAATAGAAGAATTAATGAAACAAGAAGTGAGGGGCTACAATAGGGGTGTTAGGTGAATAAATACATTAATTAATTAAAAGAATTTTTAAAAAAACACAAACTGAGGGAATACAGTAGATGAAAAGCCTAAGGGAGAAAGCAGGAACTACAGATGAGGGCATCACCAACAGAATACAAGAGCTGGAAGAGAAAAGCTCAGGTATAGAAGTGAAAGTTAAAGAACTCAATACATCAATCAAAGAAAATGTTAAATTTTAAAAGTTCTTGACACAAAACATCCAAGATACCTGGAAAACAACAAAAAGATGAAACATAAGAATAAGAGAAAAAGGAGAAGATTCTAAGCTCCAAGACCCAGAAAATGTTTTCAACAAAATCATAGGTGAAAAGTTCCCCAACTTGAAGAAAGAGATGCCTATAACCATACAAGAAGCTTACAGAATACCAAATATCATTAAGTCTTACTTCAAAAACCTGTACTCACAAAATTGGAAAATCTAACTAAAATGGATAATTTTCTTGTTAAATACCACTTACCAAAGTTAAATCATGATCAGGTAAACAACTTAAATCAACCTATAACCCCTAAGGAAATAAAAGCAGTTATTACAAGTCTCTAATAATATAATAATAAATATAATAATAAAAAGAAATAATAATATAATAATAAAAACAAATAAATAACTGATGAAAAATAAAATAAATAATAATATAATAATAAAGTCTTTTTAAAAGTCCAGAACCACCTGATTTTAGCTCAGAATTCTACCAGACTTTCGGAGAAAAGCTAATACCAATACTCCTCAAATTAGTCCACAAAATAGAATCAGAAGAATCATTGACAAGCTCATTCTGATGCCACAGTCATCCTGACACCTAAATTACACAAAGGCTTGATAAAGAAAGAGAATTTCAGATCAATTTTCCTCATGAACATTGGTGCCCAAATATTCAATAAAGTACTCACAAACAGAATCCAAGAACACATCCAAAACATTATCCACCGTGACCAAGTAGGCTTCATCCCAGGAATTCAGGGATGGTTCAACATATAAAACTCCATGATCATCTCACTGGTTGCTGAAAAAGCCTTTATACCCAACACTCCTTCATGATGAAAGTCTTAGAGAGATCAAGGACACAAGGTGCATACCTAAACACAATGAAAATTACATACAGCAAGCCAAAAGCCAACATTAAGTTAAATGGAGAGAAACTTCAAAGCAATTCCACTAAAGTCAGGGACAAGACACTCCACTTCTACTCAACATAGTGCTTGAAGTTGTAGCTAGAGCAATAAGACAACTAAAGGAGATCAAGGGATACAAATTGGAAAAAAAGAAGTCAAAATATTGGAATCTGCAGATTATATAATCATAAGTGACCCCCAAAATTCTACCAGTGAACTGCTACAACTGATTAATACTTTCAGCATAGTGGCTGAATGCAAAATTTACTCAAAAATCAGTAGCCCTTCTTTATATAAACAGTAAACAGACCTAGAAAAAATAGGAAAGCAACACCATTCTCAATAGCCACAAATATTATAAAATATCTTAGTGTGACTCTAACCAAGCAGTAAAAGACCTGTATGACAAGAACTTCAAGTCTTTGAAGAAAGAAATTGAAGATATCAGAAGATAGAAAGATCTCCCATGTTCATGGATCAGTAGGGTTAAACAGGAAAAAATGGCCATCTTACCGAAAGCAATCTTCAGATTCAATGCAGTTCCCATCAAAATTCTAGCACAACTTTTTACAGACCTTGTAAGAGAAATTCTCACCTTCATATGAAAAAAAACAGGATAGCTAAAAGAATTCTGTACAATAAGAGAACTTATGGAGATGTCACCATCCCTGATCTCAAGCTGTACTACAGGAATACTAATAAAAATCAGATGGTACTGTCATAAAAACACACCGGTTGATCAATGTAGAACCAAAGACCCAGAAATAAATCCACACACCTGTGGACACTTGATTTTTTACAAAGAAACCAAAACCATACAATGGAAAAAAGAAAGCGTCTTCAACAAATGGTGTGATATAACTGGATGTCTGCACATAGAAGAATGCAAATTGATCCATATCTATCTCCCTACACAAAACTTAAATCTTACTGAAGCAAAGACCTCAACATAAAACCAGATACAATAAATCTAATATATAAGAGAAAATAGGAAATATTGGTACATTGTGCATTGGTACAGGAGACAACTTTATGAAAAGAATACCAACAGCTTAGGCACTGAGATCAACAATCAATACATGGGACCTCATGAAACTGAAAAGCTTCTATAAGGCAAAGGACACTGTCAATAGAACAAAAGAGCAGCTTACAGAATGGGAAAATATCTTCACCAACAGAGGGCTAATCTCCAACATATGTAAGGAACTCAAGAAATTAAACACCAACAAACCAAATAACCCAATTAAAAAATAAAGTACAGAGCTAAACAGAGAATTCTCAACAGAGGAATCTTTAATGACCAAGAAGCACTTAAAGAAGTGCTCAGTGTCCTTCATCACAGGGAAATACAAATCAAAATGACTATGAGATTCCATCTTATACCTGTCAGAATGGCTAAGATCAAAACTCAAGTGAAAGCACATGCTAGTGAGGATATGTAGCAAGTGGAACACTTTTCCATTGTTGGTGGGAGTGCAAAATTAAACAACCACTTTAGAAATCAATCCAGCAGTTTCTTAGAAAATTAGTAATAGTTCTACCTCAAGACCTAGCTATACCACTCCTGGGCACATACCCAATAGATGCCCCCACTATACCACAAGGACACTTGCTCAACTATGTTCATGTGTTAAAAGAAGGAAAGAGAAAGAGAAAGTTAATGCCCTCAAGAGTCCTCACTTAGCTTAAAGAAAATTGGTTCATTATTCATTTTCTCGCATTTCTTTTTTAAAGGATTTTGTCAAACCAGTGATTTAACAGACTGGCTTCACAAAAAAAGAAAAAGAAAAACATTCATATGATTATTTTCACCATAATTTTTATTGCATAACAATTATTTGAGAAGTCATTTGTGGCATGCTTGTTAATAAAAGCCTACAATCTTTAGGATACAAAGCGGCACAACTTTCATGCACTGATGTTTTAATGAAGTGTGTGTTTATCTACAATTCAGGAGAAAGAAGTGTGCTAGATTTCACAGCTATTCAGATTGCTTAACCAAAAGGTCAACGCCTAAAAATACACAGAGTTATATAGTAAAGAGAGTTTGTGCCAGAAATACACAAAACTTTAATTTTTCTTGAGTACATTTGAAAGTTCCAGAATGGCATGAAGATATTAGTTTCATTAACTGTAATGATAATAATCGGTAAGAGATGTCCAAATACAGAGAAAATGTGTTTGCAATGCCACAACTACAAAATCCTACGGAAAAATAATATTAATAAAACGTAACAAGTTTACAGCTATTTGGGATACCATGGGTTGAATTACTGGTAAAGACAATGTTTAGGTAACACAACTTCTTAAAAGAAAATTACAATACGTTTACCTGAACTGAGCGGTGATAAACCAATCACAATAATACTTAGCTAACTACAAAACTATTCCTGCAGAGGGGACTTTCCCTAGCTTCTCTCTCAGAGTCTGCCGGAAACACGTTTGGAATCACCGAATTTAGGAATTTGAACTCACCAGTCCTAGAGTCTCCTGTCAGACACACCTCATACTGGTAGCTCTGGGACAGGGTCCCCATGCCGCTGACATCCACCAGGTGGCCAGGAAAGTGTCCCTCAGGCACAGAGCAGACATCAAGAGGGGCCGCCCTGGCCCTCCTGCACAGCTTCACCCCCACAAACAGCAGCACAGACAAGAGGAAGAGTGAAGACACAGATGCCAAGGCAATGACCAGGAACAGCGTGAGCACATCTTCACCATCCTGCGCGGGGTCGCGCGCCACCTCTGGCAGAGGCAGGTAGGGCTGGGAGAAGCCATCCACCAGCAGCACATGCAGAGTGACACTGGCAGAGCGCTGAGGATCCCCATTGTCCTTGACCAGCAGCAGCAGCCTGTGCTTGGGGGCATCGCGCTCACTCAGCAGCCTGGTGGTGCG
>CM053764.1:7486073-7502570 GCA_028658305.1 Pachyuromys duprasi
TGAACCACCCTTGCATGCCTGGGATGAAGCCTACTTGGTCATGGTGGATGATATCTTTTATGTGCTCTTGGATTCGGTTTGCAAGTGTTTTATTGAGTATTTTTGCATCAATGTTCATAAGAGAGATAGGTCTGAAGTTCTCTTTTTTTGTTGGATCTTTGTGTGGTTTAGGTATCAAGGTGACTGTGGCTTCATAGAAAGAGTTCGGGAATTTTCCTTCTATTTCTATTTTGTGGAACACTTTATAGAGAATTGGTGTTAGGACTTCTTTGAAGGTCTGGTAGAATTCTGCACTAAAACCATCTGGCCCAGGGCTTTTTTTCCTAGGGAGGCTGTTGATGACTTCTTCTATTTCCTTGGGGGATATAGGTCTATTCAATCTTCCTATCTGATCTTGGCTTAACCGAACCATTATCTTATATACTGGCTTATGTCCTACATTTGTGTTACATGGAATGGATAATCTATTAATATAATAATGTCATAACATTTTTAAAACTCCCACTATGTAAAAAAAATGGCAAATAACAAGTTACCTTTCTTAACGTTTAGGAAACAAATGCCTACATCTACCCTGTTGGCAGTGTTTTTGCTTTTTTGCGATTATCTCATTGTGTTATTATAATAATTCAAAATGTTTTAACTCATTTGATCTGAGCACTAAACACAATACAGTGAGCAAAATCTTTAAAAAAACAATTGTTTATATGGTTAGATCATTTGAACTTAAACACATGATCAAGCATATGATCATTTAGTGTTAATAGATTCTCTGAGCTGAGACAGTTGTGAAGATAACAGAAGGGAAGGGAAATACATAAAAAAAAGAAAATTAAATAATTGGTGTTTCTCATAAGTAGAAAATATAAAAAGAAAGTATAAGATTCAGAGGAAATAAATACTCAAGAACATTAAATTTTGTGATATAAAGTTTTTTGAACTTGTGTCATGCCTCATAATTCTCACAGTTAGGTTTTATTTTAGTTTCAATAATATTCATAAGTCTACAAGTAAAAAGGGAGTCTTTCTTTTTTTCAGATACAGAAACAACATCAGTATTTTGTGCTTATCGATGGTTTCCAGTTTTCACTGTAGTATTTCCACTGTGATTTTCTAAGTAACTACATTCTAAACTTCTTCCAATATAGAAATAAGAATTCTTTCTTAACAGCCTTCAACCGGCTTTGCTTATTCAGCTATCAAATAGTGAAAAAAAGAAAGTCCTTGTAAGCCTCTAGAAGTATTAACACAATTTTTAGTATTATTGAGGAGAGAAATAAGCAATTTTTCAAAGTCTATTAATATAAACAGGTCATTCAAGCAAACAAGATTTCAAAATAAAGCAAATTCCTACAGGTAAAATGAGTGCTGGGTTATTCTTCTCCCACAGCACATATGCAATCAGGGTTTTGAAAAAACATTTACATTAAAATGCTCATGTCTTCTATTCGGTTCCATTTATCCACCATTCTGTTTCTATGCCAGTACCATGCAGTTTTTATTACTGTTGCTCTATACTACAGCTTGAGATCAGGGATGGAGATACCTCCAGAAGATATTTTATTGTAGAGGATTGTTTTAGCAATTCTGGGATTCTTGTTATTCCATATGAAGTTGAGAATTTTTCTTTCAAGGTCTGTAAGGAATTGTGTTGGTAATTTGATGAGAATTGCATTGAATCTGTAGATTGCTTTTGGTAAGGTGGCCATTTTTACTATGTTAATCCTACCAATCCTTGAATATGGGAGATCAGTCTTCTGATATCTTCTTCTAATTCTTTCTTCAGAGACTTGAAATTTTTTTCATACAAGTCTTTGACTGGCTTGGTTAGGGTCATAACAAGGTATTCATGTCTTGTGTGGCTATTGTAAAGGGTGTTGTTTCCTTAATTTCTTTCTCAGCCCTTTTTTGTATACAGGAGGGCTACTGATTTTTTTTGAGTTAATTTTGTATCCAGCCACTTTGCTGAAGGTGTTTATCAGCTGTAGGAGTTCCCTGGTAGAATTTTTGGGGTCACTCAGGTATACTATCATTTCATCTGCAAATAGTGATACTTTGATTTCTTCCTTTCTGGTTTGTATCCCCTTGATCTCCTTCAATTGTCTTATTGCTCTAGCAAGGACTTCCAGAACTATAATGAAGAGATATGGAGAGAGTGGGCAGCCTTGCTTTGTCCCTGATTTCAGTGGGATTGCTTTAAGTTTCTCTCCATTTACAACCCAGATGCCCCTCAACTGAGGAATGGATTCACAAATTGTGGTGCATCTACACAATGGAATATTACTCAGCAATGAAAAACAAGGAAATCATGAAATTTGCAGGTAAATAATGGGAACTGGAAGGGATCATCCTGAGTGAGCTATCACAGAAGCAGAAAAACACACATGGTATATACTCACTCATACAGACATATAATATAGGATAAACCTACTAAAATCTGTACACCTAAAGAAGCTAATCAAGAGGGAGGACTCTGGCTAAAATGCTCAATCCCCAGCCAGAAAGGCAAAGAGGATGGGCATCAGGAGAAGGAGAAAACAGGGAACAAGTTAGGAGCCTGCCACAGAGAGCCTCTGAAAGGCTCTGCCCTGCAGACTGTCAAAGCAGATGCTGAGACTTACGGCCAACCTTTAGGCAGAGTGCAGGGAATCTTATGAAAGAAGTGGGAAATAGTAAGATCTGGAGAGCACAGGAGCTCCACAAGGAGAGTAACAGAACCAAAAAATCTGAGCACAGAGGTCTTTCCTGAGACTGATACTCCAACCAAGTACCATACATGGAGATAACCTAGAACCCCTGCACAGAAGTAGCCCATGGCAGTTCAGTGTCCAGGTGGGTTCCATAGTAATGGGAAGAGGGACTGTCTCTGACATGAACTGATTGGCCTGCTCTTTTATTACCTCCCCGTAAGGGGAGAGCAGCCTTACCAGGCCACAGAGGAAGACAATACAGCCACTCCTGATGAGAGCTGATAGACTAGGATCAGAAGGAAGGGGAGGAAGACTTCCCCTATCAGTGGACTTGGGGTGGGCATATGTGGAGAAGGGGGAGGAAGGGAAAGATTGGGAGGGGAGGGAGAAGGAATATACAGGGGGATACAAAGTGATAAATAAATAAATAAATAAATAAATAAATAAATAAATAAATAAATAAATAAAATGCTCATGTTTGTGCTGAAGAGATGACTCAGCAGTTAAGAGCACTAGCTGTTCTTCCAGAGGACCTAGGCTGGATTCCTAGTACCCCTATGGTCACTGGCAGTTCTGTGTACCACATGCTCCTGTAATGATATTAAGCCTCACCTTGAGATCACAACATGGGGACAGCTGACCATGAGCCAAAATTTCTGAAATCATGAGCTTAAAAGAATCCTTTTCTTCTGTAATTTGGGACAGGTATTTGGTCACAGTGATGAAAAATCTGGCTAAACAAAGAAGAGAAAATGTCTCCACAGGCTTTTTTAAGGAAAGGATTAGTCCTCCGTTGGTGGTAATGTTTGGGAGGTGCTTCAAACTTTATTTGGTGGACCCTAACAGAATTTAGTAGGTCACCAGAGGGCATGTCTTTGGAGACTATATCTTGCCCTGGCTCTTTCCTGTTTCTCCCTTTACTTCTTAGCCATAATGAGATGAGCTGTTCCAGTCTACTACACCCTCTGCCCTAATGGCCTCCTCCTTCAGCCCAGGCAATAAAACCAACCAACCATGGATGGAAACCTGTGACACAGTTATCGAAAATGACTCTTTCTTCTCTTAAACTTTCTGCCTGGGTATTTGTCACAGTAGTGAAGGGTCTACTACAAGAGCACATGTCTGCTTGTATATAGCAACTAGTCATTTAATATTGCTGCAGTTAAATTAACCCCAAATGTAATTTGCCAATTCCAGTTCAGGCTATTTCCTTTTACCACTGTTCTAGCATGTGGATGTATAGACATAAAATTAGAAATTAAACTGTATTTATGAACAGTGTTCTGTCTATACCTAAGTCTGTATGAATTTTAGTCCCTTTAAGAATGTTCTATTGGATTGCTTACAGTGTTCTTGGATACAGAAATACATAGGTGGGTAATTAGTTATGCTTACACAATTATTTTAAATTATTTTTTCTCTCATATATTACATTCTGAATATAGGTTTCCCCCTCACTCCAGTCCTCCCATCTCCTCCACCTGCCACCTATCCTCACCCCCCAGAGCCACTTCTCCTACATTTCCCTTCAGAAAACAGCATGCCTGCCAGGGATATCAGGGATAACACAGCATAACAAGCTACTAGGCACATACCCTCATACCAAGGCTGGATGAGGCAACCCAGGAGGGGGGAAATTATCTCAAAAGCAGGGAAAAGAGTCAAAGCCACCCCCACTCTGTTAGGAGTCCCACAAGAACACCAATCTACACAATCATACATATATGCAGAGGACCTAGCCCTGACCCATATCGGCTCCATGACTGTCATTTTAGTATCTGTAAGCCTTTATGAGCCCTGCTTAGTTGATTCTCTAGGGTGTGTTCTTGTGATTTCAACCACTCTGAATCCTACAATCCTTCTTTCCCCTCTTCCATGGGGTTCCATGAGCTCTGTCTAATGTTTCATTGTGGGTGGCTGCACCTGCTTCTGTACATTTCAATCAACTTGGGAAAGTGAAATAGATTTTCTTTTATCACTGAAAATGCTGCACCAGTGTCTCCGTGGATCTGTTTCTATCTAGCATGAAACCTGAGTCAGTCTGGGATCTTTATACATATGTCAATGCTGAATGTCAATGCTATTCAGCCTGACATTCTTAGGGCCTAAGCTTCTGTTTAAAAATATTAAGGAAGAAACCAAACAGTTCTTCTGAAACAAACCCAACATTATCAGTTAAATAATGAAAGAGACATGTAATTCTACTTTTTCCCACACATGAGGTGGGTCTCATTATATTGTCCAGGATGGCCATGAACTTTACTTCTATTTTCCTTGGCTTCTGAAGTGCTGACTATAGGCATATACCACTATACCTGGCTTTAAAATTACATTTTTCTTGTAGTTTATCTACATTTGATCTTATGTTATCAAAATCACCAAATGGTTTTATTTTCAATAAAAAGTCAAAATTATACAGCATCAATCAAGTAATGCAGACTTGAATTAAGGAATTATGTATGTTAATGGTGGACTTACTAGAGACCCAAAATTATTGCTTACAAAATGCATAATTAGATTTCTGACTTAAAGCATCTAATTTCTCCTAGATGCAATATTTTTGTTATAGAAAATACAACAGAATGAAAAGCATATAAAGTCATTCCTGAAGGTTTTTTTAATAGAAATCATGTCAACCTAAACACCTATGAATCTCATATGAGAATTATCTTGATTGTCACATTTATGTTGTGTATATGTTGTCAAGTCTAAAAGATTTCCTACACTTTTACTGACACTAGAATGTTTTGGGGGCAGGGAGAATGTTAGGATTCAAATTTATTAAAGAGCCCATTAGTGGCAGAATCTTTCAAAAGCCAATATGCACTATCCATTCTGTACTATCACTGAAGGGACACTAGCCCACTAAAGCATGTAGCTGTGGCAGGCCTTCCCCTTCTCCCCAATTCCCTCTGCCTTGCTAAAAAAAAAAGAAAGAAAGAAAGAAAGAAAGAAAGAAAGAAAGAAAAGAAAAGAAAAGAAAAGAAAAGAAAAGAAAAGAAAAGAAAAAAGAAAAAACCTTTAGATTACATTTCTAAAGCTATACACCAAGATCTATTCACTTATTTGGCCAATTTCTCCTCCTTAGGCTGAGTAGCAAAGTCCAACTATCAAAGTATTGAAGTCCAGCAATAAAAACCCCCTTTGACTGACCTAATTAACATGCCCAGTTAAAATTAAACCTTCATACTAACAAGGGATTTTCCATTTTACCTTTATAAACTGCCATTTGCCTATGTGTCGGGTTGGACTCCTTTTTACCCAGAGCGGTCTTTTGTCCCTCAGGAAAAAACACACCTTACCCCTCACCCTTCCCCCCTTTTCTCCCCTCTCCCTTGTTCTCTTGCCCTTCTCCCTCTTCCTCTCTCTTCTGTCATTGTCCCTTATCCCTTCCCTCTGTTCCTCTGAGATGAAGGAATATCCTTTGTGCTGAGAGCTTGGTCTTGGGGAGTCTTGAGCTGACTTTAAGGTCTCCTACAATCATAAAAAAATTAAAAGAAAACTTAATCTATCTTACCAGTTAGGAAGAGGAGAAGAAAGGTTTTCATCTCCAAAGTCTTTAGGCTTCTGACGACCAGAAGTAAAAGTATTTTGGATGTTTTCACCTCCCATCCTTGCATGTGCATCCAACTCTGATCAAGTTTAGTATACTATTACTCTAAATTGTTATGATGAATTATTCCATTTATATTTGTATCTGTAGTCACAAAACCCTTATCCAGGGTAGGGTTTGGTTATTGTTATTTAACAATGGGCATGCCCACATGTGTCCTTCGTGTGTGCGTGTATGTGCGTGTCTGAGGGTGCTCTCAGAGGCCAGAAGAAGACATCAAATCCCTTTGAGGTGGATTTACGATTAGTTGTAAGCTGTTGCTTTAAAACAAAATCCTAAACATTCGATTTTACCAATAAAAGCTCAGGAGGCAGATGCTGGGGTAAAAGCCTGCTTGCTCAGACAGGAAACAAAAGCATCCAGCTGACCTCCATCCCAGCTAATATTCCAGAAGGAAAAAGCCTTTCCTCCTTCTGTCTTAAATACCTTTTGGCTCAATATCCCTTCTGTTTATTTGTGTTCACCTCTGTTGCTTGCTCTGTCTCTTGATCTATGGCTGACTTTATTTAGCTCTTGGATTAAAGGTGTGTGATAGGTATGAGCCACACACACCCCCAAGTACTTGTTTACAATAAACAGAAAGCTCTAGTATCAGAAACAGATTTTTCCAGTTCACAACCTCAGGGTTTACAATGTGATCAAATATCCTGCAACAGTAATCTATACAATATAGGTACTGGAAACCCAACTCTGTAATAGCCGGAAGTGCTTTTAACCATTGCAGTATTTCTCCTGCTTCCACCCAGAACACATGCTCACATATCAATAGGAATCACCTTCTAAAAAAAAAAATCAAAGTAATATACTGTCACTCGCTCTGCTGAAATCACTACAGTGACTCCCCACAGCTTTGCTCTTTTCCCCCTATTTTTGTTTGAGATTGGATCTCACTATGTAGTTCAAGGCTGCCTCAAACTCAAGATCATCTTCTTTTGTCTATGAAACTATGGGATTACCGGCACATACCTCACTTCAAATGCCATTACCCCTTTCTGCTTTTCCAGATTCAGTGTTTAGTCACATATCTCTTTAATAAATGGTTTCTAAGCACACTAACCTTCTCTTTAGTCTCCAGGGCTTCCTGATTTTCTTCTGGTTCAGGTATTGTTGATTTGTTTTGTTTTTACATGACTGTTTTTTTCATGTTATCAGCTCTTGCTTTCCCTTAAATTCCAGTTTGACTAGTGACTTTTACAGTGGTCTTCTCACTAAAATGGTATATTATGTAAACATGCATGTATATATGAGATTGATACAGTGTCTTTTCCAGGATAATTCCTAAGTACTGTGATGTTCTCCTAGTTTATATCCTCATTATTCAGTCCCAGAAAGTTTTAGGGGGAAAAAAATAACTATGTTATTTACAGAAACTTGGGTCTCCGAGATCAGACTGATATCTCTCTCCATACATTGAGTTATTTCCAATTTCATTTTTAATCTGTAAATTTTTGCAGTAATGTGTAGCCCTTGGCCTTTAATTTTCTTACAGAAGTATCAGCATTTGCCAACATTCATTTATTTAACAAACTTATGAAAAGCTTATTCCACATAAGAAACTGAAGCAGTCTCTAGAGCGAACAAATTACAAGCAAACCAAACAGTATCTTATCCTCAGTAGCTGGGATGGAAAAGAAAAAATATTACTTCCTCAAACTGGTGAAGTATCATAGCAATTTCTCTAAATACTACAAGTAAGTAATCCAATGGCTCTTTGACTGTAAAAATGAGTTTGGAGAATGGGGCAATGGCTTAGTGATTAAGAATACTGGAGAACCTGTTTCAGTTCCCGGCACCCACGTGGAAGTTCCCAGATGTTGGTAAGTATGGTTCCAGGAGATTCAAGGCACTCTCTGACCTCTTCAAGGGCACCCATGCGCTGCACATAAACTCATGCAGGCTCACATACTTACACATATATAAAATAAATCATTGAAAATTTGCTTTTATCTAGGTACAGTAGTTAGGAATTACTTCTCTGAATAAATTATAAGAATACATGGGCAAAGAAAAGACAAATAGCAGTTATTAGTATGCACTGTATAGTAAGTTTTTTTTAATTACAGAACTCTATACATAATATATACATCATTCTTTCTCCTCTTCCTCCCTTCCTCGTCCCTCTCTTATCCCTTTCTCTTCTTCCCTCCCCTCCTTAGGTTTTTCATAAGAACTATATTTGTTCATAATTCCACTAGACAAAGGAATAGTACTTAGGACTCTACGGCCGCAAGACAGAATTATTTATATATAAATATACAAATATATTTACTTTATTTTGTATACATAAATAAATATAATCATCGCTACCATTTATTTATTTCTTTTGGAAACAGGTGTCTAGGACTCTAGAGCCATAGATGGAATTAACTCCTTACAGCGTCTCACTTTGCAACTAACAGCAACACCGCCTTGCAGGACTAGATTATGCCTCTGAGGGTAAATTCCATTCTCCAAAATCACACGACTTGAAGCGAAACGTCACTGCCATAAACAAGAATGCCTGAATCCTCTGTCCTCTACTGGCTTCACTTCCGCTTTCTCCGGGTAGGACCAATTTTGGTGACGGACTCCCCCGGAAGTGCTCGCCACAGCTACTTCCTGTTCTCGCGACTCTTATTTCCGTGTGGGGACTTGCTTTTCTTTTTACAAATCACAGGAACCAAGTAGCCAGTTTACACCGAAATTAAGCTGATCTTTCAATTGACTGAAATTGTTTAGACCAATCGCAGCCTCAGAAGCTGTTTTTGAAATATACCGGACTTTTACCTTCCGAGTTTGGCAAGGGGTAGGAATTGTTTTAAAAATCATCAAACGGGACCATTAAGGGAACGGAACTGGAAAAGGGAGCTGTGAAGATTGTGAGATATACCAACTTTAGGATGGAACTTTGCCTTGTGATTCCTGTCAAGTTCACTGGATGGGATCGCTACATCGCTTTTTTGTTTTGTTTTGTTTTTTTTCTCCCTACCCCCGCGCCGTGCTCTCTGGCTTTGAGGTTGTTTTTAATTTAAAAAAAAAAAAAAAAGCATTAAAAAAAACTACGAATGAATGGATGAGTGAATGAATGAAATGCACAGAAATTAATCAGATTATAGAACTCAATGAACTTCTATAGAGTTCTATACAAGTAAAGTAGCCATTCAGAATGAAAGCTGTGGAGCTTCACGTTGAATCACATACTTTCCCTATAGAATATATTATTATGCACTTAACACCAAGCCCGAATAATTCACGAGAGCTAGAACTCGAAAAACAACTTTACATCCATTTTCATGATTTGAGAAACCTGTTTATTTTTTAAAGGCAGTTGGATTGTGGACTATCACAAATAAAGTCTGTGCTACAATCCCATAACCCTTAAAAATGATAGTATTTTAAAATTGTATTTTAGTGATCTTTATTTGTGTTTAGTTGGGATCTTGGGCTATCTTTGAATTATTGATAGACAATTCATGAAGGACAATTATGAACTTGAATTTCAGATACTCATGTCTCCAATTCAAAATTATTGGGATTACTGATGAATGTTGTCACACTGTATATGTACTTTTTGGGGTGAACTCGGAGCTAAATTTATACCAGGTACCAGGAAAACCCTACCAACTGAGCTGCATCCCAGCCGTACAAAACGGCATTTTAAAGCTGATTCCTCCACACGTACTAAAGTGTAAACTGAAGTGGCTTTCTAAATGGGAATAAAATGTTAGGAAGTTAATAATAATGTTAGTAATTAATGTTGGTTATAGCCATGTAGTCACTATTTCTATACCTCACTTTGCAAAGATGTGTATATCCTTGGATTGATTTTGCTGGTTATATAATAAAAGTATAACACTGTGCTCCCCCAACCTCTCCAGAATTACTGTTTGTTTGTTTTTTTTAATATGCCTTCTACATGCTAGACAAGCGGTTTACCACTGAGCTATGACTCTCCAGCCTTGACAGGGAAGTGCTAAGAGTGTTTTCTGTAACACTGAGCCCCAAAGTTAGAGAACTGGATGTTAGGAACCACTGCTTGCACCTTTGCACATGAAATGCTCATAGGAAAAAAGTAAGAACAAATGTACAGAGGCTGGACAGGCAGAGCATTCAGGAAGCGTTTAACCAGGGACTGAGTCTGGTTTTTAACAAAAAGTGTACTTGCTGAACTACTGGTACAGAAAATTATTTTATTGATGTTAGTCATCTATTAAAGTATTTTGCACAGTTTATACTTCTTTCCCTCAGCTTTTCTTTCTATTCTGAATTCCGTCTTCTGCCTTTCTGTCTTCCTGATAATATGAGAGTTTTTTCTATTTTGCATAAAATAGGAACAAGATCTTCAGCACAGAATGTAACCATGTACAGTTAATATTTTAAAGTAAACACACTTTTCTCCAAGACTTTGAATATACAATATCATAATCAGGGAGACAATTCAGAAAGCAGTGCAGGAAAATGTTTGTATATTTGCTGCTACACATGGCTTTCAATTTAAAAAGTACACATATTGAACATGCCTCATTCAAAAATTTGAAGTCTTAAATGCTATGAAACTCAAAAAAAAGTGCCACATGGAGTTTTGTATTAGGGATATTTAATTTTTGGTGCCTGTGCAGGTAGTCACAAATCTGAAGAACTATATTTGAAATGCTTCTTTTTTTCACTTGTTTTTGATTTGTTTGTTGAGACAGAGTCTTAGGCCTGCAGCAGCATGCTTGGCTAACTCTAAGTCTGAAATGTGTCCATTCTCAAGCCTTTCAGATAAAAGATACTCATTAGTAGCTGCAGTTGAAATATGCAAACAAACACAAGTGAACATTCCAGCTTACTTAATAGTATTAAGTTTAAAATACTAGTGTTGAACAAATATTCTTTTAACACTTATTTTAAAAGTAAATGTTGTCTTTATTCATTCCTATATTGGTAAACACCTAATTTGGTTCCATGATTGACTATTGTGACTAGTGCTTCTATAAACATTGATATTCAAGTATTTCTGTGATACGTTGTCTTTGGGGTAAGTACCCAGCAGTGATATACCTGGGACATATGAGAGATCTATTTTTAGTTTTTAAAGACCCTCTATAGTGAATTGCCTAGTGAATGGACTATTTAAATTCTTACCAGCAGCATGTAGTTTCTTTTGTCTATGTTGTCTACATCCTTACCAACATCTGTTGACATTTATTTTCTCGATGAATGGCCTTATGACTGTTGTGAGATGGAATATCAGTGTCATTTCTATTTGTATTGCTCTGATATCTAGTGTGCTGGCTAGTTTTATGTCAACTTAACACAAGCTCGAGTTACCTGGAAGGAGGGAAACTCAGTTGAGAAAATACCTCCATAACATCCAGCTGTAGGACATTTTCTTAATTAATGATTTATAGGGGAGGGCCAAGGCCACTGTGGGTGGGGCCATCCACGGGCTGGTAGTCCTGGATTCTATAAGAAAGCAGACTAAAGCAAACCATGGGGAACAAGACAGTAAGCACCCCTCCATGGCCTCCACATTGGCTCCTGCCTCCATGTTTCTGTCCTGACTTCCTTTTATGATGAATAGTGATATAGTAGTATAAGCCAAATAAACCCTTTCCTCCCCAAGTTACTTTGGTTGGAGTGTTTCATCACAACAATAGTAACCCCAAGTAAGACATCTACTGTTTACTGTTGCTGAACATTTTCATACACTTATTGGCCATTTGTACGTCAGCTTTTTTATTTATTATTGTTGTGGTAAGTGGTATATTCCATAGTGTATGTGAAAAGATCTAAATAAGATATTATAGACCTGGTTCTCTCCTTTTACCTTTACATTGGTTTCTGGAGATGAAACTTCAGTTGTCAAACTTGGGTGCCAAGCACCTTTGCCCCACTGAGCCATCTCACTTGCCCCCAATGTACATCATTCTGGAGAAATCTCTGCTCATTTCATCGGTTCAGTTATTGATTGGGCAACTTTAACTTGTATTTTCTCTTATAGCTAAGGATATTAAATACTTCTCAGGTATTTAGTGGCCATTTGTGTTTCCTGTATGAACTGATTATTTCAGTTATTAGTCTACTTATTAACTAGAAGATTTGAGTTAAACATTTTATTTTTGCACTTCTTTACATACCCTCGATATTAAATCCTATTTAACATGTGGCTAGCAAGATTTTTCCCCATGCTGGAGGCTATTTCTATTTTGTCATTAATTAATAAATTTATTTACTTTATATCCTGATTGGAGCTTCTCTTACTTCCTCCTCCTAGTCCCTCCTTCTCACCTCACCTCCTCCTACATCCCCACCCCTTTCTCCTCAGAGAAGATAAGACCTCCCATAAATATCATCCCACCTTGGCATGTCAAGTTGTAGTAATACTGGGAACATCTTCTACTGAGGCTAGACAAGGAGGTCCAGTTAGATGGAAAGGGATTCAAATGCAGGAAACAGAATCAGAGACAGCTCCTGCTCCTGCTGTTAAAGGTCCCACATGTACATCTGTACATTTGTTATATATATGTAGGGAGCATAGTCTATTCCAGTCATGCTCTCAGGTTGGTGGTTCAGTATCTGTGAGCTGTAATGATCCCAGATTAGTTGGTTCTGTAGATTTTCTTGTGGTGTTCTTGACCTCACTGGCTCTTTCTATCCTTCTTCCCCATCTTCCATAAGATTCCCCAAGCTCTGCCTGTTTGGCTGTTTTCATAAGCTGCAAAGTGAAGCCCCTCAGATGAGAATTATGCTAGCCTCCTGTCTGAAAGTATAGCAGAATATCATTATTAGTGTCAGGGTGGACATTCTTTCAGGACGTGGGACTCAAGTTGGATCGGTCTTAGGTTAGTAATTCCCTCACTCTCTACTCCCCCATTATCCCCGCACATCTTATTGGCAGGAAAATTTGTGGCTTGAAGTTCTTGTCATTCAGGTCTTTCACTTGCTTGGTTAGAGTTACACCAAGATATTTTATAGTATTTGTGGCTGTTGTGAAAGGTGTTGTTTCTTCTTCAGCTTGTTTATCATCTGTAAAAGGGAGGGATACTGATTTTTTTTAGTTAAATTTTTATCCAACCACTTGGCTGAAGGTGGTTCTTTGTAGAGAGATCTATACCTGTAAGAGCTCTCTGATAGAATTTTGAGGTCACTTATATATACTATCATATCAGATGCAAATAGCAATATTTTGACTTCTTCCTATCCAATTTGTATCCCTTTGATTTGTTTTAGTTCTCTTATTACTCTAACTAAAACTTTAAGTACTATACTGAATAGATATGGAGATAATGTGCAGCCTTATCTTGTGGAATTGCTTTAAGTTTTTCTCCATTAAATTTGATTTTGGATATTGGCTTGCTGTGTATTGCCCTTATGGTATTTAGGTATGCCCCTTATATCCCTGATTTCTCCATGAAGGAACGTTGGATTTTGTCAATGGCGTTTTCAGCAAGCAATGAGATGATCATGTAGTGTTTTTCTCAGCTTGTTTTTATGGTGGATTACATTGATGGATATTCATCAACCCCTAGAATGAAACCTACTTGATAATGGTGGATGATGTTTTTGATGTGTTCATGGGTTTGGTTTGTAGGTATTTTATTGAGTATTTCTTGCATAAAAGCAATTGATCTGAAATTCTCTTTCTTTATTGAGTATTTGTGTGGTTTAGATATCAGGGCAACTGTGGCCTCATAGAATGCATTTATGGCAATAATGACCCTTCTGTTTCTATTTTGTGGAATACTTTGAGGCGTAGTGATATTAACTCTTCTTTGAATATCTGGTAGAATTCTGCACTAAAACCATCTGGCCCAGGGCTTTTTTGGTTGGAAGACTTTTAGTGATTGCTTCTAATTCCTTAGAGTTTATATGTCTATTTATATTGTTTACCTGATCCTGATGTAACTCTGGTAAGTGGAATCTACCAAGAAAACTGTCCATTTCTTTTAGATTTTCCCACTTTGCGGAGTACAGGCTTTTGAAGAAAGACTAAGTATTCTTTGTATTTCTGCAGTATCTGTTGATATGATCCCCTATTCAATTATGATTTTGTTAATTTTGATACTGTCTTTCGGCCTTTTAGTTATTTTGGCTAAGGATTCATCTATCTTGTTTTGTTTAAATTTCAGTATTTTATTTTTATAAGTACTTTATTAATTTTTATATTAATCACAGGTTAAGTACTTTGTATCCCAGCCGTAGCCCCCTCCCTCATTCTCTCCCACTCTCCCCATCCCTCCCTCATCTTCTCCTTGACCCCCTCTAAGTCCACTGATAGGGGAGGACCTCCCCCCTTCCATCTGACCCTAGCTTATCATGTCTGTTCAGGGCTGGCTGCAATGTCCTCTTCTGGGATCTAGTTAGGCTTCTCCTCCCTCGGGGCGGGGGGGTGGGGGTGGGGGAGAGGCGACAAGCCAGCCATTGAGTTCATGACCGAAATAGTCCCTGCTCCCCTTATTAGAGTACCCAGTTGGGTACTGCTCTACCATGGGCCACATCCAAGCAGGGGTTATAGTTTGTATACATACATGGTACTTGGTTGGAGAAGTACTGTGCCCCGATCTATTTGGTCTTTGTGGAGCTCTTGTCCTCACCAAATCTTACTAACTCCCCCTTTTTTCATGTGATTCCCTGCACTCTAGCGATGGCTTGGTTGTGGGTCTTAATATCAGCTTTGATTCATTGTTAGTAAGTCTTTCAGAGGCCCTCTGTGGTAGGCCCCTGTCCTGTTGCTTGTTTTCTCATACATTCAATGGCCATCCTGTTTGTCTGTCTAAGCAAGAATTGATCATCCCACCCTTGGTCCTCCTTCTTGCTTATCATCTCTAGGTGTATAGATTTCAGCATGTCCATCCTATCGTATAGGTCTATATAAGTGATTATGTACCAAGTGTTTCTTTCTGCTTTTGGTATACCTCACTTAGGATGATCGTTTCCAGATCCCACCATTTGCCTGTGAATTTCATGATTTCCTCATTTTTAATTGCTAAGTAGTATTCCATTGTGTAAAAGTACCAAAATTTCTGTATCCATTCCTCAACTGAGGGACATCTGGGTTGTTTCCAAGTTCTAGCTATTTCAAATAAAGCTGCTACGAACATGGTTGAGCAAATGTCCTTGTTGTGTACTTGAGCATCTCTTGGATATATGCCTAAGAGTGGTATAGCTGGGTCTTGAGGAATCACTATTCCTAATTGTCTAAGAAAGTGCCAAATTGATTTCCAGAGTGGTTGTACAAGTTTGCATTCCCACCAACAATGGAGGAGGGTTCCTCTTTCTCCACAAACTCTCCAGCATGCATTGTCACTAGAGTTTTTGATCTTAGCCATTGTGATGGGTGTAAGGTGAAATCTCACGGTCTTTTTGATTTGCATTTCCCTGATGGCTAAGGACACTGAGCATTTCTTTAAATGTTTTTCTGCCATTCTACAATCCTCTACAGAGAGTTCTCTGTTTAGCTCCATACCCCATTTTTTAACTGGATTACTTGATTTGTTGCTGTTTAACTTCTTGACTTCTTTATATATACTGGGTATTAGCCCTCTGTCAGATGTAGGGTTGGTAAAGATCCTTTCCCAATCTGTAGGCTGTCTTTTTGTTTTGATGACAGTGTCTTTTGCTTTACAGAAGCTTTTCCGTTTCATGATTTCCCATTTATTGATTGTTGATCTTAGAGCCTGTGCTGTTGGTGTTCTGTTCAGGAAGTAATCTCTTGTGCCAATGAGTTCTAGGGTCTTCCCTACTTTTTCTTCTAACCAGTTTAGTGTGTCTGAGGTCTTTGATCCACTTGGAATTTAGTTTTGTGCAGGGTGATAAATATGGATCTATTTTCATTTTTTTCATATAGAAATCCAGTTGGTCCAGCACCATTTGTTGAAGATGCTGTCTTTTTTTCCATTGAATGGTTTTGGATTCTTTGTCAAAAATCAAGTTTCCATGGGTATGTGGGTTTATTTCTGGGTCTTCTATTTGGTTCCATTGATCCACTATTCTGTTTCTATGCCAATATCATGCAGTTTTTATTACTATTGCTCTGTAGTACAGCTTGAGGTCAGGGATGGAGATACCTCCAGATGATCTGTACAGGATCATTTTGGAAATTCTGAGTTTTTTGTTTCTCCATATGAAGTTGAGAATTTTTCTTTCAAGGTCTGTAAAGAATTGTGTTGGTATTTTGATGGGAATTGCATTAAATCTGTAGATTGCTTTTGGCACAATGGCCATTTTCAT
>CM053764.1:7503070-7526164 GCA_028658305.1 Pachyuromys duprasi
TCTTTATTGGAGTGTTGAGTCCATTGATGTTGATAGATAATAGTGACCAATGACTGTTAGATCATTTTATTGTGGAATTGGTGGTCTTACTATGATTCATTGTTTTTTTTTCCCCTTTTTGTTGGGAAGTTATCTGAATCCTATATTTTCTTTGGTGTAGTTGTTTTCATTGGATTGGAGTTTTCCTTCTAGAATTTTCAGTAGGACTGGGTTGCTGTGTAGATATTTCTTAAATTTTGTTTTGTCATGGAATATTTTGTTTTCTCCATCTATGTTGATTGAAAGCTTTGCTGGGTATAGTAGTCTTGGTTGGCATCTGTGTTCCCTTAAAGACTACATGACCTCTGCCCAGGCCCTTCTGGCTTTCATAGTTTCTGATGAGAAGTCTGGTGTGATTCTGATTGGTCTCCCTTCATATGTTACTTGACCCTTTTCCCTTGTTGCCTTTAATATTTTTACTTTGTTTTGTAGGTTTAGTGTTTTGACTATGATGTGACGAGAGGTATTTCTTTTCTGCTCTAGTCTATTTGGTGTTCTGTAGGCTTCTTGTGTATTTATGGACATTTCTTTCTTTAAGTTGGGAAAATTTTCTTCTATGATTTTCTTAAAAAATATTTTCTGGTCCTTGAAGCCTTGAGTCTTCTTTTTCATCTATTCCTATTATTCTTAGGTTTTGTCTTTTCGTGGCATCCTTGATTTTTTTGAATGTTTTGTGTTTGGGACTTTTCCGAATTTATTTTTTCTTTGAGTGAGGAATCAATTTCAGTAAGTGTATCTTCAGCTCCCGAGATTCTCTCTTCCATATCTTGTATTCTATTGGTGATGCTTACCTTTGTGGTTCCTGATCTTTTCTCTAAGTTCTCCAGTTCCAGGTTTTTCTCTGTTTGGGTTTTCTTTATAGATTCTAATTCTATTTTCATGCTTTGTACCATTTCCTTCATCTGATTGAATGTGGCTCCCATTTTTTTGTTTGTTTTTTCTCTGTATGTCTTTAATTGTTCCTCTACCTGGGCAGTTAAATTCTTCTGTATTTCTTTGAGGTCCTTGTTCATTTCCTCTTTTTGTTCCTCTAGTAACTGCATAAGCATAGCTTTCATATTATTTTCCTGTGTCTCCCCTGAATTAAAATCTCCATTGCTTTTGGATGTTTTGGTGGTGTCATGGTGTCCTGATTTTTGTTGGGTGAGTTCTTATGTCGACCTTTGCCCATTTGTTTATGTATACTCAAGGAGCTGTTTGTTCCTTTAAGCTGAACTTCAGACTGGAACTGTCAGTCTCTGGTGTCTGGAGTAGTCGTCAAGAAGATCAGGGAGTTCCAGTGGTTTGATAGTGTGTGTTGTTGCCTCAGTTGTCCCTGGCAATCACAAACACTGGTGTTTTAGGTCCCAGATTTCAGTCTCCTGGTCGCTGCACCAACACTGCTGTCCTACTCCTCAGACACAGTGTCCTCCCGGGGCCGCCATCTTGGAGTCCTCCATCTATCTTGTTGATTATCTTGGTTTTGTTGATTCTTTGTATTGTTCTATTTGTTTCTAATTTATTGCTTTCAGCCCTAAGTTTGACTGTTTTCTATGGTCTACTCTTTCTAGGTGTGTTTGCTTCTTTTTATTCTAGTGATTCCAGGTGTGTTGTTAAGTTGCTAGTATGGGATCTCTCCAAATTCTTTCTGAAGGCACTTAGTGCTTTGAGTTTTCCTCTTAGCACTGCTTTCATTGTGTTCCATAATTTTGAGTGTGTTGCATCTTCATTTCATTGAATTCTAGAAAGTCTTTCATTTCTTTATTTTTTCCCTGACCAGTGGTCACTAACTAGAGAGTTGTTCCATTTCCACTAGTTTGTACACTTTTGTTGTTTCTATTGCTGTTGAAGTTCACCTTTAATCCATGATGATCTGATCAGATACAAAAAGTTATTTCAGTTTTCTTGCATTTGTTGAGACTTTGCCTTTTGACTGAGAATATGGTCAGTTTTGGATAAGGTTCTGTGAGGTGCTAAGAATAAAGAATATTCTTTTGTGTTTGTGTTAAATGTTCTGTAAATATATGTTAGGTCCATTTGATTCTTGACATCTATTAATTTCATTATGTCTCTGTTTAGTTTATGTCTGGATGGATTGTCCATTGGAGAGAGTGGGGTATTAAGGTCTTCTACTATTTATGTGTGTGTTTCACTGTGTGAAGTCAGATTTAGTAATGTTTCTTTTAAGAATGTGTGTGCCCTTGTATTTGGAGCATAAATATTCAGAATTGAGGCATCATCATAGTGGATTGTTCCTTTGATGATATAAAGTGTCTTTCCCCATCCGTTTTGATTACTTTTGGTTGAAAGTCTATTTTGTTAGATATTAGAATGGCTACTCCAGCTTTCACTTGGGTCCATTTGCTTATATAATGCCAGGTTCACGGGACCCTCAGAGACCACCAGGAAATGACTTGATGCAAGAGCAAGAGAGCTTTATATGAGAGCAATCGAAATCGGGACCCAAGTCTCACTGACGCAGCGGTAGAGAAGTGGGACCTCGAGCTCCGAGTGAACAGAGTTTTTAAAGGGAAAGTCTGTGAGCAGGAAGTTTCCATGGCAGCAAGCAGGGGGGGACACACGCCTTGGCGTTAGGGAATTGGGTAAAAGTTAGAGGAGCAAGGCACATAATCACAATTGCTAAGGCATATAATCACAATGGCTATTCTTCTAAACTATATCTGAAACATTAGGGAGAATTTTCCCACCCGATTCCCAACCCACTCTCATCGATTATTGCCAGGGAGATTGTATTTTCTATGAAGCATTTATTCTGTATTATTTTCTGGAGACTGATGTGGCGGGGGTTAACTTTGTTTTCTGCCAAGTGTACATTCTGTGATATTTCTGGGTACCTGAATTCTGCTCCCAGTCAAGATGGCTCTTTATGTCAAAATGGAATTATACTCAGCCTAACTTAAACTCTTCACTTAGAAAGCCGTTTTCCAGTCCTGTACTCTGAGGTAATGTCTATCTTTGTTGCTGAAGTGTGTTTCCTTTAAGCAGCAGAATGATGGATGCTGGTTTTGCATCCATTCTGATATTGTGTGTCTTTTGAATTGAGTCCATTGATGTTGAGATGTATTAATGACCAATGATTCTCAACTCCTGTTATTTTGATGTTGGTGATGGTAGTGGGGGGGGGAGTGTTGGCGTGTGGGGGTGAGGGAGAAGTGTGTTTTCTTTCTTTTGGTTTTACTGGTGTGAAAATATTTATTTTGTGTTTTTTCTTGGGTGTAGTTAACTTCTTGTGTTGAAATTTTGCATCTAGTATCCTCTGTAGGGTGGATTCATAGAAAAATATCATTTAAATTTGGTTTTACCATGGAGTAGCTTGTTTTTTCAGTGGTGATTGGGAGTTTTAATTTATTTTCATTAATTAGAGATTATTTACTTTGTATCCCTTCTGTAGCCCCCTCCCACATATCCACCTGCCCTCCTTCATCACCTGCCATGCCCCTCTCCAAGTCCACTGATAGGGGAGGTCCTCTTCCCCTTCCATCTGACTGTAGCCTATCAGGTCTCATTAGGCCTGCATTGTATTACTCTGTGGCATGGTAAGGCTGCTCCCCCCTCAGGGGGGAGGTGATCCAAAAGCCAGCCAATGAGTTCATGTCAGAGACAGTCCCTGTTGTTCTTACTAGGGAACCCACTTGGATACTGAGCTGCCATGGGCTACAACTGTGCGGGTGTTCTAGCTTACGTCCATGCATGATCCTTGGTTGGAGTAGCAGTGTCAGAAAAGACCCCTGGGCCCAGATTTTTTGGTTCTGTTGCTCTCCTTTTGAAGCTTCTGTCCCCTCCAGGTCTTTCTATCTCCTCCTTCTTTCAAAAGGTTCCCTGCATGCTGCCGAAAGTTTGGCTAATGACCTCAGCATCTACTTTGATACCCTGTTGGGTAGAGTCTTCAGAGGCCCTCTGTGGTAGGCTCCTGACCTGTTCCCTGTTTTCTCCCTCTTCCGATGTTCATCCCGTTTGCCTTTCTGAATGAAGATTGAGCATCTTACCCAGGGTGTTCCTTCTTTATTAGCTTCCTTAAGTGTACAGATTTTAGTATGTTTATCCTATATCATATGTTTAATATCCACTTATAAGTGAGTATATTCCATGCCTGTCTTTCTGCTTCTGGGATGCTTCACTCAGGATGATCTTTTCTAGATCCCACCATTTGCCTTCAAATTTCATGATTTCCTTGTTTTTAATTGCTGAGTCATATTCCATTGTGTAAGTGTACCACAATTTCTGTATTCATTCCTCCGTTGAGGGACATCTGGGCTGTTTCCAGATTCTGGCAATTGTAAATAAAGCTGCTATGAACATGGTTGAGCAAATGTCCTTGTTGTGTACTTTGAGCATTTTATGGATATATGCCTAGGAGTGGTATAGCTGGATTTTGAGGAAGCACTATTCTTAATTGTCTGAGATACCACCAGATTGGATCTCCACCAACCCTATACCTGACAGAGGGCTAATAGCCAGAATATATAAAGAACTTAAAAAGTTAAAAAGCAACAAATAAAGTAATCCAATTAAAAATGAGATACAGAGCTAAGTAGAGGAACATTGAATGGTAGAGAAACACTTAAAGAAATGCTCAACATCCTTAGTCATCAGGGAAATGCAAATCAAAATGACCCTGAGATTTCACCTTACACCCATCAGAATGGCTAAGATCAAAAACCCAAATGACAATACACGCTGGAGAGGATGTGGAGAAAGGGTAACTGTTTTCCATTGCTGGTGGGAACGTAATCTTGTACAACCACTTTGGAAATCAATCTTGTGATTGAAAGTTTTGCTGGATATAGTAGTCTGGGCTGGTATATGTGGTCTCTTTGAGACTCCAAGACATCTGCTTAGGCTCTTCTGGCTTTTAAAGTCTCTATTGATAAGTCTGGTGTAATTCTAATAGGTCTGCCTATAATATCACCTGGCCTTTTTTCTTGCAGCTTTTAATATATTACTTTACATAGTTTTATTTAGTTGGATTTTGCTGTTGATTCTATTGAATTCCTTCAAAATGATCATTTCATCCTCAAATACCATTGTTACTATCTTCCCTACACCTTATACTACTTAAGGATTTTTTTTAATTTTATAACAATTATTAGAGGGTACATTTAACTCTTCTAAAAATAGTAGTTATTACTTGGGCTATAGAATATGGAGAAACCAAAGCTGGTACTGACCTGGAAGCTTCTGCCCCACTGGCTAGCTTTCATAATGATGGAAGGTTTTACATAGGTTACTGAAAGCAGAAAGTAATCATTAGTTTTGCTCCACTAAGAACCTGGCAAGATATAATAACAACTGATCTGGAAAGAAATACCTATTGGTACAAGAATAGCAACATTTTTATGGGGTAACCATCCACTTTCTGATTGAATTTAAGGCCAACTTGATAGGGTGGCAATCATGTCTAGTACTATAAACCTAGCCAAGAACTGTGGCTAGGATTTTCATAGGCCACTCTTATTTTGTTAAGTAGGCATGCATCAAAATAGCTTCCAAATATTTATCTTTACATTCATGGCATAGTACTGCTATGAGTCTTCATCAGTAGAGCTTCTTTTTGAAGGTAATAGAAGTTAATATATAGGATCACAATTTCTCAAAGTACAGAGAATAGTGATAGTGAGTGTTTAACCCTAAGTGTGACATTATACAATAGCTTCTACCCTCAAGGCTCAGATTAATAGGAAAAAGGGATCAGGGAAATTTTAAAAGCCAGAGATTGAGGACACTGCTTCAAACAGTGTCTTCTGAATATGACAGAGCCATTGCACTCATGAGCTCATAGCAAATAGTTGATTAGGCTACTAAAAAATTCTATTAGGGATGGCGAGAGCCGGGATGTACCCCCCTAGTAAGTAGCCAGTGCTTTAGTAGATGGCACAACATGCATGTATATGTGGGCAATACTATCTGGACTCAACAGGTTATGGTTTTGTTTTCTTAAACAAGGTTTATCTGTGTATCCTGGCTGTTCTAGAGTTTGCTCTGTAGATCAAGTTAGACTTAAGCATAGAGATACACCTGCCTCTGTCTCCTGAGTTTGAGGATAAAAGGTGTGCACCACCACACCTAGCTGTAAATGGGTTATTTTTATTAAAAGAGGATATGAATTCTTCCTCGGTCTCTGTATTCAGAGATCTAAAGTTTTCATTTTCTTTCACCTTCTTGGTTAGGTCTATTCTTAAGTATTTTATTTTCTTTGACCCTATAATGAACACGAGTGTATTAATGATCTTTTTCAGTATGTTTGTTGATGGTGTATAGAAAAGCTAAGTAGTTTTGTAAGTCATATTTGTAGACTGCTATTTTGATGTAACTGTTGATGATTCCCTGAACTTTTCTGGTAGAACTTTTGAGACATTATATGTAATATCATATCATATACAAATAGAAATACTTTGATTTCTTCTTTTTCTCTTTTTATTCTTTTACTTTATCTTTTTATGATGCTGCTTTTCTTTTTTATTATCTTTTATTATTACTTACAATTTTTTCACTTTTTAACCCAGTTGTAGCTCCCTTCCAGATTCCCTCTCAAGCCTACGCTACCAACCCTCTTCTTCTCCTATGCCCCCCCCCCAGTCCAATGAAAGGATAGGTCCTACTCCCTTTCCATCTGACCATAGTCTATAAGCTCTCATCAGGAGTGGTTGCATTGTCTTCCTCTGTGGACTGGTAAGGCTGCACACCCCTCAGGTGGAGGTGATCAAAGAGCCACCCACTCAGTTCGTGTCAGAGACAGTCCCTGTTCCTAAGTCTGGGGAACCCACTTGGACCCTGAGCTACCATGGGCTACATCTGTGCAGGGATTCTAGGTTATCTCCATGCATGGTCCTTCTTTGGACCCCTGTGTCCAGATATTTTGGTTCTGTTGCTCTCCTTTTGAAGCTTCTGTCCCCTTCAGGTCTTTCTATCTCCCCCTTCTTTCTTAATATTCCCTGCACAAAGTTTGGCTATGAGTCTCAGCATATGTTTTGATACCCTGTTGGGTAGAGTCTTTCAGAGGCCATCTGTGGTAGGCTCCTGTCCTGTTCCCTGTTTTCTCCCTCTTCCGATGTTCATCCCGTTTGCCTTTCTGAATGAAGATTGAGCATCTTACCCAGGGTGTTCCTTCTTTATTAGCTTCCTTAGGTGTACAGATCTTAGTATGTTTATCCTATATCATATGTTTAATATCCACTTATAAGTGAGTATATTCCATGCCTGTCTTTCTGCTTCTGGGATGCCTCACTCAAGATGATCTTTTCTAGATCCCATCATTTGCCTTCAAATTTCATGATTTCCTTGTTTTTAATTGCTGAGTCATATTCCATTGTGTAAGTGTACCACAATTTCTGTATCCATTCCTCTGTTGAGGAATATCTGGGTTGTTTCCAGACTCTGGCAATTCTAAATAAAACTGCTACAAACATGGTTGAACAAATGTCCTTGTTGTATACTTGAACATCTTTTGGATATATGCCTAAGAATAGTATAGCTGGATCTTGAGGAAGCACCATTCCTATTTGTAGGAGAAAGCACCATATTGATTTCTAAAGTAGTTGTACAAGTTTACATTCCCACAAATAATGGAGGAGGGTTCCTCTTTTTCCACATCCTCTCCAGTATGTGTTGTCACTTGAGTTTTTTATCTTAGCCATTCTGATGGGTGTAAGGTGAAATCTCAGGGTCATTTTGATTTGCATTTCCCTGATGACTAAGGATGTTGAGCATTTCTTTAAGTGTTTCTCTGCCATTCAATGTTCCTCTATTGAGAATTCTTTATCTCTGTACCCCATTTTTAATTGGATTACTTGTTTTGTTGCTGTTTAACTTTTTAAGTTCTTTATATATTCTGGATATTAGCCCTCTGTCAAATATAGGGTTGAAGATCCTTTCCCAATCTGTAGGCTGTCGTTTTGTTCTGACAACAGTGTCCTTTGCTTTACAGAAACTTTTCATTTTCATGAGGTCCCATTTATTGATTGTTGATCTTAGAGCCTGTGCTGTTACTTTCTTTTTATCTTACTGTTTGAGCTAGTATATCAAACACTATATTTAAAAGAAGTGGAGATAATGGACAGCTCTCACTCATTCCTGGTTTTAATGAATTGCTTTGAGTTTTTTCTCCATTTAAGATAATGTGCTGGCTGTGATGTGTTGGCAGTACTATGGCTTAATCTAACACCTTTGTGTGCTAGGTAAGTACTCTGCCACTGAACTACCTCTCCAGCTACTTCTCTTATATGTTTTATGTCGTTTTGTTCTGACCACAGTGTCCTTCGCTTTACAGAAGGTTTTCAATTTCATGAGGTCCCGTTTATTGATTGGTTATCTTAGAGCCTGTGCTGTTGGTGCTCTGTTCAGGAAGTTGTTTCCTGTGCCAATGAGTTCTAGCTGTTCCCCACTTTTTCTTCTAACCGATTCAGTGTGTCTGGTTTCATGTTAAGGTCTTTGATCCACTTGGACTTTAGTTTTATGCAGGGTGATAAATATGGATCTACTTGCATTTTTCTACATGTAGACATCCAGTTACATCAGCACCATTTGTTGAAAATGCTGTCTTTTTTTCCAGTGCATGGTTTTGGCTTCTTTGTCAAAGCTCAAGCATCTGTAGGTGTGTGGGTTTATTTCTGGGTCTTCTATTCGAGTCCACCAATCCATCATTCTGTTTCTATGTCAATACCATGCAGTTTTTATTACTACTGCTCTGTAGTACAGCTTGAAATTAGGGATGGAGACACCTCCAGATGATCTGTTGATATACAGGATTGTTTTGGCAATTCTGGGTTGTTTGTTGTTGTTGTTGTTTTCATATGAAGTTGAGATTTTTTTAAGTTCTGCAAAGAATTGTGTTGGTATTTTGATGGAAATTCCATTCAATCTGTAGATTGTTTTTGGTAGGATTGCCATTTTCACTGTGTTAATCCTACCGATCCAACAGCACGGGAGATCTTTCCATCTTCTGATATCTTCTTCATCTTCTTTCTTCAGAGACTTGAAGTTTTTTTTTTTTTTGAACAGGTCTTTCACTTACTAGGTTAGAGCAAGGTACTTTATGTTGTTAGTGGCTATTGTAAAGGGTGTTGTTTTCCTAACTTCTTTCTCAGCCCTTTTGTCTTTGGTATACAGGAGGGCTTCTGATTTTTTTTCTTAGTTAATTTTGTATCCAACCACTTTGCTGAAGTTGTTTATCAACTGAACAAGTTCTCTGGAGGAATTTTAGGGGTCATTCATATATTACTATCATATCATCTGCAAGTAGTGATTCTTTGACTTCTTCCTTCCCAATTTGTATCCCCTTGATCTCCTTTGGTTGCCTTATTGCTCTAGCTAGGACTTCAAGTACTATGTTGAAGAGATATGGAGAGAATAGGCAGCCTTGCCTTGTCCCTGATTTCAGTGGGATTAATTGAAGTTTCTCTCTGTTTAATTTGATGTTGGCTGTAGGCTTGCTGTATATTGCCTTTACTATGTTTAAGTAAGTGCCTTGTATCCCTGATCTCTCCAAAACTTTAAACATGAATGGGTGTTGGATTTTGTCAAATGCTTTTTTGGCATCTAAGGAGATGATCATGTGGTTTTTCTCCTCCAGTTTGTTTATATGGTGGGTTACATTCTGGATTTCCATATATTGAACCACCCCTGCATACCTGGGGTAAAGCCTACTTGGTCATGGTGGATGATATCTTTTATATTTTCTCGGATATCTTCTATTTTTTATTTAGTTTCATTTTTCTCCTTATAACTTCTAATACATTTTCCAAAACAATCTTCCTAAATTATTTTTTCAAACTATCCTTTTTTATGTTTTGCTTTTAATCTTATGTGCATTAGTGCTTTGCTTGCATGTGTGTCCGTGTGAGGGTGTCTGATGCCCTGGAACTGAAGTTACAGACAGTGCTGAGAATTTAACCCAAGTCTTCTGGAAAAGCAGCCAGAGCACTGCTCTTAATCACTGAGCCATCTCTCCAGTCCCCGCCCAATCTTTTGATTAAGCATGTCCTTAGCTTTTTCTATTATCTCATTATCATCATATTAAATAAAAATAGTCTTAAGGCTAACATTTTAGCCAGATGGTGCATGCCTTTAATCCCAACAGTTGGGAGGCAGAGGCAGGTAGACCTGTGAGTTTGTAGTAAACCTGTTCTACAGATCAAGTTCCAGAACAGTCAGGGCTATACAGAAGAACCCTGTGTCAAAAACAATCTGAGCACAGGGGTCTTCCCTGAGACCAATACTCCAACCAAGTAGCGTACATGGAGTTAACCTAGAACCCCTGCACAGATATAGCCCATGGCAGTTCAGTGTCCAAGTGGGTTCCATAGTAATGAGAACAGGGACTGTCTCTGACATGAACTGATTGGCCTGCTCTTTGCTCACCTCCCCCTGAGGGGGAGCAACATTACCAGGCCACAGAGGAAGACAATGCAGCCACTCCTGATGAGACCTAATAGACTAGGATCAGAAGGAAGGAAAAGAAGACCTCCCCTATCAGTGGACTTGGGGACAGGCATTTGTGGAGAAGGGGGAGGAAAGGAGGAGTTGGGAGGGGAGGAGGGAGGAAGCTACAGGGAAGATACAAAGTGGAAAAAGTGCAAATAATAAAAAAATTTAATGAAAACAAAAATAAAAAACAAAACAAAACAACCAAAAAAGGCTAATATTTTACTTAAGCCCGTATGCAGTTTTTATGTAATTTATTTCTTTCCTTAACTCTATTATTCTTTGTTATTAATTTATCTTTATTAATTACAATTTATTTTGTATCCCAGCTGTAGCCTCCCCCTCATCCCCTCCTAATCCCACCCTCCCTTCCTATCCCACCCTTCCTCCCTTTATTATTCTTTCTCCTTTGTTCAGTCAACCATTTTGATAGGTTAGATAAGAACTATAATTGCTTTTATGTAGGTATGCTTTCTAATGTTACTGTGAGTCAGTGTTGTTAGCTCTTCTTTCTGATTGATACATAAAGGGAAGAGAGACCTGTCCTTGTAGTTTAGATATGACTGATAGAAGGGAGGAGGATATGCTTTAAGAGGGAAAGATATAACCAAGTCCCAGAGAACGCAGTTAACTGTTAGTGTCTCATAACTCATCAAGAAATTCTTCAGAGATAAATAAGCATGAGGACCTGAGTTTGGATCAGAGCACCCAGGTAAAAAGCTGGTTCCGAGTGTTTGCCCCTGTAGCCCCAGAGCTGTGGGGGATGGAGACAAGAGGCTCACCAAGGCTTGCTGGCAGCCAGCCAACTATGGGTTCAGAGAAATAAGGCAAAATATCATAGAGTATATCCAATGTTTTCCTCTGGCTTTTGTAGATTTGTACATGTGCACACCACACACACACACACACACACACGTCTCTTCTTGTTTGGACCTCAATTCCCACATACCTTTTCCAGGGAACATAAACCCTATGAAGGGTACTGCAACTTGTAACCTACCAGCTATAGAGTTTGAGAAAAGAAAGAGCAAGAACAAACACTCAAATCTTGTCAATCTACAATTACTTAGTGTGTATCTTTACCTGCAATGTAAACTGATGCCATTTGTTTCCAGGACACAGGTATTCATTGTCCAAAATTAAAGGAAGTTGGTTCACTTTTAATTTGTCATGCAGATGTGATAAATACTTCTCTTCCCCAGGCAGCAGTCACCACCATGCCAGTCTGAGATAGCCTTCAGCTTTCCTGGAATTTTCTTAGAGGTTTGCCAATATTTCATAGATTATTTAATGTTCTTACATGGTTCTTCTGGACTAATACTGAAGTCAGGAATCTGTGTAACCCACACAAACTTGCCAGTCTTGATACTAACTTCCCTCTGCCATTTCACACATTACCTATTTCTAGAACTTCCATTTGTCCTATATTTAGTTCATGACCGTAATAAAATGGCTGTTTTGTGGTCCTGAATTTTTAAGTGGCTTTTTACATAACAACAGAGAACTGTAATATCCTTTGACTATTCCTCCACAAAACTTACCTTGTTCTGTGGTGTTGTTGAGTTTTTTAGTTAGTACCAATTGCCTAATTTGTTTTTCAGTAGCTGTTAACCTAACTGTACGACATCTACAAAAGTTTTATCACAGTAAATATGTTTCACTTCTGAAAGTTTTCTTGGTTGTATTTTTACCCATATATTTTTATTTCATCCTAAATTTTTTGTTTCAAAATATTATTTATTCATCTCTGCAAGTGTCCTAAACTATCTTATTCTGAATGATACTTTGGAAAACTACTGTTTTCTTTTCCCTTCCTCTTCTCACCTCTGTTTATGTCCTAGGCTACCTGGAAATGGCCAAGAATTAGGTCTTACCATAATAATTCAGCTTTCTGCCTAACTGGAAATGCTACCGATGGTTTTGTTGAGATTGTTGGCCTCAGAGTGCTGTACAGTATGGAGGCCATATCTCTGTTTTCTAGTCTGTAAATGCAACATGCTAATGAATAACTTTAGAAGTCTTTTAGCAGTAGCTTTTCAACCTCATATCATAACAGTAGATGCACTCTAGATTCTTTCTGTAAGTGGTGACTATAACTTTTATTCTCCATCTTTCACAGAGAACATTTGGTTTAAATAACAGCTATGTTTCTAGCAGCCAATGACAGATTCCCACCCTAAAGCTCAGAAAACCACTGTCCACCATCTTGGGTATCTGTTACATTTTTAACATTTCTGATTTCTAATGATGTAGCAGAAGCATATGTTTATTCCAACATATTGACAAGGGAATATTTTGTTTTATTACTTCTCAACATTAATTCAATGTTCTATCAACATACTCATAGCCACATAGGGTTTCTAGAAAGCAATACACAGAGTAAATCAAACTTTTGGTTGAAGAGTATAGAAATTAGTCACACACTTTGAAGATACTGAATTCTACAGAAAATATTTATATGGATAGGTATATGTGGGTAGGAATGAGATAAATTTCATCATTACAGAAAATAAAACAAAAATCGCATTGACATGAGGAACTCATTTATTTATTTATTTATTTTTAGGAACGTTACACAAAACCATATAAATTCCATATGTTTGCATGTATATATGTATATTTCATTTCAGCATATATATTTTACATTATATTTCTGTTATATAGCTTATAATATATAAATACATATACATAATAAAATTTGAGTTTTTATGCTTAATATCTATTTTACACCTAAAATTAAAACTTTAAATAATTTTAATACATTTTCCATTATAGTTAAAAATATTCCTCACTAAAAAGTCTTTACAAGATAATGCTTGATTGAAAGACCCTAATATATAGGGTTAAAATACTAATTTTAGTCAAAACATGTTCTATGTGGATAATTCTATTCTTCTTTTTTTGATAATTCCATTCTTAAATAAGAACCTAAACCAGTTTGCTAAATGACAAAATAGATAATATGTCATTAAGTTATAACTTTTTCAAGTAAGTATCCATAACAAAGTAACTATGTTAAAGTAACAAGATTTTCTTATCAAGAACTAAAAGAATTGGGGAAATAGAAAGTAATGGCTATTGGAATACCATGATATTATCTCTGCAAATATTCAACATGGGATACTAAAGTTAGTTGAAGCTGAAGCATGATTTGTATAATTTTAAACTGTCCTCCTCTAAGTGTTAGTTACAAATGAAAATATTATAGCATTAAATGGAGAAGTTTGGCTAATGTGATAACAATCAACATTACCTGGACTCCATTGAACTGGGGTGTCTCCACTGAACTCTCACATTTCATAGTGACAAATGCAGTAAATTTTACATTTTGTATCCTGACAGTAAAAGTACTATAGCCAGTGTTTTGACTTCTACACCATGTGCTTGCTGATACCCCAATGCCCTGGAGAGTGCAAAGCATCATATCTGTGCCATTCTTCCCAACTGACGCATAGCCTCAATCTAATCATGAAAAACAAAAACAATCTCAAATGCAGAGGCTTCTTCCTCCCTTGAACCCTTCAAAAATGTCAAAACCATGAAAGACGGGGCAAGGCTAAGGAATCACCACATATATTAGGGTCAAAGGACACATATCAACTAAATGCAGTGTGGGATCCTGTGTTAGATTTTTTTTCTATGACTTAAATCTTTCATTAAAAATACAGATTTATAGATGCCAAATTAAAGAGGTAACAGAAGCAGTTTGCCTAAGCTAGCTGGATAGTTTTAGTTCCTAAAGTATATATCTTGGTCTTTTTGCACATGATAATCTTCTAAGTTTTTTTTAATTATAGCTACAAGTACATGTGAGTGTTTCTGATACTATCAAATATCTTGTAAAGAGGAACTTTCCTGATGGAGAGTTAGAATTAATCTCAGCTGATGTACAAAGTTCTATCCAAATATAGGTAGCTCACAGCTTATATGAGTTGATAAAGAAATGTTCTTGGTGTTTTACCAGGTACAGCTGGCATGTTCATAAGAACTTGAAGCCAAAAATAGAGTATGTCATCATTTAACCCAGCAGTCTTAGGCCAGCAGTCAGTAACATTTTCATTGGCCTAAAGCAAAAATAAGGAAATCAGAATCTACAAACTCCTTTACTGTTGGACTATTTACAATAACCAAGTTCCAATATTACCCTAAGTATCTATCAGAGAGTGAACAGGTAAAGAAAATTTGGTAAAGATCTACAAAGAGACTTCATTCAGGCATCAAGAAGGACCAAATTATGTCATTTGTAGGAAAGAAGATGGAACTGGAGATCATCATGTTAAATAGAAAAGCTGGTCTCATAAAAATGAGTTACCGTGTTTTCTGTTATATGTGGAAATTTGGTGGGAAAGGCATGAGAATAAAAAGGATTGTGGAAGGAAAAGGCAGGGAGAGGATGATGAAGGGTATGAGAGTGGTAAAGACAATCCAAGTACATTATATGCACATAGAGATATAACTAAGTTCCATTTCTTTGTACAATTAACAGACATTAATCTTTAAAATGGAGGATCATCTGAGGTTGACCAGTCACTCAATTCCAGACAATCCCAGACTTCTTGTGGTCCAAACTAACAGTCCTTTACTTTATGATGGTATGTAAAGCAATGTTTAAAAATTAACAAATTCTTCATTCAACCATATTTTAACTTGAAAAATAGTTTCTCTCATGAGATTGTCTTACCATTTTACATGAAAATATCATTTCCCTTGTGAAATAATCATGATGTAAAGTGATAGGTTATATTTCATTTAATGCAGAACAATATTAACAAATCTAGGTCTCTTCTCTGTTGTGTCTGTTCACATATTTATATATGACTAAACATTGTGAAGTATACTGAGCAACCTTATTTGTGCAAGAAAGATACATACTTGAAATAAACAGTATTATCACTCAACTTATGGAAACTTATTTAGTACTAATGAAAGAATCCATTAGTTGTACTTGCTTCATCTATCCTCAAAATATTAAATAATATACTGAAGGTATCCATATGTCACATCTCTATCCCAAGTATTTTATTTTATTATTTTTACATATGATCTGAATTTCTAACTTTTCTTTTTATCCCAAGTATTTCAAAAGTACCATTAAGGTTTAGTATATTTCTGGCCACCAAATAACATCCAGATGGCATCACCAGGTATCAGTCATAAATCTAAGAATGAAGAATATATAAGCAAATAGTATATTAGGAAGTGTTTTGAGAAATATTTCTCTACTTCAACAATTCCAGATACAAATATTTTGCATCAACCACACATAGTGGTGTACACCTTTAATCCTAACACTGAGGCTGAGGCGTGTGAATCTGTGGGTTCAAGGCCAGCCTGGTCTATATAGTAAATTCCTGGACAGCCAGGACCACACAGAGAAACTCTGTCTCAAAAAAAGAACAAAACCCCATAAATATTGTGCATCTTGTGTCAAAGGAACGAGGACATACTTCGTGAGTCTAAATTAACACACGTTTGTTAAAGGGGAAGGACACATAGCTACAGCCTCATTAAAGAAAACTGACTTTCAGGGTGTAGTTAGTAGTATCACTGGCATTCACAAACAATAATGCCTCAGAGTCCATTTTTTCTTTGACTTTAGAATAAGAGCACCTAGAAAGGCTTTTGAGGGTTTTTTAAAAATTGTGTTAAAAGTGACCTAACTTGTTTTTCCACTCCAGTTCATTTTATGCATAATTTGTTAGAAATAGACCCTTTTCAACATTTATGGTGCTGTAGTGAACTGGGGCAGGGCAGGGGGGAGGACTACCACAAAGTCAATACTACCAGAAAGTGCTTCTCTTACGGATTCAAGAGTTTTTTTTTTTAATTTGGTGCCTTATTTTATACTTACTCTTCAAATTACAAAATAGTTTAAAAGTATAAAACTTCTACAGCATTTAACAAAAAATTATTTATACTACGTATTCTTTAGTTAAACTATAGAAGAAGTATTCTATTTATACCATAACTCACACTACTATATTTACTACTATAAATATACTATACTATATTTACTACTCTTTGATAGGAAAAGGATATTTATAATGCTCGAGAATTGAGACCTGTCTAAAACCCCCCAAAATAACCCTCAAGAAGCTATATCTAGCAATTCTGGAAACTACTTCTTTACTGAATTCTAGCTTTATGTCTGTTCTTACATATAGAAATTAATTGAATCCTTGTTTTAATTTATTTAATGTATTAAGTTCCTTGTTTTAATCTTCATCTTTTCTGTCACCATGAGTAAGAATCACCACTTTCACTGGGCATTTTCACAGTTATAGATGGAGTTCAAGCTGACTCAGAGATGATCTCCATTTGTCAGATACAAAACATAAAAATTTCTGAATAATAAACTCTATCTCTGCTTGCCATTTTTGCAGGCAGAGCCTCACTCTGTAGTCTGGCTGGCCTGGAACTCACAGAGATCCACCTGACTCTGCCTCCTGAGTTCTGGAATTAGAGGCATGTACCACCACTCTCAGGCAAACTAGTTCCCTTCCCTTTGCATGAATAACTTTCTTCTGGAAAACAATTTGAAGGTAAAATAGCCAGCTCTTTGTATGGAACTAAGTATTTCTCAGGCCAGGGCCAGTGAACTGCCATGGGAAACAAGAAAAAATGTCTCATTCATTTCTTGCCTCATACACATGAGAGGGAAATGCAGAATTTACACACAGTAACATTTCTTTAACAGAATTCCAAATGCTCACATAATCTACGATATATAATCAGGATACTAAGCTAAGGCTCAGTTTGAGTCTCCTATTTTCACCAAACTAGGCACTTCTGTTTCCATCAGAGTTACTGTCTACTCTTTCAGTGGGATGGTAGTTCTTTGAAAGCTGTCTATAACACCATGTTTCTCTTCTCTCATGAGGGATGTTAGCCAGAGTTACATATAGTCATTCCCTCTCCGGGCATGGCCCTCTGAACCCTGAGACCGATTTCTACTAGAATCTGGAGGCAAAGTAGAGTCATCCTCTGTTTTTACCTCTCCAGTGGCATGGGGGAATGGGAAATTGGGCATAAATCGCTTAAGAAAACGGAACTCGCTATTACCAGTCCCGGTGGCTGAGCACATATCATATGGACAAGGTTGGGATAAGGAACCATTGCCTCTTCCTTGCACCAAATTGTTAGGGAAATTACAGTCATCATAGAAGTGCTCTTGAATTGTGAATTTGTCTCTGTGTTTAATCTTCTGGCAGAGGTGTATAATAAAGATCACAGTAACAGAAAAGAGAAAAAGAAAAGAAAGCACAGCTAGAGATATGACCAAATATTTCGTGGTTGGATTTACCTTTCTAGAGTGTTTGGATGGATCCTGAAACTGCAAGTAAGGCTCGGAAAAGCCATCTACCAGCAGAATGTTCAGTGAGGCAGTCGTGGAGAGAGCTGGTTGGCCATGATCCTGAACAAGAATGACCAGTTTCTGCACCATAGGGTCTCTCTCAGATATCTGCCTCAGTGTACGTATTTCCCCGTTTTGTCTTTGAACAGAGAACAACCCAAGGTCTGTGGCTTTAAGAAGATGGTATGAAAGCCAGGAATTTTGCCCCGAGTCACCATCAACAGCCACCACTTTGGTCACCAGGTAACCTGCCTCTGCAGACCTTGGCACCAGGTCATTGCAGGGCAAAGTGCCATTCTGCAGTGGGTACAAGATCATTGGACGGTTGTCGTTGTCATCCAGGACAACCACTCTGACAGTAACTTGACTACTCAGTGACAGAAAACCCCCATCAGTTGCCTTCACCACAAACTGAAAATCTTGAATAGCCTCGTAATCCATGGTTCTTAGTGCATAGAGTTTTCCATTGTCTGCATTTATAGAGATGTAAGCAAAGACAGACAGATCTCCACTCTTTGGAGGCAGCAGGGAATATGTCACATGGGCATTTTCACCCAAATCTAGATCCTCAGCGTGGACCTTGCCAATAAAAATTGCAGGGCTGTTGTTTTCACGAACAGTCAAGATGTAGGAATCCTCCTGAAAGACTGGAGGATTGTCATTTATGTCAGATATTAGCACTTCAATCACAGTCTCTGTGGACAGGTTGGGTGGTCCAGTATCCACGGCAACAAGGGTAATGTTGTAATTGGAGACATCCTCCCTATCCAAGGTTCTGTCGGTGACCAGCGAGTAAGAATTCCGAAACGTGTGTTTGACTGCAAAGGGCAAGTCTTCCTCTTCTCTGAGAAAGCAAGTGATTTTTCCTCCAACTCGCACATCCCGGTCTCGGATACTGAAGAGGGCCACTACAGTCTGGAGAGGAGAGTCCTCAGGAAGAGGGCTGGACACCGAGGAGATCGTCACTTCCGGAGGATTGTCATTTATGTCCAGCACTTCCACCAAGACCTTGCTGTGGGCAGAGAGGCCTCCTCCATCTGTAGCTTGAATGTCAATGTCATATGTTTCTATCGTTTCAAAATCTAGGGGCCCTCGGAGTCGAACCTCTCCAGTTTGCGGGTCGACAAGAAACGTCCTGAGAACTACCTCTGGATTTTCAGCTAAGGAGTAAGTTATCTGCTTGTTGGAGCCCTCATCCATGTCTGTGGCAGTCACCACTACCACCAGAGAGCCATTGTGGCTGTTCTCTGGCACCTGAGTGCGGTACACCAAGCGAGAGAACTGAGGCACATGGTCATTGACGTCCAGGACAACCACGCGAATGTTGGCGGTGCCAGACTTGGGAGGGGACCCACCATCCACCGCTGTAATGGTCAAGTTGACTTCAGGCTGTGCCTCTCTATCCAGGGGATTATCTAACACAAGTTCTGCATATTTGGGACCATGACTTCGGAAGCGCGTGTGCAGATGGAAATAGCTGTTTGCATTTAGGGTGTAGTTTTGGAGACCATTGAGTCCCACATCCAGATCCTGGGCACTCTGCAGCGGAAAGCGTGAGCCCAAGGGGGTGCTCTCTGGTATCTTTAGAAGTGGCTCTTTGTTTAGAAAAGCTGGGGCATTGTCATTGATATCAAATACTCTGACTTCCACACGGAAGGACTGCAGTGGCTCTGCCAGAACAATTTCAAAGTGCAGCACGCACGGGTCAGCTTTGCCACAGAGTGCCTCGCGATCTAGTTTCTCCTTGACGAACAAATCTCCAGTCTTGCGGTGGAGCCGGAAATGCAACTTGTTGCCCTCGGCAACCAGCCGCGCTCCGCGCTCCGCCAGCTTTCCCACCTCCAGCCCCAGGTCCTTAGCCACATTAGCCACAAACGAGCCGCTCTCCATCTCCTCCGCCACCGAATAGCGGATGGTGGTCGCACCTCCCACAGACACACACCAGAGAAGGAGAAGAGAGCCCACCTGCTTCCTCTGCAGAGGCCTCCTGCGCGCAGCTCCCATGATTCTTCACTGCCCCCAGCTCGGTTGTGGGTACGCAGGCTTTCACCTTTGCCAACAGTAGCGCAAAAACCAGCTTCTCCTCTTCCAGCCTCTAACCCCAGCGTCACCAGAGGCTGGCTCCTCTGACTAGGTAAGCTGTTTTGCACTTGAAAGAAAATCTGCACTGAGTAACTTAATTCCCCAGGCCACAGAACGTATTAATAGGTATGTGATCATTCCGTAGAGTTGAGCAGAGGTTGGAAGTTTGTTGCTATAGCAACCATAGACTCTCCGTTGATTCCCTTTCCAGAAAAAAGTCCTTGGGAATTGAGAGGCTGGGAGGATGTGTGCTCACACTGAGGTCACGGTTGGTTGGGGCCACTGCAGCAATGAACAAATAGCGCGAATTAAAGCCACATTTCCACAGTCCACCTAGAGACCAAGGGAAAAGAAGAACAGACCCTGTCCTGGCCTCCGAAGTCCAAATGAAACGTGGGGTTAAGAGAGTGGAAGGGACAGGGTTGAAGGAGAGGTAACAGTGAAGAAAAGTGAACAGGCAGCTGTTCTTCAGGAACCCTGGGTCCTGTAGGAAGACACATCTTGGTTTGCACAAATCCATTACTTGGCCCTCAGGAAGCACTCTCTTATGATTATTTGTCAAGCGGTAATACTGAGCAGGCATGGTTTCTATGAATTGACACTGTGATGAGTGATTTGCATGCTTTATCCAATGTAATCTTGCAAGCGACCCTATGAGAAAGGCAATTTTCTGTCTTAAAAAATGAGGAAAGTGACAAGAGAGATTTTGTCACACCTCCAAGTTCCCCTACCTGGTAAACAGAAGTATTTGTTATGCGCTGTAGTTTTTCCTGATCTAAAATCTATGCACATAGTCAATACATTGCTTTATTTCCTGGGTCATATAGTGGATCCATTAAGTAAAAATTAATTTGAGAATTTAGATTTCAGAATAGGAAGGTGAGATCTGATCTTCCTAGAGTTTTTTTTAATGTAATTTATTTATTTTTATATCAATCACAGGTTAGGTACTTTGCATCCCAGGCGTAGCCCTCTCCCTCATTCCCTCCCACTTTCCCCATCCCTCCCTCATCTCCTCCCAGCCCCCTCCAAGTCCACCGACGGGGGAGGGCCTCCTCCCCTTCCATCAGACCCCAGATCATCTTGTCTCCTCCTACAGTTTTTTTTAAACAGATGAAACTGAAGTCCTGGGCTCCAGGGTTGGAGTTCAGTGATACATCTTTGCATAGTATGCACTAGATCCAGGTTCAGTCCCCAGTGCTACAAAGACAAAAGGTCCCAAATGCTGGCATATAAATTAAACCTGTCTCCATTAGTGCTTAGCGATTTAAACCTTAGGTGCTATACTAATGTTTGGTGTCATTTAAGAGAAGCCTAAACCATATTTCTCAGTGGAAACAGAGTGAATGAAAGCAGAAAGTATACAAAATATTAATCTGAGCATAGTGAAACATGACTGTAATTTTAGCCCTTAGGGGGGTAGAGGCAACAGTATTAGGACTACAAAGTTGCTGTACATGGTGATTTTAAGGTCGTACTGAGTACATGAGAGCCTGTCTCCAAAAATTAAAAATACACAAAATGTTATTATTTGTCATCATTAACAGCGCCTCCAATCTCTATCAAGCACCTTAACACCTGATGCAAATGTACACCCCTAAATTGATTGCTTTCTCCTCTCCTTCAAACAATAAAATATATACCAGATAGTCTTCTGACTCTAGTTTCTTTACTAGTTGTCTGAATGTGAAATTAATGGTGTTTATTCATTTCCATCACTTTATACGAATCTCATACTGTTGGTGGCAACAGAAATTCTGCTGTGCTAAAACAAAGTTGCATCCACTGACTTATTGCAAAAGTGAAAATTGCACAGCCCTTGAGACATGAGGGAAAGTCAGCAAGAAGTTATTATCAAGGGCACATGATATCTAGCTTTGTTGAGGTAGCCATTCCATTGGACCTGAGATGGTCATGTGTGTGCAAGTCATACTGGCTCGCTATTCTTTTTGTTTTCAGCAGACACCTGTTTTGCTTAGTTAAGCCTCCTGTTTTGCTTGGTTAATTTTCCTGTTTTGCTTGGATATGTTTACTTGGAAACCTATATAAATGGTTTACTGTGTAATAAAGATGGCACCTTGATCAGAGCACTTGGTATCACTTCTTCATGTTCTCTGTCTCTTTTAATTCCCAGACCCTTGTGCAGGTGGTTACTATTGGTGGTCCCTGGAGACTACAGGTGGTGCCAAAACCCCGGGATTGAACCTGACAACGAGGGACCTGCTGAGGACCACTGTGACTTAGGACATCCATTGGGCCAAAAGGAAAGCACATCGGTGATCGCCCATCAGCGAGAGTGCAAGGTAAGGGCCAGACAGCGCAATATGGGACAGAGCAATAGCAGGGGAGCGTTTATTGAAACGCTCAAACAATTACTCAAAACATGAGTTGGGTTTGAAAGTCGAACTCTTTAGGACTTTTTAAATCAAGTAGATGTTAATTGTCCCTGGTTTCCTGGCCTAAAGGCCTACCATTACCCACCTTAAGGGAACTGTGCATTCTCAAAATACTGAACAAAGTTCTCAAATGCTTACTTAGAAAAATGAGGAGGAAAATTCAGGAACTGTTAAACCTTTCATCATTAAAGGATTGCCTCTTAATTTATGGGGGAGAGAAACTTGCATATAAAAGACACACAGGGATTTTGAAAATGCTGCACATCCTGGACTAGTTACTGCATTTTGTATTCAGACGCCAAAGTTAACTAATTGCAAAGTTGATTTACTTTTTATTAATTTCTGTAGAGCTCCTATTTTAATGTATTTGGGGTTTTTTGGTCCATCCAAAGAGTAAATGTAGAACAGTCTACTGAACTGCAGTTTCTGAAATACGTTGTTTCTTCTGAAATAAAACTGAGCAATAGCTTGTTAACAGTGACCATCTTGCAGCTATGCAACTTTGAAAAGTCCAGATTTGCAGGTCTCAGTGCTGGGGCCAAAGTGACTCTGTCCTACTTCACTGTGCTTTGCGTTTCCAGACAGTTTTCCCATGTTTGGGTAAAATGTTTAGCAAGTTGTAAACTTAATACCTTATGAAAAGGGTGAAATAAACACTTCTGCAGTGGGACTGGGAGTAATTTGAGGGACATTTTATATACTTTTAAAAATCAGAATTTAATTGGGATGCCAGATTTCTAGCAATTTGTATCATTAGTTTTCCAGATAATCTGGAAGTTAGCATTTGATAAATTGATTTTTTTT
>CM053764.1:7526664-7544898 GCA_028658305.1 Pachyuromys duprasi
TATAGCAAAGTATTAATGCAGATATTAAGACTCACAATTAAGCCCTTGGCAGAGGGCGGGAAGTAATAATAAAAATAGGGGAAGTTAGTAAGATTTGGGGAGAACAAGAGCTCCATAAAGATCAAACTGAGCAGGGCACAGGGGTCTTATATGAGACAGTTTCTCCAACCAAGGACCATATATGGACATGGCCTAGAACCCCTGCTCAGATGTTGCCCATGATAACTCATTGTCACTGAAGACCCTAAGGGAAACAGGACTGTTTCAGTCTTGAACTTGATGGCTGACTCTTCTACCCTCCCCCATACATGCCAGGGAGTAACAGCCTGGCTAGATCCCAGGGGAGGACATTGCAGCCAGCTCTGAGGAGAAAAGATGATCTGGAATCAGATGGAAGGGGAGGAGATCCTCCCCCGTTGGTGGACTTGGAGGGGGCGGGGAGGAGATGAGGGAGGGTTGTGGAGGGTGGGAGGGAATGAGGGAGGGGGCTACGCATGGGATGCAAAAAACCTAACCTGTGTTTGAAATAAAAATAAATAAATTTATTTTAAAAAAGTAAAAAAATATATATTAGGATGAGTTTTAAAGTGAATACTCAGACTCCAGTACTTTGCCTTACTAATCATCTAAAATTATATCATGCTGTGATATTGGTTTAAATAATAACACCAAAATAATCTTTGGGCTAATAATAACAATACACAACCCAGCAGCTTATTTACTTATAATATACTACAACAATTTGTTTAATAAGAAGCTTCACAACCCAATAATTCAACATCTTTTATTCTATTCTTAATCCTCTAAACTAATCTGGTTTCCTCCCAGCATACATCTCAGAGATTCTTGAACTTTGTAGCTTTCCTTGCTGTACCTCTTCTCCTGGTCCCTCTTGGACATCTTCCAGTGCCTGGATCCCCTGTTGTTTCCTCTAACTCCTCCTCTCCTAGCTGGCAGGAAGTCCAGCCCTATTCTCTCACCTGCTTAGTGATTGTCTATAAGCTGCTTTATTGGCATATCAGGGGACAACTAGGGAGCAGTGTTTATACATCATTGACCCAGAAATTTCTCAGAACAAGGATTGCAGCCAGATACCAGATATAGGGGGTTTGGAAATCAGCATTTGACTTACTCAATAATCTTATGCCTACCGTTATCAGATAGGATGCAGGGTATTATTTCAATTTTCTTGTACCTGTTGCTACATGCCATAGTATGTGACCAACTTTGATGAAAGTTCCATGAACTGCTAATTTAAAAGTATATTTCCTTTTTAATTGAAAAATAGATTCTTCTGTCATGCAATACATCTCAACCACAGATTCACCTCTCTCCATTTCTCTCACCTTCCCTCTCCCTGAGATTTATTCCCCTCTCTTTCCTCTTCAAAAAATACCAGGACTCTAAGATATGATAGCCAAACAGGACACAACAAGATACAAGCAAAATTTTTATCATGTTTGAATGGAATGTTCTGTAGGTGTCTCTTAGGTCCATTTGACTCCAGCATTTCTGTTTTTAGTTTTTGTCTTAATTACCTGTCTACTGATGAAAGTGGAGTGTTGAAGTCACCCACTATCACTGTTGAGGGTCAATATGAGATGTTAGCTATGGTAGTGTTTCTTTATGAATGTGAGGGCCCTTGTGGTTGGTGTATAAATATTTAGAATTGTAATATCCTCTTAGTAGATTTTTCATTTGATTAGTATATACTGTTCTTCCCTGTATCTTCTGATTGGTTTTGGTTTGAAGTCTATCATGTCTGATATAAAACAGCTTATACCTGCTTGCTTCTTGGGTCTATTTGTTAAAAATCATTTTTTTAATCCTTTTTACCCTGATGTAATGTTTATTCTTGATGATAAGGTATGTTTAGTAGAAAGGTACATCTTATTTTCTAAGCCAATCTGTTAGTCTGTGTCTTTTAGAATTAAACACATTAATATTAAGTTATTGAGCTGGGTGGTGGTGGCACACACCTTTAATCCCAGCACTCCAGAAGCAAAGGCAGGCAGATCTCTGTGAGGTCAAGGTCAGCCTGGTCTACAAAGGGAGTTCCAGGACAGCCAAAAAAAATCAAAAAACAAAAACAACAACAACAAAAATCCCGTTTCACAAAACCAAAATAAAAAGTTATTATTAGCAGTATTAAACATTAAGAGTAATTTACTGATTCTGTTACTTTTTATGGTGGTATGAGTACCACCTCCCCCCCCACCACCACCATTTTTTATTTTGCTGTTTTTGGAGTATGTGTTGCCTATGTCTTCTCAGGTGTAGGGGTTGTTTGTTTGTTTGTTTGTTTGTTTGGTTGGTTGGTTGGTTGGTTGGTTGGTTGGGTTTTGAGTTTGGGGTTTGGGGTTTTGGTTTTTCAAGACAGGGTATCACTGTGTAGCCGTGACTGTCCAGGACTTGATTTGTAGACCAGGCTGGCCTCAAACTCACAGAGATCTGCCTGCCTCTGCCTCCCGGAGTGCTGGGATTACAGAGGTGTACCACTGTGCCTGGTGTAGTTAACGTTTTTAGACAGAAGTTTTCCTTTTAGTGCCTTCTTTAAAGCTAGATTGGTAGATAAAAATTGCTTAAATTTGATTTTATCATGTGATGTTCCTTTCACCATCATTGTGGTTGATAGTTTTGCTGAGTATAATAGTCTGGGCTGTCATTTGTAGACTTCTAAGCATTTGTAGATCATCTGTACAAACCCTTCTGTCTTTTAGAGTATCCATTATAAAGGTGAAGTTTTATTCTAATAGGTCTGATTTTATGTTATGTTGCTTTCTTCCTTTGTAGAATTTAATACCCTTTATTTTCTGCAATTTAGTGTTGTGATAATTATGTGTCATGGGGAATTTGTTTTCTTATCTTGTGTATTTGGTTTTGTGCTTCTTATACTTACGTAAGCAACTCTTTCTTTACATTGAGGAAATTTTATCCCATGATTTTGCTAAAATACTTTCTCTGACTTTGACTGGGCTTTCTCTCTTTACTTTATTTCTGTTATTCATAAGTTTAGCTTTTTCATTGTGTCCCAGATTTCCTGGGTATTTTTGGCTTGAACTATTTTATAGCTAGCATTTTCTGTATCTGAGTTATCCATTCCTTTTCTTTATCCTGCCTTGCCTTTAAAAACTGATTTTCTCTATATCACATGAACCTTATATTCCAAAAAAGGAGAAAAAACAGGCTGTTGCTGTGAAAGCATTGCATAAAGTGCAGGGCAAATGTTATATTATACAAATAATTTAAATATTTTATATATGAAAATCAGCAGATTAATTTTTATTATATATACTCTGATTTTAATTATTTCATTTTACTTGTTTCATTATATTGAGATTCACATATATAAGTGTACATATGTGTGTACTATCTTTTTCCTGAAAAAAGTTACAAAATAGAAATGCAAAAAATTAAGCCATTTGGTTAAAAAAATTAAGTGAATCTTTAGGGGCATTATTTTTTCAGTAATTGTAAATTTTATCTGATTTTTTATTTGATAACTCCCAGTCTTCCTGAGAATCTTTTCTTTAAATAAAATGTTGTTAATTTTTAAGTTTCAGCAAAAACAAAATTCTCTCTTCAATGTCTGTTGCTGAGGTCTACCTCTCAGGTTTTTGTTTGATATCTTAAGTTTTTAATTTCTATTTTTTATTTCAGTTTGGTTTCCTTAGTGAATGTATTTCTTTGTTAAATTCTACTTGCATATCTTGCAATGTTTTCATTCATTCAACTGTTTGGTTTTCACAGTTTTCATTAAGGCAGTTACTCCTCTTTTGTATACATTTTAATTTTTTATATTAATTAGAGTTTGTTCATTTTTTAACTCAGCTGTAACCCCTACCCTCATTCCCTCCCAACCCCACCCTCCCTCCCACTTCTCTTCCCATGCCCCTGTCCAAGTCCACTGATAGGGGAGGTCCTCCTCCCATTCCCTCTGACCATAGCCTATCAGCTCTCACTAGGACTGGCTGCATTGTCTTCCTCTTTGGTCTGCTAAGATTGCTCCCCACTCAGGGAGGGGTGATCAAAGAGCCATCCATTGAGTTCATGACAGAGACAGTCCCTGTTCCCCTTACTAGGGAACCCACTTGGATACTGAACTGCCATGGGCTACATCTCTGCAGGAAATTTAGGTTATCTCCATGCTTGGTCCTTGGAACATCAGTCTCAGAAAAGACCCCTAGACCCAGATATCCTGGTTCTGTTGCTCTCCTTATGGAGCTCCAGGTCTTTTTTATCTCCCCCTTCATTCATAAAATTCCTTGCCCTCTGCCCAAAGTTATGGTATGAGTCTCAGCATCTGCTTTGATACCCTGCTGGATAGAGTTGTTCAGAGGCCCTCTGTGGAAGGCTCCTGTCTTTTTCCCTGTTTTCTCCCTCTTCCAATGTCCATCCTATTTGCCTTTCTGAGTGTGGATAATCAATTCACTCAGCGTCCTCCTTGCTTAGCTTCTTTAGGTGTACAAATTTTAGTATGTTTATTATATATTTATGTCTAATATCCACTTATAAGTGAATATATGCCATCTGTGTCTTTCTGCTTCTGAGATACCTCACTCAGGATGATCTTTTCTAGTTCCCACTATTTGCCTACAAATTTTATGATTTCCTTGTTTTTAAATGCTAAGTAGTATTTCGTTGTGTAAATGTACCACAATTTCTGTATCTGTTCCTCCATTGAGGGACATCCGGGTTCTTTCCAGGTTCTGGCTATTACAAATAAAGCTACTACGAACATAACTGAGCAAATTTCCTTGTTGTGTACTTGAGCATAATTTGGATATATGCCTAGGAGTGGCATAGCTGGATCTTGAGGAAGCACTATCCCTAATTATCTGAGAAAGCACCAGATTGATTTCCAAAGTGGTTGTACAAGTTTACATTCCCAACAGCAATGCAGGAGGGTTCCCCTCTCTCCACATCCTCTCCAGCATTTATTGTCACTTGAGTTTTTTATCTTAGCCATTCTGATGAATGTAAGGTGAAATCTCATGGTCATTTTGATTTGCATTTCCCTGATGACTAAGGACATTGAGCATTTAAGTGTTTCTCTGCCATCCAATATTTCTCTATAGAGAATTCTGTTTAGCTCTGTACCCCAGTTTTAATTGGATTGCTTGATTTGTTGCTTTTTAATTTCTTGAGTTCTTTATCTATGCCCTATAGCCAACATCAAACTAAATGGAGAGAAACTTAAATCAATCCCGCTGAAGTCAGGGACAATGCAAGGCTGCCCACTCTCTCCATATCTCTTAAAGTCTTAGCTAGAGCAATAAGACAACTAAAGGAGATCAAGAGGATTCAAATCAGAAAGGAAGAAGCCAAAGCATCACTATTTTCAGATAATATGATAGTATACATGAGTGACCCCAAATTTTCAACCAGAGAACTCCTTCAGCAGATAAACACTTTCAGCAAATTGGCTAGATACAAAATTAACCCAAAAAAATCAATAGCCCTCATGTATATGAAAGACAAAAGGTCTGAGGAAGAAATTAGGAAAACTACATCCTTCACAATAGCCACAAATAACATAAAGTACCTTGGTGTGACTCTAACCAAGCAAGTGAAATACCTGTGTGAAAAAAACTTCAAATCTCTGAAGAAAGAAATTTAAGAAGATATCAGAAGATGGAAAGATCTCCCATGTTCATGGATTGGTAGGATTAACAGAGTGAAAACGGCCATTCTACCAAAAGCAATCAACAGATTCAATGCAATTCCCATCAAAATACCAACACAATTCTTTACAGACATTGAAAGAACAATTCTCAAGTTCATATGGAAAACAAAAAACCCAGATTTGCTAAAACAATCCTCTACAATAAAAGGCCTTCTGGAGATATCTCCATCCCTGATCTCAACTGTACTGCAGAGCAATTATAATAAAAAACTGCATGGTACTGGCATAGAAACAGAATGATGGATCAATGGAATCGAATAGAAGACCCAGAAAGAAACCCACACACCTACAGATACTTGAGCTTTGACAAAGACGCCAAAACCATACAATAGAAAGAAGATTGCATTTTGAACAAATGATGCGGTCTAACTGGATGTCTACATGTAGTAAAATGCAAACAGATTCATATTGGTTGTGAGCCACCATGTCATTGCTGGGAATTGAACTCATGACCTTTGGAAGAACAGCCAGTGTTCTTAACCTCTGAGCCATCTCTCCAGCCCCATAACTTTATTTTTATAAGTCTATTTTTATAACATAAATTTGGGAATAATGATTTCTCCACCAATTCTTTTACTGTTCAGTGTGGAGAGCTGCTTTTTTTTTTTTTGTCATGGTGCTTACTTATTGAGCTCTTAGTGGAAAATGTGTTTTCACCCTGGAGACAGGGATAAGCAGGATTTTTTGCCAAGTTCATTTCCTTTTGTTTGTGTGAGGATCACACAGACAGGTGGTTGAGGTAAACAAGTTTGACTTCTGCATGAACCCCTTCATTGTATCAAGGTGCTTTGCTCTATAAAAATGGGATTTTGGGAATAAACTGCTGTGTGACAGTTCTACTCTTAAACAGATCCCATTGGTAGTGTGTTGGTTTATTAATTTTTCTTTCGATCCTCACTCCCCACTCAAGAACTGTTCAACTCTTCCGGTGGGCTCTAGAAGTTTGGCGCCTGAACAAAAACTTGAGATATGGAGAAGCAGTGAAAAACACTGTAGGTGTTGTTGAGCTCGGATCATAAAGTAAAGAGAAAAGGGCACCATGAGTAAAATATGAATTTGGGACAAGGCAGTAGCCTCATGTTTGTATTTTTTATAGAATTTAATTAGAAATAGTCTGTACATGCAGCACAGGACTGAGAATGTGGAACTTTCAGGGTTTGAGAGAACGAGGAAAGAAAGATGGTAGGCTTCAAGACAAAATGAGATGAAACCATTGGCTCCTCCAGAAGAGTTATATGTCCCTCCTAATGATAATAATTTCTTGTTAGGAGAAGACTTTGAGGATGACTTAGATTCTGATGAGGTTGCAGAGTTGGAGGAAGAAGCAGCTAAGCATTATTCGGAGCGATAACTTCCAAAAAAAAAAAAAACTTAAGCCTTGGCAAAAAGAAATTAAAAAGTTGAAATGGGGCTTGGAATAAATAAACAGAAAATTTGGAGCATTTACTACTAGGGGAAATGAGGCTTAATCCCCCACTCCAACTCCCTCATTGATTGCAGGCTTAGCCCCTCCTCCTGGGATGGCTACAGTTGCTGGAACTCAAAAGACAAAAGGGGACCTTTTTCTTTGTCCACTGTGCCAGAAACTGTATCCCCTTTACAAGCTTCTTGGATCAAGGTTTAGTAGTTACACCAGAAAAGGTGCAGGCAGAGACATTTTATTTGTATTTGGGACATAAATTATACCTGCAGACTATTATGCCTCAGAAAATTCAATTAAGGAAAGACAACCTAAAAATTTTGAATTATTTTCAAAAGTTGTTAGGTGATATTAATTGGCTTAGAACCCATTTGAAGTTAACTACAGGAGAGCTGAAACCACTTTTTGACATTTTAAAAGGAGAGGCTGATCCTTTGTCAAAAAGGGAACTTACCAAAGAAGCTCATGATGCTTTGCAAAAGATAGAAACCCTGGGCTTTTTTTTTTTTTTTTTTTTTTGGAAGAGGGACTCTTGATGATTGCTGCTATTTCCTTGAAGGATATAGGACTATTCAATCTATTTACCTGATCTTGATTTAATTTTAGTAAATGGAACCTATCAAGAAAATTGTCCATTTCATTCAGATTTTCAAATTTTGTGGCATATAGGCTTTTGTAGTAAGATCTAAGGATTGTTTGGATTTCCTCAGTATCTGTTGTTATGACTCCCTTTTCATTTCTGATTTTGCTGATTTGGATAGTTTCTCTCTGCCTTTTAGTTAGTTTGGCTAAGGGTTTGTCTATCTCATTAATTTTCTCAAAGAACCAGTTCTTGTTCTCATTGATTCTTTGTATTGTTTTTTGTTTGTTTCTTTCTTTCTAATTCATTGATTTCAGCTCTGAGTTTATTTCCAATCATCTACCCCTCTTGGGTGTGTCTGCCTCTTTTTTTATCTAGGGCTTTTAGGTGTGCCGTTAAATTACTTGTATGAGATGTCTCCAACTTCTTTCTGGAGGCACTTATTGCTATGAACTTTCCTCTTAGCACTGTTTTCATTGTGTCCCATAAGTTTGGGTAAGTTGTGCCTTCATTTTCATTGAATTTTAGGAAGTCTCTAATTTTTTTTTCATTTATTCCCTGGCCAAGCTATTATTAAGTAGAGAGTTGCTTAGTTTCCATGAGTATGTATGCTTTTTTGTTATTTCTATTGTTGTTGAGGTCTTTTTAGGCCATGGTGGTCTGATAGGATACAAGGGATTATTTCAATCTTCTTGTACCTGTTGAGGCTTGCTTTGTGCCCAACTATATGATCAATTTTTGAGATGGTTCCATGAGGTGGTGAAAAGAAGGTATACTCTTTTGAGTTTGGGTGAAAAGTTCTGTAGATACCTATTTTATTGCCATTTGATTTACGACCTCTGTGTCATTATTTCCCTATTTAGCTTCTGTCTAGAGGATCTTCCCTTGGTGAGAGTGGATTGTTGAAGTCTCCCACCACTAAGGTGTTGGGATCGATGTATGATTTCATCTTTAATAATGTTTCATTTAGGAATGCAGGTGCTCTTGTATCAGGGGCATAGATGTTCAGTATTGTGATGTCCTCCTGGTGGATTTTTTCTTTGATGTGAATGAACTGCCCCTCCTAATCTTTTCTGATTAATTTTGGTTGAAAGTCTATTTTTTAAATTTTAGGATAGCTACTCCAGCTTGTTTTCTGAGTCCATTTGCTTGAAAAACATTTTCCTAGCTTTCTACTCTGAGGTAGTGTTTATATTTTTTGCAGAGGTGCATTTCTTGAACGCAGCAGAATATTGGATCCTGTTTCTGCAACTATTCTGTTAGTCTGTGTCTTTTTATTGGAGAATTGAATCTGTTGGTTGATAGGTAACAGTGACCAATGAATGTTAGTTCCTTTTATTGTGGAGTTGGTGGTGTTACTGTATTTCTATGCTTGTTTTCTTTTAATTTTTTGTTGTGAAGTTATCTATATCCTGTGTTTTCTTGGGTATAGGTGTTTTTGTTGGATTGGAGTTTTCCTTTGATATCTTCTGTAGGGCTGGGTGCTTTGTAGATATTGTTTAACTTTAGTTTTATCATGGAATATTTTGTTTTCTCCGTCTATGTTGATTGAAAGCTTTGCTGGGTTGGCATCTGTGGTCTCTTAGAATCTGTATGACATCTGCCAAGGCCTTTCTGGCTTTCATAGTTACTGTTAAGAAGTCTGGTGTGATTCTGATAGGTGTACCTTTATATGTTAAATGGCCTTTTCCCTTGCTGTTTTTAATATTTTTTCTTTGTTCTGTAGGTCTAGTGTTTTGACCATTATGTGATGTGAGGAGTCTCTTTTCTGGTATAGTCTATTTGATGTTCTGTAGGCCTCTTGTAAGGTTATTGACATCTCTTTCTTTAAGCTGGAAACATTTTCTTCTATTAGTTTCCTGAAAAGCTTTTCTGGACCTTGGAGCCTGGAATCTTCTTTTTCATCTATTCCTGTTATTCTTAGATGTTTATCTTTACCTGACTTCCTTGATTTCTTGGATGTTTTGTGTTTGGAAATTTTCTAATTTTACTTTTTCTTCAAGAGATGTATCATTTCTGCAAGTGTGTCTTCAGCACCTGAGATTCTCTCTTTCATCTCTTGTATTCTATTGGTGATGCTTACTTGTTGTTCCTGATCTTTTCTCTAAGTTATCCAGCTCCAGGATTTTCTCTGTTTGTGTTTTATTTATTGATTCTAATTCTGTTTTCATGTCTTGCACCATTTCCTTCATCTGTTTGAATGTGGCTTCCTGTCTTTCCATGATGTCCTCTATTTTTTTTGTTTGTTTCCTCTCTAAATGCCACTAATTGTGCCTCTTCCTGTGTCTCTATTTGTTTGGCTGTATTTGCCTGTATTTCTTTGAGAGCTTTGTTCATTTCCTGTCTATTTGCCTCATTGGTGTGGCTATTTTTTGAGAGATTTGTTCATTTCCTCTTTATGTCTCTAATAACTGGATAAGCATAGCTTTAAAATAATTTTCCTGTGTTTCCCCATAAATTAAAATATCCATTGGTTTTTGGGGTTGCTGGTGAAGTCATGATGTCCTGATTTTTGTTGGATGTGTTCTTACACTGACCTCTAGTCATTTGCTTATTCATAACCCTTGCTGTTTGTTCCTGGAGTCTGTACTTCAGACTGGGTCCATCTTTCTCAAGTGTCTGGAGTATTCATCAGGGAAGATGAGAATGGTCCACCAGTTTGAGAGTGTGTGTTGGTGTTTCATCTCTAGCTAAGGGAGGAAGGTCGCAGTGCAGATGCACAAGTGCTGGCGAGCAAGCGTAGGCATGTGCATGGAAGTGTGCCTTGAAGGACAGGGTGCTAGAGAGTGTAGATGCCTGGAATGTGGGGCTTAAGCACAGGAAGGGGGTGTGGGTGCTGGTGCTATTGGCAGGCGAAATGCGCATGCACAGATTCCCTGACTACCTCAGTGGCCAACAGGCCTGTCATACTGTCCTCCTGGCATTCAGATCTATCTAGGCTCCAGGAGTTGTTTGCCTGGACTCCACTGGTAGACCCACAGGACACTGTCTTCAATGTTGAGAATGCTGTCCCAAGAATCCCTATGTTGCCCACAGTGGGGCTGTGGGTGGGAGTGATCCCATGTCTGGGTGTTAGTGTAGAGGGACCCTGGATCTGGGGCTCTGCATGCACTCACTTGAAGGTCCACTCACTTTCTAGCAGGCCTAATCGGAAAGCACAGGGGTTCTCCCTGTTCTCTACTCTCAGATTTGGGCCTGCAGGGGCAAATGCGAGTGTGGGAGATCTGTCAGCTCAGTGGTGCTGCAGCTGCAGAACTGGGAGGCCAGTACAGTTGGCAGCTGCGAGGCCTTGGGGAGTCTGAACAGCTGCCTGTGGACATGGGAGGCCCATACAGCTGGCCGCCCGCAGCTGAGGAACCGGGAGGCCGACCTCTGCTGTCTCAGTTACCACGCAGGAAATTCTGTGTTAGGAGCAGCAGGCACTGTGGGCCGCCTCCTCCAAGGAGGGAGGCCCGTCAAGGGGAAGTGCAGGGGGGTTGAATATTTGCCACTCTCAGTCCCCGGAGATGTTCCTGGGTGGCCTGGATCCAAATGGTCTCAGCTCACGGGTTATCCCCTCTCACCCAGGAAGCCTCAATGTTGATGTTCTGGCTTCAGCTGACCCACCATTCACCAATTTCGGAGTTTTGGATCCTCTGCCCCTCAGATACAGGGTACACTGGTCCAGCCATTTTGGATCCCGGATCATATTTTCTAGTTCCATCCATTTTCTGCAAATTTCATGATGTCCTTGTTTTAATAGCTGAGTAATATTCCATTGTGTAAATGTACCACAGTTTTTTATCCATTCTTCAATTGATGGACATCTATCTAGGTTGTTTCCAGTTTCTGACTATTATGAATAAAGCTCCTAAAACATAGTTGAGCAAGTATCCTTGTGGTATGGTGGAGCATCTTTTGGGTATATGCCCAGAAGTTGTATAGCTCGGTCTTGAGGTAGAAGTACTCCCAGTTTTCTGAGAAACCACCAGATTGATTTCCACAGTGGTTGTAGAAGTTTGCACTTCAACCAGCAAGGGAGGAATGTTTCCCTTGCTCCACATCCTTGCCCGAATGTGTGGTCATTTGAGTTTTTTATTTTAGCCATTCTGACTGGTATAAGATAGAATCTCAGAGTCATTTGATTGGCATTTCCATGATGACTAAGGACACTGAACATTTCTTTAACTGTTTCTTGACCACTAGAGATTTCTCTGTTGACAATGCTCTGTTTATCGATACTTTGACTTCATCCTTTCCAACTTGTATCCCTTGATTTCCTTTCGTCGTCTTGTTGCTCTAGCTAGAACTTCTAGTAATATGTTGAACATACATGAAGAGTGTCTTGTCCGTGTCTTGTCCCTTACTTTAGTGAAACTGCTTTAGTCTCCATTTGGTGTTCTGTTGGCTATTGGCTTGCTTTATATTACCTTTCTGTGCTTAGGTGTGGGCCTTGTATCCATGATCTCTCCAAGAATTAACATAAAAGAATGTTAGATTTTATCAAAGGCCTTTTCAGCAGCTAATTAGATGATCATTTGGGCTTTTCCTTCAGGTTGCTTATATTGTGGATTACATTGATGGATTTTCATATACAGAACCATCACTGCATCTCTAGGATGAAGCCTACTTGATCATGGTGGATAATCGGTTTTTTTGGTTGGTTGGTTGATTGATTTTGTTTGGTTTGGTTTGGTTTGGTTTGGTTTTCTTTGTTTTTCTTCTTTCTTTTTTTTTTCTTTTTTGGTTTTTGGTTTTTGAGACAGGGGTTCCTCGGGTAGCTTTGGTGGTCCTGCACTCGACTTTGTAGAACAGGCTGGCCTGGAACTTACAGAGATCTGCCTGTCTCTTCCTCCCAAAGTACTGGATTACAGGCATGTGCCATCACACCTGACTAGATGATGTTTTTGATGTATTCTTGGATTTTGTTTTGAGTACTTTACTGGGTATTTTTGCATCAATGTTCATAAGGGAAATTGGTCTGAAATTCTCTTTCTTTATTGAGTCTTTGGGTAGTTTAGGTATTAGAGTGACTGTGGCCTCACAGAATGACTTTGGTAATGTTCTTTTCCTATTTTGTGGAATAGTTTGAGTAGTATTGGTATTAGCTCTTCTTTGAAAGTCTGGTAGAATTCTGTGCTAAAAAACATCTGGTCCTGGGCTTTTTTGGGGGGGGGAGGTTGAGAGACTTTTTATATCTGCTTCTATTTCCATAGGGGTTATAGCACTATTTAAATTATTTACCTGATCTTGATTAACTTTGGTAAGTGGTATATATAAAGAAAATTATCCATTTCATTTAGATTTTCCATTTTTGTAGAGTACAGGCTTTTGAAGTAAGACCTAATGATTCTTTAGATTTCCTCAGTGTCTATTGATAGTTCCCCTTTTCATTTTCAATTTTGTTAATTTGGATAATGTCTCTTTGATTTTAGTTAGTTTGTCTATCTGGTTGATTTTCTCAAACAACCAGCTCTTGGTTTTGTTGATTTTTTTGTTTCTAACTTATTGACCTCAGCCCTGAGTTTGATTATTTCTTCCCATCTACTCCTCTCAGGTGTATTTGCTTGTTTATGTTTTAGAGCTTTCAGGTGTGCTTTTAAATCATAGTATGAGGTCTTTCAAATTTCTTTATGAAGGGACTTAGTGCTATGAACTTTCCTCATAGCACTGCTTTCATCGTGTGTCATAAGTTTGGATTTGTTGTGCCTTCATTTTCATTGAATTCTAGAAACTCTTTAATTCCTTCTTTATTTCTTCCCTGACACAGTGGTTATTGAGTGGAGAGTTGTTTTGTTTCCATGAGTTTGTAGGCTTTCTATTGTTTCTGTTGTTGTTAAAGTCCAGCTTTAATCCATGGTGGCCTGAAAAGATACAGAGATTATTTCAAATTTCTTGTATCTGTTGAGGTTTGCCTTGTGACTGACTGTATAGCCAATTTTAGAGAAGGTTCTGTGAGATGCTGAAGAGGTATATTCTTTTGTGTTTGGCTGAAATGTTCTGTAATATCTGTTAAGTTCATTTGATTCATAACATTGGTTAGTTTTGTTATTTCTCTGTTTAGTTTCTGTTTTGATGACCTGTCCTTTGGTGACAGAGGGTGTTGAAGTCTACCACTATTAAAGTGTGGGGTAAGATCTGTTATTAAAGCTTTAATAATATTTGTTTTATGAATGCCCCTTGCATTTGAGGCATAGATGTTGAGAATTGAGATGTCATCTTGGTGAATTTTTCCTTTGATGAATATGTAGAGTCATTCTCCATCTCTTTTCATTAATTTTGATTGAAAGTTTATTTTATTCAATATTGTAATGGATACTCCAGCTTGCTTCTTGGGTCCATTTGCTTGGAAAATCTTTTTTCAGCCCTTTACTCTGAGGTAATGTCTATCTTTCTTGCTGAGGTGTGTTTTGTGTATGCAGCAGAATCATGGATCCTGTTTTCACATATTCAGTTAGCCTATGTCTTTTTATTGGGGAAAAATGAGTCCATTGATGTTGTAAGATACAAATGACCAATGATTGTTTATTCCTGATATTTTGATGTTCTTGTTGGTTGTGTGTGTGTGGTGTGTGCATGCGTGCGCTCCTGCACAGCTCAGATCTTCAGTATCAATTTTCAAGTAACTGCCCATCTTGTTTTTAAAAGAATAAAATAAAATTTAGGAAATCCAAGATGGCAGCTGCAAACATGCAGGGTTCTAAATAGCAGTTCAGCAATGAGAACAGAGTGACCGCAGGGTGTACTTTGGGCCCCAAAGCCTCAATGTTTGTTTTTCTCAGATGAGAAAATTCACAGGGAAGCTGGAGGGTCCATCTTCAGGCCACCTGGCTAATAATGAGAACAATTCCTGGACTCCCGCCTGGCACTGTCACAGTCCTAGGCCACCCTCTCAAGCCCAGCATCTGTGGATACCTTGCAGCTCTGACCTTGGGTGCTCGCTTTCACTGTCCTTTGAGTTAATATCTTCTAGTACTGAGAGGTGAGTCTCCAAACCCAGGAGCCCACTCCCATCATCCTGTGAACACCTTCATAGATGCAGCAGCTAGTGGGACTCACTCTAACCATCCTGTGGAGGGGATACCTTCCAGTACTAGGGTGGGGCTCCATTCTGCCTGACCCTCAACTGCCTGGCTTACCTGAGTCAGAAACAAAGAGTTCAGCACAGAGAGTGGACCCAGAGGAGCTTAGCCAGGCAAGCTAAGGATCCAAATCCCATTATATGCCATCTCAAGGAAGCCTATAAGGCACTAGAACAGTGGACATCTTTCCGAATGTGCCTGAGTTACCTGGTATACATGGGTCACAAGAAGTGAGCCAGCAGAGACAGTAAATCCAAATGAGGTGAGTTGGGCACCGAACCAAAGCCCATTGTCCTCCATCTTGAGGATGACTGTGTGATGTTGAAACAGCTCTAGCCTCAGAGATCTTTCTGTCTGCTCCCCAGCTACCTGGCCCACCTGTGTCAGAAAAAGTGAGCCCAGCGCAACCAATCAAGCTAGCAGAGCTGAGCCAAACACAGGACCCAAATCCCATTATCCACCATCTCAAGGAAGCCTGTGGGGCACTGGAACAGCTCTAGGTTCAGAGATCTTTCCACCTGTGCCTCAGCTACCTGGAACATCTCGGTCATAAACAAAGAGCCAGCAAAGATAGTGAGCTCAACAGAGGCCTCTCCCTTCCTTAGCTGCATCTGAATACCCAGCATCTATTCTTCAGGCCCCTGAACATCTCTCATCTTCCTGTAGACTAGTCCAGACTCCAGAGACAAGTGGACCTAATCTGCAGTACAGGATCCAGGAACAGTGAAGGCTACAGACAACCAGATGGTTAGAAGCCAGCATAAGAGTACAATCAACAAAAAACAGGACATCATGTCTTCACCAGAATTCCCCCAAAATCAATGGATAGTCTAATGCAGCTGAAACACAGGAAAATAATCTTAAATCTATGATTATGTAATTATTAGAAGAACATAAAGAGGAAACAAACAAAAAGTAGAAGCCATCATGGACAGACAGGAATCCACAATCAAACAGGTGAAGGAAATAAATAAAATCTTTCAAAGCATAAAAATGGAATTAGAATGAATAAAGAAAACACAAACAGAGAAAATCCTGAAGTTGGAGAACTTAGAAAAGCGATCAGGAACCACAAAAGTAAGCATCACCAACAGAATTCAAGAGGTGAAGGAGATAATCTCAGGCGCTGAAGATACAATTGCAGAAATCTATACATCTCTGAAAGGAAACATAAAAGTAGAAAAGTTCCTGACACAAAACTTCCAAGAAATAAAGGACACCATGAAAAGAACAAACTTAATAATAGGAATAGATGAAAAAGAAGACTCCAGCCTCCAAAGTCCAGAAAATATTTTCAAGAAAATCATAAATGAAAATCTCAACCTTAAGAAAAAGATACCTTTTAACATACAAAAGGTTTACAGAACACCAAATAGACTATACCAAAAAAGAAATTTCTCCCGCCACATAATAATTAAAACACTATTCTGCAGAACAAAGACAAATATTAAAAGTGGCAAGGGGAAAAGGCCATGTAACATATAAAGGGAGACCTATAAGAATCACACCAGACTTCTCAAGAAAGACTATGAAAGCCAGAAGAGACTGGGCAGATATCATGCAGACACTAAGAGACCACAGATGCCAACCCAGACTACTATACCCAGCAAAACTTTCAATCAACATAGATGGATAAAACAAAATATTCTATGACATAACTAAATTTAAACAATTTATATGCAGCAATCCAGCCCTACAGAAGATACTAGAAGGAAAAATCCAACCCAAGGAGATCAACTATTCCCAAGAAAACATAGGATAAAGAAAAGATCACATCAAAAAAGCAAAAGAAAACAAGCATAGAAATACAGTAACACCACCAACTCCACAATAAAAGGAATTAATACACATTGGTCACTAGTATCTATAAACATCAATGGATTCAACTCTCCAATAAAGACACACAGACTAACATAATGGTTGTGGAAACAGCATTCTGTGCTGTATTCAAGAAACATGCCTCTGCAACAAAGATAAACACTACCTTAGAATAAAGTGCTGAAAAAAAGGTTTTCCAAGAAAAGGGATCCAAGTAGCAAGCTGGAGTAGCCATCCTAATATCTACTAAAATAGACTTTAAACCAAAATTAATCAAAAGAGATGGATAGGGACACTTCATTCTCATCAAATGAAATTTCCACTAGAAGGACATCACAATCCAGAACATCTATACTCCAAACACAAGGTGTCCTGCATTTGTAGAAGAAACATTATTAAAACTTTAATCACACATAGATCTTAACACCTTAATAGTGGGAGATTTCAACACCCCACTCTCACCAAGGAACAGATCATCTAAACAGAAGCTAAATAGGGAAATAATGACACTTACAGAGGTCGTAAATCAAATGGACCTAATAGATGTCTACAGAACTTTTCACCCAAACACAAAGGAGTATTCCTTCTTCTCAGCACCTCTTGGAATTGTCTCCAAAACTGACCATATAGTTAGGCACAAAGCAAGCCTCAACAGATACAAGAAGATCGAATTAGAATTAGAATTGTAGCCTATCACACCACCATGGTCTAAAACTAGACCTCAACAATAACAGAAATAGCAAAAAGCCTACACATGCATGGAAAGTGAACAACTCTCTACTCAACGACAGCTGGGTCAGGGAAGAAATAAAGAAACTAAAGATTTCCTAGAATTCAATGAAAACGAAAGCACAGCTTACCCAAAATTATGGGATACAATGAAAGCAGTGCTAAGAGGAAGGCAGTAAGTTCCTTCATAATAAAATGCAAGACATCTCATACAAGCAACTTAACAGTACACTTGACAGCTCTAGAAAAAAAAAAGAATCACTAGAAAAAAACATACCCCAAGAGGAATAGATGGCTGAAAATAATCAAACTCAGAGCTGAGATCAATAAATTAGAAACAAAGAGAACAGTATAAAGAACCAATGAAACCATGAGCTGGTTATTTGAAAAGATCAACAAGATAGGCAAACCCTTAGCCAAAACTGAACAGAGAGACACTATCCAAATCAACAAAATCAGAAAAGAAAGGCAGGACATATGACAGGCATTGAGGAAATCCAAAGAATCATTAGATCCTACTTCAAAATCCTATACACAACAAAATTTGAAAGTCTAAATGAAATGGACAATTTTCTTGATAGATTCATTTACCAAAGCTGAAACAAGATCAGGTAAATAAAAGAAATAATCTTATATTCTCTAAAGAAATAGAAGCTATCATTAAAAGTCTCCCATGCGCAGATATTAAGACTCAAGATCAAGCCTCTGACAGAGGGCGAGAAGTAACGATAGATCTGTGGGAGGTTGTTGAGACTTGGGGAGAACAAGAGCTCCACAAAGTCCAAACTGAGCAGAGCACAGGGGTCTAGTATGAGACGGTTTCTACAATCAAGGACCATGTGTGGATGTGGCCTGGAACCCCCGCACAGATGGGGCCCATGATAGCTCGGTGTAGGACTGAAGACCCTATTCAGGGAAACAGGGACTGTTTCAGTCATGG
>CM053764.1:7544998-7564940 GCA_028658305.1 Pachyuromys duprasi
ACTCTTTGACCCTCCCCCATACAAGCCGGGGAGTGACAGACTGGCTAGATCCCAGGGGAGGACATTGCAGCCAGCCCTGAGGAGTCAGGATAAGCTGGGGTTGGATGGAAGGGAAGGAGGTCCTCCCCTGTTGGTGGACTTGGAGGGGGCGGGGAGGAGGGAGATGAGGGAGGGAGTGGGAAGGTAGGAGGGACTGAGGAAGGGGGCTACGCCTGGGATTCAAAGTACCTAACCTGTGATTGAGATAAAAATAAATAAATTTAATAAAAAAAAAGATGTAAAAAAAAAAAGAATAGACTAACAAAAAAAAGTCTCCCATGCAAAAAAAAAAGAAGAAGAAGAAAGAAAGAAAAAAGAGAAGAGAGAAGAGAAAAGGAGAAAAGAAAAGAAGTCTAGGACCAGATTGTTTCAGCACAGAATTCTACGAGACCTTCAATCGCTAATACCAATACTCTTCAAACTGTTCCACAAAATAGAAACAAAAAGAACATTACTAATTTCATTATATGAGGCCACAGTCACCTTGATACCTAAACTGCACAAAGACCCAACAAAAAAAGAGAAAGACCAATCTTGCTTATTAACATTGCCACAAAAATGTTCAATATTCACAGACAAAATTGAAGAACACGTTAAAGGTATCACCCACCACAAAGAAGTAGGCTTCATCCCAGGCATGAAGGGGTGACTCAATATATGGAAATCCATCAATGTAATCCACCATATAAACAAACTGAAAGAAAAAAAAACACACAATCATCTCCTTAAATGCTGAAAAAGCATTTGACAAAATCCAACACCTGTTCATGTTAAAAGTTTTGGAGAGATCGGGGATACAAGGCACATACCTAAACATAGTAAAGGCAATATACAGCAAGACTATAGTCAACATCAAGCTAAATGGAGAGAAACTTAAATCAATCCCACTGAAATCAGGGAAAAGGCAAGGCTGCTCACTCTCTCTCTGTATCTCTTCAACATAGTTCTTGGAGACCTAGCTAGAGCAATAAAAGAAATAAAGAGATAAAGGGGATACAAACCAGAAAGAAAAGAGTCAAAGTATCACTATTCAGGGATGATATGATAGCATACATGAGTGACCCCAAAAATTCTACCAGAGAACTCCTTCAGCTGATAAATACCTTCATCAAAGTGGCTGGATACAAAACTAACTCAAAAGATCAGAAGCACTCCTGTTTACTAAAGACTAACAGGCTGAAAAAGAAATTAGTAAAACAACACCCTTCACAATAATCACAAATAACATAAAGTACATTAGTATGATTCTAAACAACCAAGTTAAAGACCTCTATGAAAAAAAGAAAACTTCATAGTCTCTGAAGAAATAAACTGAAGAAGAAATCAGAAGATGAAAAGATCTCCTATGCTCATGGATCGGTAGGATCAACATAGTGAAAATAGCAATCCTACCAAAAGCAATCTATAGATTCAATGCAATTCCCATCAAATTACCAACACAATTCTGTATAGAACTTGAAGAAACAAGTCTCAATTTCATGTGGAAAAAACAAAAAATCCAGAATTGCTAAAAAAACAACCCTGTACAATAAAAGATCTTCTGGAGGGATCTCCATCCCTGATGTCAACCTGTACTACAGAGCAACAGCAATAAAATAGGCATGGTACTGGCATAGAAACAGACTGGTGGATCAATGGAATCAAATCAAAGACCCGGAAATAAGCCTACACACCTACAGATATTTGATTTTTGACAAAGAAGCCAAAATGTACAATGGGAAAAAGAGATAGCACCTTCAACAAATGGTGCTTGTCTAACTGGATGTCTACATGTAGAAAAATGCAAATAGATCCATATTTATCACCCTCCATAAAACTAAAGTCCAAGTGGATCAAAGACCTCAACATAAAACCAGACACACTAAATCTGTTAGAAGAAAAAGTGGGGAAGAGCCTTGACCTCATTGGCACAGGAGACAACTTCCTGAAAAGAACACCAACAGCACAGGCTCTAAGATCAACAATCAATAATAGGACCTCGTGAAACTGAAAAGCTTCTGTAAAGCAAAGGACAAATGTCAACAGAACAAAATGACAGACTGGGAAAGGATCTTCACCAACCCTCTATCTGACAGAGGGCTGATATCCAGAATATATAAAGAACTCAAGAAATTAACAACAACAAACCAAATAATATAATTAAAAGTGTGGTACAGAGCTAAACAGAGAATTCTCAACAGAGAAACACTTAAAGAAATGCTCAGTGTCCTAAGTCATCATGAAAATGCAAATCAAAATGACACTGAGATTCCATGTTACTCCCATCAGAATGGCTAAAATCAAAAACTCAAATGACAACACATGCTGGAGAGGATGTGGAGATTGCTGATGGAAATGTAAACTTGTAAAACCACTTTGGAAATCAATCTGGTGCTTTCTCATAAAACTGGGTATAGTGCTACCTCAAGACCCAGCTATATCATTTCTGGGCATATGTCCAAAAGATACTCAATCATACAACAAGGACATTTGCTCAGCTATGTTCATAGCAGCTTTATTCATAATAGCCAGAATCTGCAGACAACCTAGATGTCCCTCAACCGAGGAATGGATACAGAAATTGTGGTACATTTACACAATGGAATACTGCTTAGCTATTAAAAACAAGAAAATCATGAAATTTGCAGGCAAATGGATGGAACTAGAAAAGATCATCCTGAGTGAGGTATTCCAGCAGAAAAACACATTGGTATATACTCACTTATAAGTAGATATTAGCCATATAATATAGTATAAACATAATAAAATCTACAGACTTAAAGAAATTAAACAACAAGGAAGACTCTAGGGAAGAAGCTTAATTCTCATTCAGAAAGGAAAACAATATAGACACCAGAAGCAGTAGAAGAGAGGAAACAGGAATGGAGCCTACCACAAATGTCCTCTAAAAGACTACAACCAGCAGGGGATCAAAGCAGACTCAGAGACTCACAGCCAAACAGTGGACAAAGCACAGGGAGTCTTATGGAAGAAGGGGAATATAAAAAGACCCAGAGGGGACTGAAGCTGTAAGAAGACCAACATAGCCAAAAAAAAAAGAAAAAGCAGGACCCAAGGGAGACTACAGAGGCTGAAGCATCAACCAAAGACCATATATCTCTAGACTATCTAGACACCCTGCTCAGGTGTAGCCCATAGACAGCTCAGTCTCCATGTGGGTTCCCTATTAAAGAGAGAAGAGACTGTCTCTGACATGAACTCGGTTGCCTGCTCCTTGATCACTTCTCCCTGGTGGGGAGACCTAGCCAGTCCACAGAGGAAGAGGATGTAGGCAGTCCTGATGGGACCCGATAAGCTAGGGTCAGACAGTAGGGGAAAAGGACTTCTCCTATCAGTGGACTAGGGAAGAGGTTAGGGGAGGAAGAAGAGAGGGTGGGGCCAGGAGGAGATGAGGGAGGGGGCTACAACTGGGATACAAAGTAATCAATTGTAAAGAAGAAGAAATAGCTTTTAATGCAATATATTCTGAATATGACTTCTCCTCTCCCAGCCCCTCCCATATCTTTGCCACTTCCCCACCCACTCAAATCCACACACTTTCTTCTATCTCTCATTAGGATACAAAGAGGCTTATAAATAATAATAATAAATAATATAAGATTTTTTTAAAAACAGAACAAAACAAACAAGCAAGCAGAAAAAAAAGAGCCAAAGAAAAAGCTCAGGAAACATAGATGCAGAGACACACACATTCACACTCACAGAAATCCCATTAAAACACAAAGCCAGAAACCATAATATATGCAAAGGCAATAACAAAGCATTATTAGACAACCTCCAAAATGTCATTGAGTTCATTTTATATCAAGCATCTACTGCTGGGCATGAAGACTGGTCTTAAGGGTGGTTTGTATAGTCCTCAGACTCCACTGGAGAAAACTAATTTTTCATTCATAAGTGGTTATCAACTGGAGATAGCTTCTTCATTAGTGATTTGGCCACAAGGCCACATCCCACTCAACACTGGGACCTTATTAGGCCTAAACCTATTCATTCTGCCACAGTCTTTGTGAGTTGATATGTGCGTCAGTCCTGTTGTGCTTAAAAAGCCATATTTGCTTGGTGTTCTCCTTACCCTCCGGCTCTTACAATCTTTCTAACTTGTCTCCCACAGGGTTCCCTGAGTTCTGAAAGTAGAGAATTTATGGAGACATTCCATTTTGGACTGAGTGTTCCAAGGTCTCTTACTCTCTGAATATTTTCCAGTTGTGAGTTTTCATCCTGTTTTTTTTCTTGCTTTCTTGCTTGCTTTCTTTTGTTTTTTTTTTTTACTTTTTATTAATTACACTTTATTCACTTTGTATCCCCCTCATAAACCTCTCCCTCCTCCCCTCCCAATCCCACATTCTCTCCCCCTTCTCCACACATGCCCCTCCCCAAGTCTACTGATCTGGGAGGTCTTCCTCTCCTTCTTTCTGATCCTAGTTTATCAGCTCTCATCAGGAGTGGCTGCCTTGTCTTCCTCTTGGCCTGGTAAGGCTGCTTCCCCATCAGGGTGAGGTGATCAAAGAGCAGACCAATCGGTTCATGGCAGAGACAGTCCCTCTTCCCATTACTAGGGAACCCACTTGGACACTGAACTGCCATGGGCTACATCTGTGCAAGGGTTCTAGGTTTTCTCCTTGCATGGTACTTGGTTGGAGTATAAGTCTCAGGAAAGACCCCTGTGCTCAGAGTTTTTGGTTCTGTTGCTCTCATTGTGGAGCTCCTGTCCTCTCCCTATCTAACTGTTTCCCACATCTTTCATGAGATGCCATGCACTCTGTCCAGCAGTTGGCCATAAGTCTCAGCATCTGCTTTGATAGTCTGCAGGGCAGAGCCTTTCAGAGGCCCTCTGTGACAGGCTCCTAACTTGTTTCCTGTTTTCTTCTTCTTCTGATGTCCATCTGCTTTGCCTTTCTGGTTGGGGATTGAGCATTTTAGCCAGAGTCCTCCCTCTTGATTAGTTTCTTTAGGTGTACAGATTTTAGTAGGTTCATCCTGTATTATATGTCTATATGAGTGAATATATACCGTGTGTGTCTTTCTGCTTCTGGGATAGCTCACTCAGGATGATCCCTTCCAGTTCCCACCATTTACCTGCAAATATCATGATATCTTTGTTTTTTATTGCTGAGTAATATTCCATTGTGTAGATTACCACAATTTCTGTATCCATTCCTCAGTTGAGGGCCATGTGGGTTGTTTCCAGCTCTGGCTATTACAAATAAAGCTGCTACAAACACGGTTGAGCAAATGTCCTTATTGTGTACTTGAGCCTCTTTTGGATGTATGCCTAGGGATCTAACTGGATGTCTACATGTAGAAAAATGCAAATAAATCCATACTTATCACCCTGCACAAAACTAAAGTCCAAGTGGATCAAAGACCTCAACATAAAACCAGACACATTAAATCAGTTAGGAGAAAAAGTGGGAAAGAGCCTTGAATTCATTGGTACAAGAGACAACTTCCTGAACAGAACACCAACAGCACAGGCTCTAAGAGCAACAATCAATAAATGGGACCTCATGAAACTGAAAAGCTTCTGTAAAGCCTTCGTGAAGGCCACTGTCATCAAAACAAAATGACTGCCTACAGATTGGCAAAGAATTTTCACCAACCCTCTATCTGACAGAGGGCTAATATCCAGTATATATAAAGAACTACAGAAGTTGAAAAGCAACAAATCAAGTAAGCCAATTCAAAAATGGGGAACAGAGCTAAACAGAGAACTCTTGATAGAGGAATATAGAATGGCAGAGAAACACTTAAAGAAATGCTCAACGTCATTAGCCATCAGGGAAATGCAAATCAAAATGACCCTGAGATTTCACCTTACACCCACCAGAATGGCTAAGATCAAAAACCCAAGTGACAATACATGCTGGAGAGGTTGTGGAGAAAGGGGAACCCTCCTCCACTGCTGGTAGGAATGTAAACTTGTACAACCACTCTGGAAGTCAATCTGGTGCTTTCTCAGACAACTAGGAATAGCACTTCCTCAAGATCCAGCTATATATCCAAAAGACATATATCCATAAGGCATATATCCAAAAGAGGCTCAAGTACACAATAAGGACATTTTTTTAATATATGAGCTCTCACTGGCCTGAGGCTCATCAGTTTGGATAGGCTGTTTGCCTAACTAGGAAGCACCATGGAGCCATCAGACGCTGGCTCCTAAAAGTTGGGGTCACAAGTGCACACATGCCAGCTTTTTATAAGAGTGCTGGTAATCAAACTCTGACCATCATGCTTTCGCAGCAAACATTTTGCCAACTGAGGTGGTGTGTTGTTGTACTTCATTATGTGACAATAGCTATCCTGTGTATATGTTTTATTTTACTGTGTAAAGAAACTGCAGAACTTAAGACTTACAAACCTTAATTATCTAAGCATGTACTTCTTACAAGGAGAGACATTCCCCACATACCTCAATACCATTATCAGACTCAGAAAATTTAACATAATTACAGTACTGTTATCTAACTTATTTTAAAATTTCACCAGGTGTCTCAATCATGTTCTGCTATCCAGGTGACAATGGGGGGAAATTGTATTGTTTTCAGTTGTTGTAGAGGGTGTGATGTCCCTGTGACCACAGGTGAGCACTGGGGAAACCATGAATGTTAAATATGCATTGTCTGTTCAGTGAAAGAGATGTAAACCTGTTTTCTGTATTTAATTGCCTGATGATCAATGCCATCTGTAGGACCAGGCTACACCTGAATCTCCCAGATTATTATGCTTTTTCTAGACTCTTCCTCCCTAGACATTTATCTTGAACATTGTTTCTCAGTCAATAGAACCCATATTTATGGAAGAGGTCATATGTTCTTTGTAAAGAGTTTCAATGTAAACATTTCTTAAGCTTTGCCATACACATGGGATTGAATTACTTATCATCAGAAAAACTTTTTTCCAAAATTGTGCTTTGCTTAAATATGCCTAAAATAAACTGCTTGGTGTCAAGCTCTAGGAGTATGAACAAAGCCAGCTACTGGAACATGTTGAACCAGACTTTTTTTTCTTGCCTCATGCACTTTCTATGTTGGCTGTGGTGTTTACAGAGACCCCACACACACACAATTTTGTTTTTTCTTTCTTTATTGTATTATATGTACTTAATATGTATTATATTTTATTATTATATGATTTTAAATTTATGTAAAAGAACCTTGGTATTATAATACTATTACTTGGATGCTGTACTGGCTATTTTATGCCAACTTGACACAAGATACAGTTGTAAAAGAGACTACCATGGCCTGGTAGCCCTGGGATAGCAGTCTGTGGAAGCCAGGAGGAGCAAGCTTCTCCCTCCAAGTTTCAGCCCTGTTTAAGATCCTGTCTTGACTTCCTTCAGTGATGGACTACACTGTGGAAATGTAACTCAAATAAACCTTTTCCTCCCCAAGTTGCTTTGGTCATGGTGTTTCATCACAGCAATAGTAACCCAAAGTAAGATGATATGGTTTTTGAAAGTTGCAGTAACTAGGACAGGAAAACATAGTGATTTGTGCCACTAACTAAAGGTCAAAAGGATCAACATGGTTCTGCATCCATCATAAGGTCATAGCCAACACTCCTTTGACAGAAGACAGGTTAACACATGAAAATCTAATGAATTCCTTTAACTAAAATTGTATGTGACATGGAAGCCATTGGAAATTAAGTCCCAAGATCCAGGGATTTTTTTTAATGCTTTCTGACATCTGGAAACGTGACTGAACAAAAATGATATTGTCTAGTGGTAATAGAAAGAGGTAAACCTAGTAGGCCTTGTCCAGATTTTTCTTTGCCTATGTGGTATTTACTCTTTCTGGGGCTAAGGCTGGCACTTATTAAATGAAGGTTTTATGCACTGTTTACTATTAAATAAAGTAGGGCAGAGGTTTTTTGGTTTCGTTTGGTTTGGGTTTTGGGTTTTTTAGTTTGGTTTTTTGTTGTTGTTGTTGTTGCTCCTCTTATACAGAAAACCTGTAATAATGCTTGTAATGATACTTATCATGGTCTCTGAGGAAGGGAATTTTTTCTCCATGAACCACTACAGAAAGCAGCATTCTCATTTCTATAGCTTGATTTGGGGGGAAAAAGAGGGTAAAGACTAAAGAAAAAAGAAAGTCACAGAGATTGTATAACTAAAGTCTTCCAATCTTCCTCAGTTTGAAGTAGTCAGTATTCAGTGTACTTTAGGATGTTGTTTACTGAGCCCAACATGGGATAAAAACTGTTTTGCTTAGATATATAGTATAGGATAAACATACTAAAATCTGTACACCTAAAGAAGCTAAGCAAGAAGGAGGACCCTGGGTAAGATGATCGATCTTTACCCAGAAAGGCAAATGGGATGGACATTGGGAGAGTGAGAAAACAGGGAATAGGACAGGAGCCTACCACAGAGGGCCTCTGAACAACTCTACCCAGCAGAGTATCAAAGCAGATGCTGAGACTCATAGCCAAACTTTGAGCAGAGTGCAGGGAATCTGATTAAAGAAGGGGGGAGATAGAAAGACCTGGAGGGCACAGGAGCTTCACAAGGAGAGCAACTGAATCAAAATATATGAGCACAGGGGTCTTTTCTGAGACTGATACTCCAACCAAGGACCATGCATGGAGATAACCTAGGACCTCTGCACAGGTATAGCTCATGGCAGCTCAGTGTCCAAGTGGGTTGCTTAGTTATGGGAACTGGGACTGTCTCTGACATGAACTCAGTGGCTGGCTCTTTGATCACCTCTCCCTGAGGGGAAAGCAGCCTTACCAGGCCACAGAGGAAGACAATGCAGCCAGTCCTGATGAGACCTAATAGACTAGGGTCAGAGGGAAGGGGAGGAGGACCTCCCCTATCAGTGGACTTGGAGAGGGGCATGGGAGGAGATGAGGAAGGGAAGGTGAGCTTGGGAGGAAATGTGGAAAGGTGCTACAGCTGGGATACAAAGTGAATAAACTGTAATTAATAAAATATAAATAAAAAGTTAAATTTTAAAAACTCTTTTACTCTTAATGTGTTCTGCAAAACAGTATTTCCTACTTATAAAATTAGTTCAGAATTAAGTTTATTCTAATGTTTAAGGAAAATGAATTAACTTATTTTTATTTATTTACTTCAAAATCATAGATTTAAATGTTCCTTAAATTGTTTGAGAATTTTGTCATTATTTTTTAACACCATTAAAAATATACTAACTATAGTACTGGAGACTCTTCTCCCATGTATTGTTTCTGTTGTTGTGTTACACTTTAGTATGTTTAATATTTGTTGTTGTTCTAATTTAAATAAACAGTAATGTCTGGGATACTCTCTGATTTTTGCTTATATGTCTACTGCTTAAAACTGAAAAAATCCTATTTAAGGAACAGATGTACTTTAAAATATTGAAGTCACACCTGCAGTTTTAAATTTCACTACTATATTAGAATTCTATTCTTCTATTGTGTTCTTTTATGTGTTTAATATTTCTGGGAGAATTGTGGCAGAGGTTGGGTGCTTTGGGAACATATTTCTGGCAGCTGGACTTACTGCAGCTGCTTTTGGTCTCTCATCTGTTGCTTTATATGACAATGTCTCTTATTGTTTAAAATGTGCTTGTGAATATAATGTTTCTTTTGTTCATGGTAAGTTAAGAAGCTGTAATACAGAGCAGTACCATCAATAGAGAAGGTTTTCATTACACCCTCATTTTAGGCTAACGGCTTTGATGCCTTTATTCCTGTTTTGCCTTCCTATTGGTGGTACAAACTATCCTGGCTTTCCAGGAAAGCCGGGTGTGTTTGGAAACCTCCCAATTTGCTCAAATGAAGACTAAAATAGCAGTTTATTTCCTTAAAACACTCTGATAAACTTCTTAATTAGGGACTGAAATTAATCCTAAGTTCAGTGTGTGAGTTTTGATTAAGGTTAATATTTTTTAGAGTAAAATGTGTTTTACCCTAGAAGCAGAAATGATAACTGCTATGTTCTGAATTAAGGCTTAAATGTAGAAACCTCTATAATAATACCAAATAATAACTATGTTATCTGATATAGATGAGTGTTCCTCCTGGATGAATCTGTATTTTTATTTTGTGAATAATGTATGTGTTTGAAATAATATTCGTTTGGATCTTAATTTGCTAGGACTGGCTTTTTCACTGTAACCCATATATCTGAACATATAATAGTCACTGTTTCAAAAGATGGAAAGAGTTGTACTATGGTAATTGGGAAGAAGAGGTTACCATGAGATACACAAAAATTTGATCATCAGGTGGAATTCTGACTTCATAATCTCTAAGTGCTATAGCCACCTTTACATATATTTTCATTTTTCAAAAGTGGAATGAGGCATGTAATTCTATTTCTCCCAGGTTTTGGTACATATTAAGCAGTCTGTTTGTACAAAGTGACAAAGGAACTTCACTCATCTGAAGGGCGATACACACACACACATTGATACTGATTCTGTGTAGGATAGTATAAAATACACAGATTTTTTTAAGCGTATCGAAAGTTTCTTGTTCCCAACATTCTCATAAACACTGTATTTAGAAGAAAATAAAAACAATGAAATTTTCCTTCTAGAATATCAATTACTTTTTACCACGTTTAAAATATAATCACTATTTAAATTTTCCCAAAACTGACTTCAGTGAGGAGAAACACTCAGTTAAGTTTCTTTTAAAGTATTTGACCATCAAGATAGTTTTCTAAGCATTTGTTTTATTTTAATATTTCAGTTAATGTTTCTAAATTATTGTGAAGATACTTTAAAATACATAGTTAATAAAAGATGAGTTGGAAAATGTGTGGCAACATTTATTTAAACATGCTTGCAGGTAAAATTTTGAGGGCTGGTTGTGAGAGATCATTCTTTAAAATCTACATTATTCTATCCCGTAGATTGCTCTAAAAGGTAGGAGATCTCAAAAAGACCGACTACTGAGGATTAAAATTCTTCTAATTTATGTTTTCAGAATTTTAAAGTAATCTTGAAGTATTTTTGAACTTCATTAACTCGCCTTTCCTCATCTTCCAGCACTTTCCTAATCAAACACCAGGTGGCAGATGGAACCACTCTTTAGAGCACGCCCCCGACACCGCCCTACCGGAAGCTGTCATGAAAAGAAACTCTCCGTGGCCACGCCTAGAGTTCAGCACCCCAGATGCGGACAGCGACACCGCCCAGTTGAGTCCCATGACTCGCTGCGGAGATTTTCACCTGACAAAGGAACTGGCCAATCCTAACCGTTTCCAAACGCCGCGTGATCGACCAATCTACAATGCCTGAGGTAGAGGGGGTGATGGAAACCCCTTGATTTGGGGCAATCAGACTGGCAGATGAATCAGCTGACATTAACTGATACCATGCATTGCAATATCTAGTCATTTGGGGTTTTTTTTCTCCCTCCCCTCTTTTCTCATTGGGATATAAGTGTCTTATAAATGCTGCCTTGCTGAGGGCAGAAGTTTCATTACCTAGCCTCCGCGTGTTGGTTTATTCCGATACGTAAGACTGCAAAGGCGGTGCAAAGCTCTGTGAGTTATGGAAGCCAGGGCTTCGTTTTGTAGAAGGCCGTCTGTCAGCTTTTTAGAAATCATTATGAGAACGGACTGGTTTTTCTCGTTTTCCAATTAATTAATCTTGAAAGCACAAACAGAGCTGTCTTTTTGTTCACATGAAATTACTGTCTTGGACAGAGACACCAGCCTGAGGTGTGTTCTAGAAGTAACGGCTGGCTTAAGTTATTTTTCCAGTTGCCTAGCGACCAGTTAGACAAAAAGCTCATTGGGGAGATTTTGATTAGCTTTTTAGAATAAATGGAACCTAAGAGTAAATGCTCAGGATAGCATATTATTAGGGGCTAGGAATTAGAATAAGAATATGATTCATGGTAAGTAAATAGATCCACAAATGGACAAAGTCGAGTTTCCGTCGCTATTTACCTGTATTAAACGAATTACCTCCTCTGCACAGTTGTTTTTTGGCTACGATCATTCACATCTTTAACCAGCAGAGGGCGAGTCGGCTGCAGTTTTCGGTGCTCGAACACACTCCTCCCTTTCTCCCTCCCTCCCTTCTGTCCCCAGAAATTAATTTAGCACCAACCTCTTCAAATATAGAGCAAGCCTAGGAAGGTGTAGTGGAAGGATCGCAGCACACAGAGCTTGGCTGAGTGCCCGCCCTTGTCAGCCTTGGATACAGGGCTGCTCTGTGCTCTTGACAGCATTAAATCTTTGCCCCAGGCTGCAGAAAGGATTGTCTCAGTTGCTGCAAGATGGGGCAAGGAAAAAGGGCAGCCCCATCCTCTAAAGAGGTAGATATTTGGGGTCACTGGCTTCAAAGAATCGAAGGGGCCAGAGATGGCATAGTGAAAAGACCAACATAAACTGTAAAGACTCAAAAACTGAGAGGAGAATTTTACATGTTAGAGTCAGTAGCCGCGTTGGACAATAACCAAAGAGGGCTGTGCTCTGGTTTTGTTACTCTGAGAACGAAAATGGGGGACATGCAGGAGGTCAGAGGAAAGACTAAGATCTTTAAAAGAGGAGAAGCGAACGCAAGCCAGCTTTAAAGGAGAGACAATGAAAGGAAGCCTTTCCTGAATGCAGAGCAGAACAATAAAGTGTACAGTATAAAGTTAATTTATTGCTGGGCAGGGGCTCCTCATTCTTGGTGAGCATACCACTTCCTCCAGTGTAGGCGTTTTACCTTGCAGAGTAGCATTTTGCAAAATCTCTCTAGGCAGCCAGCCAGAAATCCCATTAATTGGACATACCTTTCCTCCTGCACGTATTCATGCCTCCACATTCATCTAACTCTGTTTCAAATGAGTAAAATTAATTATTTTCTGGAAGCAAAATCTAAGTTGCTTAATATCAGTAAGGCCCTACATAGATTACTCCTATCTAAATTTCCGGTCTCTTGTTAAGTACTTTCTCCTTGGTCACCACACTTCAGTTACTATGACTACCCACCGATTCCTGACTCCCTAGGTCTCTATTTGGTCTTAACTTCGCAGTTGTTCCACTTGAACATACTTTCTGCAGAGCCAGTTCCTTCAGCTTTTTCCCTTCAAATTCATGAAACCTTTTTAGCTAAGTGCCTCTTGCCTTTGAATTTAGAGCCCTTGTTACCTTTCCATTTCTTCTGGAACAAATCACAACAGCTTTAAACAAATCTATCACCTAATACTTACTAAAGCCCAAAATGGGTCTCACTGAACTAAAATTAAATATTAGTTGGGAAGTTTTCCTCCTGGACATTGAGGAGGGGAGTCGGACTCTTCCCCTTTCAGTTCTCAGGGACAGCATTGTTTCTGGATTTGAAGCCCTGTTTTCCACATTCAACAAAAGCAATGTATCATACTCAGTCTCCCTCTGACTCTAGCACTCTTTCTACTGCCTTTCTCTCCACTCTTAAGAACCTTGGGGATGATGCTGGGTCCACCCAGATAATACAGGAAATTTCCTGTCCTCAAGGTTGGCTGATGAGCCGCATTAATCCTTCCTTGCTCTGCAATGTTGCAGATTCTGTGGACTAGGGTGAATATATCTCATCAGAAGTGTTATTCTGCCTATTGCAGGACCACTCCCCTCTTCGTGAATGCAGCCTGATGCTTATTTGCTGAAGATCACTAGTCACAATTTCAAATCATTTAAAGATTTATTTACTGTCAAACAGCTCCTCTATACTGTAAATTGTGGGACCACACACCTTTCTTGTCCAGTGCTTTTTCCTTCAGTGCTTACTACAATGTCTGGCATATACTTATGGAAAGAGCAAACAAATTGAGATATTTGTCTATGCCTTGATACTTTCTCTCATTTAGGTTATCTTTTCTGCTCAGAAATTGTCGTGGGTGAAAAGTCAAGAGGAATCAATATCTTCATCTTTTCCTTTATAATTTAAAAAGACGGTTTATAAGTTAATGCTTAGTAGAAAAATAGCACATCACAGTACTTACACAGCTGAAGAAAAATAATTTAAGATGAAGAGTGTGAATTCCTTTTTACAGAAAAATACAGTACATGATGCAATCCTAAAAGCTACAAAAACATGCACTCATACAGACATTGCTGATTTCTGTCTTGCTAGATTGTAAAAGCAGACACTAACTTAGAAATATTGATTAACTGATTCATCAAATACGTATTGAACTTTCTTCAAGGCTCTTAGTACACGGAATGAATTGTAAAATTCATTGCACTTAGGAAGCCTACAAACACACATGTGCGTAAGATTATGTGAGATAAGGACAAGGGCGATAAAGTAGAAGGAAATTATGAGACACAAAGTTTTAAAACAGAAATTTTATTGATGTTATACAAAGATAAGTTTGTGAGCTGGGAAAATGGCTTAGATAAAATGCCTGCTGCATAAGTAAAAGGATCTGAATTTATATTACCAGCACCCACGTGAAAAAGAGACACGGTGTCATACAGCTGTAATTACAGAGCTGAGAGGAAATGTGTGCTCGCTTGACACAAACTAGAGTCACCTGAGAAGAGAGAAGCTCAGCCGAGAAACCTCCATCAAACTGATCTGGAGGTATATATGTAGATCATGTTTTTGGTGCCACCCCTGGGCTGGTGGTCTTCAGGTGTATAAGAAAGCTGGCGAGGAAATCCATGGGAAGCAAGCCAGCAAGCAAGTTTCCTTCACAGCCTCTGGTTCAGTTCCAGCCTTAAGCTCCTGCTCCATCATGGTGGAGTGTAATCTGTAAGCTGAAATAAGCCCTTTTCTCCCCACCCTCAGGTTGTTTCTGGTCATGGTATTTATCACAGAAAAAAAAAAAAACAACAACTAAGTTTACAGTGCCAGGATATTCCAGGAGCTTGCTAGTTAGCCAACGTGGTTGAGCCCCAGATTCAGTGAGAGATCCTGTCTCTCTGGACAGCCATAGAGGAATATACCAGATATTAAACTTGCCTGCACATGCTACATGGACACACACACATATGCCTCCAAGGATAGACCACACACACATGTTTGGTGCCTCTGTAGATGGGATAAGGGGAAGCATTGGAAAGCTACGGAAACGATATGAGCAAAAGATAACACTGGTTAAGCTAGGGTAGCTAAATAGAGCTCATAAAATTTGGATTTGAGATATTTGTGTGTTGTTTTTAAACTAATAAGTACTAGTTATATACATTATAATAATGGATGTGGTGGGATATTCCAAATAGTTATGGAAATTAATTGTTTAAATATAATTATCTTATTAACAATTTTTCAGACAATATATTTTATCATGTTTCCCCTCCCCCATCTCCTTCCAGATCCCCCTACCTTCCTACCTACCAAATTTCACCATGTTTTCTCTTTTTCTATCTTTCTTTTTTCTCTCTCTCTCTAGAAAAACTGAAAATTAAAACAGACACATTTAAAAAACATGACAAAATATGCCAAAACAAAACAAAAGAAAAACCGTATAAAAGGAACCTCTAGTCTGTTTTGTGTTAGTCAACTACTTCTGTGCATGGAGCCTGCCCTGGAGTGTGGGTGATATGCCTCGTAGCATGTAATTGGAGAAAACTTCTTTTCCCTTTCCCACAGAATTTATTTGCAAATAAATTCTTGGTTAGAAGTGGAACTTTGTGTATACCTTGCCTTCTCAGTGCTGGGACTTTGTCTAGTGTGAACCTATGCAGGTCTAACATATGCTGCCAGAGTCTTGTGAGTTCACATTAAATATAACTGTTTTAAATTTTTGATTAAAAACTTAGATGAGAATCAGAGATAAGTATAAAGAACCTTCTCAAAAAATTGTAAGGAAGAGAGAAAAGAATAGTATCTTAAAGGAAAAAATTATTTTAAGATGTGAGAACAACATTTTTGTATGTTGATGAAAAAGATTCAGCAGAAAGGAGAGAATCAGTAATATGTTATGGACAGAAAGCAAAGTCCTTGAGGTCATGCTATGGCAAAGTATTTGAGCACAAGTTTAGAGGCAGTCTCAGATATGCACATAGCCAGTTCAGATCATAAAGCAAGGACAAACTAATATCTCAATGTGATAAGAACTTCTGAGCTCACTCCTGAGGAGAGTATGGGGTATTCTGAAGGTTAGAAAAAAGGTATGAAGTAGTCAAGGTAGAATGGTTAAGAAAGGGAGAATAAATGGACTAGACAAATAATGTGTAGTTGCCAAACAGCAATAAGGGCCATTGTATTCCTAAATATAAAGAGAGAAGAACTACCACATACCTGTTCTCGCTCGCTCAAGTCTGGTGTAGACAAACTTTTACTTTTATGAAAATTTGGATTCTATAAGCAAGTGCCTTCAGTTGAAAGAGAATCGAGGTGGTAAGGTTGCACCAAGAGGGGTGGCTATAGTGGTTGACCACAGATAGTTTCAGCTGCAAACAAGGGCACAGGGTAGTAGTGATTATAAAGAGGGATGGTGGCTGATAAATTTCATATATTAGAATTGTATTTTTTAACAGTAGGGTCCTACAGGTATTGAATTGGAAAAACTGGGGGGATAGCTATAACATTTGATGCTTGAAACTTATATTGAGAAACTGTTACAGCCACTGATAACAATAATGTCTTTCTCACAGTGTGGATACAATAGGTGGCTAAGATCAGTAAAGAATTCAATACTTAGAGGAGAGAGAGAGCCAAGAGTTGAAGACATTGGACTATTAGAAGAAACAACTATGCCGATACTGAAATTACCGAGAACTAGCGAATAAATAGAACTTACAGAAGTAAGGAGGAGTCCATCACCAAAAGCCTCTATAAGCAAGAGAAAGTCCCATGGAGTCCATACATAAGTGATGCAAAGGTTGCCAGTGGGTCACAAAAGGTTGATGACAGGAGATCCTCAGCTGATCATCAATAGGACCAAGAGAGGTAGACTGGTCTAAATATGTCAAAGATAAGCAAAACTGAGATTTCTTATCTCTAGGCTCACAGGCATGAAGGCTAAGAAGATGGCATAGCTATATTTTGAGAAGAGTAAATAAAAATGTAGCTTAAGGAAGAACCAGGTTTCAGTTAGCTACAAAGGTGGAATTTCAGAAAACACAGTACATAAGACCTGTGTTGATGTGCAGTGGAAAGGTTCTGGTACTTGAGGGTAGGAATAACAAAAGAAATAGAAACCTATTAAGTCACGTGGGAGTTACTCTGGGTGACATGAAATAAACCATGAAGGAGTTCTGAATTTTTGGAAACCAACATTAACTGTAAGTTAGTTTTGATGGCTTCATGACACATAGAGACATTAAAGTTACAATATAGGTGAGAAATGTTGAATGCTTCTGGTCAGAGATATTCAAAATCCCAAGGCTCTCATGCAGCTAAAACTAGTATCTTCTTTTAAGCACAGGGGCCATGTAGAGATTTCTTTTGACATGGCCCAATGTGGATGTGGAGGTCAGAGATGAGCAGCAATTTTTATCTAGTGCAAATTTTCTTTTCTTTCTTTCTTTTTTTTTTGAAGTTTTTAAAATAGGTTTTTTTATTTATTTAGTGTATGAGTGCTGTATCTGCATGTACACCTCCATGCCAGAAAAAGGCATTAGATCCCATTTTGATGGTTATGAGCCAACCATGTGGTTTCTGGGAATTGAACCCAGGGCCTCTGGAAGAGCAGACAGTGCTCTTAACCACTGAGCCATCTCTCCAGCCACAAATCTTTGTACTAATGCCTTTGGTTATTACCCACAACAGGAGGAATCAATACTCTGGCTTCCTACTCATTTTAAAATCAAACTCCATTTCAGAACACTTGACTCTTAGGAGATCAGGATGTAAGAATGATAGTGGAACAGACTGTCTATTCCTCCCATGACTAAGAAACCTTCGAGAACCAAAGGCCAACAAGATTGGTTCAAATGTGCTTAGCTGAAAAGTATGTCTTCCTATGGTCCTGTCAAGTACATAGAAAGTTCAGTTCAAACTTCGTTTTTTTTTTTCCCTTTCTTTCTTTCTAAGTTGGCTACATTCTATCACCAAGATCAGAAACACAGTGGTCTAATCAGTATCTGTGGACACTTTGAAACATCCTAATATTTAAGAGGAAATTAAAAGTAAGTCTAGCTAGCTATCAATGTTAAAAATCACAAACAGACACACACATACTGAGTCATTGTAATAATTCTCTAGTCTAGTTCACTGAGTCTCTGCAGATTCAATTTGGCATCAAATAAGAGCCTATTCTTCTCTGCCACAGTGGTTGTTTGTTGCTGATGAGGAGACAGATAGCATGTAAGCTGCAGAGAAGAAAGACATGCCCTCAGGTGACATTTTTGTTTCAGAACAACAATAACCAAAATTGTAGACTTTTGCTAGGATGTTTTTCTTCTTAAATTAGTTTAATTAACTTGGGGTTTCCCATCTGTGTAAGTGCAAAATAAAACTATACAAAGAGTCAATGGGAATTTTCTCCCCAATGGGGATTTTTTGAGTGATGGCAGATTTAAACCAATGCCTTTGAACATTAACCTTCACATTGGCTAATCTTTAGTTCAGGCCTTAGTTATGATAGAAAAGAAGCAAGTCTTTGCTCTCAGAAGACACATGATTTATAAAAGAAGGGAGCCAGAATCAGATGGCAAGTTCAAAGTGGGACACTATAAATAGTACCCATACATAAATTAGATTCATAGATAGACATAACTTACTAAGATAGGGTAACAACCTTTTAAAACAGCTTAATAAGGTGGCTGAAGGGATTTAGCTCACCTTGATACCAATTCTCAAAAGTCAATTCACCTGATGCCAATTTCCCTAATTAATTCATCTAAAATGAACACTTTCTACAACATTGATTCCCAATACAAGCTGTGAATTAGGTAATTCTAACCTGGGGGAAAGAGACAAGCAATAACATGAAGGGCCACGCTGTGTCACTTGTGATAGAGCCAGTCATTGCTAGATTAAATAAAGAAACCCAATTATAATTAAATGTCTGACTAAACAAGTATCTTTTCTCATGGTGTGTCCCAAATATTCCATGGAACATGTTTCATGATATATAACTATACTAACAATTTATCTGCTGTTTGTCTGAAGCTGAGAAGTAATCAGATGGCTCGTGTTCATTAAACCTGATAACTCCCCTGGAACTCCAGCTTAGGCAGAACCATTAGCAGTTTTAGTGTATGTCGTTAATACAGATTGAATTGGGTTTTACAATTTTGTGTTTTAAAATAAATGTTTGAAAAGTCCATTTAAAGATATTCATGTTGTTTTTCAACCTGCTAGTTTCTAAAAGATGGTAAAAAATATTTTGACAAAAATATTGTTGAGGAAGCTGGAGAGGCGCTTCATCTTTTTAAGAGTACTTATTGTTCTTGCAGAGACCCTGGGTTCAGTTTCCAGCACCTACACTGTGGCTCATAACTACACTTCCAAACAAGCCAGCAGCCTCTTCTGACCTCTACAAGCACCAAGCGCACACATAGTGCACATACATACATGCAGGCAAAACACTCATACACATAAAATAAATAACTCAAAATACTGTTGCAAGCTGGAACTATGGTTTAGCATTTAAGCATACTTCCCGCTCTTGCAGAAAACCTGAGTTTCATTCTTAGAACTCTCATGGCAGTTTACAACCTCTGTAACTCCAGTTTCAAGAGTCCCAACACTCTATTACAGTCCCTGCATGCACTACACACACTCAGTGCACATAAATACATGCTGGCAAAACATTCAAATGCATAAAACAAAAATAAATCTTTTAAAATATTGTCAATGTGCCATGTTTTATATGATTCAGCAAACGTGGCCCATTATTATAAAAAAAAATAAAATATAATGCACTAAAACAAAAACTAACACATCAGAGTTGGACAAAACAAACAAACAGAAAGAAAGGAATCAGAGACACACTTGTTCATACACTCAGAAATTCCATAAAAACACTAAACTGGAAGCCATAATATGTACTGGTGCAGGACCTGATGCAGGCCCGTGCA
>CM053764.1:7565040-7604264 GCA_028658305.1 Pachyuromys duprasi
TCTTTGTAGGTACCAGCTGAACTTCTCCCTCTTCAGTGAGTTGTGTTGGTGTTCTCTTCAGCAATGACGCCTTGCTGTCAATTTGTGGAGAGCAACCTCAAGTCTTGACAACAGCTTGGATTGCTTGGGGATTTTCATGCGATCCTTTTGGCCAATGACTCAATTAGATGTAACGCATTCCTGGTACTGGAAACTTTATTTGGTGAAAGGAGTGTTGCTCTTTCTCCTCCAGTATTTGGCAATTTCAGTTAGATCACTTTACATACACATATATGTACACAGTTTTAGGAAACCTCTACTCTACTAGGTTTCTCTACTACTCCTCAAATGGCCCTTAATTTTAACTGTCTCTCCCCTCCCTTGTTTCCCTCTCCTATTCCCCTCCTCTGCTGGAATTTTTAGGGTCACTTACGTATATTATTCAATCATCTACAAATAAATATATTTAATCACTTCCTTTCCCACTTGTATCTCATTGACTTCCTTTGATGTTGTCTATGGGTTTACAGAAAATTGTCATCATTATGTTGAAATATGGCCCCTATATTTCTAATCTCTCCAAGACTTTTATTATGAAGGGGTGTTAGATTTTGTTAAAGGCATAGTCTTCATCTAATGAGATGATGACGTGGTTTTTGTCTTTCAGTTTGTTTATATGATGGGTTACATTAGGATGAACCATCTCATGTCTCTGAAATGAAGCCTACTTGATCATGATGGATGATCTTTTTATGTGTTCTTAGATTCAGTTTGCAAGTATTTTATTGAGAATTTTTGCACATATTTTCATAAGGGAAGTTGTCTGTAATTATCTTTCTTTGTTGAGTCTTTATGTGACTTGGGTATCGAGTAATTATGGCCTTGTAAAACAAATTAGGCAATGTTCCTTCTATTTATTTCTATTTTGTACAAAATTTTGAGGAGTATTGGCATTCATTAACTCTTCTTTGAAAGTCTGGTATAATTCTATACTAAAATCATCTGGCCCTGAGGTTTTTTGTTTTGTTTTGTTTTTGTTTCTTGTTTGTTTGTTTGTTTATATTTTTGGTGGGCGGGGTGCTTTCAATGACTTTCTATTTCATTAGAGGATATAGTTCTGTTTAAGTTGCATATATGATCTTGATTTAACTTTGGTAAGAGGCATGTATGGAGAAATTATCTACTTCTTTTAGATTATCCAATTTTATGGAGTACTGGTCTTAAACTATGTCCTTATCATTCTCTGGATTTCCGAAAGATCCTGGGAGAGAGCAGAGAAACTGATGGGGGTCACATCTCTGGGACAAGCTGGAGACCTGTGATGGGGTAGGCTCCTGGTAGGATATGTGGGGACTCTAGCTGAGACTTCTAGCAGCAGGGCATTTGGAGACTGAAGTGGCCACCTCCTAAAGCCAGGCAGGACTTTCACCGAAAAGGGACACAACTCACCCACAAAACCTTTGACCCAAAATATACCCTGCTCACAAGATTTTTAGGGATAAAGATGGAGCAAAATCATAAAAATAACACATGCTAATTTTATTTTTATTTTTTTGTTTGTTTGTTTGGGGTTTTTTGTTATTGGTGGGGTGTTTTTGTTTGTTTGTCTGGTTGGTTGGTTATTTATTTTGTTCTATTTATTCACTTTACATCCAGAAGGCAACCTCCTCCCTCCACTCCTCCCAGTCCCACCATCTCACCTCTTCCTCTTTTCCTCCCTCCTCTTCTCAGAAAAAGGAGAAATTCCCCTCCCCCTGTATTAACCTACCCCTGCACATTGAGTTGCATCAGGACTGAGTGCAACCTCTTCCACTAAGGCCAGGTGAGGCAGTCCCACTACGGAGGCAACAAAATCCAGGTCAGAGGCAGCCCTTGTTTCACTTGCTAGGGTTCCTACATGAAGACCAAACTGCCCATTGGCACATACATGTAGGGGGCCTAGGTTCAGACCATGCATGCTCTTTAGTTGGTGCTTCAGTCTCTGTAAGGCACGATGGGCCTAGGTTAGTTGACTCTGTTCATCTTCTTGTGGAGTTTTTGTCCCTCCAGGTCCCTAATGTTTGGCTGTGAGTCTCAGGATCTGTTTTGCTCTGCTGTTGGCTGGAGCCTCTCAGAGGACAGTTAGGCTCTAGTCTGCAAGCATAGCAGAGTATCATTAATAGTGTCAGGGGTTGGCTCTCTCCCATAGTATGGGTCTCAGGTTAGACACATGCTAACTTTAAAAGACACAAAGAGGCACACAATTGAAAAGAAGATGTTAGATTTGATCTCCTTACCTTCAAAAAAAAGCATTGTTAAGATTTTTGGAATATTTTCCTCAGTCTTTGTGTGTATGTGTCTTAGTTTACATAGCAAAATATGTGACTTACGGTAGGTACCACAAAATGTCAGTTTAATGATTGAAATATATATCCTTTTAATCTTTTGCCATTTTGGGTGCTATAACAAAGGTATATTAACCATTATTTAATTATTAATAAAAATATAATGAAGATATTAGTACATAGATTTTTATCTAAATGTAATTTCTATAAATGGATAAAATGTTTTGAACTCCTTTGAAGCTTTAAGTACATCATAATAAAGGTTTAGATTTTAATGGAACCACAACCCCTCTTTGTATTCCATACATAAAGCAAAGAAGGTATGAAACATAGAAGGCAAGGGGGGATCATTTTTTACTGATTAATATTATATTAAGGATGCTCATATATTTAAAAACATGTAAGTCTTATACTGAACCCAAGAAAGATTCTTTTAAATACTGGCAGGCATAGAGTAGGCTCTGGATAGGGAATCTGATTCAAGAAAAGAAACAGATGGCTGATGAATGCCCTATTTACCCTTCCAAAGGAGTGCAGGATCAGGTACATATGGGTTAGAAATATCAAATTAGTACAGCTCCTTCAGAATGGAAAAGAAGTGGCATCTCATGTCTTTGAGGATTGGTGTGGTCATTACTTTCCTCATTGTCATGACAAAATACCTGACCAAAACCAAGTTAAGATGGAGGAGGGTTTATTCTGGCCCAGGGTTTGGGGATATAGTCCACCTTTGTGGGAGGGCATGGCAGCAGGAGCATGAGGTAGTGGCTCACATTTCAAGGTGAGGAAGCAGAGACAAATGCCAGTGTGCCCTGTCTTCTCCTATGTTCCCTTTAACTAAAGCTCGTGCTCCAGTCCATGCAATGATGTTCACACTCAGAGTTCATCCTCCCTCCTCAGCTAATGCAGGCAAAACACACACACACACACACACACACACACACACACACACTGGAGATTTAACCCAGAATCTTGGGTGTACTCATCATGGACACTACCCCTGATCATATTCTACCCCAGTACTACTTACAATTTTAATGGATAGTATCCAATATGTGATTACTTCAATTTATTACTTTTGCTCACTAATGGCATTGAACAGTTGAACATTTTCAATATTTAAAGTTCCGTAGAGTCATTTGTTCATATTTCTGGAAGCCTGAGCATTTTTATACATTTTTATGATATCTTCATATAAAAAAGTATAATTTTACTTTCCGTTAAAATTTTGACAGTGCAGCTGCCTTTTTATCTTAGGATTGTACAGAATGAGTCTATGTGATCAGATCTAGTCTTTGTGCTTTGATTTATTGCCTGCATACCTGGGATTTCTTCTCCTAACAGGTGCCTAATAGATAAGGACTTTTGTTTTATTCGATTTCTTTCTAGTCTAATTTAAATTAATCTCTTTAATCAAGTGCTATTCGTGAAGTTTAGAGCATAGTGTGGATAAGGACGCTTCTCTCCCTTGGTATCAAATTTTCTGAGGATTCTCTTAGTCATCTGCTTTCTCACACCAGGTAAGCAAATAGATGGGCAGAGAACTTGGAAAGAAATACAAAATCAAGTGACTTTGGTTTTCTTAATTAGAAATGACTAGCTTTAACTAGACACTTTTCCTTTATGGTTAGTAGGCTAAAATACTTTTTATCTTAAAATTAAAATTTTTAAAAAATTAGTATAAATGTCCATAATGTAAGAAGGAAAATGTCAACCAATTTTTTGTGGTTGTATTTTGAGATAGGGTTTCTCTGTGTAGCCTTGGCTGTCCTGGACATGCTCTGTAGACCAGGCCTGCCTCTGCTTCCCAAGTGCTGGAATTAAAGGTGTGTGCCATCATCGCCCAGAAGATGTCATCCTATTTTTAATGAATGCAAATATACTTAGAAAAGAGTGAACATGTTCTATATATATATATACATGTTCTATATAAAATTTGTTAAATTCAAATTTTAAACTAATTAAATATCAGGCAGATTCACTTCAATGTAAATTGATTTTTGAAGCTTGCTAAATTTCTCTTATTTGGAGTCTCAGTCACAACTAGGGTTTCATTGGAGATGAGAAGGTGAAGGGGGGGGGCTTTAAAAAGACAGTATGACCTGAGACCCACCCCACAGTAGAGAGACAGCCGCTGACACTATTAATGATCCTCTGTTATGCTTGCAAACAGGAGCCTAACTTGACTGTGATCTGGTAGGCTCTAGCCAACAGTGTGTTGAGACAGATGCTGGGACTTGCAGCCAAGCATGGGGCAGAGCTCTGGAGGTCCTGCGGAAGTGTTGGAGGAAAGATGGAAGGACATGGAGGGGATGGAAACCTCACAAGATCAACAGAGACAACTAACCCAGTCCCCTGGGGACTTTCAGAGACTGAGACATGAGCTAAAGAGCATGCATGATCTGGACTTGATCTGGTCCCCTGCACATATGTTGCTGATGGGGTGCCTGGTGAGTGGAGGGGTAGGCACCCTTGGGATGTAAAGAAAATAAACTGATTTTTTCCTTTTCTTTTTTTATTATTTTTAATATTAGTTACAGTTTATTAACTTTTTATCCCAGCTGTATTGTTATCACAGGCTACCATTTTTCTCTTATATTTTACCTAATTGTTACTTATTATTCTTATTGTCTGGGAGTGTACATAATTGAAAAGCACACGTATCGTGACACTTATGTAGAGATAAAAGGAAATGCTGTGAAGTCCGTTTTCTTCTTCCACCTTTACCTACTGAGTCGTCTCACTGGCTGTCAGCCTTTCCAGTAACTCTAACACTTGGAAGAAGTGGGCTCAACCCAGCACTTGTGGGAATTAGTCACATCACTATTCAAGTACTACAAAAGTAGGAACAACATGTGTACTCCTTCTTGAAAAAAATGGAAAAGAAATCTTGCACCCTCTGGCTTTATTATGAATTCTGGAAGGTAGACTGAACATCAACATAGCTGGCCTCCTGTGCCTGATGGTTTCTACGCTCCTGATGCAACAAGGCCTCCGGGACACAGGCCTAATGCACTATGTTCCTTCTAAGAAATGTCAAGTCTGCATTTATTGCAGTAATTATCCACTGTGCAAATATATAATCTGAACATTGATTCTGAGATCACACACTGTAATCTATCTAGTATTATCCACTGGGCCAAATAACACTATCAATTTTTCAAAATGTTTTAAAGCCAAATTTGCTGCTTAGATACTTAAAAGTGTCTTGTATTCTGATAAATAGTTGACTCCATACGTTAAGACAGTCAATAATAGCCTTCTAATGGAAGAACTGAAAAAAAAAGTGCACCTTTATTGTAATTAAAGAAATGCAGCTGGCGATGTAGCTCGGTGATAGAATGTTGCTCTCACAGGCATGGGGCTATGAGTTTAGTACCTACTGCTGCAAAAGGGAAAGACAATACAAATGAAATCATCATTGTTTGCTTCTTACCATTTCAACAATGAAAAAGATTGATGATATGTAGTATCACGGAAGATGCAGAAATTTTCAATGTGTCAGTACATATACACTGCATTTCTAGGACTAATTTTGAAGTTGTAAGAAGGAACCAAACTGAAGCCATTTTGAATAAAACTTTCATTTTGAGTAGGGGCCAAATAAAGTTTACATTCCCAAGACTTCCCTGGGTAACTGACATCCTGCCTGGCAAGTTTAGACAAGAATGCTAGGCAAGTCTCCCTGCCTCAGTTGAAAAACCCAACCAATGGGAACAGGGTGCGGGTACCACAAAGACCTGTTCTTAAGGAAGTCCCCTATTCCTAAATCCTGATTGGTGGGATAACTTGGCACAGATATTGGTGGGTTTGGACCTTAAAAACTGGCATTCTGGCTCCTGAATCCGATCTGCAACCCTGATCAAACACTAGCAGCCCAAGTACAATAAATTTTTGTGTCATCTGCTTAAATACTCACTAAGATGAACATTCAAAGATGCAGTCAGCTCCCAAGTCTGTGCTGTTGTCCCTGACTGGCCAGTTTCTGCTGCCTAATTCAAATACAGATCTTGCTTTGCTGGACTCTTGTGCCTGCTTGAAGCGTTTTGTATTTTCATCCCCTAGCAAAGTATGTGTGAGTTTGTGTGTGTGTGCATGTGCACATGTGTGCATACATGTATGTATGTGTTTGTGTATGTGTGGCTTTCTTTATTTCACTGTTTTTGGAATTAATCTTGAGAGAATAATTAGAATAATGTGTCAATTATACTTAGAGGTTTTACTGTAATATTAAAACTTTTAATTACTATTATCACAAGCAGGTTTGACTAAATAAAATACAGTATTACTATATCACAGACTACTACACATAAGTTAAACAATATATGTGTGTGTACGTGTGTGTGTGCATGCGCACACACGCACATGGGAAGAAAGCAAATTATAGAAAACAAGGTTAATACTACCCTTTGAAATATTTTTTTAAATATATCTTTGGCCTCCTGATGTTCCTTCTAGGCAAAGAGAAATAACTCATCACAACATCAGATTTTCTATTCCCCTTAATTCAGTACCTCATGAAACTGTGGTGACTTATTTAATTGGAAAAAAAATGAGCAAAAGTCTCACTGTATATCCTTGGCTGACATGGAACTTGCTATATAGATCGGGTGGCCTAGAATTTACAGAGATGCACCTGCCTCTGCCTCCTGGGTCCAGGGATTAAAGGTGTGCACCTTCACACCCAGCACTTAATTGGAAGATTGAGGAAGAACAAACAATTAAAAGCTGGATCACCTCTGTATCTTTTCGTCCTTGAAATTCAACGAGTAATACTCATTCATTTCTCTTCCTCCATGTTCAGTGTCTGATACTAACATGGGAGAATGGCTGAATAATTCCAAAGATCACTTAGAGGCCACATTTAGCATTCACACTAATCTATGCTTTAACTCATCTTTATCATTACTAAGGAGAATCCATTTAACTTTTGTGGCTATTCCTTTATTGTATTTGTCAATGCAGAATTCTGGTCAAGGGAGAAGGCTGCTATTTATCAGGCCTTTTTTGACCATCCAGTTACATGATGCCTTGAAAATTGAATGGAGGGGCCAGAGAGATGGCTCAGTGGCTAAGAGCACTGTCCGCTCCCCCAGAGGTCCTGAATTCAATTTCCGGCAACCACATGGTGGCTCACAACCATCTATACTGGAATCTGATGTCCACTGATACATAAAATAAAGTCTTAAAAAAAGAAGAAAATTGAATGGAAAAAAACACCTTTTAGATTGCTGATGGTACCTCTGTACTTGACTTACTATTCTTGTGAATTCTAGATTTCCATAAAACTTATGTTTTTAAAGGAAAAGCTTATATTACTTTTATAATCAACAGACAGAAATCAATATTGATATTTTATTCTGAATAAAAAAATATAACCGTGAAATACTCAGATATTAGTGCAGCCTCTCCAGATTACAGTGTTTATGGCTCTCAAGGGCATAAAGAAATGGGTGCTGTCTTTCATTCTCTGTTACCTTGGGTCTGTGGTATATGGTAATAGGACAAAGAATTTATTTTGTCATTGACTAGTTGCATTACATGGAAAAAAACTGTTCACCTTTCTCTGGCTCTCAGTTTCCTCATTATTAAGGAAGTTTCTTTCAAAAGCTTTCTAATGTGCAATGGTTGGTGCTTAGTGTACAGCTGGTAAGTAGCAGTGATTGTCAGATTCTTGCGCATTTTCCTGCCTCTTTTCTTGGAATTCTCATTCCTAGGTACAGAGCTTTAGCTCATGGCTGGTGGGACCAAAAATGACCCATGAACACTTCAGAATTGGGAATTATGGATTACTACAGCCAAGAAATTATATATTTGGAAGCTATGGGGAAAAAGGAGAGAGACATGGAGAAGAACGAAGTATATTAAGAGAGATAATTGGGGAAGATAAAGAAAAGAATTCTGGATTTTGAATTACTAATTTTGGTCATTTTTGGAAGTCCAGCCTCATTCCCATCCTTAGTTTCAACAAGACAATAGTGTGTCCTATTTATACATCATCATTTTTCACTTAACCTAAATAGAATTGGCTTCTTTGTCATCTAAGAATCTACCCTGCAATATACATTTCTGTCAATAGAAATTATCTTGTCTTGCCCACTGAGTCTGCCATTCTAGAGCTGCACAAAACAAAATACCCACGTGATTTTAATTTTACCTGATTTGTGCTTAGCATGTACATCCCACAGTCTCCCGAGGTGAAATTTAGCACTGCCTTCCTGTTCTAAATACCACTTGCAAGCATACTCCACTCACCACTGCTCTAGAACCTTGCCAGATGTTGAAGTTGGTTTGTCACCCTCTGTACTTCTGTGAAAGGTGTGACAGAAAGATTGGGATTTCTGAGGTTCAAGGTTCCTGAGCCTAAAAGGGATGAAGGATGGGGAGTGGGTCTGGAGAGCTGCTGCAGCAGAGAAGCAACGCGTGCTCTGTGTCTAGTGAATGCTGTTAGCCATAAAGAATGGAATAAGCCTAGGTAAGGAGTTGGGAATGCAATTCCTTTTTGATAGACTGGCATGGAAGAAAAAAATGTTATCAATAATTTAAAGAGAAAAATCATTTTAAGCTTTGAGCCAGATGGTTTTGCAATTGAGATTCTTTTTTTTTTTAACTTGCAAATGCTTACCTTGATCTTCGATGTCAATTTTATTATTTGAAAAGCAATTTACCTTTCTTAAAGTAAAATCAGTTCCTCTGGTACCAAGTTCTACCTTCAATGGAGACCTAACAGCCCAAAAAAAAATCAGAATATTCTTTTTTTGTCCCCCCTTAACACATGCGTATCAGTTTTTGGCTGAAGTGGAACCCCCACCTCATTATTCTGGATAAATAAATGAAGATAAACCTCTCTAGCTTTCCTGTTTTGCTAGTGTCTCTTCCTGTTTTTCATAATGTATCTATAAACAGAGCTAAAATGTACTGTTGAATACTAAAAATAAATTTGTTTTCAGATAGAGGAGTGTGATTATTTTTAAGGGAGATGCATAAAAGTTCCTTAACAACCTTGCAAACTCCCACTGTAGAATACACAAGGTTTATAGCATGAGCACAGGATTTATCACTGAAAACACATGCTACTTTTTATTTTTGGTAGCCAAAATCTAGTCGTATGAATACACTAAGATCTGAATTTTTATGGGACTTGAGGAAATCTCTATGTTATTATTAGTTAAGAATTCTACAGGGAAGCGATCTTGGCGGTATTTTTGTTTTACTTTTACTTCAAAAAGAAAGCAGCTTAGCTTGTGTGTGACACTGGTAGATGTATGCACAAAGGAAAAAATGTGGGAATAGTTCCTGCTGGTTATCTGTGTAATGGTGTTTCTTTTTAAAATATTATTACATTCATTCATGGGCTGTGTGCTTGTGAAGGCTAAAGGGAACTTGAAGTCAGGGCTCTCCTTGTAGTATATGGTACTGGGGACTGAACTCAGGGTTCTCAGGGTTGGAGACAGGCATCTTTATCCGCTGAGTCATTTAATAAACCTCTGATATTCTTAATGTACCTCTGGATTGCTTGGTTTACTTTAAAAGAGTGTGACTTTTGTAATAGAAGTTCAATATCACATAAAATCAAAGTAACACCGTAGACGCAAAATTTTAAAATGGGAGCTATGCAATCAAGTCTTCCACATCCTTATGTAGCCATTATTAATTTCTGTTAACTCTTCTCTTTAGCTGGTTGGTGTTTACAGTGATTGCGTATCATTTTTGTGGCTAGAGAGCCACTACTGAATTTTAGTTTTCACTATCTCGTGTCTTCATTTAACTTTTTCCACTTTTAATTTCCCCTTTCTCTGTGCAGACTACACTCCATATGGAAGTAAATCTTCTAGTACTTCAAAGGAGCTTAAGGGCATAAGCCTGGAGATTGTTTAGGGTAAACGATTTTCAGGGTTTCACTTTTCAGCAGCCCCAAAGTGATCTCCACAGATCAGCCTCAGGAGAAACAAGAAACCAACAAGCATTTTACTTAAACAATGTCACAATAGAGTCATTATGTACCACTTTAGGGTACATGTCAAAGGTAGGTTAGCACCACACTCATTTACTAGAATGCACTTCTTAACAATAAAAGGTGTGTGTGTGTGTGTGTGTGTGTGTGTGTGTGTGTGTGTGTGTGTGTGTGTGTGCATGAACACACACTCATTCCTGAGTATCTTAGGGGTATCTTAGCTGCCAGCTGCATTGTGTCACGCTTGTCTGCAGCCAAGCTGGTCAGGGGAAATACTGTGATTACTTCTCTGTGGAGAGGAAACTCATGAAAATGTGATTAAGTAGGGCCAGGAGTGACCATTTTGCCATTTCCTAAGGACTCTTTGGCTTTCCTGCCCTGACGCTGATAGTTTTGTTTGTCTGTTTTGTTGTGTTTACTTGTCTAGTGCATTTTAGTGTCTGAGTGGATTAAAAATCTAGATTTAACCCAAGAACTGAATTTATGTTTATGGACTGGGAAACTCATTTCCTGTGGGACCTCCTTTGTGAACTGTGGGGTTGAGCAGTGTCCTTGGTCTCTACCCACTAAAAGTCACCTCCACATAAACAGGACGTTCACTGACGTCCCCTGGGGGTAAAACTGTCCCATACTGAGAAATACCACATCTAAAGGCCCATGCTCATCAAAATTTAGGTTCAAAAGGATAATCTAATCTGTCTGTTACAGATCATGTGGTAGCACGGGCTGAACCTCCCCAGAGGGTGGCAGTTAAGCACTCTATAGTCAACAAAAGTTTATTTCTGGGGGTGGGGTGTGTATGGTATGTATGTGTTTGTGGTGTGATGTGGTGTGGTGTGTCTGTATGTATGTGTGGTTTGATGTATGTGAGTGTGTGTGGTGAGTGTCTGTGCAGTGTGTATGGTGCATATGTTGGGGGGGCATGATGTGGTGTGGTGTGTCTGTACGTATGTGTGGTTTGATGTGTGTGTTTGTGTGGTTTGATGCATGTGCTTGTGTTTGCTTCCTAAGTGTAGAGAGGTACAAGGGCTCAGTAAGTAAATAAACAAGAAGGCTCGGGAGGGATCTCTAATGATAAAAACTGCTTTGCTGCAGTTCTTGTCAGCCTGAAAGAGCAAAGTGGAAAGTGCAACCCTCCTGGCTGTACGCGTGACTCTTGATTCCATCCTTGTTTGCCTCCGTGATGAACATAAAAATGAGGTGACAGCCAGATATTCTTCAGCAGTAACAGCTAATGATCATCAGTGTCCGTTTTTCTCCTACCCTTATACTTAGAAATGACCACCATTGCTTTCACACCACCATTTCCATTTATTAGCAATAACAGAGGAAATACCAATAGCACCAATTAAAAATGAATCCACATGACGTGTTTTATCCTTACAGCTGTAATAACTAGTAACTAACACGAATTGGAAAGCACTTCATAAATTTAAAAAGTGCTGTACATATACATTATAGATATCATCATTAATAAATTAGCCCGATTCTCCTAGTTCAAAAGGCACGTAAGGTCAGTTACATGGGCTTCAGTGGGGCAAAATGATCACAACCTACAATGTAGCAATGGTTCACATGTGTTGTCAACAAGTTTTACCCCATGCAATCCTGCAGAGCTGAAGTTACACACCCTTCAAAATATGGGAGAATGAAGCTAAAAGTAGACAAGACAGGTTTTTTTGAGATTTTATGCCTTTTAAAACAGACTCCTACCTCTTTGTAGTCTTTTAAATAGATAATATAATTAATCAAACGTCTAAGTTGTGCACAACAAACTTAAAATGTCTTATTTATGGTAACAGTAAACTTTATTACTTTCTATGAGCTGATATTCCGGATAGCATTTCAAAGCAATCTGCAAATTCAAAGAGGTCAGATTGGTACAATTTTGTGCTTGCATACCCCTCAGGGACTCACTTCAGTATTTATTCCAGAATTGTTACTAGAAAAAAAAAAAACCCAGCTTTATCCATTCCCTTGCCAGCAGGAGTCTTGGCAAGAGACAGCCCTTGGCTGACCATAAATAAAATTCCTTGAATCACCAGCATCTTGATTTAAGAAAGAAATTTTACTGTGTCTTTCATACATAAAAGCTGATTAACAATGGTTTTTTAAAAAAACACTATTCCACTTTTCCACAGGTGTACAAAGGAAATATAATGGGCTTACATTCAACAATAAAGCTTAAAGTTCACTCTAGGTAATAGTTGCATTAACATTCACAGACACAAGCACAGAGTAAGTATATCTCAGGAGTCTTATATAGCATACAGCATACATATGGGAGATTGATTCAGGTAACATCATAGGTGTTAGTAAGTTAGCAATTCAGAGTGTTATAGAAAAGGAAAACAAGGCGAAGGTGTAAGCTAGCGCACCGAGACAATCACAGAATCGGAGGAATGAAAAGTCTGCTTACTGTATGTATGAGAAAACAACATTTTTCTTCAATTTCTGGGTCTTGATATAGTGGGTTAGAGAAGGTTGTGTAATCAAAGTGCACATCATTTTTTCTTAGAAAAGAGAGAAAGGTCCTTTTATTTAGTAATTAATACATGCAAGAGGCAGCCCCAGAGTGACCTGAAAGAGTAAAGCTGTGATTGGCAGGTGGCCGGCATAATACAGATGTTCCAGGCAATTCTCTTAAAGCACTTCTGTAGCAGCAATGGTCGTTTAAAATGGCTGTAGACTGGATTCTCTTTTGAGGGGAGGTTGGGGGAATTGTATTCATCATATTTCTTTAAAGATTTATAGCTATAGACTTTCTCTTTTTTTAAATAAATCTATCAAACAACAAACAGCATAAAGTGAGGTGTTGGGTTTTTCTTTTGCTTTTGCATATGTGTTGTTGGAAAAGGCTGTATCCTTTTCATAAACACCGTTTGCAAAAGAATTTTTAATAGCGTGAGCACACTTGTGTACAGGAAACACATCAGATCTGCTTCTGCTGCCCTGGCTGACCTCTTGGTAACCACCTGCACTGCTGGCTTGTGTGCATATGAAAGCTTTTGAATATAGTGATGCTGTGATCAACAAACTTGAGGGACTCCTAAAGCTTTGTCAGTGGGGATGGTTTTGTCTGCTAGAGGATGATCACCACACCTCCAGCTGAGAGACTGAGAAAGTCTGGTCCCTTCTAGTTTCACACTTCCCCCTCCAGACCGAAGACTCCCCCGTGCCATTTGTGCCTTTGCTTTCTAGCCCTTCTTGTGTCAACTAGTCTAATCTGGACCATCCCAGCCAATGTCAGGCTCATGAACACTCATGGTAGCCAGACACACCCAGTGACCACAAACACCCAAGCTGCTCAACCTGAATACCTTTCAGCCTGCCCTGCAAATGTCATCAAGACAGGATGCCTGAAGCACAGGGCAGAGAGTCCAACTCTCACTGGCAGGGCTGGGAAGCCTCTCCTTTGCGGCGGAGGAGAAAGGAAACTTGGGTCTGCTTTTTAGGTTCTGAAAACAAGCCAGAGTGGAGAGAAAGAGTTAACACCAGACTTAGGAAAGCTTTTTAAAACAAAACCTGTTAAATGCAATCAAGACAGACACAGGGAACTTTCTGCAGATTTCTGAGGTCTCTAGGAGGGCTCATGTCATAGGAGAAAGGATCAGGGAGTTGCTACATGGGAGAGATTTGCCATTGTTACAAAAACTGGCTAAGTGGCTTGTTTCCATTTGGTGGCCTCACTGGTCACTGTTGTCGGTCGTTCCGTTTCCTTTCTCTTTTTTCTCCTGGGTCTTGTTACCCTTCTTCTTTTTCTTCTTTTTCTTGGTCTCCTCCTTTTTGCCAAAGGTTATAAAGTCGCTTTTGTCAATTTGGTTGTTAGCAGGCTCCTGCCGGATGGAGATGATTGCAGGAGATCCTGGGATAATGAATTTGTCTGGCAACTCACCGGGACCGGACTGTTTGGGGTTGCCTGGTCCGTATTTAAAGGTCCAGCTGTTGCTGTTGACACCAGCACCCACCGGAGGGGACACTTCTCCTGCCTCAGGTTCTGGAAGACAAAACATCACAAATCATCATCAATGAATGTATGTTTTCCTTTATGCCATACACAAGTGGGAGAAGCCTGAGGGTAACACCAGTGTCTGGGAACAATCAACAGGACAGATTTTCTTACCATGGGGCCCACAAATCTAGTTTTCTAACAACATGGTTTTGACTCTTTGTGAAGAAATTTCCTAAATCACACAGCTGTGGAACATGACAGGATGTAGACGCAGGCTTAAAGCAGAAAAATGCTGCTTTCAGGGTGTGGATTAGGGGACACATTCCTTTTCACTCTTTTTGTTTGTTTGTTTTGATTTTGTTTTTGTTTTTCTATACAGGGCTTCTCTTTGTGGTGCTGGCTCTCCTAGAACTTGCTCTGCAGACCAGGCTGGCCTCGAACTCACAGACATCCACCTGACCCTGCCTCTTGGATGCTCAAATGAAAGGCGTGTGCCACAGCTGCCTGGAGTATTTTTCAGCCCTAATTCTGCCCAAACTATGGATGAACTGTTTGAACTAATTATCTGGCTTGATTCTATGGGTAAAACAGAGATGAGATGGGAAGAAGTGGAGTATAGAGAGCATGGCTCTACGAGAACAGGATGAGATCCTACTGTAAACTGAATCTATTTGTTCAGATAAAGTATTCCAATTTCATTTGCAAGCCAAGCCTCCTACCCCAGAATGGTCATAGTCTATACAAAATTTTGTGGGACTACAAAAGAAAAAATTACTGATTTTATTGGGTAAGGTTATATGGGATTCTAGAGGTACAGTGACATTTGCACTGAGCCTACAGAAGATGATTATCTGTCCACAGAGGGGACGGGGTCTTCAATGTAAAACTTCTTTACAAATAAAGTTGAAAATTACTTCCTAGAGTGTCATGGCACCCTTAGAAGAGAAGCCAGAGCTGTAGAGGGACAGTGAAGGTCTGCCTGAAAAAGAGACCCCAGGAGCCACGACACTCGAACTTCTGACATCAGAAGAGGGTTTCTGCATCTGGCACTGCTTTTTGGTGGGCTCACAGAATGTTCAGCCGTATAACTTGTTTACATTCATCCTCACCTTGGGATTGCTCACACCTGGTATTTCCACACCTTACTTCCATTTCTTTGGTGTCTCTGAGAATTAACATTTTGAGCATTGTCTGCACCAAGTTCTCTAGACTATTTCCCAAAAGTCCAAAAGTCACATTTCAATTCTTATCTTATCAAACCCCTCAGAAACATTTGTCACTTCCTTTATGAAACAGTGACTCATGAGTCCTTTGTCACGCAGGAGACGAAAAACCCCACGGGATCTTTGTATTGGACAAGGCTTCTGTGACACAACAGATTAAAATGAAAGAAAGTGTATGTATTGCATATACACAGAGAAACACCAAGGAAATTAATAGTTACCATAGAGAGGGCTTTAAATTGGATTTCACAGGCTTCAACGAAGAGCAGTGAATATTTAGACAAAAAACAAGACAAAGGAATGAACTTTTTAGTCCCCAAGAACAGCAACTTAAATGGCAGGTGGCAATTTGTTTGGTACATGTTGTTACTATAGATTCAAGTCTAGGTGGAGTCCAAAGTTATTCAATTTCTAGTGGTTGCATTTGGTTCTTACTAGTGTGTGTTTGAGCATTTTTGTTTTCGCAAATTTGTTTGCTTTTAGAAAAGCAAAAGAGGAGTTGGAAAGCTTTTATTACTCTTCCATATGTTGTGGAAGTGCTGTCAGGTCAACACAGAACATTCTCCTGACCTTTCTTTTTACCTTTGCATGGTCCTCCTCACCTACACCTTTGACGGATTTGGCCTATGACTGTTTACTTTTTCTCTACACTTCCTTTTCAGGTTTCAGCCCTGTTTAAGGGCATAAATGACTGTCTAAGCATAATAATAAAGTTGAGCATGGTGGCTATGCCTGTAATCCCAGCATTCAGGAAGCTGAAGCAGAAGGATGGAGAAGTCCAAAGACAGCCTGGGCTATGTAACAAGTTCAAAGACAGCCTAGGGTACGTAACAAGTTCAAGGACACCCTTGAATTGTCTCAAATAAAAATAAATATATAAATAAATATACTGATGAGATACAGATTTGTATTTAAAATTCCCACTCCTCTGTGCTGCAATCTCCCACATCCATCTGCCTCTCTGATGTCTCTACAAATTTAAAAAAATCACAAGCTGAAAAAAATCTGAAACCAAACTTTCGATTCCTTCCTTTTATTGCTGTCTAAATATTTTCAGTCCCAGCATATGAAATCTCATTGACCCTGTTGTTCAAGCCCGGTTATATGGCACTATACTTTGCTTTCTTTATTGCCCACTCTCTATTTACATGCCCACTCTCTATTTACAATACATTGCCAAGACTTACTATTTATGCCTCCTAAATACATCCAACTTGTTTCCTCCCCATGTTTGTTCTTTTCAGGACATCATAATCTCTTACATAAACCAAAGCAACAGCTTCCCCCTTGCTTCACTGCTTCCTCTTGGCCTCTCTCTTCCTAATCCCACACATCACAACCAAACTATCCCTATTCTTTAAAGTCCTCTAGTTTTAAAAATGGAAGGAAAAAAAATCCTTAAAATAGAAACCAGATGAGATCACTCTCCTACTTAAAATTATTCCAAAACTTTCTACTGCCTTGAGGGAGAAAACATGTAAACTCTTTTAATATGGTATATAAGAATCTTGAATAACCTGTAAAGTGGTGTTTTTATTCCCCATCCATGGGGTTATTTTGCCTCAAGATTTAAAGGATGTTAGGTAGATTTGCACTAAGCCTCAGGAAAACAGCAGGTTTCAATGCAATGTTTCCCCAAGGTCCTCATTGGGAGATGCATCATCAAGTCTGACATGACTTTAGAAGAGAAGCCAGCGCCACCGCAAATGATCTCCCTTCCTTTCTTTAAACATTCCATTAAAAAGTATTCTTATGTGTATGGCTGTTTTGCCTGCATGTATGTCTGTGTATCTGTGTACATGGAGCCTGATGAAGCCAAAGGAGGTTGTCGGATCCCCTGGAACTAGGGGGTTATGAGTGAGCTGCCTGCTGGGAACTAAAGTGTCCCCCAGAAGAGCAGCTGCTACTCTTAACCACTGTTCCCTCTCCCCAACCCCTCTCTCCTATATTATCATAATCCCCATTCTTCTAGTCTGTGATTAAATGCTACCTTTTCAGAGAAGTATTCTACAACTTCAGGCAAAGCAGGGCTTCCTTTACCTAGAAGAATCTACTGCTGCAGTGTTTTCAAAGGCAAAATAGCAGACATAGACACGGTCACCAATACACCCAGTGCCTCATAGAATTCCTGGCCCATTCATGTACATAAATATGTATTAAATGAATGGACAAAAGGGTTGTCATGAAAATAGAAAGTGATACCCACTCTGCTAAACCAAACAAGTCTAAACTGATGATGCTTCTGATGTCCAAATAGGAAATGAGGTAATGCATACAAAGTGATAATCCTGATGCAGCACAGAATAAGCTCCATAAATGGTGTTGCATATGGCGAGCTATATAAATACCGCAGTGCTTGGGACGAGGAGAGCTAGATAAGGTGAGAGTTTACAGCAGGAAAGAGGGGGAATAGGAAACTCCCTTCTCTCCTAAACTCATTTTCTCACAGCACAATTCCCTTCCCAGAGTTAATACCATAGTACCCCAGGTTCAGGGCAAGAGACATTTTCCCCCTCTGAAGCTAAAACTGATTTCTTTTCTATAAAATAATCCAATCTTCAGCTTAGCTCGGCCAGAATCTTCCTGTTAAACTTCCAGACACAAGCTCTGATTCTGAAAGGCCTACAGAAGGGAGTGGGGTTGGGGATGTGGGAGAGGTGTCCATTTTTATTTGGAACCCAAGGCCTTTCAGATGCTAAGCAAGTGCTCTACTACTAAGACACACCACCTATCCTTATTTATCATTTATTGATTTAGCTATCTATCTATTTATTTTAGTTGGAGACAAGGTCTTCCTAAACTGAGCCTCAAACTATTGTAGCCTAGGCTGCCCCTGAACCTACATTCCTTCCTGAATTTTCAGAATAGCTGGAATTAAAGACCTGTGTCACTATGCCTTTAAAAATAAAAAATAAAATTTTAAAAAAGACTGGGGACCAAGGGCCTTGTACATGCTAAGCAAACCTCTGCCACTAGGCTACAGCCTCAGGCCTGAGGAATTGAACGTGTTTAAAAGCTTTGGATTTGGTGTCCAGAACTAGCTTTCATCACCATCAGAGTAGTTTAGTTACCCTTACAAAAGCCCAGAATGGACATTTTTCACAGCCAGGACTCTACATGAGGGCCCTCTTGCAGTCATCCAGAGATCCAGAGCTGAGAGACACCTTCATTCCCTGGAGTGAAAGTACTTTAGCAGTCATTTGTACTGGCCTTGCAGCAGGCCCACCTGCCAGGAGCTAATTGATCTCTTCTGTATTTCAGTAAGCTTCCTGGGCTTTTGCTGGCCCCTTTGCTGGCCTTTCTTGGTTTTAAAATGACTCGGCCTGACCTGTGAAGACGCATCAGAGCTGTCAGGTGCACAGGATCAGCTTCTGTGCAGCAGGAAAAGATGTGGTTTCTCCAGGGCTCCCCAGACACGGTGCTGCTTAACCTATTCTGGTCTTCCTCGCGTAAGCAAAACACCTCTGAGGGCTTCAGCAGCATCTGCGTTGTGACTCACTGAAGTGAAAGCACAGCTTAAGGGTCTGATGAGACAGCCATTTACTGACCTCCTACTCAGATTTCTTTTTGTCTAAGAGAACTAACAGGCTAGTGTTGCCCGTTAAATGCTGTGCCTATTGGACAGATCCAAGGATATAATTCCTTTTGAAGATGATAAGGCAAGATGCAACAAACTCCAACTGCAAGTCAGTCAGTCCTAGCAAATGACTCACGGAGGCAATCTTCCTTCAGAGGTACCTCCTTACCTCCTTTCCTCCTTAGAGTTCCCACAGGGCCCCCCCATTACTTGCAGGGACCAAGACACAGTGGAAGAGCTGGTCCTGCAAGCCGGGGCAGAGAAATATTAATGAGTTCAAAGGCAGCCTGAGCCACCTAGTGAGACCCTGTTAGAATTTTTATGTAGTAAAAGGACTGGGAATACACGTAAGTAATGAGCTGCTTGCCTAAAATGCATCAGGCCCTGAGTTCAATCCCCAGAACCACCACCCTTCCCCGGATCCAAATAAGTAGCCTTCTAAGATCCTAGAAAGCACATGTAAGAAATATCAGGCCCACAAGAGTTCACATCCTTAGGAAGAGGCCTTCCATATATTCAGATGACAACCCAAGATTTAGAAGTTTTAGTAAAGTCAGATCACAATTATGGGGGAAAAAAAGGGTTTTGCTTGTTGGTTTCTTTTTGGTACTGACCAGTTTCCTTACAACTTAAAAATTAGAACACCATGCATTTTTTTAAAAGTGCAAATCTTCCCTTTTTGCTTTAAAAACTGCTTTCTAGAAGTAGCTAGCTGGTAACTTCCTGTAATCCTATAATCTACTTGGGCACTGCCCAGGGGTCTTTGGGCAAAATTCTTATCTTTCCTCTTTCATGCTAAACCTATGGCTGCATGGGTCCATGATGTGCTTCAAGGACTAGGAATGACTGGGAAATTAAAAGCCAAGAGAGGTTCTGAAAGAGGTGCGGTAAATGCCAGAGCCCGGTTAAACTGCAAAAAATTAAAGGGGGGGAGGCGGGAAAGGACAAAGAAAACTATAAGAAATCGACACTGCTAACATGTATATCTGTTTTGTAGATGAGGGGCCTAAGGATCAACTTTGGTCACATGATTACTAACTGGTGTGGCCTGGACCTAGGATCAAAGCAGATTGCAGAGTCGCATTCTGAGCTCTGTATCAAGGTCATCTGAAAATCTAAAATATAATACGTGCACAGGAGTTGTTAAGGCTACTTGTTTTGTTACCATCTGGGAGAGGCAGGCAGGGGCCTTTGAGCTAGAATCTGCTGAAAGGAAGGGCGGTGGGGGAGGGGGTGCGAAAGTGAGAGTGAGGAGTCAGGAAAATCTCGGCTCAGCCTCCAGGTTTGAGGCCCTCCCCCTTCTCCCTATTCATCCCTTTGTTACCATCTCTGGGACTCAGTGCCGAGGTTAATAAAGAGCTTCCAGAAAACCCATCATTGTGATTAAAGCCGAGGACTATCTTGCCAGACAGCACTTTGGAGCCTGCCTACCGCCTACTCTGATCCGTCAGCGCACCCAGCAAAGGCTATTAAATGATTACAGGCGCTTCCGGCACGGCCAGCCAGCCAGCTCGCCTCGACTGCGGCTCCTCCGGGGTGGGCTGCAGCCGCAGCTGCTGAGCCCGCTGCTGATGGAAGAGTGTAGCCGCCAAAGGCCCTGGCGTTTGCGTGTGGACGGCCAGAGGCTGGCTGCTCAGTGCCACTCCGCCTCTCCCTCTCCCTACCTGCTTCTGCCACCCGCGCCACGGACACGGGCACGGTATTCTTTCAAGAGGCCCCGATTTCCTTTGTGTCTTCTAGTTTTGAGCAACTGCCCCTTGCCCAAGTCTTTTTTTCAGAATTTAGCAAAAATTTAGAATTATATACATGCTCGTTCTGACTCAAGGGAAAAAAGTCCACATCAAACTGCTGGAGGGAAAAAAACAAACCAGGCTCTAGGTGTAAAACAACCCCTCCTCCGGCCCACCTCGTTTCCCACGTTTACTTGGGTTTGTGGACTGACTGGAGAAGCACCGCCCTTCGGCCGCTGATCAATTGCACAAACCTAAATCGCATTCACAAAACACAGGAAGAATCCGGGTCTGAAATCTGAATCCCGGGTCAGAGAGACAGCAGAAAGGCTATAACCCCCTCGCGGCCAGCCCACCGTGCCCTTCATCCCGCTGCTGCTTCCTGGTTCTTACTTTGGAACAGAAAGAATTCCCATTAAAAACAAACAAACAAATGTCAGCATACATTCCCTGAGGGCTACAAGACCGGACACTTTGTTACCAGGGTATCTAGGTTTAAGCTTAACTACATGTGTAAATTATGATGTTCCACGTATCTTTTTTTTCATTTGTAAAACAGGTAACAAAAGCAGTTGTTATGAGATTAAATGCAGTTCTTCTGCACCCACCTGGCACAAAGTAAAAACCTCATTAACTCTTACTTGGCTGGTAAGATGGAGCAACAGAAGATTCACTCGTTTATTAAAGAACTATTGAATACTTACCAGGAGCCAGGGCATTTATTTGCATGTTTTGCATATATGTATTTATTTTACTAATTTTAGGTTATTATAATTAATTAAATTTGTTTAAATACGGATTTAAATAAATAAATAAATTTGTTTAAAGACGGATTTTGTTTTTCGGATAAAAATCTGAAGGCTTAAATTACAGTAAATTGATTTGCTCTGAATCACACAAGGAACTTGGTAATGGAGCTGAAAAATTATTCTCTCACTGGCTTTTGGCAACAGACACTCCTCTGAACACACACACCTTGGGACCCATGGGAGTATGTGTGAGAGGGTGCTGTGTGTAGCAGTACAGCTGCTCCGTAGTCACAGGCTTTTGATCTGGAGGGTAGCTGGGCAGAGGTGGTGCACCTCTGCTTGGAAATCAGAGTGAAAGCCTGGTCCCCAGGGGTCACCAGAACTGCCCTGCCACTCCTGTTCTGTCACTCTCCTTGGGTGGGATAAGCTGATCTGGAAGCAGATTCTATGACTGTTGGTGCCTTGGGACACAGCTGGGCTAATTTTCAGTAATCTTGGAGCGGAAGAGAGAAATACAGTCGGCATATTTTTAAAGCCATAGCTCTCGCTTTGTGCCCAAAATAACTCTGCCATTTCTAGGTTAAGAGTATAAAGGCATCATGTGATGCCAGCCCAGATTCAAACATTGGGGTGGCTGGTCTCAAGCCTTCCTACCTTCCTAGCTTGAAAAAATTTAAAAAAAAAAAAAAGACAGTCAAACTTGTCTTCCATGACCTGCCTGTTTTCTCTGTTTAATTTTTTTGTTGCATCTCTGGGATCCAGAAAAAAGAATTTCCCTTTACTGCCTTTCTTTTCAAAACTCCCACTCCACACTTCTCCCTGGCAGCTGGTATTACACCCTGAAGAGGCCAGAATGCTTAGAATTCAGGATCTGTTGGAGGGTCACAGATTGGAACAGCAATCTCATCCTCACTACTTACGCGCTATAAAAAACCTTGAGCAATCACTTGGCCTTTCAGCAACTTTTTTTTCATATGTAAAACAAAGATAACAATATCCACCTAGTGGGGTTGTGAGTATTAAAAAGAGACAAGTTTCAGAAATTACAGAGAATAAATGTTTGGCATGAGGAAAATCTGAAAGAATAGTTATCATTAGTACATACTATTCCTTTACAACCACAGTACTGCTACTAACCTATTTCCGTGAACAGTACTTCCAGAAAATCTCTTTTCCAGAAATCCTCCTCCCAGAGAGTCTGACCCTCTCCCAGAGGTCACCGAGGATCATCCAGGGTGAAGTTTTCCAGGTTAGAAGTAGTTGGGAAGAAGAGAAGGATTCCTCTAGGCCTCTGGAAGAGGTTGCCTAGTTAAACTTGGTAGAAAGCACCTTAGTTAGGTATCAAAAGCCCTGTGATGCCGGGTTGTGGTGGTGCACACCTTTAATTCCACACCTCTGTGAATTCAAGGCCAGCCTGGTTTACAGAGTGAGCTCCAGGACAGCTAAGGCTTCACAGAGAAACCCTGTCTCAAAAACCAAAGCAAAAGTCTTGGGCTCAAACATCATCTCCACTAGTCTGCTTTCTTCTCTTTTCTTCTATACTATTTTTATAACATTGAATTGATGGTTTCTATCTGTAAAACAGAACGCTCTATTCCTCACACTACTAAATGTATTTATTTACAACGGTAGTCATTATGGCAGGCAATAAGAATATGGATATGAATTCAGAAAGTGAATGTGGACAGGTGTCCTGTTCTTGAAGAGTTATCATACAGTGGGAGAAATACGTAGCAAATGAGTTTTATGGTAGAGTAACTGGCGTAATGATAGTGCTCACCTTCCTGGAGACAGTATGCACAACACATAAAAACACCATTCAGAACATGAAACAGCCGTGCCTCAGATCCTGCACTCCTCTTACTAGAAATGTGGCCTTATTAAACCCTAACTATTTCAAGTTTCTATGCAGAAAAAATGGCATAATAATGGACTAAGTACTTAGGATAACACCTGATACATGTTTGACCACTGAGTACATTTTAGCTTTTGTCATTTACAAGTAAATCTCTCCTCTGTCTGCTGCAGGATTCTCAATATGGAGAATAAGTCTCTCTCTTTCTCTCTCTCTCTCTCTCTCTCTCTCTCTCTCTCTCTCTCTCTCTCTCTCTCTCTCTCTCTCTCTCTCTCTCTCTCTCTCTCTCTCTCTCTCTCTCTCTGAGACAGGGTTTCTCTGTATAACAGTGCCCTGGCTGCCCTGGACTCACTTTGTAGATGAGGCTGGCCTCAAACTCACAGCGATCCACCTGCCTCTGCCTCCCTCAGTGCTGGGATTACAGGCATGCGCTGCATAGCCAGAGGCAAGTGTTCAAAGAGCAGGCAACTGAGTCCATAACAGAGACAGCCCCTGCTCTGACATGGAGAATGAGCTGCCTATGGGGTACATCTGAGGAGGGGGTCTAGGCCCTCTCCACTCATGGTCCTTGGTCGGTGCATCAATATGTGCAGGAATCCCTGGGCTCAGATTTTTAGCTTTGTTGGTCTCCCTATAGGGCTCCTCCTGTCCTCTCCATGCCCTTCCAATCCACACACACACACACCCTTCTTCCATAAGACTCCCTGCACTCTGCCAAATGTTTGGCTGTGAGCCTCAGCATCTCCTTCCATTGCCTGTTGGGTGAAGCCTTTCAGAGGACACTCTATAGTAGGCTCTCATCCTGTTCCCTCTCTTCTACCACTTCTGGTATCTATCCTGTTTGCCATTCTGAATGAGATTTGGAACCACTTTGGAAATCAATCTGATGCTTTCTCAGAAAATTGGGAATAACACTAGCTCAAGATTCAGCTATACCACTCCTGAGCACAGACCCAAAAGAAGCCCCCAACCATTCAGCAAGGATGTTTGCTCAACTATGTTCATAGTAGCTTTATTTGTAATAGCCAGAATCTGGAAACAACCTAGATGTCCCTCAACGAAACAATTGATTGTGGTACATTTACACAATGGAATACCTCAGCTATTAAAAACAAGGAAATCATGAAATTTTCAGGCAAATGGATGGAACTAGAAAAGATCATCCTGAGTGAAATAATCCAGAAACTTAGACACGCATGGTATATACTCTCTTATAAACAGATATTGGCTGTATACTGTAGGATATTCATGATAAAAATCTACAGACCTAAAGAAGCTAAACAACAAGGAGGACCCTAAGGAGATGGTTAATCTGATTCAGAGGTTAAGTCTCTTAATGATAGCATTACTCTATTAAATGACATACAGCACAGGTGGAAGGTGTGGTCAGAGGGAAAGGTGTCAAAGTTGCTATACAACTACAGAGAAAACACTAAGTTGTTATTTTCATACCCTATAACCTTACAACTCTACTCCTAGAAATGTATCATACATGGATATTAGTGAAAACATATAAGACATATGTATAAGAACACATATACTACATTGTCTGCAAATGAAGATACTAAAAAGAAACTGAATAAAAATAAATGAATTCTAGGTCTACAACTTAGTACTACCTGCCTTCTTAAAGAATGAAGTAGATTTAATTGTACTGACTTACGTGTTTGTTAAACACACAAACACATCAACCGTATTTCAAAAAGCCACACGAGTTATACACTAATATGCATAGCAAATCCCACTTTGATATATGAAAAATGTATACATTATAGAGCTAAATAAATGTTCTGAAGGTTTGTTAGGGTGAACTCTAATGAAAACTCAGACTGTAGGTGATAAGGATTAATCGGTCTAGTTCTATCATTAGCAGCCAGTCTACCACTCTGGAGCAGAGAATCCACTGTGAGGGAAGGCTGTGCACGTGAGCGGGGCACCACGCTTCCTGCTCTATTTTCCTTCCAACTGTTTTAGAAAGTAAAGTTTATGCCTGAGGTTGGTGCTGATGCCTGCCATCCCTGCACTCAGAACATAGAAGATAGCAGGAGTACGGTTTGCAGTCCACCCTGGCCTATACAGCAACTCCTAGGTTAGTTAGCCACACAGAGAGATCCTCAGTTGCCAGTGGCGGTGGCTCACACCTTTAAGCCCAGCTCTTGGGAGGCAGGCAAGCAGATCTCTGTGAGTCTGAGGCCAGCCTGGTCTACACTGTGAGTTCCAGGACAGCCAGGGATGCACAAAGAAACCCTGTCTAAAAACAACAACGCAAAAAAGATATCCTGCATTAAGTAAATAAATAAAATTTATTAATTAAGAATTATTCGAAGAATGTGTGCAAAGTTGCTAACAATGGCTGCCTCACTGAAGTGCAACAGCTGAAAGGCATTTTATGCAAATGGTGCCATGCTGTTTAATATATATGAGTAATACATTTTATCTTTAAACTTTTATGAGCATTCTGGGAGACGAGCAGCACACTACTGATAGCACTTGTTACCGGGCAGGTAGAAAATGAGACATTTGCCATTGTTTTAGTTCAGCAGTGATTTGATTTTCATACTTTTTGGTTTTTTTCACAACTAAATCCAAGAGAAAAAGATCAAAACAAACACAAGCTCAGCATAGCTCAAAACTCAAGACAAGATGTCATTTTTGTAGCTATCAGGGACCCATTTCATACCTCATGGTCCTACATGAAAATGGGGGAGGGGTTGTTAAGAAATTAAGAGCATTGGGGGATAGAGAGATGTCTGAGCAGTTAAGAACACTTGACTGCTCTTCCAGAGGACACAGGTTTAAAACCCAGCACATAGAGCTTACAACTGTCTGTAACTCCAGGTCCAGGGAACCTGACACCCTCACACAGACATATGTTTAGACAAAACACCAAAGCACATTTAAAAAATGTAATAAATTAATTAAGAGCCTTAAGTGAGAACATGACTGCTCGTAGGTATAGCTGAGGAAAATGATTTTATTGTAGATATGAGAGAAACATAGCCAGGGGCACCTGGAAGAGTCCCAGACCGAATCAGGACAGAGAGAGGAGAGATAGGGGGAGAGTGAGAGGAGGAGAAGAAAGAGGGAAGAGAGCCAAGAGGCCAAGAAAGGGCTAAGAGAGAAGCCGAAGGAGTAAGACTGAGAAGGCACATTTATACAGGGGTCAGAAGATGGGGGAAGGGAAGGAAGCTGGAGTGGCTTAGGATACAAGAGAGGTAGGAAATGCTGGGAGGAGCCACAGGCGCTGAGTGAGCCTAAGGGGAGGCAAGCATTTTGGTATGCTAATAGACACCACAGACAGTCTTTTGTCCCAGGTCTCTAAATGTCAGGGACTGTGAAGCCAGCCTAGCCTGGACCTAGAGCCCATGGCTAGCTAGCATCCTCCAGCCCCATGACAGACATATCTGTAAGTGTTCCCACTCCCTGCCCTATCCCTGCGTGTGTGAGGCACAATCATTCCTCCCCCCACCCCCCGACCAGTAAAGCAGCCTGTGCCTTTGGTTGCTCTTTCAAACTTTTCTTCCCTCCCCCTCACGTCGCAATCTGCAATCTGTGCTTCTTGGGATCTGGCAGTTAGCCCAGGCTCCGAGGTGCTGTGTCACTTCTCAGCCTCAAGCAACCATTTCTAGACAAGTAGTGATATCTCTGCACTGAGGAAATAAAATGGAGAATCTGTCAGAATACCACAACAGCGAGGGGACAGCAGCACGGACGACCTTCACCGCCATCACCACCTTGACCATCACACTTCAGTCACTTACTGTGTGCCAGGCATTGTGCTAAGTGCTGGGAGTTTTAAACTGAATGAAAAAAGTGATGGTAGTTTTGTTGTTTTATTTTTTTGTTTTTTTCTCTGGTGTTTGACACAAAACCATCCAGGGCTATTTTCATGCCTATTCTAGTCTTTCTTATTTTACATATTATTGCACAATTTGGTGGTACAAGAGAAATTTTGACACTATGAAGTTCACTATGGTAATTTAAACTTATCCTTAAACATACCTGCCTTCACCATCTACACTTTCTCAGATATAATGCACTAAGTCCTCTGAATTGATTAAGAACATGCTCAACCCAGTCATATGTGTTAGTATGGGGTGGGAGGTAATGCTGCATTTGCCTCCCCTTCACTTCCCTATCTGCAGACAATAAAAGTTCCCTAAATTGATGTGAGAGAGGAAACAAGGCGTTTCTTGCTAGCTTATTAACTCATCCTGACACCTTAGTGGCTGGTTTTTGAGGATTTGGAGGAGCTGAGAGAGCTTAAAAGCATTTCCTAAAAACAAACCCAGGGCTCTACGGCCAGAAAACGAAACGCCACATTTGGCCTTGTTGTTTTGAAATCAGAGTATTTGAGGCCCTATAAAATCCAGCTTTAGTTTGCCTTTCTGAGATCACTTCCCATTCGCTTTCCTACCCAGCCTTCCAAGCACATGCCTCCTAGTCACCAAGATTATCCATTTCTTGTTATTTTTTTTTAAGTATTGTTTTCTTTGCCTGGAATTTGCTTCCTCTCCACATCATACATTCCATACTGCTATATATCATATTAAAAGTCAAATAATATCAGACATAGTCTTCAGGTTCCCAATCCCATCCTCTAAGGTTATCTCCATACATCCATCAGTCATTCATGACTGCAGAGAAAGGGTTTGTCTCTTACGAAAATAATCTGGGAGACCCTCTTAGAAGAGATGGACCGCTTAGTTGACTTACATAAAGTTGGTACTGAGTACAACAGAGTCAGGTATTCTGGACTGTCCATCTTCCTTTCCCCCTCATTGGCCCTGCCCGCGCATGACAAGGTTGTTTTTATCACCTGATGCTGCCATTTTCTATCTTTCACATTTCTGTTCTCCACTACTAATTATGAGGAAAGAATTATTATTATTACTATTATATTATTATTAAATGTCGCATATATAATTATTATTAAATGTTACACATTTGATACCTTAATCGTATCAGCTGGATTAGAACGTGCTCTAATGTGAGGGTTTAATAGTTGGTGACTCTATAAAAGGTTCAGACCAAACTCAATATTGAAACCAGGCTGAGGAAAGCACCTCTGGCAAGAAGATGGTATTTCACTTCTACATCTGTGCGGGGTGATTGAGGGCGGAAAGAGAGAACAGAAATAGAGCTAATGCTCATGGCCAGTGATGGAATTGTAGCAACCTGCCCTGAATGTCTTTCAAATCACAGTCTCTTAAAAGGCTGTTATCCTGGAGGCAAGATTGTGACCCTGAGTAACAAGATCACAGAAGCTAACATATACCTCGAAATCCCTGGATTCAAAGATAACACACCAAAAAAGCCATCCTCCCATAAGAAATTTCCCAGAGGCAATTATGTGGAATCAACTTATTCTTGCTCTAACACAAGGATGAAATTGAAGTGGCGATGGCCACTGACTAAACAGTCCCAGGAAGGCAGACCTCAGGGACAGCACTGGACTGATATCTCAGTGCCACACAGAGCTCACAAGGATGCTGCCCCTGAGGATGCCCTTTCACTGGCCCCAAGGCCTTATCACCATCAGCAGTGGGAGGAATCACCTCCTTTCAGAGAGTGAGGAAGAGCATGGAGAGGCCTTGCAAGTGCCTTGCCTGTTACATCTCAAGAGGAAGCTGCTGTCAACCCAGGTTCTTGTACATGTAAGAACCAAACTCTGAGATACATTTAAACCCAGAGGATAGGCCCAGATTACCCCACTCCTGTCTCCAATGTGGGAAACTGCTCTGAGGAAAGCCTGAAAAGGCAAGAAATACTGGCTAAAACACTCCCCATCTTCAAGCCCACATATACGGATCAGGCTCTTAATTCTTCTCTGTTACTCCTCAAGTTCTGATTGTACCTTGACTTCCTTTCTCCTAGGCACAAATGCTGGAGGCAAGACAGGCCACAGCATTGACTGTGCCCTGGAATCACTCCGTGTACAGTGACTTTTTTAACCAGCTCCCACGCCCCATGATTGCTCTCCAGGCCAGCCTGTGGATGGTTCGAGCATGTCTTCTGCTTCCTCTCCCAACCGTCAGAGCAAGGTTGTTGTGTCAAGTGCACAGCCTTAGGCGCCAATACAAGAACGTGGTGGGAGCTACTCTTCCTGTCCACACAGAGGGGAGTGTTCAACAATAGGCTCCTCTCTCCTTCGGATGATGCATTCCAGAAAGAACTAGGAGGGAAGAAACCTCTAATTCTACTCCTTTTTTACTGTTCCTGTTTACTCAATTGAGGAAGGAGGTACAGAAAGCCTGATTTTAAATGGATCGTGCCAAGTATCAGCAGTCACTATTTATTCACAATATACCTTCCCTAAATTTTCTCTATTTCTATTCTCCCCTACTCTACTGAGTAATCCACCAACCAGGAGAGCGTTCCCTTCCCACCACGGGAGAGTGATAACTTTTTATTTTCATCCCTTTCATTTTGGAAATTGGAGGCCCTGATAACATTCTTCAGACTCTTTGCTAATAATGATACTAACTTTGATCACTCAATTCTTTGCATTTGTTTTTTTTAATTTTATACATTTGTTTATTTACCATTGTATTGTATAATGCAGGAACAGTGTACATTCCAGGTGAGCATGTGGAGGTCAAAAACAACTTTGTGGAGCTGGTTTTCTCCCTCCACTTTTTTGTGGGTTCAAGGAATTGAACTCAAGTTGCCAGGCTTGCTGGGTAGGCACTTTACCCACTGAGCCATCACAACCAGCCTCCCCTTTGTTCTTTTGGAACAGAAAGACAATTAATTAGTCTCAATTAGAGTTAGGGCAATTAGTAGCTTTCAAAAAGAATTTTAAGTCTAGAATATAAATAATTACTATGCCTGCTTCATGCTCCTAATATGTATCTTAATTTACCTTCACCTTTATTAAACTATCAACACACACATACATGCATGTGCGCAAATGTGAGGTCATCTCCGCTGAATACCAAAGGTCCCATTGTAGGCCAAATGATGTGCCCTTCTCTCAAAGAGGTCCATATCCTAACTTCCAGGATATGTAAATATGTTATATTGCATAATAAAAGTGATCTTAGTCATATATGATTAAAGATTTAAGACAGATTATACTGGATTAGCTAGGTAAGCTCAGTGCTTTTACAGGGGCCTTAGAAATGAAAGAGAAGGAATGATTTGCAGATGATACATTGCTGGACTGAAGCTGAAACAAGGGCCCAGAGGCTTAGAAATGCAGGAAGCCTCTAAAGCTGGAAATTGTAAAAAACACGAGACCTCTTTTTTATTCTTGAATGACTTCTAATGCTATGCCACCCACACTGGCCTAAGCCTCCCAACTGTTATCTTTACAGTGTTGTAATTATAGCTTTGCGCCCCTGTGCCCAGCTTTCAGAGGCCCTTCAAGAGAAGCCTCTAAAAGAAATGCAGCCCTTCCAACTTCATTATTTTAGCCAGTGAAGCCTACTTTGGGCTTCTGATCTTCAAAATTATCCAGTAATCAAGTTATATTGTTTTAAAGTACCTCTTCTGTGTTAATTCGCTATGGTGGTCTTTGGATACAGTGGTATAATTTATACACTAAGGCAGAATGATACTGTAACAAATAACTAAAAATGTAAAAGTAGCTTTAGAATTGGGCAATAAGTAGATTGGGCGAATTTTGAGAGAGAGGCTCAAAAGGGTCTCAACTACTTTATACAGACCAGTAATAGAGATGATACTAATTATTTTGCTGGAGAAGACCCATAAAGATATAGGAAACATGATAAAGTAATCATTTGGTTCTTAGAAAATATACTATCCATGCAAATATGGACATTAAAAGTGCCTGGGGGCTCAGAAAGAAATGTGAAGCATGTTATTGTGTTATTGAAGGAAAATGGGTCTTTGCTTTAGAGTGTCTGAACATGCCATGATATAGACCCCTTTGGAACTTTGACTTCCAAAACTTTTAGATAATAATCAGTGATATCTGAAGCCACAAAAATTATATAAACTTGTGATGGCAGTAACGTGAAACCAGTACAGGCCACTGTAGCTGATATAGAGCTCAAGGAAACCATCAACTATTCCCTTCATCTACCATGTGGGATAATATGTCAGAAACATGTTAGGTGAACAGGGTTTGGCAGGAATATTGGGTTGAAATGCTGCCTCTGGCACTGCATTCATTAATGAACTCAATAAGTTTTTCTTAAGCATCAGCGCGTGTAAGCCCTTTGCCTGACACCAAAAATAAAAAAGTGAGTAAAACACCTTGACCGTTTCCTTCTCTGAAACATGGGGATGATACTAAACTTCTCTTTTAAAGTTGTGTAAGGACTGGGAAGATAGCACAGTTGGTAAAGCGCTTGTCTTACAAGCACAGAGACATTAGTTTGATCCCCAGACCCACGCTTAAATAAAAAAAAAGTCAAGCATGGTGTTGGGTGCTTAATCCTTGCACTGGGAGGCAGAGGTGAATCCTTAGAGCTTGCTGGCTCGTGAGACAAACTGTCTCTAAATAAAGCTGGAATAAAGCTGAGGAATGATACCTGAAGTTGTCCTCTGACCACACACATACACAAAGAGACACACAGACAGACACACATGTACACATACACACCAAGAGACACACAGACAGACATACACAGAGGAACATACATAGAAACACACACACAGTTGTTTAATTATGTAATACCTGTGAAATGCTTTTATCACAGTCTTTAGTAAACAGTAGATATTCCTCTTGTTCCAAAAGACTGTTTCTACAGTGCAACAGACAATGGTACAAGAGTTAAAGACTTTAAAAGCTGATCAACAAGGACCTTCCTACTAGTACATTCACTAGGAAAATCTTCTTAGAGCTGTTATTGTGCTTTAGTGTTGTTGGGTTTTGTTGTTGTTTGTTTCATTTTGTTTTCCTAGTAAGAGATCTAAGAATACAGCTCAGCTGGTAGAACACTTGCCTAGCAAGCACAAGGCATAGAGTTCTATCTGCAGACCTAGGAGGAGGCAAGGGACAGACTTCCTAGTAGACTTTGGGGAAAAAAATAACAAAAGAAATTCTGTACTCTTTGGCTCATCATCAAACCCATAGACTCAAACGTATCTTCCTTAGAATTGCTTACATACCTACTTATCTTCTCTCCCCAAATCTAGCAAGTTGGTGAGCATCTAATCTAAGGTGTTCACATGTTCAATGGCTTTAGGTTATTCATCTGACTCAAGGTGATTATGAAAACAGAAACGAAACAGATATATTCTTAAGCAAGACAGCATCTAAGTTGTAGAGCAAAAAATAAAAATAAAAATAAAACACTAGTGTTGGGATCCGTAAGCAGGCATCTCTATGGCCAGCCCCAAGGGAGCTGACAAACCGGATGTCAGGCATCTGTGAAGCCACCTATGGACCACCTGAAACCACCTGTGCACGACCTCCTCCTCTCTCTCTCTCTTTCTCTCTCCTGCCCTTCCCAGAGACAGTCTCTGTGACCCCTTCTCCCTTCCCTTAATAAACCTCCCACGTGGAACCAGTCGCGTGGTATGATTTCTATGAAACTTTGATACACAACCAACTCAGAACTACTGCTGACAGCTTCTCCAGTGACTCTGTCAAGTAACCTTACTTCACCATTCACTAACTGCCCTGACTCTGATGTTGCCACAACCCCCTACCTTTTTCATATCACCCTCTTTGGCATGGTAAGCTGTTTCAAGGCGTCCAGGACACACTCTGTAGGAATCCTAAGTTCCTTACAGTATAATAAAACTATAATCCTTGACACTTCATCTCAACCCCAATGCCTTACTGCTAATAATACCTCGATTCTTTGTGGTCTACCATCGTCTGCCTGCTGGTTGGTCAGGAGTTTGCAAGCTTGTGCTGCTCTTCCCTGAACTGGGGATGATAAATGAAAAGGAGGCCCTACCAATCCTGGTAGGCCATGGACTCAATAGGTGCCCAGCAGGATAAGAGGGAATTCAAATCTTGCCCCTCTTGTCTGGTGCAGGAATCACAGCAGCTGTCAGGACCGGGATAGCAGGACTAGCCACTTCACTAACTTCGTATTATCAGCTTTCTTCCCAATTCATCCAGGACCTCCAGCAAGTGGCTCAGACAATACTAACTCTTCAAGGGCAAATCAACACTAGCAGCAGTAGCACTTCAAAACTGATGTGAATTGGACCTCCTCACAGCTACCGACCTTTGCATCTTCCTCCAGGAGGAATGCTATTTTTATGTCAACCAGTTGGGTATAGTAAAAGACAAAATCCAACAACTCCAGACAAATCTATAAACACCAAGGGAACGGCTTGAGGCCTCTAGCTCTTGGGCCTTTGAGAACCCCATATGGGAGTGGATTCTGCCCTTCCTCACACCTCTTCTGCTCATCTTTCTGACTTTGCTTTTTGCACCCTTTATTAATTTCCTCTCTACATTCCTCCAACAACAAATGCAAAAATTCTCTAACAAAACCATTAATCAGTTACTCTTACAGGATTACCAACCTCTGCCCACAGAACCAGATGACAATGACCTTCCACTCAATCCTGATAGTGGGGACCAGCTATACCTTGAGAAAGACAACACCCCTAATCAGCAGGAAGTAGTTTGAAGAGCAAAAGTTGCCCCTATGCCCTCCCCTCATTCACCCCTTCAGAGCTCCTCACGTTTTAATATAACAAAAGGGGAGGAATGTTGGGATCCATAGGCAGGCATCCCTATGGCCAGCCCCAAGGGACCTGACAAACAGGACATCAGGCATCTGTGAGGCCACCTATAGACCACCTAAAACCACCTGCGCATGCTCTAGGTCACCTTATAAGAGAACTGTCACCACCTCCTCTCTCTCTCCCCAACCCTGCCCAGAGACAGTCTCTGTGACCCCCTCCCCCTTTCCCTTAATAAACCTCCCACGTGGAACCAGTCATGTGGCATGATTTGTGAACCTGCCATGTAACTTTGCTCCACAATCCTAACAACTAGACCTAGAGAATATCACTTCATCACTTGGGTTTGGCCCAGCAAGTCAGGTGAGCAACAGCTTAAGACATAAGCTTGGCTATTGGACATAAGCTCAATATGTTGAAATTTCTTGACTCATCAACACTCACCTTGCTTGTTTAGATTTTTGTCTACAAAGCAAGCCTCACTCATTTTAAGCCTTTAAGAACAAACAAACAAACATGTAATGATAGCAGTAATCTAGAGACTGAGGGTTTGGGATACAGCAAGCAAGAGATACAACTCTAGTGGTAACAAACTTCTCATGGTCTCTTTTCTCCTGTGGACCCAAATCTAGGCACCCAAAGTTACCTCTTCATACCTCAAATTTCAGTGGTTACACCTGTAAGGTATATCTTCTACAAAGATCTCAATTTCCTGTTTAAACAGGAACCTAAACATTTCTTTTCCTGGATTTCCTTTGCTAACATCCCTCTAGCATGACTCCTCCCATACCTGACATGGTCCTCTCCATAGAAGGTAAACAAGAGTGTTGCTAAGGAAGCACTTGGTTTCAGAGGGTAGATTAGGTAGGGTAGAGCCCTTTTGCTGATTTTGAGCAATGAGGCTTCAAATGACAAGGCAGAGAAGATCCCTCTAGAGTCTACACACTCATTTCCAGCAATCAGAACCCTATGGCCCTTCCCTAGAGACCCCTGGTCTACAACCAATGCTTGACCTGAATTTGTTTCTCCAGCTTAGGCAGTGACCTTCTCAAAATGGATTTTTCAAGTTCCTTTGGCTGACTGTCTCCAAAAATTCCTGCTACAAAAGTTTCTCACTATCACCATGGCAGGCTTTTGTTTGTCATTTGTCAGGGTGGGGTGAGGCCATGGGCCTCTGGAATGGCAAAGCTTAAAGTAACTATGAATAGTCATGAGAATTGTACTATGAACCAGGTCAGAAGCAGACCTTTCACATTCAAGTGCCTTCCAAATAGGAGTTCCCAGACTCCTAATCTAAACAATGGGAGTGATCTTCCTCAAACAAGGAAGTGCAGACTCCACCCTTCATTTCCCCTTCCCCACAAAGCTCTCACACAACAGGCAGCCTGCTGTCTTTAGTCTTTGAGCTGAGTCAAGTGGAAAAATTAGTGAATTCTCCCTTTCTTGGGATCTTTACAATACTAGGGATCTCCCTAGCAGAAACCTGAATCAGACTGTTGATAAAGGGTTTAAAAAGTCAACAACAATGAAAGTGCACAGAAAGAACTAGAAGAGTATTTCAGAAATCCTGTTTCATGCTTTTTTTTTTAATTGGGTCCTGCTATATAGCCTGGCCTGAAACTTAGTATATAGACCAGGCTGGCCTTGACTCCTGACAATTCTCCTGCCTCAGTCTTCCTGAGTGCTGGGATTACATGTGGGTATGCTACAGCTGGCTCTGCACAATCAGTGAACAAAAACACAAAATATATGATTTTTTCAAAAACATAGTCTAGATTGTCAGGAAGAAGTTCCTCAGGGGCCACAGTCTAGTGCTCCAATGGAGCAATGATCACCAGAGAAACTATAGTGAGGTTCTGTTGCTTGCCCAGCAGTAGTCTGTGTCTTTGCATCTGTGGGGTCTGCAGGAAACTGTAGCCTTGGGGAACAGCTTTGAATGTGCACCTCTCATCACTGTGTATGCCCTCAAAATTGTATGTCACAAAGCACACGTGAATGCATATGAGCTTGAGTAATTTTCAGGATACTTAGAGTCTCCATTTGAGGACACTGAGAAGGAAGAAGTTCTAAAGTGCATGCCATGCTTCCAACCCTGACTATATTTTGCCTTGAACTACCAACCCTGAAGAAACTGGTGTGAAGGAAACTGAATAGAAAATACAGGGGGGCTAGAACTGCCACATCGGCTATTTATTACGCAAAAATATTTCAAAACACTAGGGCATTCAGTAAAACTGGAAGGTGCACAGTGTCACTCCAAGTAGGAGATGAAGAGAGGACACAGACCGAGGCAGCAAAGGCTTAAGCTTCCTGGTTTCTCCTGGGTTAATTCTTCCTCCCGTAAACCTTGATACCTCCCTCCAGGCCAGAACAAGCAAATCTTTGCATATCATGGATGACACAGAGTATTACAACAAATGTAATGAGCTTCACTCCCAGAAAACAAAACTGCATCTCTCAAGGGTTTACCTTCCCCAGCTAGAGACTACTACACAAGGCTCTTTTTCTGGGCTGCCAAATGGAAGGTGACAGTGGAGGACACAGAGAGAAAACGTCCTATTCACAGGAGTCCTGAACTCATTTTTTTTTTCTCCTAATAAGGATATGTACGCTCCTACCAGACCCAGCATTGCCATGACAACAGCTGAAGTCCAGGGTGAGCAGGTTAGTGGAACAGGAGGCTTTCTAAATTCTCCCCAAAGAGCCTGAGGCTGCACTCACTCAGGAGACATAAAAGATGTTGACAGGGCTCCTAAATGGACTCCAAAAAAAAAAAAAAAAAAAAAAAACCTTACGGGACATGGTTTCTTTGGGAGGAGGGATTAGAGTTGGAGTCTGTACTGAGTCTTTCCTTGGGGACTTGACTTGGCCAGAAAGGCAAAAATCTGTAGAATGTGCAAGAGCTTGGAGTCTCCCTAAAAAAGTAGGACACATAACCATGTCCATTTTCCACAGAGTAAAGAGATGTGACAAACCAGGACAAAAGCAATCCTACAAGGAAATACAGAGATGAGCACTTAAAATTTCAGTGACACAGTCTACCCACAGACACTACTCAGAGAAACTTGGGGTCTAAATTTTGAAGGTAAATAAAGAAGAGTTTCATCTTTTTTTAAATGAGAAATCATAAAAATAGCTCTTTTTTCACTAGATGTTTTTCTTTGGACTCTTTAATATGTGAGTGCTATGTCATTTAATAATTGTAATGATTTCATAAGGAAGACACCACTCTTATCCCCATCTCCTGAAAAAGAAACTGAGCACAGAATGGTCTTAGGAGCATAGAGCGGTGGGGCAGCACCGCCAAAATCAAAGGAAGGCAGCTCTGAGCCTGGAGCTCCAATGCTTAGCGATTATCTCTTGGGTCTGGGAAAGACTCCTCCCTCCCACAAGATGCATAAACAGAGGGCTTCCACATAGTTTTTGAGTCTCTAAACATATGAAGCAACACCAGAAATATTTACTCTGGCCCGATTCATCTTTGCTGTTATTGATCTGTAATTTTGGCATGGGTATTGAGTCCACAGCTTCCCACATGATAGGTAAGTGCTCTAACAGTGAGTTACCATTTAGGGCTCTTTTAGCTTTTTGTTTTGAGACAGTGTCTCATGACGGTTGTCCAGGTTTGTTCTCCATTTGCTGTCCCCCTGCTGGCAGCCTCCTGAGCAGTGGAGATCACAGACCAGAGTCACCAAACCCACTTCTAGATCAATACTTAAGTTTCAGGGTATATTGAGACCACATGGAGAGCTTGTTTGAATGCTTGGCATTTCTAACGACTCTAACCCAGGAACTATACTTTGAGAACCACTGTCTAGTACCCTGAGTTCTCCAGCTAAGACTCACTGCCTTAGAGCCTATCCCACCCAATTAATTTTTCACGGTTTAGTTCCAGGTCCCCTGGGGGCTTCCTTCACAAGCTATAATGCTATCTTTGGCAGAGCTGTGTGCCTTGGAATTCCCTGGGCTCTTTTGATAAATAGAGAGAACAGTCATTATCCCTGGCTATCTATGGGGGATGGGCTCCAGGACCATCAGACACCCAGTCAAATCACATATAAAATAGTGTAGTGTTTGCATGTTAATACTACACAACCTTCTGTATACTTTATATCATATCTAGATGAGTGATAATGCCTAATACAATGAAAAATACTATGTAGATTTTTACCTTGTACTATTTAGGGAAATAGTAACCAAGAAAAATGCCTGTATGTGTCTGATAGAGATGCGTTTTTACCACATATTTTCTATTTGTGGTTGGATGACTTCATGGATGCAGAACTTGAAGATTAGAGTTCTCACTGTAAAATTTTGTACTGTTGCTTTAGGAAGTAGAGTTGGTTTGTGTTGTTGTTTTGTTTTGTTTGGAATTTTTGTTTGTTGTTTGTTTTTCAGAGAAAGAGTCTCCCATCTAGATTAGGTTGGCCTCAACGTGAAACCCTGCTACTCCATCAGCATCCCTTGTGCTGATGTGTGCACTATTATATCCAGTTTGCACATACCTGGTAGCTCTAGAGATGCTATCAACTGTATAAAGAGGAGCCTTGAAGAATTAACAGGCAAGGGCAGCCTAACCCACTGCAGACAGCCAAACAAGTTCCCTGGAAGTCAGAGACCATCTTTTTTGGGATCCCTCTGGATTCCTTCTAGTCGTTAATCACAAGAGAACATTCATTAAGGCTTTTTCAGGGCATCCACCCAGACAAAGTTAAAAAGTTTGTAGCGATGTATCAGAGCGGATATTAAGACTCGAGATCAAGCCTCTGACAAAGGGCGAGAAGTAATGATAGATCTGGGGGAGGTTGTTGAGACTTGGGGAGAACAAGAGCTCCACAAAGACCAAACTGAGCAGGGCACAGGGGTCTTGTATGAGACGGTTTCTACAATCAAGGACCATGTGGGGTTGTGGACTGGAACCCCCGCACGGATGGGGCCCATGATAACTTGGTGTAGGGCTGAAGACCCTATTCAGGGAAACAGGGACGGTTTCAGTCATGATCTTGATGGCTGACTCTTTGACCCTCCCCCATATAAGCCCCGGAGTGACAGACTGGCTAGATTTGCAGCCAGCCCTGAGGAGACAGGATAAGCTGGGGTTGGATGGAAGGGAAGGAGGTCCTCCCCTGTTGGTGGACTTGGAGGGGGCGGGGATGAAGGAGATGAGGGAGGGAGTGGGAGGGTAGGAGGGAATGGGGGAGGGGGCTACGCCTGGGATTCAAAGTACCTAACCTGTGATTGAGATAAAAATAAATAAATTA
>CM053764.1:7604764-7657245 GCA_028658305.1 Pachyuromys duprasi
TTTGCAGCCAGCCCTGAGGAGACAGGATAAGCTGGGGTTGGATGGAAGGGAAGGAGGTCCTCCCCTGTTGGTGGACTTGGAGGGGGCGGGGATGAAGGAGATGAGGGAGGGAGTGGGAGGGTAGGAGGGAATGGGGGAGGGGGCTACGCCTGGGATTCAAAGTACCTAACCTGTGATTGAGATAAAAATAAATAAATTAAAAAATATATATATATATATAATATAATATAATATAAAAAAAAAGTTGCACAAGTCTGGCCCTTTAATGTCCCTCCCTCTAGAACACATCCCTCCATCCTTTCAGAGGCTGTAACTGTATTTTTTGCATTCGCTGTTTAGCTAATTTTCTCTGTGCACAGTCTCACCGGATGATTAAGAGAAATAAAGAGGCATGTGAACCAGGTCTGTTTACACAAAAGGCAAAGCTGGAGAACAGGAACCAGTAATCAAAATCAACCAATTTAATGCCTGACTTGTTTATCCTACAGAAAACATCACCTGTGATGCCTCCATTGATCCCTTCAGAACTCAGCTTCTTCGTCCCAGGCTTCTACAGACTGTGAAATTAGGTGAACAGCTTACCAACAGAGCAGAAGGATTAAAAGGGAAAACAACTCCAAGGAGCACACACGTGGGTAAATAAGAGTGCAAAGCACGCCCCGGCTCTCTTACACCATGCCACTGCTGGTGTTGGCATAAAGAGGGCAGTCAGTGGCAAGGCACAGGAATTGCTGACACAAGTGTAAGGGCAGCAAGCACAAGGAAGAAACTTCCCAGAAGCAACTGCACCTTCACCATGAAGCACATGTAGTGAAAGAAGGCTTTGTTTGGGATTAAAAACCAAATTTAGAGAAGCATTTTCCTTTTCTTTTGGGAGCAACAAATAAGATCTCCTCACCTAATGTCCAGGAGGGTAGAGGTGGGTGACTGGACTGTATGGATGTTTGAATGATCCAGGCAACCTCAGAAGACATGAACCTGGACCTACAAATGAGAACTACTGGATTCTAACCATGACGGATGGCATCCATCAAAGCCAGACCATAGATTAAACACCATGAAAGTATCCTCCGCCCCTAAAAAAAAAGTTAGCAGGCTACGTGTGCATTAACGACACCTGTAAGCACTGTGTTCAGTCCTTCTTTTTCCTTCAGTTCTCATGACAAGCCAAATAACAAAGGTGCTCCTATGTGCAGCTTCCAGAAAGGATAATTGAAAGAGCATGTGTTTAGGCATATTGTCGATGTGCACTCAGTAAGGAAGCTTGACACTGGAATTCAGCTCAGCTATCACTCTAAATCACAATCTTATTCTTTATGCTATGCCTCTTCAAATGACAAAGAGCACACTGTGAGTTCCGATGCCTCAAAGTACAAAAGACAGGGCAGAAGGCAGAAGAGAACCCTTTTACCTTCATGTAATTGGTATAGAGGCATTTCAAAAAGCATGGTTAGGTCAACCCGGAGCAAGCAGTCAGTGTGAGCTCTACCCACTCCATGAGGGCTATGAGTCATGTATCAGAAACCAGTAAGCAAGGAGAGCAATGAAGATTCATCATCTATGTCCATCAAAAATATGGGTCAGCACGTGTGGATGTAGCCTGGAACCCCTGTGCAGATGGGACCCAGGATAGCTTGGTGTAGGACTGGAGGGCCTAGTGAGGGAAGCAGGGACTCTTTCAGTCTTGAACTTGATGGCTGACTCTTTGACCCTCCCCCATACAAGCCGGAGAGTGACAGACTGGCTGGATCCCAGTGGAGGACATTGCAGCCAGCCCTGGAGAGACAGGATGAGCTGGGGTTGGATGGAAGGGGAGGAAGTCCTCCCCCGTTGGTGGACTTGGAGGGGGCGGGGAGGAGATGAGGGAGGGTTGGGAAGGGTGAGAGGGAATGGGGGGGGGGCTGCGCATGGGATGCAAAGTACCTAACCTGTGATTGATAACAAAAAAATAAAATAAAAAATAAAAATAAAAAAGAAAAAAGAAAAAAAAATATGGGTCAGAATAGTTGTGCTAGAAAAGCCATATCCCTACCTTAGAAGCTATTGGGGGTGGACAGATGATGGCAACTTTTTTTTTGAGGATGTGGTAACTGGTAGGTTTCCCATTCTCCCGTGTATGGCTCCACACCCATGTACATATGGGCAGCACTAACCGGATTTAGTGGGCTATCAGAACAAATGACATGAAGTTATGAGAGTCCACATTGAGGGATATAGTGAAAGTTGGAAGGGGTAAATGGGGATTAGGTATGATATTTCATTGTATAAACATATGAAACTCTTAGAAAAAAGTTAAAGAAAAAAAGATCTTGGATGCACTCTGCTTAATGACCAATATATGTATGTACATGTATGCATATATGTATATACACATATATATGTGTGTGTGTATTCATATATGTACACACACACACACATATATACATAATCACACATATGCATTAGAGATTTACAGCCTAACATCCTTTTGACTCTGAAGGACAAACCTGGTTCAGAAACATGAAATAATGCATAAATGTTCCCATTTCACATGTGCCTAGGAATTTACAGCAACCAACATCATTAGTGGAAGATATATTCAAAGCTAGCTCCTAGCTTACCAAACTAACCCATAAGGTCTACAGCAACACTAACCCTAAAGGTAGGGAGGGTGACCAAGCATGAGCTCATGTGCGGGTTTGAGTAGCTCCAAACTGTCTCTGCTTCCTCATCTGAAAGCACTCTCCTTCCCTCACTCTTCATTGCATTGGGGCTGCAGATTTGCTCAATGGTCTCTCTCATGTTCTTCCCCTTGCCATCTGGCAATATTAACTGTCTAATAAATTGCCTCAACTTGTGCATTTTTGACAAATCTTACTTTTGGTTGACTTGTGAAACACTCATACATAGCAAATGCTACTTGATTAGAATAAATGAAAATCCTTAGATTTGCCAGCAAAAAATAGACCCTTAGCTGCATATGTTATTCAGCCTAATCGTTTGAAAGGCATCTGTTTATTTTTAGAAAGAAGTCTTCACACACATTCTTATGTAATCTGTTATGAATTACACGTGTATTCATTTTAATTTGGGTGGATTCTTGTGAGGCAGCATGCTTTGCAGGCATGTCACATACAGCTGGATTTGGGGCAAGATACACTTGTGTTTGAACCCCATCTCCACTATTCAGAAGTTGTGTGAACATGGGTTCATTCCTGAACTTCCCTGTTTCTTCTGCCTTTAAAATCAACATAGGTGTAATGAGTTATCAGCTGTTTTCAACTCTTAAAGAACTCTAAGCATAAAATCAAAAGTCATGTATATGCAGAGATCATATTTGTGTGGAAGAGAAAGAATCAAAAAGGAACCATCAACATTTCTGCTCTTACGAAATGAGGTAATTTAAGAAATTTCCAGACCCTAAACATAAAAAGTAAGAGCCTGACTCTTTACCTGGTGTTGCACTGGATACTGTTGGCCACTGCTGATCAGGCCCTCCTGGACCAGCCCGTAGGATGCCAGCCTCCTCCAGGTGCACAGAGCTGAATAAACATACAGACCCAGATAACAGTTAGACCATAAATGCTTTTCCAACTCTCCTCCCACCCTCAGAAATTGTCTCCATTATGAAGGGAGGGCTGCAGCGAACACTCCATGCTCATGTTTGAACTCAACTATTACTGCTGAATAGTTACCTTGTAAAACTGCAGAACCATTGCTGACTTACCACCTGCTGTGCTACAGAGATAACATGTTCTGTCTTTATGGCAGCTTTGGTTTTCATTAATGTTTGTGGTGCCCACTAAATCTAACAAAAACCCACAAGAGGACAAATACCATCTTAACATTTCAATGCTGATGAGGGAAGCTTGCTCTCCAAACTCCCAACCCCCTCTCAGATTAAGCATACTAATATTGTCAACAATAATATCAGCTTGGCTACCCAACTCATTCTTGGGAGGCGGGGCATGCACGCATAGCTGAGAGTTGAACGCCTCATACACACTTGCTAAAGTCTTTGTCACTGAGGTACATCCCCAGCCCTTCCTAATTTACTTTAAGACAGCATGTCACTAAGTTTGCTCCATCTGGCTTTGAGGTTTCTGTCTTTCTCTAGCTACCTCCTAAGTAGTTGAGGTATTAGACGTGTGCTACCATACGCAGCTCAACTATTTTATTAGTTTTGATTTGGAAGAAAAAAGTGGTTTTTCTTTTTAATATACTAAAAGGAACAATAGGATGAGCACATAATAATAATTCTTAGCATTATTTCTGTTTTAATTTTTCTGTATTGTTCTATGCATAAGCAACCTACCCAGCATATCCTAAGACAAGAGAAACCCAATCACAGTAATTCATAGATCCAGAAGAGATCAGCATAAAGCACTGCCAAGACATGACCTGAGAGACTCATAGAGACAAGCAGAAAGAAAATAAACTGTCCAAGGGCAGGAAGAATCCATTTATGTATGTCTGTACCTGGTGCACACCAGAGCTTCAAATATACCCAGATAGATGAAGGAAAACAGGATCCCAACTCAGTAGCTGGAAAATTTTCCGACATTGGTGGGCACTTTTAAATTAGACATTTGTTTGGCCTCGAATTAAATTAGTAAAACTTGGGCAACTGACTGAACATATGGGACAATAAATCATAAGTAAGACAGTTACAGTAGAGGGGATCTGTACACCCAGCACTCCCTTACTCTTTCACTACAAATGCACTAGGTAGAAATCCACTGACTCAGCTTTGACCTAACACCCTCACCCTTCATTTCCAACCTAGAATTTTCATTTCTTTTCTGCAAATATTAATATCCTTTGGGTATTCTTGGACCTACCAGAAAAGTATAAGGTCATAAGACATAATTTTCTACAACCAATGCAGCTCAAAGTAGATTTAAAAAGTAAAATAAGAGTGACATGATGCCCAAAGCTAAACAGGTCAAGAAGCCAACTGCACTGTGAAAAGGGGGCATTTTCTAAGGTCACAGCTTTGATACATGTTTAATGCCCTACACTGTGAGAAAGATAAAACATTTTAGTTTCATATTGTATTTCATTTCTTAACTACTTAAATCTCTTAACTGAAACCTGAAAGGAGCAAGTTGTTTATGGGGAAAGAAAGTGATAATTCCTTTAATATTTTATTTTAAACACAGTTTTTAAAAAGCTCCAGCTCAAAGCTTCTGTACCTTTTAAGCAAATCACTAATTCAACCGCAATGGGAAAAGCTGACACTGCAAAATGAGCTTAATTTACCTCATGTACCGTGCCACAAACATCCCAGATACAGACAAAAGCACAGTTAATCTCTACTAAGTATAAACAACTCCTCTTATGCCTAGCACAACAGCATGTGTATGAGGGGTTCTAGCTTAATTAATACCCTGGTTCCAGCATGACATCTCACCAAGTCAGTTACCCACCTTCAGCCCTTCCCTTATTACTTATGATTCAGGAATAGTGCTCACATAATAATCTCTGCTCACTTGTAAGGTTAAGAAAGCATTAATTTATTTTAATCTAATAAATTTAAATGCATGATAATGAGATAAAATTATATTTTCATTAATTCTACACATACACTTCTGTAAGTTTTCTCTTTAAACATTGACCTAGGTTTGATGAAGATTCAATTAATAATTGCCCAGATATTCTGAGGGGCTTAAAGTCTGCAGTTCATTTCTTCTTCAAAAATCCTTTTGCTAATATAATCATTAGTTTCTTGAGTCTGCCTATCTGGCTTCCAAAGACAGTCACAAATAATGAGTCTTTCATTTGCCTCCATGGCATGAACACATCAGCTCTGGGAATCAGTTACTGTCAAAGAGACAAATAGAAAAGAGAAAACTATATTAAATCTGAGTCTTGAGTAATGCTATTACTCTAGGTCAATCTAAAGCAAGCTAGATTTGGTCTCCAGATATTCAATAAGGTCCTGAACATGGCCCTTTATATTGGCTCATTATATTGGTAAGAGAGCAAAATGATGGAGAAGACAGAAGATTCCAGAAAGGACAAACATATAAGCAAGAATAGCTATCAGTTAACAGACTCAGTGTGAGCTAGGAAAAGGAGTATGAGATAGGAAATAATGTATGTATATACATTTATAATGTACTCAAACCTGAAAGTAGCTGACTGGTACTACTAATAATTTTTAAGAGAGACAGAAAGTGTAGGTGAAGGGAGATGAAGGAGTTGGGATTATCACAGAAAATTTAAAATAGGTTTATGTTGAAGTAAATGCCTTTTGAACTGACACATCTTTGCAGGAATTTTGATGAGAGTACCGACACCAGTCTCTGGTTCTATACGGCATCCTCATTTCCCAGCACTCAATAAGCACTTGGCACTGATTACTTCCCATGTTTCAAGAAATAATCATGGAGACCAAAATAATTGCATTCCCAGGCAGAGTTTTTAAGCTTCTCAATTAAAGCAGCTGCTTCTGGGCTGTGAAGATACAGTTTATCTAACAAAGCCCACTTCAAGTTACTCCCAAGTGAAGGAAGAAAGGGAGAGAAGGAGGGAAGCAGGGAGGGAGGGAGGGAGGGAGGGAGGAAGGAAGGAAGGAAGGAAGGAAAGAAGGAAGGAAGGAAGGAAGGAAGGAAGGAAGGAAGGAAGGAAGGAAGGAAGGAAGGAAGGAAGGAAACACATACCTGTGCATGCCTGCTCTTAAGGAAGCAGAGTAACGCCAGTCAGGGTTGGGCTGACGGGGCTGCAAAAATCACAAAGAGAGTTTGCTGTTAAAATGGCAAGTCAGTGTTCTCCCAGGGTAGTATTAATTGATTAGTTACTCCTTAAATATTTTCTGCATCAATCAAAAATACCAAATGGGACATCTGATACAGAATGCTAAACTGAAAACCATAACACATCACTTTTGGGAGAAAATTAAATTACCTGACACAGACTAAACACCATGGAAATCCATATTTAGGGGTGAGGTCCAGGTTTAGCTTTGCCCTGTCAAATATATGTCTATATTCTTGGTCTTGACAGAAAAAACTTTCATTTTTTTTACCCTCAAGTACCCCATCAAAGGCACACCTTCAGTCTTGTAGCTAGAGCAGTACAGGATCACACAAATTCTGCCAACCTGGCTGGACTGCAGAGGACTGCAATCCACTGCTGGCTTTGCAGACTACAGCGTGTTTGACCTGGGAAGGATGTGCCCAGTCATAACACTAGCAACAGACAACAGCCTCTTCACTTGATGGAAGAGCGATAGCAGAGAGAAGAAAACAAACCACTGTAGTTTGACCTTGTTTTGCCATCCAAACCTTCTCAAAAATCTATACTGGCTCCTGGCTCTTCTCACATTTTGCCTCCTCATTCAGTTCTCTTCACTAGGCTCTGATTGCTTAGCTGAAAGTAGCTGAAATCCATGAGGACCCCAGCTCTTTCTACACTACCTGTGTCCTGGAAAGAAAATCTGTGTGCCCTCTGGCCCCAAAGTATGGGCACCTGAAGACTGTGGGGGAAGCTATGTCTTGGTTAGAAGGTATTCAGAATGGCTAGAGACAAAAAGAAGGCACGGATACTAAGGCGCAGTTGAGCTGCAAAAGGAAGGGGGTTGTAATATGTGATTTCCTCCCAGTTACCCTGGCCACAGTTAGCAACATAAAGCTGCAGCAATGCCAATCAACTACTTTAAAGTTCAAACTATTCTTCATCCCATAGTTCATATAGTCACACAAGAGATGTGAGGTATTTTCATAAATACACTTCATTATGCCCACAAAAGTGATGGGATCAGCAACCCCCCCCCCCTCGTACAAGCTGTCACCTCATTCCTTTGTATTCGTCTGGCAAGATGTGTATATGTAACTAGCTTTATCCTTGGTTTTCAAATCTGTAACATGCATCTGGGTGGTGGTAGCACATGCATTTAATCCCAGTACTCGGAAGGCAGAGGCAGGAGGATATCTGTGAGTTCAAGACCAGCCTGGTCTACAAAATGAGTCCAGGATAGCCAGAACTTTCAACATAGAGAAACCCTGTCTCAAAACAACAACAACCAAAAAAAAAAAAACTTATAACATGTTATGATTGTTCCATTTAAAGTAGTGTAAATTACCTACAGACCAAATGAAATCGGCATTCATTTTCTACAGGTATTGTTAGAGGCATCAAAAGATAAAATGCTTGCAAATAGTTTTATGAACCTGAAAATGTGAGTAAAATACATCTTATTAAGTGCTCATCATCACTGTCTCCTTCTGCCACAGGAAGCACCGGTATTAGCTTGTCCACTGAGAAGAATCTTTCTAGAAATATTCTGACATCTGCTGAGTAACTGTTGCTTATTATTCTACGATTGGGTAACACTCATGATGAAAATTACTGCAACTTGATCTTTGGGTTGAAATCACTAACCTCAATTTGCTGAAAGGCACAATTCTATCAGGGCTGAACAAGAAACTCACTTTATTACACAATTTCACTACCTCAACAAAAATTTAATTTGTCATGTTGCTTTTTTCAATAACAGTCCATCAGCAACAGCATACTTTTCAGATTCATTTGCTAGAATGATAGTTATGAGATTTCTTATGGCAATAAGATCAGACAGGGAAAAAAGGAAGAAAGCCATTAGTATGTTTTAATTCACCATCCAATACTGCACAACAAAATAAGCATTTTCATGCCAATACTTTCCTGACCAAACAATATATTCTGTGAAACTGACTGTATCTGTCTTACTCATAAAGCACACAGATATCATCAAAATAGTCATGAGCACAGGGTTATATCCTCTGAACATAGAAAAGGTCGATATTGGATAGATTTTTAGAGTATTTTTAAATAAATTAAATGCCACACAATTGATAATTGCATTTAAATTATAAAATGAATGTTCTCTAAAGACATTAAATTTGCCTGAACGTTGAATTCAAGTGGTAGTTATATATAGTTACTTCTACATTCCTAGATGTTGAAACCCAAAAATGTATATGGGTTGCATACAAAACAGTACAGTTTGGGAAAAGTCCAGGTTGAAAGACTACTGATGTATCTGCTACAGGACAGGAAGGCCTTGGACTATAATTGTTTACCTCTAAGATATTTGAATATTACATCCCAGAATTATAGGGTTTTTTTCTCTCTCTCCATTTTGTTTGTTTGTTTGTTTGTTTGTTTGTTCATCTTCAAGATGGCTCAAATTTACTATGCCAAGGCTGGTGATGAACTCTTGATTCTCTTGACTCCACTGCCAATTGCTGGAATTACAGACCCACACCACCACACCTTGCATGTGCTGAATTTCCATTGGTGAGTACTCCAGCTTAGTCTTCTCATACAATAAACAGTTGCAGAACTCTAGATGCAGAAAAAGTCAATTTAGGTAATCCATATGGGTGACGTAATATTATTAAAGAACAAGAACCAACTTGAATTCTTGCTAAAATTATACAAAGGTTTAATTTATCCTGTTATGGAATTATTTGTGATTTATGCCTTAGGATACTTAAGCTACAGAAGGATGAATCACTTCTAAGATGGTTTAAAGTAAAACAGGTTAAAAATATCCCATGTATTCATAAACTCGCGTGAACACTCAGTGAAATAAAATGCTGTCGTCTCACCATGCAAATTGCTGTCGAATTTGTCAATTAACTGCTCTTTAAAACCTGTAACTGCATGTGACATCTCCCTTTTCTTCCAAATAAGACTTTTCAGAATGTGTCCACAGCCAACTTTTCATAGTGCTATGTAATGAACTTTGGTCTAAATTGTAGGAGGCAGAATGCTAAGTCAACCCTGAGATACCCACACCAAATGTACGTGTCCTGTCTAATCTCAAAACCCAGACTGCAACGGACTTATTCCCATAGTTGTGTTACATGGCTCAGCTGTCTTTTATAAAGTGGAGATTATTTGGGTAGGACCAACCTAATCACAAGAGCCTTTTAAATTCAAGTCTAGAAGTCACAGACAGAAATGAGAGAGATGTGAAGCATGAGAGACTTCCTGTGAGAGCAGATTTTCTACAGCACTGAGAGCTAGTCACATGAGAGGAGCTCAGAGCAACCTCTCTGAGCTGAGAGTAATGTTTCTCCTCATCCCTAGGAAAAAGAGATAAGCCAGCATAGGAGTCTGTCCCCAAGGAAGTGAACTCTGCCAATAATCTGAATAAACTTCCAAGTAGTTTCTTCCTCAGGCCTCCCAAAGAGTACCTAAACAACATGTTGAGTGTTGGTACCTAATCATGTTGGATTTTTTAGCTTTATGAAAACTGAAGTGGAAAACTCAACCACATATTGCAGGGCTGTGAGACGCTAAATGGATGAGGTTTTAACCACAATTCACAGTACTTTGTTGTGAAGCTATAGAAAAGGAATGCATTAAAGCAGAACCGAAATATAACACTTAAAACAATCACAAATATATTGCATAAATCAAAATTGGAAAAGAATAAACTTGAGGATTCTGGGTAGAAAACTTCCCTCCAACTACAACAGATAAACTCTAAGCTACAGAGTGGGAAATAAACATGACTTTAACATATACAGTTAGATTCTAGTTCAACAGAAAGTGCTAGGCCTGCTTATTCTGGATGCACGGCCTGTTAGCACAGCAGGTAATTCTAGCATCTCCTTGGAACCAGCAAGGCCAGAAATAAACTGATATTTCTCTCCACCTTTGCAATTCCAGGTATTTTTTTGCATGCGCCAACTTCTAACTCTTGAAAGGAAAGAGCTTGCATAATTTTTAGGTGAGTAGACTTAAAACATTGCTAAAGAGTTCTCTTGATCTATGAACTTTTAAATCATGGCTACTGATGTAAATATTGATCAAAATATTATGTTAAGTAAATTATGTTAATATTATATAACACACATAGCAGCTCTGACCCAAGTGGGGTCCTGCAAAGTCTAAAAACGCCTGTAATAATAGATTACATGTGATGTGAAATCAGAATTAGAGCTACTTCGAAGGAGGCAGGAGACCAGAGAGGGAAGCAACAAAAACAAAGTAAGAAAATGCCAAGATACAACTGTTGGGAACAAACAAAAGAAATTTATTCTAAGCACTACCATTTATTTTTCAGACCCCATTTAATTGTAGGGAGAAACTAAGTTCAAGGTTCCAGGCCCTAGGGGAGCTGGGGACTTCCCAAAAGCTGAACAGCTTTTGCTGTAAGGACACAGTTATCTGAGTCCAGCCATCTCTAGAACAATTTGTAAGTAGACAGTTGACTGCGTCTAGTCATTTCAAGAACAACTTCTGTATCTTGCAGGCAGGGTCAACTAAGTTCATGTTCTCAGGCTGAGGAATCTACTGTTATCCCGATTGATGGAAACTCCCTTGCTCAACCCCTTATGACAAAATTCAGTTGGACAATGTTACAGCCCACCCCGCTTCCCCTTGCTTTATGGTTTCACTCTTTAAATATTCTATACAACACCCCCTCCAAGGCTGTAGTTAAGCTCCCGAGTCTGTTCTTTGGCCCTGATCAATCAGTAGCAACTTGATCACAATAAAATTTTGCCATCTACACTGACCTGGTTTTTTAGTTATGTTGGATTTAAGTGGACCCCACAACACAAGCAATCATTTTGTATACTGACAGAAAGGAAGAGAAGGAGGAAGATGTGGGGAGTGGGGAGGGGAGGGGGGAAAGGAAGAAGAAGAAGAAGAAGAAGAAGAAGAAGAAGAAGAAGAAGAAGAAGAAGAAGAAGGAGAACTCCCATCAAATTCTCCTAAAAGCATCTTGATGATGGCAAATGTCCCTCAAATGCTTGTAAACTGACATCATTCTGCCCTCTCATTGAAAGCAAAAATTCAGATCCAACCAGGGCAAGAATCCAGAAATGAATCTGCTATTCTGTCAGGCAGACAGAGTGCCAAGAGACAATGTATAATATGCCAAGCCATGTCCCTGCAGGGTGTTCTGAGTAAGGTCAGATGCCCATAGTGATAGCTCACTGTGGGGTCAGAGGAAAGAGTAGGCCAATGGTAATCAAGTCACAAGAAATACATTTCCTCATCAGTCAGAACATGTCTAAAGAGACAGAGAAGAACTAAGACATTATTCCTTTTGGCTCAAATGGCTCTATGGAGAAAAATGAGGAGGGAAGTCATTTGAAGAAAACATACTATCAGACAAAGAATAAACTTTTTTCCCCCTCAAGACCTCCCTATAACCAATATGAAAATGGCAACATTAAACAGGCCGTCCCACATGAAAACTGATCATCAAAGATGAAATACTAGAATAGAAATTCATGGTTAAATTTCTTGGCCTTGGAGCAGAGAGATGGGCTCAGTGGTTTAGAGCATTTATTGCTCTTGCAGAAGAACAGGATTCAGCTCCCAGCAACCCACACCATAGCCCATGACTGCCAGCAATTCCAGTTCCCAGGATTCAACATCTTCTTCTGCCCTCTGTGGTCTCTGAAACACACGTGGTGCAAATAAACTTGTGTAGGTACACACAGAAGCACATAAAAATAAGAAATACAAAATAAAATCTCTCAAGAAGCAGAGGCAGGAGGATCAGGAGTTCAAGGTTTTCAACAACACACTGAGTTAAAGACCAATCTAGAACATATGAGACTGTCTCAAAAAAAAGCTTTGTCTATTTTGAACATTTTACAGTTTTAAAAACATGCCATCTCATTACTGTACATTGAGTGTAATTTGTTCCAGAACAGAGCTACCAACAAAGTCAGCCCCAGAGAGAATGGACGCTTATGGATGCTTATGGACGCTTTCAGGTTACGATGTCTGGATTTAAGCTGAATGTGCACATACAAAGGATAGAAATAACTGAGGATTAATGAAGCCAAGCTTAAATTTCTCTGCTATTTTGTGATTTCACATGCTAAGCTACTGAGTACTCAAATTGACTCATTAGCAATCAATCTTAGGATTTGGTCTTTTTTCTCATAAAGACTCTGAAAGAGGTGAGCTAACTACTTTCACCTTCAGGTTTTCAGAAAGCCCCAAAGAGAAATTCTGCCTTGTGGCCAAAGGAAAAAAAAAAGCTGTCATTGCACAACTCATGAATTTTAAAACAAAACAAACAAACAAATAAAGAACAATGTAAAGGCTACCAAAAGATCAAAGTCTGCTACTGAACATTGATGTTTAATAAGCAACAAAAGAAAGTTCAGGGAAAGAACAAAGATAAAAGCTCTGAGTAAGACTTGCCAATAGTAAAGCAATAAATAAATAGCTAGAAGTCACATTTTGTCCAAATATCCCATGCCTGCACGCACACACACACGAGATTTCTGTCTACTCCTACTATTTAACAAAACAGAGGCTTTAGAGTCAAATGTGGCTTAAAGTACAACAGTGTGTTGTGTTATATAAATTCTCTGGTAATGTTTGTTTCATGTAAAAGTTACACGAAATGAAATCACATATACACAAATTTGCAAAGTCGGGCATGTTTTATATAGTGGAGTGGTCAATCAGTACAAATTCCTTCCCTCTTCACGTCCAGTCTCCATTAATTTTGATGTTGGCATGTGCCATCAGTTGCCTTCCCAAACCCTCCTACCATGTGCAGCAACTGGGTAAGGAAAGAGAAAGCCCTACCCAGGAAAGTCAGTTTGACTTAGCAATGATGATTTTCAAAACAGACTGACTTCTGTCACCATCTTGTCATGCTATAGCAACAGGACTCACTTTTTCTCCATAACTGCAATAAACCCAGGACGCCTTACTGCATTTTCAGAAATGTCTACTGGATAAATTTGCCTTCACTAAATTCATGCACTCTCCTGGCAAAATCTCACAAGAGCAATCACTTCCTGACATAATTTTATCCCTAGATTAAAGGTTTGTGTACCACAGTAACTATTAACATACAGGTCAGTGTAAGACAGAAATAATTCATGTATCAAAATGCCCCAAGCTTTGAGCCCAGGGAGAAAGGGCAGGCATGTCATTTTCCTAAGCTTCCAGTACACAGCCTGTGGCAAAGCTGAGCCCTGCCTGGCTCCAAGCCTTGTCACCCCCTACAGCCTGCTCCAGTCCCAACGGGCATCACCTGAACTTGTTGGGCAAATAGCTATAGCATCCTTTCTTTAAAGAAAAATCATTTTTACAGGCCTCCAAAACCTGCAGTGGAACAAATCTGGAAATGCTGTGATGTCCCCCTTGTGACCCACCGCCCTCTTTCCTTTTTACCCTTCTTTCTTAGTCTGCAGTCTGCCTCCCCTGGCTACTCAACATTAAGTACTTTCAGGCTCTTCTGATAGGTGGATACTATACATAGGAAAAAGAAAATACAATCTACTGGCAATCAAAAATGGGGGTTCTGTGGTTATGCATCACTCTCCTTGAGACTGACAGGAACTCTGAATGGGGAAAGACATTGGTAAATCATACTACTATGCTAATGAAAAGTCACAAACTACAGGAAGAACAACTATTAACTCATTTTCTGCTGACTCTCAAAGTCCTAGCTACAAAGGAGTTGTTTGGAAAGAAAATTCATCCCTCGTTACAGGACAGGGTTTTGCTTTGAAATCCAAGTTTAAAGGACCACAAGGCAGACTACTATTATCTCAGACATGCACTGAGACTTACTATACAAACACACCTTAATGTACTTTTTGATAATTTTTATGCATTCATCATAATGAAGAATCTGGCCCGTGACTACTTAAAATTCAAACTAATACATATACCAACCACCACGTACAGTAAACCATCCACTTCCTAAGCCTTTTATACCATTGCATGCCTAATTTCAGATCCAGAAAACAAGCAGGTACTTTTGGAGTATTTTCATTTAACTTAAAAACATTAAAGCGTTGAAAATTGCACCTTAAATTTCATCAAAAGCATAGAAATTGTTAACATAGAACCCAAAGATCATGAATTCTGAGACCTCATCTTAAAGAGAATTCAGAGTATGCCCAGGAAGTTGGCTAGGTTGGAGTTCTTGTCTCTCATTCTGCAGTCTCAGCTTGCCCTCATCTTCACCATCCCTTCATACTCCTAGCCACTCCCACTATGAGCTCCCTCAGCCAACCAGACAAATGTCTACCCATTTACTCTAGCTTACAACCATTCATTTCTGCTCACAGCTTCCTATAAGAGTGACCACGTCATCCAGCCACTGCAAACTCTAGCCTCAGAGGACAGCATTTGGTACTTTTCAGTCCTAGTGTGAATTTCCAGAAGAACCTATCACATTAGTCCTGTGCCATTAATTGAGTAAATTTGGGGGATGAGGTCTCACACTAAGTAGCCTCAGATGGCCCGAAGCTCATTATGCAGACCAGGCTGTCCTCAAATTCATAGAGATCCTCCTGCCAATAATTTTCACCATGGACCTCCAAGATATAAACAGCAACAATACAGAGGTAACCCACACATCTCTGGAGGTTTCAGAGCTTATACATTTAACCTTTTTAAAGCTCAATGCAATTACCCTATACATGATATAGCAGAGATCATTTCTCCTTGAACTTCACATTACCTCCTAGTAATACAGCCCTTATTCCCAGACATGGTCTACTTCTATAGAGCCTCAACAACAACAACAAAAAAAAATACCCAAGGCTAAGCCTCACTTCTCAAACTCATTTATGGCTAATTCTTCACATATGCCACTAGAAAGGAGTAAGTAAAATAATTCTCCAGGGCTTATTTTCTACAGAGCAAACAGCAGGTTATAATGCGATCAGAGGTACCGTTAATACTCACTTTACCAGATAAACCTTGTTGGTGATAGTAAATCAGTAATGCCCACCACATGCAATTTAGGGAAGGACACGTGAAGAAATGCATGGCTTTCTGGAGAACACTTTGATCACTATCTCACCTCATTTTGAGAGACAGCCTCATTTTTTAAGATAATCAGGTTCCCAGCACTCTGCCTATTTTGGCTCCTGAGTTGCCTGTTGTCAGTCACTGAGCCTTGGGTTCCCCCAGGTCCTGACCCTGTCTGGGCTCCTGTGTTGTAAAACATGAAAGTATCACTCCCTGAGCCTGCTGTCAGGCAGGCCTTGTAGCAGTAGGTCTTGGTGAGGGAGCCGTTGCCTCGAACCTCAATGAAGTGAGGCTGTACTTTGAGGCCATGTGGTATCCTGGCATCGATGTTGTTGTTGGCCTGTTTGTACAGCTCTGCAGGGCTCCGCTCCCTCACTCCACAGAAACCTCCACAGCATGCCGTGCCATAAGCAGTGTAACGGTAGCATTTGATGATGCTCAAAACAATGATTGTCAAGAGAAATATAAAAGACACTGTGCTTAATGCTATTATCAGATAAAGAGTGATTTCAGAGTATGTCCGAGGACTCTTTATATGTCTCTGAGTGTCAGGGAGCATTTTAGAAACCCTGTCCACCACAGCCACTGTAATAGCCACAGTAGCTGACAGAGATGGCTCCCCATTGTCTCGAACCACCACAGTCAGGTTGAAAGTGGTGCCACTCTCATCTCCTATCTTTCTGGTAATCCTAATTTCTCCTGTGTGAAGTTCTACTTTAAAGAGGTCTGAGTCAGAAGTTGGGACTAAATGGTAAAAGAGCCAAGCATTCTGCCCAGAGTCTGAGTCCATGGCTATGACTTTGGTGACCAGGTAGCCAGCAGGGGCAGTCCGGGGCACCATCTCAATGGCTGATGATGAATTAGTTGAGGTAGGGTATAGAATATGGGGGGCGTGGTCATTCATGTCCACCACATACACATTGGCAGTCACAGTGCTACTTAGTGGTGGTCTCCCCTTGTCCTGGGCCTCCACAGTCACAAAAAACTCTCGAAATTTCTCGTAGTCGAAGGAGTTGACAGCATAAAGGCTGCCGCTGGCGCTGTTGATGGAGACGTAGGAGGTGACTGGCAGCCCTTGGATCTCCCTGTCCACGAGGGAGTAGGTCACCTCCGCATTCTCCTTTTGATCTGGGTCTGTGGCTTGCACGGTGCACAGCAACACACCTGGCAAATTGTTTTCCTGGATGTAGATGGAATAAGAGTCCTTCAGGAAGCTTGGCGGATTGTCATTGATGTCAGAGATCTCAACCTGCAGTGTCCTTTGAGATGTGAGCGGTGGTATTCCCCCATCTGTGGCTGTCACTGTGATGTTGTAGGCAGCTACCCGCTCCCGATCCAACGGGCCACTCACCACCAGTGTATAGGAGTTTCCAAAGCCATTCAGCCGGAAAGGCAGTGTAGCCTCTAGATTCAGGCTCACCTTCCGGTTGGGGCCCGAATCTTGGTCATTCACACTGAGAAGGGCCACAACAGTGTTGAGGGCAACATCCTCAGGCACTGGGCTATATAAGTCTGTGAGCACCACCTCTGGAGCATTGTCATTCACATCCATAATGTCCACCAACACCTTGCAGTGACCCGCCATGGGTACTGGTCCCTGGTCAGTCGCTTGCACATAGATCTGATAGGACGAAGACTCCTCATAATCCAGTGTCCCACTTACTCTCACTTCCCCGGTAGTGGCGTCGATGCTGAACAGCTGTCTCTCCCGGTCTGAAGTGTAGCTGCTCAAGGAGTACCTGAGTTCACCGTTAGAACCCTCATCTGGGTCCGAGGCATTCAACTTCACTACCAAGGTGCCTGGGGGCGCGTCCTCCCGCAGCTGGACTCGGTAAGTGGACTGGTCAAAGGCAGGGGAGTTGTCATTGGTGTCCAGGACACGAACAGATATCTGAGCCGTGCCTGAGCGAGCTGGGATGCCCCCGTCCACCGCGGTGAGAACCAAGTGGTGCAAGGCAGTCTGCTCACGGTCTAGGCCCTTCCGCAACACGAGCTCCAGCACCTTGCTGTTCTCCTGCAGGGGTTTAAGGTCCAGCTCAAAGTGCTCACTGGGGCTGAGCTCGTAGGTCTGCACTGAGTTGGCGCCGACATCGGGGTCCTGTGCGCTCTCTATGTGAAACCGCGCTCCGGGTGCCACGGATTCGCTTACCTGAAGCTGGTAGTCCGGCCGCGGGAAGCGCGGAGAGTTGTCATTGATGTCCAGTATCTCCACCTCGATTGCGCTCACGGCTACGGGGTTGTGCGCCAGCACTTCCAAGCCGAGCAGGCAGCGAGGCCGCTGCTCGCACAGTGCCTCGCGGTCTATGCGCTCGTTGACGAAGAGCGCTCCGCTGGTCAAGTCCAGCTCCAGGTAGCGCGGGCTGGGTGCACCCAGGTGGTTGATGCGCAGACAGCCGGGGCCCAAGCGCCGCAGCTCCAGCCCCAAGGCTCTCGCCACGTTGCCCACGAGTGCGCCGGGGCTCTGCTCCTCCGGCACGGAGTACCGTAGCTGGGAGGCCGCTGGGCCCGGCAGCAGCAGCAGCAGCAGCCGGACAGACAGAAGCAGCAGCCCGGGCAAGGGCCGCGGGGGTCGCGGATGCTCTGTCGCCCCGGGTCTGCCGCCTGCCTGCTCCATAGCCGCCGGCCCTGGCGGAGGCAGCCGGGCCAGGGCGGGAGGCAGCAGCCGGCGAGCCTGCTCCACGCCGGGCCCCGCCTCCGCCCTCGCGGGCTCTTCAGGGCTCACGCGCTACAAATGCCAGAGGCCGCTCCCCTCCCGGGCGTTCTCAAGGGCTCCGGGCCCGGCCGCCCCCGCGGATTCCCCATATCCCAGCTCCTCCACTCGCCTCCAGGCGCTCCGCGGGTCTCGGTTTTCTGCGACTGCCGCTGCCGCCGCCGCCGATGATGCTCTACGGAGAGGGAGGGAGAGGCGGAGGGGGAGGGGGTGCTCCGCAAGTCCAGCTCGGATTCCGCACCCGGGTGGCGGCGGACTGCCACCGCGCACCGCCCTGCCGCTCCGACTACTCCAGCCTCATCTCCTTCATCCCCGACCCGCCGAATCCCGACAGACCGCGAGACCGCGGCCACTCCCTTTCTCCCTTCCCCCACAGTCCTGTTCAGCCAGTCTCCACGCTCCCCAGCAGGCTTAAGGCGCCTCGTAAGATTAGCCTGAGAAAGGCCGAGTGCCTAGAACTCCACTATCAGCTCCCCAAGTCATTTCAAAGCGCCATCCAGGAAAATAAATTGTAAGGAGGCCTGGGCGGTGTCTAACAGTAAGAGGTGCGTTGGGCTTTTGAAATGCAGACCATTTGTTTACTTGACCCTACAACCTTCCCAGCAACGTTTCTTAGAAGTCCAGAAAGCCTTTAACCCCTCGGTCAAAGGGCAAAGAAGTGACTAATGGCTTTTTCCGGGGAGCAAGCTTAAGGCTTCCTGGGATCCAGTACTGTCTCGCTCCCAGCCACGTGCCTTAACTTTCAGTGTGTATTTTGGCAATTAACCAATATTTGAGTGTTTAAAATTCCTTAAACTGGCTCCGTAAAGCTTCAAGAAAAACTCATATTCAACCTGTTTTGATCACAGTAGGGAAAAAAAAACTAGTACAATTTTAAGCTACTCTTCCCTCATGCTTTTCCTAATCTTCCTTGAAACCTTTTTTTTTTCATTTATCGCCCAAGACATTTTCTTTCAAGTGAAGATTAATTTTTTTTCTTTAATGGATGACAATGTCGTCAAGAGCCTACAAAGCCATTAAATCAAGAGAGTTACTCTCGGTCTGGCCAGCTAGGCTAGAATTTGAACTCGTTAATGCTTCGCAGGAAAAAGAAATGAAGAGAAAAAAAAAAAACCCACCCTGCTGTTATTGAGGCTGGGATTTATCTTATAACAGCAGCAATAACAACGGTTACAGCTCGCCTTCTGTGAATATGGTGCTTCTGTGGACCCCTGTACTTCTTTGACCCCCTCAGACTCCCTTTAAATTGCTGCAGAGGTCACATGCAATTTCTCTTCAGTGAACGAGAAGAGAGGGAGCAGAGAAAAGCCTTTCTATGCTGTGTCATTGCCTCCACTGGTTTCTGAACCATCAGCCTTCCCAGCTCTCGTCTCTCCCAGGAAAGCTTAAAACTACAGCTCCCTATGCAAAATCATTCACTGAAACATTCGCTTTCTTCCTCAGCTCCCAGTATCCTTGCACTACATAGATAGTTTCTTGGGTAATTTTCTAGTTATGTTAGTGGAAGGAAGCCAGAGTGGGACCTGACACTTGGCAAGCTTCCCTCCTGGAGAGGACGAGTTGACGTTGTGTTGCGGAGCCCAGATTTTGAAGACCAGGGCCAGCACATCCTCCCTTCATCCTACCAAGTCAGTTCAGTAGCAGCATTCCACAACCCAACTGATTTCTCCTAGAGAAGCTCGTTTTCCTCCATTGCTGCCTATTTGTCCTCTTTGTTCTGTCAAGGGTGCAGAGTGGGAAGCAATTTCCACCAGAATCTATTCCTGACTCCATTCTAAGGTCTCTGGCTTCTCCCTCTCAGTCTGTATCCTTCCCAAACATGCCCCAGTAGCTCTGTTTGTTGTAGTAATTTGATCTCTCGGAGCCTTAATCTCTCGAGTGCACAAATTGTAGACCTGGCCTATGTCCTCACCCATTACTTATTTCAGAAAACAAATGGCCTGTAAGTGGAATCAAGTTATAAGTCGTCAGAAAAAGTGACCTTTCTTCCCCTCATCTCCTCCAGTGCTCACAGTCGCTGCCAGGACTGCTCAAAGCCAGTGGGTGTTGACCATGCAGGGTCCTATGCCCCTGAAAAGATCACAGGCACTTAAAGAAGAGATAAAAGTGACAAGGACTTTGTGATGCTCTTAACAGAAGCCCCCAAGTGCCCTGTCCCAGAGAGGGGGGACGAGCAGAATTTGTCTTTCAGCCACATCATCATTCAGCAAGAGTACCGGCTGAGATGTCCACTTTTGTGTCTCAGAATTAGAAGCTCCAGTTAGTATTTGCTCCCTCAGTGACTGAAAGAGCAAAAGAGCAGCACAATTAGCCTCATTTCCAAGGACATTGTGCTACTGAGATGGTATGCTCTCTGTTTGGCAATACGGTGCCTTCCTTTCTCACGCTAAATGCTGAGGTTTCTGCCAACCTTACCAATGTTTGGAATGTGATTTTTCAGACTTTTGCTAATGCCTCACCAACAAATATGCATGCTAATGTCTCAGCCATATCATTGTGCTTTCCTTCCTTTTTAAGAATTCCATTTAAAAAGCAGAATAAAACTAAATGGGAACACAAAATACAGAGGTAGTTAAATCCATGCTAAAGACTATGTGTCTTTCAAAACCTAACCTTCGTTTGCTTGTTTTAAATACAGGAAACAAAAATAAAATCGATGGGGTTGTTGTTATGGTTAGAACAACTAATGAGTGATTTGCACATTATTTGGCAAGCACACTATTGTCTTTAGTGGTGGTAGTGTTTATTAAGTGCAACAACTATTAGCAGATGATCTCTTAGCTAATCGTCTATGTATGGCATGACTCCTTAAACACAGACAACCAGTTTGAAGTATGACACTTAAGAAGTAAATGGTGGCTGGGGACAGGTGAGTAAATTCTAAGTCTAGTTTTTCTGAAGTTTTCAAAATCTTCTAGAACTTATCCTCTATCTTGAAAATCAAGTGACTCTTTTATTTATACATGAAAGTGATTACATATGTATTATATAGTATTAAAGTGATATATGATATTTATGAATCAGTTTTTTGTTTTTTTGTTTTATGGGTCTGTGTGAGTGTCTGATATGTGCATGTGGGGACCAACTGAGGCCAGAAACAGATATCAGAGCCCCTGGAGTTGGAATTACAAGTGGTTATGATCCACTCAATATGGGTGCTGGAGACTCAACTCAGGTCCTCTGGAAGGGCAGCAAGTGTTCTTCACCACTAAACCAGCCCCAGGAAAAACTTATACCCAGCTATGTAATAAAATTACTATATCACAAAATAAAATCACTTCTTGATTTAAGTAATAAAAAGTGACATGACGAAAAGGTCCATAAGACAGGCCATTGTGTTTGTTTATCCCTGTGCTAGACAAGAACCTAGAAATCACATTTCTCAATTATATATTTCTTAATTATATTTGTAAAATACATCTCCAATGAGATCACTGAGCACAGCAGCAAAAAACCAATCACAACAGAATTAAGACTGCAAGAAAAATGCTCAAACTCAGAAAACTCTCCTAATTCACATGAATTTTCCTTTATTACTAGCATCATTGGAAATCATTTTACTTTGAGTAACCAAATGATCTGAGTTTTGGGCATAGGACAAAAAGGACATACTGACAAGTCACTAGTTTTATCAGGTCATTAGCTGGCCTTTATACAAATATGTGTCACGAAGAGGAAAATCTAATTTTCTTTTTCTTTTTAAAAAGTTTCTTTTGAGAGCTTGTCTTGTCTAGCTCAGGGTAGCCTTGAGTTGGCTGTGTAGCCAAGGCTGGCCTTAAACTCCTGATCCTCCTGCTCCAGCTCCCAAGTTTATTTATAACTGGTGAATGAATGTTGCTGTACATGAGCATGTGTTATACAATGAAAAGAGGGACAAATAAATATCCCTAAGAGTTAGCATGACACAAAGTAGCTTTTAAAGTGACATCCCATAGCAGACATAGCAGGACACTTCTACAACTGATCCTGACCCTCAAGGGGGCAGAGGCAGGAGGCTCAAGAATTCAAGAACAGGCAGGGCTGTATAGTGAGACACTGCTTCAAAACTTTATCTTGTTAAAAAGGGACAGTATTCTTGACCTCCCTCTCCACAAGGAAAATACTTTGCAATAAGATTATACCATTATGAAGGTATAGTCTTATGTGGTTTAGGAGGAATTAGGAATGTTTTCCATATGAAATTATAGCTCATTTTCCCCCATATATTCTTTTCACAGGCTGAGGGAAATGCATGAAGAAAATGTTTGGATTCAACAATTAGATTTGGGGGAGGGAGCCTCTAAAACTTTAGTCCTGTAGCCACATGGCTGATGTAGCTCAGAATTGTTTAGAATAAACAAGAGACTCAAGCCTTTATGTTGTTAACAATACAAAGGCAGAGACAGGCTAAAGGCTTGAGGAAGATTGCTTAATACAGTTAGATAAGATCAATTTTTACTTCTCCATCAATGTTCTCAATTTAGGTGACCTAAGGCTCAGAGGTTGGAGGCTGAGATTCATTAGGAAAATATCTTACCTAAACCATTTATTTTTTTTCATTGTGTAAAATACCATGGTTAATTGGAACTTGAATCTAAGGTTAAGAGGGAAGAGAAAGAATAAAAGCAATATGAAAGTGATGTGCTCCACCCACCGTGAGAGAAGAAGTGACAGTGGGAGAATCTAGAAGCTCTCAGGCTAGCTAGCGTGGGCTACCAAGAGCAGGGAAAACGAGAGAGCTAGCCTGGGCCACCCAGAGCAGGGAAAACGAGAGAGCTAGCGTGGGCCACCCAGAGCAGGGAAACGAGAGAGCTGGTCTTAACGAGGTAGAAGTACAGAGCTGACCCCCACCCCCAAAGATTGTCTTCCTGATCCACAAGTGTGCTGAAAGTATGCTGAGGTATCTGGATACACACACACACCAGTGCACAACAATAGATACATTTTAAATGATGTGATATGCTTGGGTATTCATTCAAGGCATTAAAATGACTAACAGATGGACTACAAAAACTACTAATTTTTAAAAGCCTTTGGGTTTGGTGTAAATATTCTTCACACTTCAATATTTCTGAGGTGATTACTCATGAACACTTATAAATGAAGGCATTCTTATGGGACCTGCCTTGGCTCATCTGCAAACTGATGACTTCAGACTAATCACACAAACTTAAAGTTACGTTTTTCCAAGCAGGCATTTTGGGGTTTTCATTGGCAGAATCATTGGTGAGGGGGTGCTATAAAACAGTTTATCTGAAATTCTTGGAGAGTCTAAGTTTCCTATTTACCCACAAAAATGAATTAAGAAAGCTGAAATACAATATAGTTAAGTGGTTTCTATAATTCGTTGAATAAATAGCAGTGCCAAAGAGTATTTATTAATGGAATGGTTCAACATGGAAGGATTCTAATGTTTTCCAAGTCAGCATTTTCTCAATGACTCAAGACTAGTAAGCAGCAAATGTACAGGCCAATCCAGAAGCCAGTTGAGCCCTTCTGGAACAAGAATTATGGCTGTCTAGGACAAGCTACATCTTAATTCACTAAAATAGTACCAATATTCTACTTGAGATTCAGTACATGCCCCCAATTTGTAAGTTTGTATTTAAGCTGACTTCTGGCTTCTGTATTCACCATTAAAACATGTTCCAAGTCCCCATTCATCACTTTGGACCTCTTATTTTAATAGAAAGCCTTGTTTGGCCCTGTTTCTCTTTTTCAAGTCTTGGGATTTAGCCACAGAATAAAATAAAAAGGGAACTTGGCATTAAATGACATTTTTGTTCCCAAGTGGGATTTGGCCAACATAGTCATTGATTTGCATGGATAGATAGACAAACACATGGTAGGTCAACAGACAGACAGTAACATAGATGGGTAGATCTGGATGTCATTGAGCATTTTGCATTCTAGCTGTTTTCCAAGATCTGACTTGAGATTAGCCTAAATGAAAGTCCAGTTCTGCCTGCAGAACCCATTGTTTCTGAGGCTCAGGGGGAAATCTACATAATTCTTAAAAGCACCCATTGACATACCCAGATATGAAATAATTGTTGGATTTTGGTATCCTATTTATATCTCAATTCCTTGAGAGCTGACAATTTATTACTTCTGTACATATCTAATCTCATTTAATTCTCATAACACCCTAATCAGTTGGCATTGATGGGGAAGCTCAATTTCAAAAGGACAAAAATTATCAGACTCTCCAGGAAGCTTATGTCTTCCCAGGCTTCTTTTCCTCCTTAAGAGAATTTTTCTGAGCAGGTCTGTGGTGGCTCACACCTTTAATCCCTGCAGAGGCAGGCAGATCTCTGAGTTCAAGGCCTACCTAGTCTACAGAGTGAGTTTCAGGACATCCAGGGCTACACAGAGAAACCCTGTCTCGAAAAATCAAAAAAATAAACATGTAAAGAATCTTTTCTTCCATTTTCATCTCCTTGTGTTTCGTTCAAACTGGGTCATGTGGGAGATCTTTTGTTCCATCCTTTTGAGACATCTCCATACAGACTAGTGGCTAGGTGAACACACATTCCCACCACCACTATAATGGTTTCATTTTGTCCACATCTGGGCCAGTATTTGTTGTCATTTGGTTGCTTCATGACTGACTAGATACGATGGAATCTCAATGTAGCTTTATTTGCATTCCTATGATGGTTAGTGAAATTGAACATTTTTTCATATGTGTATTGGCCGTTTGTATGCCATGACTTGAGAACTATCTATCCATTCATATTGCCAGTCCAGTTATTAATTGGGTTGTTTGATTTCTTGTTGTTTAGGTTTTTTTCGGTTCTTTATGTATTCTAGATACTAACCCTTTGTCAGATTATAGCTTGCAAAGATAGTGTCCCATCCTGTCTGTTGTCTCTTGGATGGATTAACTGTTTCATTTGCTGTACAGAAGATTCCTAATTTAACAAGACCTCACTTGTTTGCCTTTTTCCCACCAGGCTCCTCTTTTTCCTTTTCTGTTTTGTTTATTTGTTATTTTGTTCTGCGGTTTGGGAAAGTTGAGTTTTGTTTTGTTTGGGGGAAGTAGGGTTGTTTTATTTATATATTTGGGGAGAACATCAGGAATTGAACCCAAAACTTTCCACACACTAAGCAAATGCTCTACCACTGAGCTGTATCCCAGACTCCTGTCCCTCAGATTTTTAGCAGTCTGTCGTCTGCCCACTAAACACACACTCCTCTGAAGGAATCTTACTATTGCTCAGAAATTACTCATTTTAAGTGTTTTACCTGGAATCCTATTTAGCTGGCTTTCACAATTACAAACTTCTGTTTTTAGACACTTTATTTTAATCACATAGCTTTAATCATATATATATTTAGCAAAATCATGCTGTAAAAAAAGATTCATCTTTCATAAGCTAAACCCTTCTTGTATTCTCTGCCTTTGCTGGAGGCAGTATATTCCCACTCAACAATAGTCTGGTAAGTAGTGGGGTTCTACAAATGACTTTGATTGTTTTTTTAGACATAAATCCACTCATGTTCCTAGTGACAGATTTTACTATACTTTATATAACCGTTCTACATACATCAGAGGAAAGAAGATAAAATATATAAGTCATCAAAAGTAGTCAATATAGGATGTCTTTTGTTTTCTATGACTATTAGAAGATACTTTGGGGGCATTCTGACAAGATAATTACCTCAACAAAGCTCATTGCCTTAAAGTTATTAGAAAATAGCATTCACATCTTTTGTTCTACTTTGTGCTTTTCCTTCTTTTCTGTCACAAGTGAATGAAGCATACTATACTGAAAGTATTGAGAAGAAAAGCCTGCTTGGATTCTATGAGCATCACTGAACCACTGGTCTCAAGAAGAGTCATTGCGCTGATGCATCCAGAGCATGTCCTCAGTTGTGTCTCTAAAAAAGTTCGTCCTGACAGAATGTGACAAAATCTTTGCAAGCTATACATCTGACAGAGGTTTATTATCTAGAGTGCGCAAAAGCCAACTTCAGCTTTTCTTCTTATCACAGAAAAATGTGCAAGCTTCCAATTAAGTTGTTGTTTTATTATTTATTTTTTGTCTCTTGACCAATTCCTTGGTAAAGGCAGAGAATACAAGACAATATGGTACTAACTTTACTAAAACATCCAAGTTGAAACAGAACTGTTTGGCAGTTACTAGAAATGAGAAGCTGGTTTCAAGGAAGTGGGTGAAAGTTTCACTTTCCCTCTTTCTAATACAGTATCACATTTATTACCACAAAGTTGTCACCCTCAGCTCTTCAATATCCTCCCTAATAAAATTTTCATCATAGTCTCTCATGACAGGCATTCTGTAGTACTCTCAGGCTGAGTGATGACATCTGTGATCTCATTGTCGTAAGTTCATTTAAAATTTTAACCGTGTATGAAACATTTATTGGTTCATAAATCAGCATACACAAGGATGCATTGGACAGCCATGACACACGAGATATGAGGATTAGTGTTCCTCATCCTGGCAAGAGTTGTGTAGATTTTTAACTCTTTCCTCCCAAGGGTAAATAATGACACCTGAAAACCTGTTAAAAGCACAAAACAATCCTGATAAATCCAAGCTATGTTTCCTTTGGTTCATTTTTATGATTTTTTGCTTTTCTATTTTTGTTGGTTATGTAGCTTTTGACAGTATATACTGAACCAAATTCAACTTATAGCAGTAAAAAGTAAAGTCCCTTTAAGTCTCAGTCCTTGGCATTGACAGATCTTTCCAGATTTCAGCCTCTGCATATGTAAATATATGAACACACATTTTGCCAAAATGGAAACATACAATTGTACAAGTATGCTTTTTAAATTTTTATTTAACATGTGATGGATGTCTTTCCCTATAATATATAAATACATATAAGCTTTATCTTTCTAAGTGAGGCTTGATCATCTTACCCATATCTTCTTTCTTGTTTATCTTCCTTAGGTATACAGATTTTAGTATGTTTATCCTGTCTTTTAGTACCCACTTTTAAGTGAGTATATACCGTGTGTGTTTTTCTGCTCCTGAGATACCTCACTCAGGACATTAGAAGTAGGAAAAAAACAAGTAACAGGAAAGGAGCTTACCACAGCAGACCTCTGAAAGACTCTACCTAGCAGTGTATCAAAGCAGATGCTGAGACTCACAACCAAACCTTTAGCAGAGTGCAGGGAATCATATGAAAGAAGGGGGAGTTAGTATGACCTGAAGAGGACAGGAGCTCCACAAGGACCAAATATATCAGAGCACAGGGGCCTTTTATGAGACTGTTTCTCTAACCAAGGACCATGTATGGATATAACCTAGAAACCCTGCTCGGATGTGGCCCATGGTAGCTCAGTATCCAAGTGGGTAGCCTAGTAGGGGGAACAGGGGTCTTTTATGAGACTGTTTCTCTAACCAAGGACCATGTATGGATATAACCTAGAAACCCTGCTCGGATGTGGCCCATGGTAGCTCAATATCCAAGTGGGTAGCCTAGTAAGGGGAACAGGGACTATTTTTGACATGAATTCAATGGCTGGCTCTTTGACCTCCCCACTCCCTGAGGGGAAGCAGCCTTGCTAGGCCACAGAAAAGGACATTGCAGCCATTCCTGAAGAGACCTGATAAGCTAGGATCAGATGGAAGAGGCGGAGGTCCTCCCCTATCAGTGGACTTGGAAAGGGGCAGGGAGGAGATGAGGAAGGGAGGGTGGGATTGGGAGGGAATGAGGGAAGGGGCTACAGCTAGGATACAAAGTAAATAACCTGTGATTAATATAAACAAAATAAAAAATATTAAAATAATAATAATATAAGCTTTATGTTATATATTACAGGGAAATATATTATGTAAATTTATATAATAAAATACATAATATATTTTATATGTATTTTTAGGCATATGTGTTTGTATGTTTGTGTGTATGGCACATGCATACATGTGCCTTTGGAGGGCATCAGTTTATATATAATATTTTTATATATTATATACACATAAATATTTATATGTACGTATATTATAAACTTTGTATCAATATAAAACATACATATTATATATAGTACTGTTTTCTTCTCAGTAAATGTTACATAGTATCCATTGCATAAATATTTCATAACATTTTACTTCATAACTACATATTTAGGTATATTTCTGAAAGTGTATTTTATACATACTTTTGTATTTATTCTTAGAGGCTTTTTAAAAATTAATTCATCTGCCAGGCAGTGATGGCACACACCTTTAATATCAGCACTCAGGAGGCAGAGCTGGAATTACAGGCATTGTGATCTGCCTGATATTGGTGCTGGGACCTGAACTCAGGCCCACTGGAAGAGCGGTGCATGCTATTAACCACTGAGCAATATCTTCAGCCTCTCTGAGATGTTTTCAATTAAAGGAATTCTTATTCAGATTTTTATTTAGACATACTAAAATTTTATGCCTTTTATCATGCCCATCAATCCTGAACAAGATAATTCATTGATGTATGATTTATCTACAAATTCCTACCTCACAGTATAGATTAAAAACAAAGTCATGTTGGCTACAAAATTTTTCTTTCATCAATAGAAGTTTCACAACCTAATTTGAATGACTTCTATAAGTACCTAAAGGACCACTGAGATTTATATTTATAGAATCAGCCTACTTACTCGAATTTATTTTATTTAAATTGACTAATTCATTTGTGTTTAAAATAATTTTTCCAATCTACCCAGCAATGTTAAAGTCTGTGTCTTGAAAAATATGTGGTCATATCTAACTCTCCCAACATTCATTCAGCTGTGTAGATAGGTATTTTTTAAATGCTTAAATTTAATTCTTAGATAAATGAGATATTTAAGCAAAGCCTTAAAACTTCAGGTCTGAAGCTGAATCCAGTACACTTAAGCTCAGAAGGTGTGAGGCCCTGGACCAGGGTAACAGATGGTCAAGAACTACAGTGTGTGTGCTGGGCTTGATCCCAAATCCTCTAGGGTAACAACCAGTGCTCTTAACAACCTCTCCAATTCCTGTACTTACATTTATTGTGTTCTACATATAATGCATTTCGTACAAATTGAAAGTTTGTGGCAACTAAGCATTAAGAAATCTTTGCCAAGAAGTGGTGGCACATGCCTTTAATCCCAACGTTTGGAAGACAGAGGCAGGCAGGTCTCTGTGAGTTTGCGGCCAACCTGGCCTACAGAGTAAGTTCCAGCATAGCCAGGGCTGTCACGCAGAGAAACCCTGTCCAAGAAAACAAAAAAACCAAAAAACAGAAGAAAGCCTCTTAGCAACATCTGTACAATAGCTGCAATGATCATTTGATTATTAAAATCTTAGCAATAACTCTTTTTAACTAAAATATGTACATTAGTTTTAGACATGCTGTTGCATGTTATTGAACACCCCCTCCCCAGTTCCCACTCCTTGTCAAATCTGTGACCTCTTTTTCTTTAATTATTATTGTTACACACACACACACACACACACACACTCACATTATGGTGGTTTGAATAAGAATGTCCCACATAGGCTCATATATTTGAACACTTGGTCCTCTATTAATTCAATTTTTTGGGAAGGATTACATGTGGCCTTCTTGAAAAAGATGTGACATTGGGGGATGGGCTTTGAGTTTCAAGGCCCACACCATTCCCAGTTAGCGTTCTACATGCCTCCTATTTGCATATACTAAGGTAAATGTTCAGCTACTGCTCCCGTGTCCTGCCTATCTGCTGCCCTCCTTCCCTCCATAAGGTCATGGGCTCTAACCCTCCAGAACGGTGAGCCCTGATAAACTCTTTCTTCTATAAGATTACTTGGCCATGGTGTCTCTTCACAGCCATAGAAAAGTCACTAAGACACACACAAACCTTTAGCTATTGTTGCACATAGTGCACATAGTGTTCATGTAGTGACGGGACCTTGTGAGATTTCCCCATCCACATGTCAGCTGGTATTGCCATTGTCCAGGCAACTATATTGTTGAAATTTCATAGGAGTAGCTTTCCTGATACATATAAAGGACATAACCTCACAGCAGACATCCTTGTCTTCTGGCTTTTGGAATCTGCTTACCCTACTGAGTGGGTCTTAGCACATTCAAGTTCTCTGGGCTAGTCCTCAGTGAAGGAGCCTCCAGGTCATATCCAGGTCAATTCCTACAAGTCCTGTGTCCAAAGTGTGGTGTCTTCAGCCTTGGGGACTTACCTTCAGCCTCTGGAAATCAACCTAGGGCTGTAGCTGTAATGCTCTCCATTCCTCCTCCACAGGCAAAGCCCCCATTCCTTACGTTCCCCGTTTCCTCCTTTGGACTGTGTCCTCCTAGTCTCTCTAGAGCCCCTTCTTCCGGGCCCCATGAATGGTCCTTTTAAATTTTCCTGGTTTTTGTGATTACGTGGGTTACACATTCACACCTTAAGATTCAGACCTAGGAAGCAGCAGTATTTGCCTTTCTGGGTCTAGGTTACCTCACTCTACATAATTTTTCTAATTCTTTAAATTTACCTGCAAATTTAATGCTTACATTTTTTTTTCCTTTCCCTACGTCTTTGCCAACATTTGCTATCACTTGTTTTGTTGGTCTTAGCAGTTTTAACTAGGGTGAGATGAAATCTCAAAGTAGTTTTCATTTGTGTTTCCCTGATTGCTACAAATGATTCCTAATAACACTTTTTGAGATATTTTAAAACCATTTTTATATCTTCTTTTGAGAACCTTCTGTTCGTACTTTTAATCTGGTCATTTATTTTCTTGACTTTGGCTTTTGGGCTCTTTATATATTCTGGATGTTAATCCTCTATTAGATATGTAGCTGGCAAATTTTTTCTCCCACTTTGTGGGCTTCTCTTCACTCAATTGATTGTTCCTTTGCTTTACAGAAACCTCTTTGTTTTATGAGATCCCACTTGTCAGTTGCTGGTCCTAATTCCAGAGCAAATGGAGTTCTATTCAGGAAGTCCTTTTCTACACCTGTATCATGTAAGGTACTGCCTATGTTTTCTCCTTGCAGTTTTGGTGATTAATTATTGTGCAAGATAATAGAGATGGATCTAATTTCATTCTTCTGTTTGTGGACATCCAGATTTCCCAGCACCACTGTTTGAAGAGGCTGTCTTTTCTCCAGTGTGGTTTTTGGCATCTTTGTCAAATGTCAAGTGGTTGTAGCTGTGTCCACTCATGTTTATGTCTTCTTTTTTATTTCATTGGTCTACATGTCTGATTTCATGTTAACACCGTGCTGTTTTTATCACTGTTGCTCTGTAACAAGTGTTGAAATTTGGGATGGTAATCTTCCCAGAATTTTTTTTTTCTTTTTATTCAGGATTGCTTTGTCTGCTTAGGGTCTTCTGTGGTTCCGTATAAATTTTTAGGATATTTTTATATTTCTGGAAATCATTTTATAGGGACTTTGATTTGTACTACATTAACCTGGTAAGTTGCTTTTGATAAGATGATCATTTTCACAATATTAATTACACCTATCCATGAACATGGGAGGTCTTTTCATTTTTGTAGTGTCTTTCTTGATTTCATTCTTCAGAGATTCAACATTTTTGTTGTATAGGTGTTTAATCTCTTCGTTAAGTTTACATTCTTAAAGATTTTTTCTAGGCTATTATGAATGGGGGTGTGTCCATAACTTCTTTTTCATAATGTTTAGTTTTGTTATATAGAAAAGTTACTGGTTTTTCTAAGGTGATTTTGTACTGTACCACTTCACTGAAACTGTTGATTATTTCTGGAAAATTTTTGGTAGAATTTTTGGGATTTGTTGTGAATAATATGTTATCTTCAGATAGGAATAATTTGACTTTCCTGTCTTGTTTGTATATTTTAAATCTCCTTCTCTTGTCTTATTGCTAATGCTTCATGTACTATACTGAAAAGGAACGACAGGTCACGTCTTGTATATTTGGTATTCTAACTTTTCTATCCCTATTTCACAGTAATCTAATATTATCAAAACTTACTCTAAGGAGTTGTGATATGTAGTTCAGTGTACAAGCACTTGTTTTGTAAGCATGAGTTCTTGGATTTTAGTACTTAACACAAGTACAATATAAAATGAATACATAAAAATAAAAACCTGTAAAATAGAAAAAAGAAAAAGAAAAGGAATGGAGATAGAGGACATCCATGTCTTGTTCCTGATTTTAAAACAATTACTTCAAGTTTTTCTTCATTTGGGTTGATGTTGGCTGTGGGTTTTTCATATATAGCCTTTATTGTGTTTAGATATGTCCCCTTCAGTCTGACTCTCAAGGACCTTTATCACAAAAGCATGTGAGATTTGTTTAAGGGCTTTTAATGTGTCTATTGAGATGATCTGATGTTTTTTCTCTTTAATTCCATTTACATGTTTATTACATTAATATACTCATATATGTTGAACCATCCCTGCACATCTGGGATATGGGAATGATCTTTCTGATATGTGTCTGTATTTCACTTGCAAGTGTTTTATTGAGGAGTTTTAAATCCATGTTACTTAGGAATATTGACCTGTGGTTGTTTTTTTGTTGTGCTTTACCTGGATTTTTTTTTATCAGGATAATACCAGCCTTGTACAGGGAATTCAACGTGTTCTTTCTATTTCTATTATTCGAATAATTTAAGGAGTATTGGTTGTAGATATTTTTAGAAATAAATCTGATAGAATCTGATTTATTATGTGAATCCATCATTTTTTTTAAACATTAGAGGTTTTTTGTTTTTTTTTTAACCACTGTTTTGAACTCCTTATTTACTGTGGGTCAATTTAAGTTGTTGATTTCTTCTTGATTAAATTTGGTAGTTGAATGACTCTAGAAATTTAACCATTTCTTTTAGGTCTTCTGACTTAATGGAATATAGGCTTTTAATGTATTCCCTCATATTTTTCCTATTTCTGTCAAAATATCATAGTGATTTTGATAGGGATTACACTGAACCTATAGGCATTTAACAATATTAAGTCTTCCATGAACATAGGATATCTTTACATTAATTTGGGACTTCTATTATTTTCATCAATGTTTTATTCTTTTCATTGCACAGTTTTTCATTTTCTTTGTTGAATTTGTTCCTAAATATTATAAACTTACTTTTAATACAATTATTTATTTACTTCTTTGTTGATTTATTACTTATGCAGTGCTGGAGATTGAACCAAGGGCCATGTACATGCTTGGCAAATGTTCTCCTATTGACTTTCATCTTCAGAACATTATGCTTATTTTTAATTTAGTTTAATTCAGTTTTTCTTCTAACTTAATAAAGTAAAAGCCAATGCCCCTGGACAATATTCATCTCTAGCAGATATGTTTAGTATGTCTCACAATATTGCTTTTTTCCCGTTTATAAAATTTCAGAATTTGGATTTTCCTTAGTTTAAATTGTTTAAAATTTTCTTTTGAGAATTATTGTTACCAATTTATTATTTAGAAAGTGTTGTTATAGGTAACATGAAAGTGAGAGAGGTAATAATGGGGAATGAGGTTAACCTATGGAGAAAAACAGGAGGATAGGATATGTGGAGAGGGTAGAAGAAGGATAAATAATACTAAGTATGTTTGGAAAAGCCATATGGAAACCTACTATTTATCATTTAATAAATAATTTAAGTGTAGTAGTATTCTGTAGGGAATAATGCTCCTCCAAGAAGGCATTGCCATATATAGGTTTGTCAAATAAATAATAATTAAAAACAAAACAAACCAATGCCAGGTACTTCCCTATGGTTGTTGTTCAGGGGTGTCCCATAGAATCTAAAATAATACAGATTATTGCAATTGCCCACAGCTGCTCACAATAACTTGAAAGTAAGTTTTTGTTGCTGAAGACGTTGCATACTTGATTCATGCAATATTCAGAAATCAAGCTGGTAATGACCCAATGGCTTTCTCACTGTGGCTAGCTTTCTCAGCATAAGGAGGTACTATGTAGACCCCTAGGGGGAAAGCCACCAACAGTCCTATCCCTCCTCGATATCTGTGAATAACAATAATTATTGGCATGGCAAAATAGGCTCATTGGTGCGATACTGGTATGAATATTATGGGGTAGCCAAATGCTTACTCACTGGATTTAAACAATATTTTTAAATTTCTTTTTCAGATATAGTCTCCAAGTGATTTTTGTATCCTAAAACCTCACTGAATTCATTAATTAGCTTTTAACAGGCATTTTGGTGGGCTGTTTGAATGTGTTTAATATCATGATGTCTATTAACATTAATACTTTTATACTGAATATTTGGGTTAAAAAATGAATCTCAATCTTATCTCAAACCCTTCACACACAAAAATTAACTTGGATGAATCCCAAAGCTAAAGCTATTCAGCACTAGAAGAAAATATAATAACACCTAGCTATCTTAGAATATGAAATGCCTTTAAAGTAAAGACAGAAATTAAAACACAAAAAGAATAATTTACATTTATTAAATTTTAATTTGGAGACTAGGAATGCGGCTTAGAGATAAAGCCCTTTCCCAGCATGTGTGAGGCATTAGTTTGATTCCCAACAATGAAAAATAAAGCAAAAGAAAATTAAAACTTCTGGTTTTCAAAAAACTAAACAAACAAACTATAGGACAAACTAAATATTTACAATGCATATGTCTTACATAAGACTTCTTTTTTTACATAAGTCTTCTATATGTATTTTTAAAAACTGAAAAGTAAGGGAAAAGGAAATCCCCATTCTTCATCTGTGTGGAACTGCTCATTGAAATGTAGATCATTTACTATTTTTGGGAAGTCTGGGGATTTGCTATTTCTTTGTACTATTTTTGTGCTTTAGATGTAAAACCTATTGATATTATAAACAGATAAAGAACCTTCAAATACAGTTATTAAGTTTCTTCTGGTCTTGAATTTCACAATAGATTTCTGAAAACTCCTAAGAAATCTGATGAACAAGAGACCATTTAGTCATCAGTCAAAAAGTTCCCAAATTCAATAAAATTAGCCTGAATATATTCTACATTCAACACAGTATTTCTAAACAGCTATAGACAAGATATTGATTAGTTTTAAAATAAACTCTTGTATAAAAAATGTACTTCAGAGCAGAGACAAATATATGAAAGAGATGAGAGCTTCAATACACCCAAACTACATATAAAAATTTCACAGTTCATCACTCTGCTCTTCTAAATCGTGTGAATAATGACTCTCAAAGGTAAAAATAAAAACATGAACTACTTCCATTTCCTCACTTATCACACAGAAGGTTAGCCTTATTTGGCAGTAGATACTGGTATGGATAAAATCTTTGTGAATCCAATGATGGCAGATTAAGAAAGATATTGCATAAGGAACAGAGGTCAGGGCTGTGTGCTTCACTCTTCACAGAGGTGCAGTCAGATCTACCTGATTATCTAGTTGAACAGAAGGTGAAAAGTGTCAAAGTCAAAAATTATAGACTGCTTTTCCCCATTCTTATCTTAATTCTTGTTGACAATGGTGTTCAGGAGATACATTTAGTCCTATGCACATAAATAAGTAACTCTCTTGCTCAGGCTATTGTTCAAAGCTTTGGTGAAGATATGGAATCACACACACACACACACACACACACACACACACACACACACTGTTTTTAAGAGAAGAAACCAAATGTAACACGTTTTTTTCTACTGCGTAACATTTCTCAAATACTAACAGAAAAGGAATGGAAAAGTGTGCCTCCTTTTAACTGCTTAGGTTTTTGATTTGTTTTGTTTTGTTTTGTTTTTTACTACTTCTAGGTACTGAGTTGGGGAATAGAGGCAAAAGCAGCTTAGACCTGATCCAAAGTATTTTTTAGTATTTTCCAAAACATTCCCACATGTGGTTACCAAAAACAAATTTGAAACCCACAAGTATTACGGAAGCAGAGAAGATATCAATATTCTGAACTACAAATGGGTTCTCTCTCAACTCCGTGAGGCTCTCTTTATCAGCTCTTCTCATTGGCATTTTCTCCATCTTCAACTAGCTATAAGTTTGCTCAAATTGTTAATGACATCATAATGACCAAGCAGTGAATATGCCAGAGTCCTCTTCTTATTTGATTTCTACAACATGCTACAACTGCAAGCAACTCTAAATCTTCAACCTTCTCCTTGCAATTTGTGTTCAGTACTCCTTGCAGGATTTCCTCCCACATCTCCTGTTTCTTCTCTGTTGGATCACGACCTTCATTCTCTAGGGCTTTAAACTGTTCCCACACAGTTTGACTGTACTTGTCCTGCCCCGCCACCTCACTTCGTGTATTGTTTGTTATTCCATCCACACTTCAGCTTCAAGCACCACTGTTGCTGATTACTAATATTCATTATTGATTTATCTTTTAGCTAAACAGTGGTTATTCCTAAACCAGCTGTATACCCAAAACACCACACAGAGACTAGGATTTATTTAATTAACCTAGAGCACAATGGTGGGCAATAATTAGCCCATATTAAACCTCCAAATCCACATAGCTTCCTCCCATTCAGATTTCCCACATTACACTGGCTTTTTAATCATTTCATAGGTCCAGTTCATCTCTCCTGGTGTTTCCAGGTCCTCCACTCTCAGATCTCTCCTCTCCAAACCCTCCTCCCCCTCGCTTCCTTCTCCTTCCCCCTGGACCAGGATGTCCCACCTTATTCTCTCCATTGCTCAGCATTGGCTGGCTGTTTCATTGGCAATACAGAGAGAACAAATGGTAGCATGTTTGCACAAACTTGAGCCAGGTGATGCTTAGAATAAGCATGACAATGCAATGTCCAGATTGAAACCAGATAGTGGGGTAGAAAAAAAAGCATGTGAGTAAACAAGGGCAATTGTATACATTCCACAAGAACTTGCACCACCTTAATCCAGATGACTCAAAATGAATCCTCAGAATCCAGCCTTCCTCAGATCAACAAATATGACATTTCCAAAACTAAACACAACTTTTCTACAAACCCTGATAGAGTCTACTTGTTCTCTGACAGTAACTAACTTATCGTTTCTCCTCTTTTTATCACACCAAGTCATTTCCTCCTGGCATCAGTTTAAATCCCCATAACTGGCTACTTGGATATTCTAATAGTGGTCTTCCACTCTAGTCCCTTACAACAGGAGCTACACATTTTAAATAATACCCTTTCAAGGTCTAACTCTGTCAATAGAAGGTCTACACATCAAAACTTCTCACTTGTTTCTGTGTGGTTTTTCTCTGTGTGAATGCACTTTCTTACAGACTCAGTTGCATCACACGCATCTAGAGGTCAGAAGACAACCTTTGGCTTCTGTTCTTGCCCTCTGTCCCTTTGTTGTTTTTCCATGTTGTACACCAGGAAAGATAGCCCATCAGCCTCTGGAAGTTCTTCTGACTCTGTCTCCTATCTTCTAATAGGAACACAAGGACTATACTCTGTATCCACAACTCAGTTATGGAAATTTGAACTCAAGTCTTGTATGGCAAACACTTCTATTCACTGAGCCCACTACTCTGTATGATTATTCTTTTCTTTCTTCTTTTTTTTCTTTTTGGCTTTCAACACGGGGTTTCTCTATGTAGCCTTGGCTATCCTGGACTTGCTTTGTATAAACTATATTTTGGCAATATTGAATGCAAAAGTGCATTATAAAAGATTTTAAACTACATCCAACAAAATTTTCATTATCATTAAAACTATGCCTGGATATTTATATTTCTTATCTTTGAGAAAAAAAAGTATTACTTTGCCGTTTGTTTCTTTAACATGAGAAAGTATAAAAACTCTAATTATTTAGATTCTTCATCCAACCATTCACCCTTATATGATTGGAAGCAAGGCAATTCAAGTAATTTTTTTCAGTCAATTTACTTAGATTTCCCAAGTATCTAATTTTCCATTCCTGGTGTTGTAGATATTAATATAAATGTAATTCTACATAGTCATTTTAATATGGAAACAAGCAAAATTATACACAAATTGTATATAGTCATTAAAACTATGCTGACAAATGTTTTTATTGCTTAAATGAAAAATGTTATGTTTCCTTAAATTTTACTATACCTAATAATGAATATGCATTAACTTTATAATATTCCAAATTTTAATTATTTTTAAATATCCATAGAAGATTTAAAGAGATATACTTTAACTTATATTATTGATGATATTAAATTATATATCTCTTTAAATTATATTATTATATACATAGTATTACGCATGGTCTTGGGGTTACAGGTGGTTCTTATCCTCCAAAATTTCTATGATGTATCTGTGGCACATTTTAATGGAAAAGTTGCTTTCAGATCTTTTCATCCTTATTGACTCTCCAGTTTCTTAGGAGGAAAACTAAGAGCCTAAGGACTGCACTGAAGGATCATCTGAATCTTATTATTTGCTAGTCTAACCTCAACTTCTATCTTGTTTGGACATGTAGACTCTATTTGGGACAAATAAATCTATGTTTCAGCAAATTCTGTCTTTTCTTAATTTTCCAAGCATTTATTTAGGGTTTTCACTGTGACTGAAATATTCATTATCTATTCCCCTTTGCTTCCCAAATCACCCATTAATTATTCTGAAAGGAGATATCATACATTGGAAGTAGTCCACCAAACATCACTCTAAATCTGCTGATGTCCTTCTTGGTTTCCCAGTTGTATGGATTTACTGCAATTTCAGCTTCAATATGATTGTATTAGAATTTATGGTCTACTGTTCTACTGTTATATTTCTCTTAACAATATGATTATATCTTTTCTTCATACTTTCTCATTGTCAAAAATATCAACTTAATAAAGAAATATGGAAAAATATTCATATCAAGTAAAGCCACAAATACTACTTTAATAAAGTTTGGCTAGATGAACATTTTAAGTAAAACCACATGCTATTTTGTTCAATTATTAGATAAATCATAGCATACATTATTATTAAATTATTTTCCTCAGAGTGGAGAAGAGATACAAATCTCCTTATCAAGGTTTGAAGAAAATGAAGATACTCATCTTCAAGGGAAAAGTAATTCAGATATTTTAGGACACACATAAAAGCACTTCAATATTACTCAGATGTTAGTCTGCTGGTGATAAAACTGTGATAGGGAATATCAGGTAATGGCAGCCTAAATTATTCACACCAGCCATCCTACTGAAAGCAAGTAAATGTTCTGGATAAAATATTAAATCGTAAAAAGGCTTGGAAGTTTGACAAGACAATGGGGAAACTGGAGGACAAATATGGGGGTGATCTAACCAGTCTTAATGAGCTGTGAACCCTGTGGGCTACAACAATGTCCAGACTAACAAGATATTCCCACTGGTTTGTAGAAATATCAAGTTTATAGGAGTAATCAACTACTTTCTGATAAGATTTAAGGCCTGCTCAACAAGTTGAAACCCATACCTTCAAGGTTATTGGAGTGAGGAACTTGCAACTAGGCTAGTCACAGGCCCTAGCAGAGAGCCAACTGCTGTAGTTCTGCTAAATGAATGTAGTATTAAACCAGTTCCTACTGACTTGTGGTTATACCCATAAATCAGTGTACTGGTCAACCCAGAGAACCTTCCTCCTGCAGTAGATGGTGACTAACACAAAGATCCACAACTGACCATGGTTCAGAGACAAGAGACCATAGAGTGCGCAGTTGTGAAAAAAACAAAAACAAACAAACAAACAAACAAAAAACAAACAAACCCAGCTCTATTATACCCTCTCCACCCAAGGCTCAGGGAAAGAGGTGCATGTGGTGAAAGAGGGTGCAGAAAACCTAAGAGTCATAGGTGGTGGATGACTACAAAAATCATCAACTGATGGCTGCTAGGAGAGGGAGAAGATTTCTTTAAGGGCATGGCCCCTGGTGGCTAGACCACCCTCCAGTGAAGGCCACACATACAGGAGTATGTACACAGAAACCATACTTGGTGTGTTTATTAAAAAAAAAAAAAAAACAGGACACAAGCCTTATCATGGTGCCACATGTCTTTAAACCCAGCACTCAGGAGGCAGAAGCGGGTGGATCTCTGTGGATTCAAGGCTAGCCTGATCTACAGATTGAGTTTCATGACAGCCAAGGCTATATAGAGAAACCTTGTCTCAAAAAAACAGACACAAAAAGGTGGATAGTTAAGGAGGTATGGATCTGGGACAATTGGGAGAAGGAATATGATCAAAATAACATTATTGAAAATTCTCAAAGAACTGATATAAATGAGGAAATAAAAAGACAACAAATGCTGCAGAGATGTGAAGAAGAACCACTGTGCACGTCAGGGTAAACTGTACAACTACTGCAGAATTTGATGTAGACGTTTCTCAAAAAGCTAAAAATAGAAGTGCCGTACAATCTAGCTCTACCACTTCTGGGAAAACACTCCAAGACCTTGCACAGCCATGTTCATCACCGCTCTACTCACAATAGCTAAGAAATGAATCATCCTAGATGTCCATCAACTGATGAATAGATAATGAAAATGTAGTACATATACACAATGGAATGTTATTCAACCAAAAAAATGAAATTATAAAAATTTCAGGAAAATGGACGTAATTATAAAATATTATACTAAGTGAGGTGGTGCAGGCCCCAAAATACAAATGCCTCGTGTTCCTCCTTATATATGAATTCTAATATTGGCTCTTTACGTTTATGTGTTTAATTTCAAACATCTATAGATCTCGAGAAGCTAAAAAGCATCCATGAGAGAAAAGGGGAAGAGGTGTAAAGGAGAGAGGGGATGCAGAAAACACATGCTATGTTAGAAGGACCAATGCTAGGAGTTAAAGGTTTAAGTTGTAATTGGGCAGAAATGGAGAGGATGGGATTGGTTAATCAAATCAAAGGACGTTTGAAAAGTCCCTGTGGAAACTCACTACTTTGTATATTTAACTACGTTGCTTTTAAGCCACCCAGTTTATGGTATTTTGTTGTAGCAACACAAATGAACAAAGACAAACTTTTTCAAAGAATTTAAAAGGAAAGACCTTGTCTCAACTTACTGTATGTAGCCAGTACAACATTGAGAGCAAACCCTGACACAGTATTATGAGAATGGAAAACAAGCCAATTTCTACAAACACACATTTAAAAAAATTTTATTAAATAGTAAGAAACTAAAGTCAATGGCATAAAGGAGGATAATGTGTCACAACCAACCTGGATTTACTCTAAGGTTGCTTTGGCTTTCAAACAATGCAAGACTGAATTGATATGTAATGATTAAATCAATCTGGGAAATTATATAAATAAATAAAAGGATAAAACCATATGACCTCAATTACAAACGGAAAAATATGTAATACAATTAAGAGCCATTAATGATTTTTAAATTTTCTTAGTAAATTAGAAAAACATAAAATCTCCTTAAGCTGATAAAGGGTCTTTGACAACATATTTAATATTAAATACCAAGTTTTTCCTCTGAGATTAGGAATAAGGTAAAACTACCCATTATCACCATTTCTGTTTAGTATGATAATAGATTTCATAGTTATTGCCTTAAGCAAAATATGTTTAGAAAGTTAAATAAATAAATAAAACAAGCTAGAATTGCTTGGAGATAGTATGATAGTATATGTAGAAAAATCTAAAACAGGGGCTGAAGAGATAACTCAGAAGTGAGGACTGACTGCTCTTTCAGAAGACAAGGGCTCAATTCCCAGCTCCTACATGGTAGCTTATTCTCATCTGTAACTTCAGCTCCAGACAACTCAATGCAGTCTCCTTAAACTCTGTGGGCTCCAGGCAGATATATGGTACAGGCATGCATCCAGGCAACACATACACACACACCCAAAAGTGTTTAAAAGAAAGGTTAAAAACTTTATTTTACTATGAATAGAGCTGCCACAAACATGGTTGAGCAAATGTCATTGTTGTATAGTTGAGCATATTTTGGAAATATGCCTAATCTGGAAACAACCTAGATGTCCCTCAGTGGAGTAATGGACACAGAGATTGTGGTACATTTACACAGTGGAATACTACTCAGCTATTAAAAACAAGGAATCATGAAATTTGCAGGCAAATGGTGGAAACTAGTAAAGATCATCCTGAGTGAGGTAACCCAGACACAGAAAGACACATGATATATACTCACTCATAAGTGGATATTAGACATATAATATAGGATAAACATACTAAAATCTATACTCTTAAAAAAGCTAAACAACAAGGAAGAGCCTAGGGAGACTACTTAATGCTCATTCAGAAGGACAAATACTATAGACATTGGAAGCAGGAGAAGACAGGGAACAGGATAGGAGCCTACCACAGAAGTCCTCTTAAAGACTCTACTGATTGAGTATCAAAGCAGAGGCTGCGATTCATAGCCAAACTTTGGGCAGAGTGCAGGGAATCTTAGGAAAAATAGAAAGACCTGGAGGGGACAGGAGCTCTAAAAGGAGACAAAGAGAGCCATAAAAACTGAGCCCTGGGGGCCCTGAAGAGAATGATACCCAACCAAGGACAATGCATGGAGACGACCTAAAACCATGGCTCAGACATAGGCCATAGACTTAGCCTCTATGTGGGGCCCCTAGTAAGGGGAGCAGGGACTTTCTCTGGCATGAACTCAGTGGCAGGCTCTCTGATCACCTCCCCCTGGGGGTTACAGCCTTTCCAAGCCACTGAGGAAGACAATGCAGCCAGTTCTGATGAGACCTGATAGGCTAGGGTCAAATAAAAGAGCAGGACCTCCTCTACCAGTGGACTGGGGGAAGGGTATAGGGAGAGGAGGGCGGCATTGGGAGGAGAAGTGAGAGGGGGCCACAGCAGGGATACAAATTGAATAAATTGTAATAAATGATAACAATTTTTTAAAAAAGAAAGCACTATTTTAAAAAAGAAAAAATTGAAATAATGTAAACTTTAAATTTGGCAAATTAAAGTTGGCAAAGATATTAGTGTAAATTAATGTACATATCAGTTTTACTTCTACATATCTGTAAAAGAAAAGAATTATAAAATTAAAAATTTAAAGACCTTGTAAATATCCCAACAGTGTCAGGTATGTAATAAAACTTGTGCAAGTTTTCTTCACACACAGTTATGTAAACAGATAAACAGTGAGAAAATTAAGTGAAATAAATGAAAGACTATACTTTGTGAATGAACTGAATTTCTCATTATTTCTGATAAACCCCATATTTTTATAAATTCAATAATTATCTGAGTAAAATATTATCAGTATAAAACCTATTTTTCTATACCTTCAATGTAGTATCAATTAAATTCAAATCAATGAATTTTTGACAGAAATATATTAAGCCTATTTTTCAGTTTATAAAAGAAATGAGAAGGGCCAAAAATACCTACATTAATCTTGAAGTGGGAGAATTTCACAATTGCACATCAATACAAATTTAAACTGACTATATTTAACACAAGATGAGACTGGAACAAGAATAGACAAGTAGAAAAATGAAACATAATAAAGTCTGGAAACAGAATCAGCATTTGTGGACACTTGGTTGATGACAACGTAAGCACTGCAAAGAACACAGTGAAAGAGGGACTCTTTAATAGCACTAATTAAATAGTGCTGAGAAGATAAAAGATCCAACTGGGTTGACACACAGAAAAAAATGAATATTGACTCTCAGGTTATGCTTTACTGTAAGAACAACACCAGATAATTTAAGATTTAAGCGTTCAAGTTAAGACAAGAACACTTCCGGAATTTATGACCAAAATACAGCTATTTATACTTAAGTTTTATTAAAATTTGTCACATTGAGCATTTCATCCCAATGTTTGGCTGACCAAACTTTAAGAGCTCAGTAACAACATGTCTGATCAAATGCAAATGTAAAAAAAATCCAAAATGTTTGAAATTTCTAACAAACAGGAATATTCTAGAAGATGAGAAAGGCTCATGGCAGCTTCATAACTTTGAAGCAAGCTCCTTTTGCTTTGAAATGACGGAAGAGGAGCTGGTGAGGTGGCTCAGTTTGTAAAATGTTCACTGTGCAAGGATGAGGACCTGAGTTCTGATCACCAGAACCCACATAAAAGCCAGTCACAATGGCAGAGGCATCTCTAAGAAGCTATGCTATGGAGAAGACAGGAGCCTAGTCAACTGGCAGGCTTCAGGTTCAGTGAGAGACCATGTCTCCAAAACCTAAATAGAGCACAGTAGAAGAGGACATCCAACTGCAACCTTCAGCCTCCATATGTGCCCATGCACATACACCGCACACATATACACACCAAGACATGAATAATTAAATAAAACGATAGAAAAATAGTAAATGGAAGGGAAACATGTCTACATTGAAGCTTATTAGGATATCTGTTCATCAAAAGCAAAAAGGTTAGCAAGATAATTCAGTGGTGTGCTGGCTAGTTTTATATTAATTTGACACAAGCTAGAGTCATTGGAGAAGAGGGAGTTTCAACTGAGAAGCTGCCTCTATAAGATGGGACTACAGGCAAGCCTGTAGAGTATTGTCTTAATTAGTGATTGATAGGGGAGGCCCCAGCACATTCTGGGTGGTGATGCCCCAGGGGTGGTGGTTGTGGGTTCTATAAGAACACAGGATGAACAAGCCATGGGGAGAAAGACAATAAGCAATACTCCTCCATGGTCTTTTCATCAGTTCCTGCCTCCAGTTTCCTGCCCTGCTTGAGTTTCTATCCTGACTTCCTTAGATGATGAACAGTGATGTGGAAGCATAAGCCAAACAAATGCTTTCCTCCCCAAGTTGCTTTTGGTCATGGTGTGTTATCATAGCAATAACCCTAAGACAAGTGGGCAAGGGTATTTGTTGCCTGCCCACCTTAGCTCAATCCTTGAAAGCCGTATGATGGAAAGAGGGAACCAACCCCTGCAAGTTACTCTCTGACCTTCTTACACATGTTGTGCCACATGCACAGCCTCTTTATTTACTAATAAGTAAATAAAGATAAGGAAGATTAATTAATTAATTAATGTAAACTAAAAATTTGAGGCAAGAAAGAAGAAATTAAAAACAATGAAATTTCTAAATACCAAATGGAATCATGTTGAGTTAATATTTCTAAGTGGAAAAAATCAAATGAAGAATGCATACTATGTGGAGAAGATATTATACTACTTTAAATACATCTTGTCCATAAACTTATTTTAGAGCTATATAAACATTTCATATAATTATAACACAAAATGTAAAAAGTGAGCCCCAAAATTGAAAGCAACTTGAAATAAATGAGCCTGATTTTTATATATAATTGGTGGCTTAGCTATCTACAGAAAATGGAGTATTCAAAGTTAAAACAGTCAAACAAACAAAAACAGTAACTTTCCTGGGTGTGCCTATTGGTATCAGAACCTTAAAAATAGTAAGAATGGTAAAATAATTTAATAATTACAGTGCCCATTGGTGCAGTGCTAGCATTATTCCTAAGTCTGTTGCTTGAATGGTGTGTGGTAAGAAATCATTAAGCTTGTTGATATAACTAAAATTTTCCATGTGGGGTTTTAGGATAAATGAGATACAACTGTAAGATTAATGAATCAATCTGCTGTGTTTTATTTTTGGTTTAGTTTGTCTTTATAGCACTGGCGACTGAACCTATGTCCTCACACTTTCCAGTCAAGCACTCCAACACTGAGCAATCTTCCCAACTTTTCCAGGCAGGGTCTCACTGAGTGATGCAGAGGTCGCAGGTGAGTTAGGAGTACTACTTGTTGACTTGTTCTTTAGGGCTTCTCAGCCTGCTTTCTGATAGCACCCAGGACTCTATGTGACTATATGAGTGGGACTGACCACAGAGAGCTGAGCCATCCCGTATCAATCAAGGAAATGGCCCACAGGCCAATCTGTTGGCAGCATTTTCTCAGCTGAGGTTCCCTATTCCCAAATGACACGCTAGCCTGTGTCATGTTGACATAAAACTAGCCAGTACACTTTCCCACAAGAACTGTACCTCAAAATAAACAAATAGTTGGAGAGGGAGTTTCCCTCCATAGAAACATTCCAGTTAATGAATAAAAGGGAATGGCAGCATTACACCCGTGGTTCCCAAGGTGTATCTCTGTGTACTTTGGGCGTCTTTAAGCCTAAAGTTAAGTTCAAAAGTATACTAAAACACTGTCTTTTTCACTGTGCTTTCATCTTCACTGATGATGCAAAAGCACTAGTGGGCAGAACTCACCACCACAGACGGAGTCTAGCCAGCGTCTTCAAGCTCCACTAGTGGGCATCGCGTTTATGGCCACGCATCTGCAGCAAAAAGTGCTGCACTTATTATTAATTTTATTAAATAGCAACCATTAAGCACACATCTTTAAAATATTTTATGGGAGGAAACCAAACTGGAAAATATGCTTAAAATGCTTCTGCTACATACTGAAGAATGACATTGCCTCAAGGAATGTCACTTGTTACAGGATGAACTGGGTGTTTTTACAGAACAGCTTTTTTACTGACAGGAAATACTGACAAACCATGAGTATCTGGCAGAAGGTCTCTCAAAAATGAATGGAATGAGGTAGTTGCCCCAGAGAAAACAACTAGTAATATTTACTCTGAATGATAAAACTCAAGATTTATGGTGATGAAGCCATTGGGGAACTATGGGGCTGGAGAGCTGGCTCAGCAGATAAGAGCACTGGCTGCTCTTCCGTTGGGCCTGGGTTTGATTCCCAGCACCCACACGCCAATTCACAACTGCCTGGAACTTTAGTTCCAGGGAATGTGATGCTCTCTTTTGGCCTCTGGGGGTGCCAGGCATACATGTAGTGAACAGACATACATACAGATACAATATACACACAGAATTTTAAACTAAAATTTTGAACTCTTGGAAAACATGTATCTACCACCATGAGATTCCAGCTTCAAAGTATGAAAGGCTCTCTTATGAGATCACTGAAAGCATGAACAAACGTGGTTGTTTTATATCACATGCTAAAATATATTCACACTAGAAAGACTTGCATACCTCAATAAGCCAGTTTTCCAAGTTATGTAATAGAGCTAAGATACTTTAGTCAGTAGAGTACCTGTCACACAAGCACAGAGGCTCCATTTTTAAAAGCTGTATTTGACAGCACATGCCTGTAACTCTAGCTCTGGCAAACAGAGACGGACAGATTCTGGGAGCTCTAGACCAGCCTAGACAAATCAATGAGTTTCAAGTATAGTGAGAGCAATCAAGGAAAGACCTTGACCTTGGACCTCCAGGTACATATACCCACCTCCACATGAGCACATAGCATATATATGCATGCACAATGCTACACACAATAAATAAATAAAATATGTTATCAATGAGAAGGATGAATGGTATTATCATTCTGACAGTCATTTGTGAAAGTTCTACTCTATTTACTGCATTGAATGAAAAAACAAATCTAGAACTAAAAGGTATGGTACTAGTCACATTACTAATACTATTACATGTGTTTGGAATGACTATGACTCTCAAATCCTGCTGTTGAGAGTGTAATGGCAACCACTAATTTGGCGAACTATGGACAGCATCCATTTAAGGAGAACATACTTATACCTTATTAACGAGAAATTTGCATTGCTGGTTTTATATCCAACAGAAATGCAAATATATAAACAACAAAAAGTGTTAGCTGAAGAACTGTTCACAATATCAAGAGAAAAACTTGAAAAAAGTTCACCAACAGGAAAAATCATAAAATTGTAGTGAACTTGTATAATAAAATTGTGAAGATATCTAACAGATGAATTATTGGTATACATAAGAGCCTAGTTGAATGTCACATTGCAGATGAATAAGATATCTCAACATAAAAATATAACTATACTGTGTAATAATATGTGGTTAATGTAATAATTAGATTATATATGGTTAACATATATATTGGATCTCACAATGGTTACATTTCAAAAAGGAGTCATGATGATAGGGATATCTAGGGTGCTGGTAATGTCTGACCTATTTACTTTTCTGGTGGTTGCATAATTGTGTTAAAATTGGATTCTCCATCAAGCTGTATACTTATAAAATATGAACTTTCATTTATGTTATGCTCCAATTAAATTTTTCTAAATTAATATTTATGTATGGACAAGATGGCGGCGCCAGGAGGATGCTGCTTCTGAGCTGCAGAACAACATTTTCGGTACAGCGACCAAGGGACTGAACTGTGGGCCCTAAAACAACAGCAATACTGTTTCCCTCTCTCCTGTGGTCCACTCCCAGGACACCCAGCTAGAACCCGGAAAAGATCCCCAGTTGCGCAGGCACTTGTTTGGTCACCAGACCAGAATCACATGCCTGCGTGTCCTGATCACCTTCCCAGGCTGAACGGTGGGCACAAAAAACACCAGAGACTGGGAGACCCAGTCCTGAGAAAAACCCATAGGGAAGAAAGGAGACAGGACTGACCTAGGTCACCCAGCCTTCCTAAGGAAAAGATCTCTCAGATTGGCGCATGCCATCTCTGAACTAGGCTCCACCCCAGAGCACAGAGACCTATTGCGCACCCAACTCTCCACCACAGAAGAACTGTGCACCCCAGGGCATCAGAGTCTGGGTTTCCCTGTCGGGAGAAAACACCACAGGGAAGGAAGCAAACAGGGACTGAGTTAGGGTACCCAGGATCTCCTTGGAAAAGGTCCCCTAGATCAGGGGGTGCTTGCACTGCCAGCCCAAAGACCTGCTGAGCACCAGCTACCCATCACGGACAGATCTGTGTGACCCAGAGCACCAGACCCTGGGTTTCCCTGTCTCCGAATTGGTGAATCGAGGGGCACACAGAGCCAGCCGCAGACTTCAGAGTCCAGCCTGCTGACCCCTTTATAGACTGTAGACCACTGGGTATTCAGGAAACCTGCGTAGGCACTTTATGCCCGCAATCTGCGCTTGCTAACCGTGCTAGCATCCACATGCCCTCCTGCACTTGCTTCCAACCCATATATCCGAAGGAGCTACACACCCTAGCACTCCCTTTCAAGACAAACATCCCTGAACCAGCGTCCACACAGACATGCACGCACACACACAAACACACAATTCTGTACCAGCAGCTTCTTCTCCCACAGGAACAATTGAAGCAACAACACACACTCTCAAACCACTGGTCCCCACTGATCTTCCTGAAGAATTCTACAAACACCAGAGTAAGATGGTTCCAGTCAAAAGGTCAGATTTGAGGAAGAAACAGTGAAGATTATATATAAGCAATGACGAAAGGTCGACATAGGAACTCACCCAACAAAAATCAAGACACCATGGCACGACCAGAAACACCGAAAACTAATGGATATATTAATTCATCAGAAACTCAGGAAAAAGAATTTAAAGCTATGATTATCCAGTTAATTCAGGAAGAAAAAGAGGAAAGGAACAGAGCTCTCAAAGAAATTCAAAAGAATATAATGGCCCACACAGAGAACAATTTAAAACATATAGAGAGGAAATAAATACCAAAATAGGAGCCACCTTCAATCAGATGAAAGAAATGGTGCAAAGCATGAAAACAGAATTAGAATCTATAAAGAAAACACAAACAGAGAAAAACCTGAAACGGGAGAACTTAAGGAAAGATCAGGAACCATAAAGGTAAGCATCACCAATAGAACAAGACATGGAAGAGAGAATCTCTGGAGCTGAAGATACACTTGCTGAAATTGATTCCTCACTCAAAGAAAAAAAAATATCAGAACAGTCCCAAACACAAAACATTCAAGAAATCAAGGATGCCATGAAAAGATGAAACCTAAGAATAATAGGAATAGATGAAAAAGAAGACTCCATGCTCCAAAGACCGGAAAATATTTTTAAGAAAATCATAGAAGAAAATTTCCCTAATTTAAAGAAAGAGATGTCCATAAACATACAAGAAACCTACAGAACACCAAATAGACTAGACCAGAAAAGAAATACCTCATGTCACATCATAGTCAAAACACTAAACCTACAAAACAAAGAAAAAATATTAAAGGCAACAAGGGGAAAAGGCCAAGTAACATATGAAGGAAGACCGATCAGAATTACACCAGACTTCTCATCAGAAACTATGAAAGCCAGAAGGGCCTGGGCAGAAGTCATGCAGTCTTTAAGGGAAAACAGATGCCAGCCAAGTCTACTATAACCAGCAAAGATTTCATTCAACAGAGATGGAGGAAAAAAATATTCCATGACAAAAAAAAATTTAAGCAATATCTACACAGCAACCTAGCACTACAGAAAATACTAGAAGGAAAACTCCAATCCAACAAAAACAACTACACCAAAGAAAATATAGGATACAGACAATCTCCCAGCAAAAATTAAAAGAGGAAAAAAGAAAGCAATGAATCATAGTAAGATCAACTCCACATTAAAGGGAACTAACAGTCATTGGTCACTACTATCTATCAACATCAATGGACTCCCTTTCCAATAAAAAGACACAGACTAGGAGAATGGTTGTGGAAACAGGATGCAACATTCTGCTGCATTTAAGAAACACACTTATGCAACAAAGATAAACACTACCTCAGAGTAAAGGGCTTGAAAAATGTGTTTCAAACAAATAGGCACAGAAAACAAGCTGGGGTTGTGATCCTAGTATCTAATAAAATAGACTTTTGACCAAAACTAATCAAAAAAGATAAGAAAGGGCACTTCCTTCTCATCAAAGGAAAATTCCAACAGGAGGACATTACAGTTTTGAACATCTATGCCCCAAACACAAGACCACCTACATTTGTAAATGAAACATTATTAAAGCTGAAATCTCACATTGATCCCAACACCCTAATAGTGGGAGACTTCAACACTCCACCCTCACCAAGGGACAGATCATCTGGTCAGAAGTAAAACAGGGAAACAAGGGCACTCACAGAGACCCTAAATCAAATGGATCCAATAGATGTCTACAGAACATTTCATCCAAAATCAAGAGACTACACCTTCTATTCAGCACCACATGGAACCTTCTCCAAAATAGACCATATAGTTGGTCACAAAGCAAACCTCAGCAGATACAAGAAGATTGAAATAATCACTTGCATCCTATCTGATCATCATGGTCTAAAGCTGGACCTCAACAACAACAGAAATAGCCTGCACATACATGGAAACTGAACAACTTGCTACTCAATGACAGCTTGGTTAGGGAAGAAAGAAAGAAATTAAAGACTTCATAGAATTCAATGAAATGAAAGCACAACATACCCAAACCTATGGGACACAATGAAGGCAGTGTTAAGAGGAAAGTTCATAGCACTAAGTGCCTTCAAGAAGAAATTTGAAACATCTCATACAAACAACTTAATGGCCCAACTGAAAGCCCTAGAAACAAAAAGAAGCAGACACACCAAAGAGGAGCAGACGGGTGGAAATAATCAAACTCAGGGCAGAAATCAATCAATTAGAAACATATAAAACTATTCAAAGAATCAATGAAACAAAGAGCTGGTTCTTTGAGAAAATCAACAAGATAGACAAGCCCTTAGCCAAACTAACAAAAGGGCAGAGAGAAACAATCCAAATCAGCAAAATCAGAAATGAAAAAGGGGACATAACAACAGACACTGAGGAAATCCAAACAATCATTAGGTCTTACTACAAAAACCTATATGCCACAAATTTTGAAAATCTAAATGAAATGGATGATTTTCTTGATAGATTCCATCTTCCTAAATTAAGTCAAGATCAGGTAAAAAAATTTAATAGACCTATATCCCCCAAAGAAATAGAAGTAGTCATCAACAGTCTCCCTTCCAAAAAAAGCCTTAGGCCAGATGGATTCAGTGCAGAATTCTACCAGACCTTCAAAGAAATGCTAACTCCAGTTCTCTCTAAACTATTCCACAAGATAGAAACAGAAGGAATATTACCAAACTCATTCTATGAAGCCACAGTCACCTTGATACCAAAACCACACAAAGACCCAACAAAAAAAAGAAAACTTCAGAGCTATCTCTCTTATGAACATTGATGCAAAAATACTCAATAAAATACTTGCAAACCGAATCCAAGAACACATAAAAGATATCATCCACCATGACCAAGTAGGCTTCAGCCTAGGCATGCAAGGGTGGTTCAATATACGGAAATCCATCAATGTAATCCACCATATAAACAAACTGAAGGAGAAAAACAACATCATCATCTCCTTAGATGCCGAAAAAGCTTTTGACAAAGTCCAACATCCATTCATGTTTAAAGTCTTGGAGCGATTAGGGATACAAGGCACATATCTAAACATAATAAAGACAATATACAGTA
>CM053764.1:7657745-7671833 GCA_028658305.1 Pachyuromys duprasi
GCTGGTCTAACTGGATATATACATGTAGAAAAATGCAAATAGCTCCATACTTATCACCATGCACAAAACTAAACTCCAAGTGGATCAAAGACCTCAACGTAAAACCAGACACATTAAATTGGTTACAAGAAAAAGTGGGGAAGAGCCTTGAACTCATTGGTACAGGAGACAACTTCCTGAACAGAACACCAACAGCACAGGCTCTAAGAGCAACAATCAATAAATGAGACCTCATGAAACTGAAAATCTTCTGTAAAGCAAAGGCCACTGTCATCAAAACAAAACGACAGCCTACAGATTGGGAAAGAATCTTCACCAACCCTCTATCTGACAGAGGGCTAATATCCAGTATATATAAAGAACTACAGAAGTTGAAAGGCAACAAATAAAGTAATCCAACTAAAAAATGAGGAACAGAGCTAAACAGAGAACTCTCAATAGAAGAATATCGAATGGCAGAGAAACACTTAAAGAAAATGCTCAACATCATTAGCCATCAGGGAAATGCAAATCAAAACGACCTTGAGATTTCACATTTTCTAATTATTTTCACAAAGCCACTATTATCCCGATACCAAAACCACACAAACACTCAACAACAAAAACAAAATTATAGATTAGTATCACTATGAACAGAGAAGGAAATATTCTCAATAAAATACTTACAAACTGAATTCATGAGCCCATAAAAAATATTATCCACCATGATCATGTTGCCTTATCTCAGAGATGCAGGAATAGTTTAACATACATATGCTGACAAACATAATTCACCACATAGACTGAAAGAAAAATACCTCACGAACATCTCATTAGAAGCAGAAAAGGCCTTTGAAAAAATATAACACCCCTTCATAATCTTGGAGAGATTAGGGAAACAAGAGACATACCTCACCAAAATAAAGGGCATTTACAGCAAGCTTATAGCCAACACCAACTTAAGTGGAGAGAAACTAAAAACACTTCTACTAAAATCAGAATACAGCAATGATATCCATTCTTTCCATACCTACTCAATACAGTACTTGAAGTTCTAGATAGAACAATAAGACAATTTAAGAAGTTCAAGAGGATACAAATATGAAAGGAAGAGGTCAAAATGTCTTTATTTGCAGATTATAAGATTGTGTGCATAAGTGACCCTTAAAACTCCTCCAGGAAACTCCTACAGTTCATAAATACTTTTAGCAAAGTAGCAGGATACAAAAGTAATCCACAAAAATCAGTTGCCCTTCTATATACAAATAACCAACAGACTTAGAAATAAATCAGGGAGACAGCATCTTTAACAGAAGCCTCAAAACTATCTTGGGATAATTTTAACCAAGCAAAAATTTTAAGCCACTGAAGAAAACAATTGAGAAGATAATAGAAGATGGAAAGTTCTCTAATTTTTAAGGATCAGCAGGAGAGAAACAGTAAAAATGACCATCCCATCAAAAGCAATCAACAGATTCAGTGCAATCCTTATTCACATTTCAACACAATTCTTCACAGAAATTGAATGAATAATCCTCAACTTCATATAAAAACACAAGAAATTCAGAACATATAAAACAATTCTAAATAATAAAAGAGCTGGAGGTATCTCAAACTGCACTACAGAGATATAATAATAAAAAAAGAATAGAACTGGCATAAAAAGACACACTGATCAGTGGAACCAAGTTGAATACTCAGACTTAAGTCCACAAACTATGAACATACATATATATGTATGTATATGTATATATATATATATATATATATATACATAAAGAAACTGAAAATACAGAAGAGAAAAAAGAGCATCTTTAATAAATGATGCTGGTCAAAATGTGTTGCTGCATGTAGAAGAAATGCAAATAGATTCATATCTATCACTTTCCACAAAACTCAATTCCAAATTGATTTGGATAAGGCCAGGTACACTGACCTTAGAACAAAAAGTAAGGGAAAGGTTTGAACTCATTGACACAGGAAAACACTTCCTGAATAGGACACTGATAGTGTAGGCACCAAGCCCAATAATTAATACATGGAAACTCATGAAGCTTAAAAGCATCTCTGTGTGAAAGGACTCTACAATATGGGCAAAATGTCAGCCTACAAAACGGAGAAATATCTTTACCAGTTTACATCTAAGAGACAGTTAGTATCTAAAATACCTAAACAACGAAAAAAGAAGAAAAACAACAACTTAACATCCAGAAAACAAATAACCCAATTAAAAATGGGATACAGAACTAGAGGCAAGGAGAGGATGTCCCGAGGTAGGATAAATACAACATAGTAATATGGAAAGACAAAGAGAAAACTAGAATGGAATGATTAAAAGAAAGGGGATATGAGGAAAGGGTAAAAGAGGGAATTTGAAGAGGGACAATTAACATTAAGACCCATTTGAAAAACTATATGAAAACCTATTCTATAGAAGCTTCCTAAAATGTATGGATATGTTAAAAGAACCTACATAGACTCACCAAATCAGAGAGGAGAGACCTCCCCAACTAGATGTCTTATGCAACCAAGTAAAATCTCCTGTTCCAAGAATGAATTGTACTTTGTTGAGTCATTGGCCAACAGAGCCTTTTGGGAACCCCCAAACATCACAGTGTACTGCCAGTGTTACGGGTTACACCTCATGACCTAATGGTAAGGCCTTTTGTTGAAGACAACACTTATTTATTTCATCCAACATGGAAAAGTCAAGCTGGTGTCTAACAAGAAGCTTCACCCCTACTGAGTCATGGTACCAGAAGGTGCTTTGCATGTTACTGCAGGAGAAATGTAATCATCAATATCACTGACACATAAACCCTGCAACCTACAACAGCAACTTGACTGAAGACGCACTTGTACAACAGTGGCATACGTGTCATGGGAGTAACCAGCTACATTTTAAAATTGAACTTAAGGCCCATTCCATGACATGGAACCCATAACTACTAATGTGGCCAAGAACATGAAACTAGATAGACCATGGGCCCAGAAAAAAAAAAACCTACCACACTATTCTTCAAAAGGAATATAGCAATAAAACAGCTCCTAGCAGCATACTGTTACACCCATAGGTGTAACAACCCACATCAAAAAATCGTCCTCTTGCAATAGAAGGAATTGACCCAGAGACCCACAACTGGACAATATGCAGACACCGAGAGACTTTGGAGCACTCAGTTCTTCATCAATCCCCTCCTTTCAAGGCTCAGGTATTTGTGTTGAAGAGATGGAAGATTGTATCCACCAGAGGTGATGGATGACTCTAAGGAAACAGAGTCTTCCAGACACAACAGGACTGATGCATGTATAAACGCATATAAAGACTGATAACATGCATAAGACCTGAGTATGTTCAAGCCAGACAAAGTTCCAGCACTGGGGTGGGGAAAGGTGAACACAGAGCCCCACTTCTAACCATCTTCAGTTGATATCCACCAGCCACAGGAAAAGTTAGTTTTCTTCAATGGAGTCTCATTGGCTGTGTCAACCACACTCCAGGGTGGGTCCCATGCTCAGGAGGAGTTAGTTGGTCAACATAAACCCAAACGTATTTTGGACTTTCTTTTTCATTTTTGATTTGTTTGGTATCTTATCTTATTGATCTTTTGCTTGTTTGTTTTGATTTTCATTTTGTGGGGAGGTTGTTTGTTTCTTGTTTTCTGTTTTTATTTCTTGAGGGTATTTTTGTTTGTTTTTTTTTAAAGAGAAAAAACATAAAGTGGGGTAGGTAAGGAAGTGGGAAAGATGTGGGAGGAAACGTGGGAGGCGAATTTTTTTTCAAGAAAATTTTTCAGTAAAAAAAGTGATCCACGTGTCAACAAACAAACAAAAACACTCTGGGACCAAAACAAACGGTCCACTTCATCACTGAGCCTGTCAGGGTTTGCTGTTACTGCTGTCTTTGTTTGTTTGAATTACTCTTATCAACAAATTCCTTATAACCCATGATACTGTAGTCAGGAGCTTGGGTTGTGGTTCAGATTTATTTGATGTTCTTACAAATGTTAATATTTCTGACATGCATTTGAACAACATAATAAAAACCTTTTAGCAGGTACTTAGTCCTCAATGCAACCCATCCAAGTGAATATTACTGTTTCCCTCTAACTGCAAATTTGAAGGCAACAAAAGAAAATCAACAGATAACTAATATATCAGACATATTGTCAATACTTTCCCACTCACAAATTTCCACATACTGCTTTTCTTGTCATATTGCTTGTCTTTTCTTGTCAAGTTATAATGCTATATTTCTGGGTAAATTATTTCTTTTTATTTTTGAGATTATAATATAGTTACATCATTTTCCCTTCTCTTTCCCACCTCCTGGTCCTTCCATATGACCCTCCTTGCTCTTTCTCAAAATTCATGACCTCTTTTTCGTTACTTGCACAAACACACAAACACACACACATGCAAAAATTACTTATCCAAGGTTCTCTATTGTGTAATAGGTACTAGTATACTACCTAAGTGAGAGTTTTATATAAATACATAGTACAACAATAACCTGCTTAGTCTGTATAATGTAGTTTGTATGTATGTTTTAGGACTGACCAATTGGCATGTCCTTCCCTGGGGAAAATGTTTCTTCTTACCCTCGGAATTTCTTAGTTGCCTGTCATTCTTTGTATGCTGTTGAGGCCCTATGAGATTCCCTCCTTCAATGTTAGCAGGTCTATTTTTGTCGTCTTTGTTCAGGTCTTATTTATGAAACCATATTGGTGAGACTTTATGGATATAGCTTCTGACATTCCCAGGAGCAAACTCCCTGTTCCTCTGGTTCTTACCATCTTTCTGCCTCCTCTTCCACATTGATCTCAAGCCTTAAGTACAGGAGTTGTACTGTAGATGTATCCATTTGAACTGGGCTTTGCAACTCTGCAAGCTTCCATATAAGAAAATCAACCAAGAATTCTACTCAGCTGTGATGCTTATGAACCACAACAATGACCAGCATGGCCTGATAACCATACGTCCAATATTGGCATGGATATCTTAGCAGTAACCAAGAGCTGTCTAATTGGACTCAAGTCCTGCTCACCAAAAGGTAAATTATGCCTGGTATCAGAAACCTAACCAACTACCCAGGAATGTTAAAGTCATGGATCTTGGAAGAGAACTTACAAGTGCCACTTTACTAAGCATAATCCAAAACTACATTCTAAATATTTATCCTTATGCCTACAAGTAAATGTAGCTCTTGGTCCTTCTTGAAGGAAACTTCTCTTTGCAACAGAAGAAGACCATTACAGAAAACCATAACCAATCAAAATGTTAACTTTCTTTTCTATTTATCAGAGGGTCCCTATTTTAAAATAAGTACTATTCTATAAATGAGGTTTTTAAAATCTGAATATATTTCACATGCATGTAAGCTCCCTAAGTTATAGCATTATAAATGTTTCAAGTGTGACAAGTATAATTAAAATCAAAATAGTTATAAGGAAACATCTAATAAACCTTTGATAGACTATACTTATAAATGCATATTATTAAATAAACAAAAGCATTTTGAATGTGAAAAACATTCTACTGCTCTGTAAACAGTTCACACTGCAAGTATCCCATATTCTACTTATCCTTGAACAATAACATCTTAATATAGCAATGAGATGCTCAATCAAGTATTTTTAGAATATTATATTTGACTAGTTGTATGCTGTTTTCTCATCCATTTTTGCTGCAGTGAGATGTTTTCTAAAAAATTGCCAACACTTCAATTACAAAAAGCAAATTAAAATTTACCCACTATAAAAAAATTTACCCACCACATGTACTTTCTTTGATACCAGCTTTAGGAATTAAACTACCTCAACAGAAAAACAAAACAGTAACACAAGGCACATTATTTCTTGCACAGTAGGTCAATTTTGTTCGTGTCTGTTACATAGTTTCAGTATGAGGGATGCAGATGAAATCCATGTTTGACTAGAGTTCTTAAGCTAACAATTTTATATATAATTATATTAATATAGTATACTCTAGTATATTATATTAATATATTAATTATATTAATTAATATAATAATATATTATATATAATATATAATAATATAATATTATAATATTAATTATATTAATATAATTACATACAGTATAATTATATAGTAATCATATAATTATATAATCTATAATTATATAATACGTATATAGTATTATTGGCTATATATCCTATATATTTACACACACACAATACATACATGTGGAACTACAGGTGTATGCATCCATGCTCCACATGTGGAGACTAAAGGAAAACATAGGACATCATTTATCACTCATCCCTTTACTGAAATAAGGCAGGATTTCTTACTGAAATGGAGCTCACGGTCAGGTTTGTCCAATTATCCCTGTAGTGCCTAAGATCAGCCTGTCTCTGCTAGCCAACACAGGTACAGTCACACCTAGTTTGTAGGCATGCTTTACATTCCTTAAATGGAAGGCTGGCATTAAAACTCAGTTTCTCATGCCTTCATAGCAAGCACCCTTACCTACTGAGGTGTCTGTTCACCCTACTTATTTTTTTATAAATATCTCATTTTCCTTTTAAAATTTCATATCTGGGAAGGGGAGGAGGTCCTCCCCTATCAGCGGACTTGGAAAGGGGCAGGGAAGAGATGAGGGAGGGGTGGGGAGAGTGGGAGGGAATGAGAGAGGGGGATATGGCTGGGATACAAAGTACATAACCTGTGATTAATATAAAAACTTAAAAATAAAACATAAAAAATTTCATATCTGTTCATCTTTATTATGACTTACTAACATTTCTTTTCTAGTCAAACCCATTCCTCGAACTCTCCCTATCACTAATACTCTCTCACTCTCTCTCTTTCTCTCTCTCTCTTTTCCTCTCCAAACACAATGAAAAAACACTGATGGCATAAATATGTTTCCAGCACCTGGGAGGCAGATCTAGGCTGATTTCTATGAGTTACATGCCAGCCTGGTCTACATAATAAGTTCCAGACCAGGGTTACAAGCTAAAACCCAGAAACAGAAGATATTAAGTAAATGAATGCTATTTACATATTAAGCTCTTGGATGCTTGAATTGTTAACATTGAAACACCACAATTTCCTCCCTTAAAACTGAGATTGTTGTAGGTAGCGTTTTCTGCACATTTCATAATGTAATGATATGTAACTCTATTGATCCCTTTGCTATCTAAAGAACCGGAGCCACGCTTATTCCAGAATAAAGCACAAAAAGAGTTTTCATGCTTTGAAAGGGCCAGAAAGCCCCTCTGCCCAACCATTTCATTGTGTATGAACATGTGAGGGAAAGTAATCATTGAACCATTGTATTTGGAAGTGAGAATTTAAGCTATTAACACATATACACATTGTGAAGTGCATGTTGTACACATGAAGTACATGCTGAAGTGTTAACATTTCAACCCATTATTTTCACACTTGTTAATTCATTCAGTATGCATGGTTTACATATTAGGTTTTATCATGCCATGTGAAAATGGTAAACATAAAGTTATAATAAATTTATAAAATTTATAAATTCTTATACTTGCAGTTCCATCATTATTTGAGGAAGAATAATTCGCAAGCCATTTCCTCTTCTTAGAAGAATAAAGTAAGGAATGCTTTGTTTTCCTCCCCTAACTTCTGTGTCCATAATCTTGTATCCATGATTACTTTGATAGGTCAGAAAACAGTAGCATATAATTGTAATGATGGTGTAAAATACACTGTCCTAACTCCATTCATTTTTTTGGAAATTCCAAAAGCCACTGAAGTATTTGAATTTCTTAACTTGTGTTGTGTCAATCCAAATTAATAAGAAAATTTAATCCAAATTAAGTTAGTTTAGAAAAATTAATATAACTCTGAAGACACATGTGTGTTTGACAAAAGAGTCCTCATTATTTTGGAAAGATATGCTTAATTAAAAACAAAATAAAAGTTGCCATGCCATTCACTTACCAGTGTTACATCCTTTATATCAATACAAACAAGAGTTCTGAGATGTGCTTGAGTTTTTATGTATTTTCAAGGTGCTGTGGAGTTACTAACTATGTCTAGGCATGCATTTTCCAAAGATTATTTGCCACAGTGATATTCAGAAAAAGCATGGGATACAGAATATGCTATATTTTATTAAATTATCATTTAAGACCAAAGTCAATGTCATCTCTACTACAAATCTCTATTTGATTCCTTCTTTCCATCCAGGTATTTACTCACATTTTATTGCTATCTTTGTTGAGCATCCACTGCAATTTATTTTACCCCTCCAGTGATTATCATTTTTCATAAAGTGTCTCTTTTTCTCTGTTTTGTTCATACTCATGAACTTTGTTCGTGTTGATATGCATACTCATGTTTTTTCACTTAGGTATGTGAGCACTTTCTCAGATGTGTTGCCCAAGGAGCACTCCAGCACTTCATTATCATTAATTTAGGCCTCTATTCCATATCCAAACTCCATACAGATTTTGATATATTTTAGTGTTTTGCTCTGTTTCTCAAAAATAAACTATAAGAGCTGGCGAAATGTTCATCAGATAAAGGTGCTTGACAACTTGAGTTCAATACTCAGAATGTACATGATAGAAAGAGAAAACCAATTTTCTCTGATATCCACAGACACACCATGTTTCACACATGTGCACACGCACACTCATACACACACTATCAACCAATCTTTAAATTTTAATTTATAAAAAAACTGAATTCCTTGAAGTCTAGAACAATATTCTAATGCATATTGACAAAATTCTTGTCATATTGAGTATTCAAATGATTTAAATGTAAAACAAAGAAAGACTCATCTAAGAAACATTCCAGAACACAGCTAGTAGCTATCTCCTTGTCAGAGGAGTCAAACCTCATAAAATGTGCTTACCATGTCATTGATATTCGTGTGATCCCCTTTCCTATTCTGAATCTGAACACAGGATATAGGTGAATTCAGTCCCACACCAAGGGCCAGATTTCTCAGATCAGCAGCATTGTATTTTCCATGGAAGAGCAAACTGTTACTACCAGAATCAAGTCCCAGAGAGGCTTGATAGAGATATGTCTGAGAGAGTCTCTCGATTGTAGTGACATCTATTGTGGCTGATGTCACACAGGTACTAAAAGCCATCGTCCTCTCTTGCCTCACATTTTCTGGAGAATGACAGCAGTTCTGAGAGCAACAATCTGGGTCCTGGCTCAACTTGGTGCACACAAAGAAAAGCAAGCACCCCAAAAATAAAAACGAAATGCAGACCAGGGCTATTACCAAGTACAAGTTCCGGGCAGAAAGCTGTGCTCTTGGTTCCCAAATATTTTCGAAGTCTGGAAGGAGCTGAGGAGCAGCATTGCTCAACAGCACACCCAAAATAACGGAAGAGGAAAGCGGTGGCTCTCCATGGTCCTGAACCACCACCACCACGCTCTGCTTAACCGCGTCAGTGGGAAAAACTAAACGTGCAGTGCGCAGCTCTCCCATGTTGACCGAAATTCTGAAAAGGCTAAAGTCAGAAGCCTGAGATATGTGGTAAGAGAGCCAGGCATTGGAACCACTGTCTGCATCCTCTGCTACCACTTTTGTGACCAGGTGTCCAGCTCGGGCAGAGCGGGGCACTCTTTCCGCGGGGATAGAGCCGTTTCTAGGCAAGGGAAACAAGATGTCTGGCGCATTGTCATTCCTGTCTACCACAAACAAGCTCACAGTCACTGTTGCACTTCTGGGAGGAACTCCGCCATCTCGGCCTTCCACTTGGAAGTGAAAGCCCCTGAGCTGCTCAAAGTCAAACGAAGTTTTGGCAGTGATAACACCGCTGGTTGGTTCCACGGCCACCAAGCTGGAGGCAACAGGCATCCCTTCAGAAATGACATCCAACAGCTTATAAAAGACAAGGCCATTTAACCCCAGGTCCGGGTCCTGAGCAAACACACGGCCTAAAGAAACTCCAGGGCTATTGTTTTCAGCCACAAAAAGTTCCTGTTGTGGTTGAGAAAAGCTTGGTGTGTTGTCGTTCACATCAGCAACTGACACAGTGAGTGTCTTTTGGACACTTAGTGGGGGCAAGCCACCATCCGAGGCAGTGATTAGGACCTGGTATTCACTTGCTAGCTCCCGATCCAGGAGCCCATCAGTCAGCAATCTGTAGTAGCTATCAAAAGAAGCCTTCAGCTGAAAGGGGCCTTTGCTGGACATGCTACAAGTGACCTTACCATTGGAACCAAGGTCCTCGTCCTTTACACTAAGAAGAGCGATCACTGTGCCAGGAGCTGCATCCTCAGGTACTGGGCTGAAGAAGGTCATGAAGTCCATCTGGGGGGCGTGATCGTTCACGTCGGTGACCTCCACAAGCAGCTTAGTAGTGCTAGCTAGACTAAGAGCACCTTCATCCCTTGCTTCAACATACGCTTCCAACAACGTTTCCGGTGGACCTAGAGAAGCAGCCACCTGAACCTCCCCACTTTTAGGATGCACGTGAAAGAGGTGCCTCAGCTCTGCTGGTGTGCTATTGCTTAAGGAGTACCAGACTTCCCCATTGGCTCCTTCATCCGGGTCTGAGGCGTGAACGCGGAACAGCACAGTCCCGTTGGTTGCAGTCTCTGGAACTCTGGCCCTGTAGACGGAGTGCTCAAATACAGGTGCATTGTCGTTGGTGTCCACCACAGTGATGGCGACCTGAGCGTCTCCAGAGCGTGCAGGCAGGCCACGATCCCGAGCAGTGAGCACCAGCAGGTGAGTGTCGCGCTGCTATCGATCCAGCGCTTTCTCCAGCACCAACTCTGGGTATTTGCTACCATCGACCCGCGACCCCATATCCAGGCGAAAGTGCTGGCTGATGCTTAGGCTGTAACTTAGCACCCCGTTGCTTCCCTCATCAGCATCTTGAGCATTCGGGAGAGTGAACCGAGCTCCAGGCGTCAGGAACTCCGGAATGTGCAAATGCACGTCTCCAGCAGGGAAGAGGGGTGAGTTGTCATTAGTGTCCAGGAGATGAACGCGCAACTTATGCAGCTCCAGAGGGTCCTCAAACATTAGCTCGTATGTCAAGATGCAAGCAGCTTTGGCCCCGCACAGCCGCTCGCGGTCTGCTGGCTCTCGAACCACCAAACAACCGCTGCCCAGGTCCACCCCGAAGTAGGGCTCGCTGTGGCTGGAAAGAAAGCGAAAGTTCCGCAAAGACAGAGCAGCTGTTGACAGCTTCAAGTCCGAGGCGATATTGCCTACAGAGACTCCGGGCTTGGTCTCCTCCAGCACGGAGTACTCCAACTGTCCCGCTGCGGCACCGCAAGAGACCCACCAGCACAGAACCGCCACCCCCCAGCCCACCATCCTCCCTTTCGGCGTCCACACTCCAGGGGCAGCGACCTGGGACCATGCTCCTAACTCCTGGAGAGAAGGAGCCTGGAAAAGCGCGAGCTGCTCAGCCCGCGAGCACTGAAAGCTCTAAGTGCAGCGGCGACCCGCGATCTGCCCTGGCTAGGCTACTGGGTGTGCTGAGTGCAGAGGAGCGCAGCGCCGCCTGGGGGTGCAGAGGTGAACTGCCCGGGTGAGGAGGCTCCGCCTGCGCCCGGAGTCCTGCCTGTGCTGCGCTCCTACTCCTACCGTTCGCTCAGAGCTGGCTCCACGCTGGACGCGAAAGATGCTGGAGGACCCGACACGCCTCCAGCCAGTGACGTCTCCTAGGTCTCCTCCCTGTAGCTGTTAGGCTCTTGGCCGGCCACAGCTGGTTCTAAGAAGGGGGGTGGGGAGAGTACGAGGCGGGATTTCTGGAGACCTGTGTTCATTTCAAGCTTCCTCTAGATACAGGCTTTTGGAGGCAGCAGAGCCAGCTGGAGCAGGGTTCTGTGCTCCGATTTTTTCAACGAACCCGCTTTTTCTCTTCCCTCAGGAGTAACTATGGGTCCGTTTGTTTGTTTGTTTGTTTGTTTGTTTGTTTGTTGTTTTAAAGCCTCACTAGACTCTGGAATAACAGGATGTCACCGACCGGCCAAAACCAAGAACCCAAAACGCAAGCTTGTCATCTGTCCCTAAAGAGGACCTGTGGCCATGTGGAGGAAAGAAAGCACTGACTGGTGTTCTTCAGCACAGTGTGGGCCAGGACCCTAAATTCATTCCCTGTAAACATCAGAAAGCAGCAAAGGGGAGCAGCTTTCACATTCAACCTGATCTGCAGCGACAACAGTGATCAGTTTTGCAAGCATCACCTCTATGGGTGGCGAGGGGGAGGGGAGGAGCGGGTCCACATTCTACCTAGCACGCTGTTGTCACCCTCTTTTCCTGACGAGTGAGCTGAAAAAAAAGATCTAATTACATATTAAGCACTAAGTTGCTCATTCAGATGTTTTATTTGATACAGTTATTTAAAACCCCTGTGGGTCAGAATTTGAAAGCCAGAAGCTGAACGGGCTCAAAAACAGAAGCTCCCACAATATTGTATGTTATGCTCAGAGGGTCGCCTGAAAGTGATAGTTTTTGAATGCAGATGACTACATGTGTGAGTTAATCACATGTTTCTCTTGACTTTTGCCTATGTGTGAAATTTTCTGTTTTTTCAGTTTACTGATTTAAATGGACACCTTCCTCATTCTCAAGCCCCAAAGTGGAATTACTAACTGCAGTGTTCCACTGCATACCGGTTATCCCCCTGGACACCACAGGCACAGTCCCTGTCTCCTCCGGGAACTAGAAAGAGTAGGAAGCCACACAGGGCAATGAAAACGGAACATGTGTCCTCACTAGCTTGCCTTTACCAATCAAAGCAAACTTTCCCTAATCTGAGAAGCGCACCACAGTGTGGACCTCACCAACAGACCGTACTTAGGTGTGAAACAGCCCATAAAACTGAATTTGTTGCTCCCCAAATTCCCAAAACAACTTGAATGATCTGTTTCTCTGCCAGGGTATAGGATCTGCAATTTTTCCTCCTAGTTTAGCCTAGGTAGGCTGCCTACTGAGGGAAGAGCAATTATTCTTTCCATTGTTCCATTTATTCAAAGCAGAATAAATACTACTGGAAAGATGTACCCATTTGGGAAGTCCTCTTTAGTTTCAAACTGAAGTCACGCCTGCAATTATTACATCAGGTTTAGGAATTCTGAGCCGTGTCCCGGAGAACAGTTGTGTGAGGTTTAGAGTAAAGGTGTGAAGAAAACACACACAGAGAATCAGCATGGAAATTTTTTCACACACACACAAAAAATGCTATCTCTCTATTTAAACTGTCATTGGCATCCACTTTCAAAGGATCTCATTTGTGTCATGACTAGATGATAATACCTATCTATTACATATCCACTCCCACCGTATGACTCCCAAAATCTCCCTGTAGCATTGCATTCTTCTCCAAATAAACCAGAACTTACGGGGAAGCAACGGTTAAGAGAAAAGATTGCCCAATGATAAAGGCCAGATACATTTGCCCCTTTAAATTTTTAGATTTATTTATTTTTATATGTATGGGTGTTTTGTCTGTGTGTACGTTTATATATCATATGCATGTCTGGTGCCTGCAGAGGCTAGAAGAGGACATCAGATCCCCAGGGACTAGACTTACAAATAATTGTGAGCAGCTATGGGGTGCTGAGAGTGGTGTTGCTCTTCCTCTGGAAGAGCAAACAGTGCTCTAAGTCACTGAGCCATCTCTCCAGCCCTTATATTTGGCTTTTTGATAGCATAGCCAAATGAATATCAAATCCTGAATTAACAAAATTTCTCTTTAGCAAAATCTTTAAGACCTCCTCCACAAGGTTTCCTCCTCCAAATAGCTCCACGTTTTTGTTTAATTGAAAGTATAAATAAAAGTGGAAAATAAGCAAAAACCAAAAACAACAAAACCCAGAATCTTGATTTCTTCTTGAGTTCTGTTGCCCAGATTATTAATACAATACCCTCCAACTTAACTTGGCCTTCAGCCATAAATTGCTAGCCACTTTGCATGAGCTCTTATTAGATGTCTTCAAACTAGAGACCAGTAAACCTGCCATCTACTGAAAAGCTTGTCAAGAGAATTTACTGTACTTTATACAAAAGTAATGCTTTGGATTTTTTGCTGAAGGTATTTTAGGCACTGTGGAAATTAACAGCTGGAGCATCACCATCATATTAATTAAATTTTAATCCTATAAAATAGCTTAATCACAAG
>CM053764.1:7681189-7702865 GCA_028658305.1 Pachyuromys duprasi
AAAAAAAAAAAAACACACTTAAGAAATGCTCAATGTCCTTAGCCATCAGGGAGATGCAAATCAAAATGACCCTGAGATTTCACCTTACACCCACCAGAATGGCTAAGGTCAAATATTCAAGTGACAACACATGCTGGAGAGAATGTGGAGAAAGGGGAACCCTCCTCCACTGCTGGTGCGAATGTAAACTTGTAAACCACTTTAGAGATAAGTCTGGTGGTTTCTGAGAAAATTAGGAATTGTGCTACCTCAAGAGCCAGCTATGCCACTCGTAGGCATATATGCAAAATATACTCAAGTATTCAACAAGGACATTTGCTCAACCATGTTCACAGCAGCTTTTTTTGTAATAACCAGAATCTGGAAACAATCCAGATGTCTCTCAGCAGAGCAATGAATACAAAAATTGTGGTACATTTACACAATGGAATACTACTCAGCAATTAAAAGCAAGGAAATCATGAAATTTGCAGGCAAATGGTGGGAACTAGAAAAGATCATCTTGAGTGAGGTAACCCAGAAGCAGAAAGACACACATGGTGTAAACTCACTTATAAGTGGATATTAGCCATATAATATAAGATAAATATACTAAAATCTGTAACCCTAAAGAAGCTAAGCAACAAGGAGGACCCCAGGGAAGATACTTAATCCTCATTCAGAAGGGCAAACAGGATAGACATTAGAAGTAGGACAAGGAACAGATGGGTATCTTCCACAGAGGGCCTCTGCAAGACTCTACCCACCAGAGTATGGAAGGAGATATAGAGACTCATCACCAAATGTTGGGCAGAGTGCAGGAATCTTATAGAAGAAGAGGGAGCTAGAAAGACCTGGAGTGGACAGGAACTCTACAAGGAGAACAACAGAGCCAAAAATCCCGGGCCCAAGGGGCCTGCAGAGACTGATACTCCAACCAAGGACCATGTATGGAAAGGACTTAGACCCCCTGTTCAGAGAAAGCCCATAGGTTGCTCAGGTTCCAAGTTGGTTCCCTAGTAAGGGGTACAGAAACTGTCTCTGACATGAGCTCAGTGGCTGGCTCTTTGATCACCTTCCCCTGGAGGGTGTAGCCTTGCCAGTCCACAGAGGAAGATGATGCAACCAGCCTTGATGAGGACTGATAAGCTAGGGTCAGAGAGAAGGAGAGGAGGTCCTCCTTTATTATGGGACTAGGAAAAAGGCATAGGAGGAGAAGACGGAGGGTGGGTGGGACTGAGAGGCAGCAAGGGAAAGGGCTGCTGTGCGGATACAAAGTGAATGAATTGTAACAAATAAATAAATTTTCCTTTTAAAAAGAGCCAAATGATCAGCCCTGAAATTATTCATACAAGTTACATTATATAGACAGAACAGGTTAATTATATTAGTAATACTTATTATATTGGAAATATATATATATCACATGCACATATATGTATGTGTATATACATATATATGTAATAACAATCAAAGAAATAGAGTCTATGAATTTGAGAGAGAGCCAGGAGATACAAGAGCTAAAGGTAGAAAAAACAGGGTAAAATGATGTAATTATATTTTAATTTTAAAATGTTTAAAAACAAAATTCCTTCTTTAATAGGGGATTCTAAATTGACATCAAGCTTACAATGAAAATCAACCATCACAGTAACCTATAGCTCAACAATTTTAATCCTACATTTATAAACTAGAGAAATAAATATATGCAAAGTGAATTAATAGATTCACAAGAAAATATGTTCATAGAACCCATAATCAAAAAACAGTCAAGAGGTCAAAAATATTTCTAGCAAAATATTTTGTTTATTCAATAAGCTACACTAGAGAAATGGAAAAATTACAGTCATAGACAACAACCTAGGAAGTCTTAGAAACAGAATACTGGGGAAAATAAGGCATAAAGGAAATTTTCACTTCTATCGACATTAAACTCTGGTGTAAAGCAATGGTGATCACTATAGTGAAAAACAACAAAACAATGATCAGCTTTGGGACTATTAGAAGCATTGGGATAAGTAAGAGAACAGAAAGGGACTTGTGAGGTGCTGTAAATGTTCTAGATCTTTGAGGTTACGTATTTTTTACTTTTTAATATTAGCTAAACCATACCTATGTGTTCATTTTTTCCAGAAAATGTGTTATGCCTCATAATCAACATGTACAGAGATGACTGGGGCAAGAGTATTTATTATTAGAAACATTATCTATACTGGAACATCTAAATTAGAAGAAGGAAGATAATAGTAATCATTGAACCAAATCCTCAAAACCAAAAAAGTTAAAAGAGGACTAGCAAAGTAAAATAGTAAGCATTGGAAAAAAAATAGGAACTTGTGATCAAGCAAATTAGTCATTGTACTAAACAGAAATAATGATACTCCAAGACAGCAGCACACTGTGTGAAAGGTATCTGACAAGCAGGTGAGCAGAGACTGATGACCAAGCCTGTAGCCCCTCTGTGTTTCCCAGGTGAAAAGGAGACACAATTAGAATGTCCAACCAATGACTGATCCAACCTAAGACTCATCCTATCGGAGACAACCAACCCTAAAATTATTAACAATACTCTGCTATGCATAGTTGTCCTCTGAGTTGCTCCACCCAGCAGTTTATGGAAACAGATGCACAGAGCCACAACCAATCATTAGGTAGAACACAGGGAGCCTTGCAGAAGAGTGAAAGGAAGGATAGAAAGACCCAGAGGGGACAGGATATCTAAAAGAAGATCAACAGAGCAAACTAACTAGCACTGTGCATGGACTATGCATGGACTGGGCCTGGGCTCCCTACACAGATATAGCCAATGGGCCGCTTGGTGCTCATATAGCCTCCCTAGTAAATGGAATGGAGGCTGACTTTTACGTGAACTCTGTTGCCTTCTTTTTGGCCACTTTTGGGGCTACCTTGCCAGGTCAAAGAGGAAAAGGATACACTCAGTCCTGATGCTGCGGTGGGTAGATGGAAGCTCCCCTTCTCTGAGGAATAGAGGAGGGGACTAGGGGAAACAGGGAGGGAAGGTGGGACCAGGAGGAGTAGAGGGAGGAGACTACAACTGGGATGTAAAATGAATAAATAAAAATTTAAATTTAAAAATACATAAGTGATATAAATTCTACATTAACATAGTTATAATATTAAGCTTAAAATGCAATATTCAGTCACATGTTTTAACAAGAATTATACTTCATGTAATAAATAAACATTGAAAGTATAGCTATAGACAAACAAATATCCAAAGATTCTGATTTTAAGGCACCATGTTTATTGTCTTTAATAAAATGTTTTACTCAAAAGAAATAAATATGGTAGAAATATTTTATGCAATATGTAACAATTTATGAATTTTTTAATTCTCCTATAAGAAACAATAAGAAAATTGCAATAATAGTTTAGATGGGAAAAAGGAAACAAATGAGATGAACCCTAAGATTGTTATCATCATCTGGAAGCAATTTCAATGATGCCACTTAGGAAGAAGAAAAATAATAGAACTGCATGGCTTCAGTGTATGGAAAAGGCAGAAATCATCATATAAATGTCCAGAAAAATAGAATTTGAAGAATACAAAACCAAAAACTGCATAGAAAAGCACTGTGAGAATCAGCAGTGGAGTCTTCTCTAATCTTTGGTTGAATATTAATATGCATGTGCATTGGGTAAAATTCCACAAAGCCATGAAAACAATAACTAAAAATGTCTAAGTAAAATAATTTAGAGAAGTCACATGGACTAGAAATGCTTCAATCCACCAGCCAGAGAAGATAGACATCTTTTTTTTCCTTCGACAATATGAGTTATTATTCAAATCATCCTATTTTCTCCACCCTTAGATGACAGTGTTTGCAATTTGAAAAGACAATATTTTGTGGGTGTAATGTTTAAACCGATATTATTTGAGAATCAGTGAGACAGCTTAGTAGGAAATGTATGTGGTGTGCAAAGCTGGCAATCTGATTTTTGATTGCCCTGTATAGATGGGGAAAAGTAGACCAAAAGAAGTTGTCTTCCAGTCTCCACATAATAGTTATGTGCTAAAAACCCAAAATCACATTATACACACACATGCCAGAAATTTCTTTACTTCCAATAAATCTCAATGTTGTTACATTATATAGCATCAGTACATAATTCCCTCAGAAGGCAATAGTTCAAGATGAAGTGCCAAATGTATACCTAATGGGAACATGAAGAATTATATAACATCACTATATATATGTATATATATATGTGTGTGTGTGTGTGTGTGTGTATCACATCAAGCTATATGTGAGATATACAGTTGACTGATGACTATATTACTTCCTTACAACTCTAGATAGATGAAAAGGCGAAGTCTCATGTACCATAATCAATATGTCCATAGTTTTTCTGCAGCACGAATTCTTCCATGATAATAGAGTCATCATATTAAACACATTCATAGGGCTTCTCCCCGTATGTGTTCTTTTCTGAGATATAAGTTTTTAGTAAAGGTTTTATCACAATGTTTACATTTGTAGGGTTTCTCTCCAGTATGAGTTTTGTTGTTGTTTTCTAATGTATTTGGAGATTACCATGACATGAAAAAGATTTACCACACTGGTTACGTTCAAAGGGTTTCTCTCTAGTGTGTGTTCTTTTGTATATTTGGAGATGCCTATGATGTGAAAAGGCTTTACCATATTGGTCATATTCATAGGGTTTCTCTCCAGTATGTGTTCTTTCATGTATTTTGAGATTGTTGTGATGTGATAAGGCTTTACAACACTGGTTACATTCATAGGGTTTCTCTCCAGAATGAGTTCTTTTATATATTTGGACATTACCATGATTTGAAAAGGCTTTACCAAACTGGTTACATTCATAGGATTTCTCTCCAGCATGTGTTCTTCTGTGTATTTGGAGATTACCATGGTGTGAAAAGGCTCTACCACACTAATTACATTCATAGGGTTTCCCTCCCATATGAATTCTTTTATATCTTTGCAGATGACTGGGTTTGGAAAATGCTCTATCAAATTGATTACACTTGTAGAGTTTCTCTCCAGTATGCATTTTTTAAATGTATTTAGAGTTGACTGTGTTTGGAAAAGGCTTTTTCACATTGATTATCTTTGTAGGGTTTCTCCTCAGTATGTGTTCTTTCATGCCTTCCAAGTCTTGCAGAACTTTGACAACATTCTTCAATATTATGGTCTTCCCAATTGTGGCCTATAGTAATGACATTCCTGTAGGTCTCCAGCATCTCATCTTTATAGAGACTCCTCTGGGAAGGATACAGCACAGCCCACTCTTCCCGAGTAAAGTTCACATGCACATCATCATAGGTCACTACATCCATGTTGTGACTTTGAAACTTGCCAGAAATCCCTTCACATTCTACAGCAGCTATGCTCAGATCACATCACACCAGCCATTCAAGCCTGCTCAGCTATCGAAGATAGACATCTTAAGATGCAAAGCATTGGTTAATGTCTTCAGGAGAATGTTGCATTTATAAAGCACCAAGTTCAATATTCTTGAAAGCAGCATGACTGACACTTCAAGATAGTAATTCTTTGTTATGAAGAGATGTCCTGTTATTTGAAGAATGTTTAGTGCCAATTATAAGATTCACAGTGGCATCTTGGTCTATGTCTCCACATGTAAAGATGAATATCTCAGATATAACAACCAACAATAAAGGTAGGTTACACAAAAAAATAAAAATAAAACTTACTCAGGAAGAAAAACAACAGAACAAGCAAACCAAGTAATGACAAAAATGTTCAAATCAGCAGAGTAGTATTAAAAGTTCAGGGTATAGTGCTACATACTCTAAATGCCAGCACTCAGGAGGCAGAGGCAGGTGAATTTCTAAGATTGAAGCCAGCCTGACCTACAGAGTGAGTTCCAAGACAGCTAGAGCTACACAAGAAAACCCTGTCTCAAAAACAGTTTAATATCTATTACAAATATACACATATACTCAAGAATAGAGACAGGCCAGGGAGGTGGCTTGGTAAGTAATGGCACTTTCAGTGCAACTCTGGCAACATGAGTTTGATCCCCTAACTAACATAAAAAATGAAAGAAGACCAGGTGTAGTGATACACACCTTCAGTGCTTGGGAGGCATAAACAAGCAGATCTTTGTAGGTTCAAGGCCGGCCTGGTCTATAAAGTGGGTTTCAGAACAGCCAGGGCTACACAGAAAAGCCTTATCTCAAAAAAAGAAAGAAGAATGGAAGGAGAGAACTAACTCCAGAAAAGTAGACTTTTAACACCTACATGTATACTGTGGCACATGTGTACACACACACACACATGCACACGCATGCATTATAAAAACATTTTAAAAATAGAGACCAAAAAATGAAAATATGGAGGTAAATAATACAAAACTTAAAAGATTCAAATAGAATCTTACATGAACACAAGATACAGTGTATGAAATGTAAATATATATATATATATTGATTAAAATGAGCAGCTATAGAAATACAAAAAGAATGATCAGTGAACTTGAAAAAATACCAATCAAAGCTATTCAAAATAAGACAAAGGAAAAGAAAAAACACAAAACGTGAACAAAGCTTCAGCCACCTACAAAACAATATTAAGTAGTCCAACATACATGTAATTGGAGTCCAACAAAGAATCGAAGAAGAAAAGGCATATTTGAAGAAATGTGGCTGAAATTTTTCAAATTAATGAAAAGAATAAGTCCATAGAGCCTAGAGAAGCAGCAAACTCCAAGCAAACTAATTCAAAGGAAACCATATTAAAAAGCATACAATTTTCAAACATCAATGATTTTTAAAAGACACTTTTGAATGTAACCCAGGTAAGAATGTCAGCAATATTTGAATGTAACCCAGGTAAGAATGACAGCGATTTTCTCACCAGAAACTATGCAAGCCAAAGACAATTTGATGACAACTTAAAAACAAAACAACAAAACAAACAAACAAAAACCCTGGTCAACTAGACCCAGCAGTTATTTTCTTATAAATGAAATGGTAATGAAGATTTTTCTCAGAATAATTTGAGAGAATTCACTGGCAGAGTACAAGCACTAAACAAGTATTAAAGAAAATCTTTAGGCAAGGGAAAGAATATACCAAATGGATATTAGGATTTACAAAAAACAAGAAACTTCATTGAAACATTACTAACATCTAGAGCATGGCTGGCATACAGAACACTGAATAAGTGTTTAATGAATGAATTATTGTATCTTTTCTAGCGGTGGTGATAGGTTCCAGAACATGTCATATACATCATGCAGCTCAGCCACTGAGCCACATTTCCAATCCAATGAATTTCTGTATTATATTTAAGGACCTATAAACTGAACCTACAGACCTTAAATCCTGTAAAAGAAATAGGGGTCTGGAGAAATAACTCAATAGTTAAAAACATGGCTGTTCCCCCTGCTCCACCAGAGGCCATGTCAGCCACGAAAACCCCTAGTAAGCACCCTATAGTGGAGTGCTTCCACTCATTCAGTGCCCACCCAGCCTTCCCTCAATGGCCCTTCTTCTCCTTGTCCCTGTATCCTGGCCCACAACTTTAGCAGAGGACCCTCATCTGGACCAGAGGCAATGCCAGCCATTGTAAGTCCAGTCCCCAATTCAGGCAGAGACACTCTACTCAACCACAGGCCTCTCTGGCCAGAAGACCAGGGAGAAAACCGAAACCAAGAAACAAAACATCTATCCAACAAAGACAAACTCAGAAATCAGCACCTAGACCTATAATCACCCTAAACCCAGATGCCTAGATGCCAGTGTAAGCAATGTGTCATAATCATATCCCATATATTCTATTACAACAAGCCCTGAATATTCCAACACAGCTGAAACACAAGTTAACAACTGTAAAACCAATATTATGAAGATGATAAAGCTCCTTAATGAGGAAATGAATAAATATCTTTTAAAATTCCACAAAAAAGCAAACAAAAATGGGAAAAAAGAAAATACAAAAACATGAAGGAAATGAATAAAACAGTTAAAGACCTGAAAATGGAAATAGAAGGAATAAGGAAAACATAAACTGAAGGAATTCTAGAAGTGAAAATCTAGGTAAGCAAACAGAAACTACAGAGACAAGAATAACCAACATAATATAAGAGATAGAACAGAGAATCTCAGACATTGAAGAGACAATAAAAAACATAAATACATCAGTCAATAAAAATGATAAAAACCAAAAAATTCCTGACACAAAACATTCAGGGAACCAGGGACACTATAAAAAGACCAAACCTAATAATGATAGGACTAGATGAAGAGTCCAAGCTTAAAGGCCCAGAAAATATTTTTTACAAAAGCATAGACACAGCTCAGCTTCAATCCCCAGAGGTATGCAGCCACTCAGGACAGGCAGAGGCCAGTGGACATCAGGAACCACCAAAGGCAGCAGCCATCAGGAAACAATCAGTCAAGCCCAGCAGCAGTGATCTCTTCCCTGCCCTCCGTGTGCTCCATATCCCTCTCCACAGCCCCACCTGCACTCCCAGAGGCCAGGAGCCATGAGAAAACACCAGAAGCCTGCAACCATCAGAAACTGAAGGAGTCTGGTAAATGGAATTTTGCCTCCTGGCCTTGGCAGATATGGGTATAATCTAAAGTTCCATTTCTCAGAGACTGTCATTGGCAGTCTTTGCAGAGGGGTGTTCTGAGCCTGAGAACTAGATGACAAGCTCCGTGCAACCCTGGGAACCAGATAGCAAACTTGTGTAACCTTGAATGTATTCTCGGATGCTTTGCCAGTTGATGCAGATGAGTTGTTACTGTGAGACTATCTGCTTATAACCCTTTGCTTTATAAGTGTTGTTTTCATGTTCAGTAAACTGAGACCTTGATCAGAAACCTGTCTTGGTCCTCATTCTTTGCATCTCTGCCCCGATCAATTTCCACTCCCTCTTCCAGGTAGATTCTGTTCAACTACCCCGCAGGATGGGTCAAGGGACCACCAGAAATAAACCCTATCTGTTTCCCAGCACTCCATTCTCTAGCCCACAACTCAGCCTGCACTGCTTGAGGCCAGCAAATACCAGAAACAACCAGATGGCTAAGGGCCAGCATAAGAACATAAACAAGAGCCAGAGCAATATGATACCACCAGAACCCAGTCATCATACTACTACAAGCCCATAATATCATAACACAGCTGAAGCACAAGAAAATGACTTTAGATCCAATATTATAAAGACAATAGATGCTTTTTAAAAAGAAATGAATAAAGCCCTTAAATTTTTCAGGAAAATACAATAAAAAGGCCTTTAAAGAGAAAATGAATAAATGCCTCAAAAACATATACGAAATCACAATTAAACAGGTGAAGGAAATGAATAAACCTGTTCAAGCCTTGAAAATGGAAGCAGTAGCAAGAAAGAAAACATAAACTGAACAGCTATCCCCAAATACAAAAAAAGACCACATTCATTAAAGAAATTTTAGTAAGATTAAATCACACATTGAAACACTCATGTTAATAGTAGATGACTTCAACACCCCACTCTAGTAAAGATCATTCAGACAGAAAATAAACAGAGAAGTACAGAAACTAACAGATGCTATGAATCAAATAGACATAACAGATATTTACAGAACCTTTCATCCAAACAAAAAAGTGTCTACCTTCTTCTCAACACCTCATAGAATCTTCTCCAGAACTGACCACATGGATGGTCACAAAGCAAATCACGATACAAGAAAATTGAAAAAAACACCTTGTGTTTTATCAGGCCACCATAGATTAAAGCTGTACTTGAACAACAGAAAGCCTACAAACTCACAGAAACTAAATAACTCCCTACTCAATGACTACTGGATCAGAAACAAAATAAAGAAAAAATTAAAGACTTTCTAGAATTCAATGAAAATGAAGGCACAACATTCCCAAAGTTATAGACCACAATGAAAACAGTGTTAACGGGAAAGTTCATAGCACTAAGTGCTTTCATAGAGAAATTGGAGAGTTTTCATAAAAGCAATTTAAAAGCACACTTCAAAGCTCTAGAACGAAAGGAAGAAAACACATACAAAAGAAGTAGACAGCAGGAAATAATCAAACTCGGGACTGAAATCAATAAATTAGAAACAAAGAAAACAATACAAAGAATCAGATAAATCAAGAGCAGGTTCTTTGAGAAAAATCAACAAGATAGACTAACCCTTAGCCAAACTAACCAAGACAGTATCCAAATTAACAAAATCAGAAATGTAAAGAACCTAACAGACACTGAGGAAATTGAAACAGTCATTAGGTCTTCCTTCAAAAGCCTGTATTACACAAAATTAGAAAATCTAAAGGAAATGGATGATTTTTTTCCTTTTAGATTTTTTGAGACAGTGTTTTCCTGTGTAGCTTTGGCTGTCCTGAACTTGCTTTATAGACCAGGCTGTACTTGAACTCATAGAGATCCACCTGCCTTTGCCTTCCCACTGCTGGAATTACAGTCATCTGCCACCACGCCCTGATATGGATGTTTTCTTGATAGATACCACTTACAAACATTAAACCAAGATCAGGTAAACACTTTAAATAGATTGATAACCCTTAAGAAAATAGAAGCAGGCATTAAAAGTCTCCCAACCAAGAAAGCCCTGGGACAGTTGGTTTTAGCACAGAACTCAACCAGACTTTCAAAAAAGGGTTAATACCAATGCTCCTCAAACTATTACACAAATTAAAAACAGAAGGAAAATTGCTGAACTCAATCTATGAGGCCACAGTCACCCTGATATCTAAACCACACAAAGACTCAACAAAGAAAGAGACTTTCATCCTGACCTCCCTTATAAACATCGATTCAAAAATACTCAACAAAATACTCACAAACAGAATCCAAGAAAACATGACAAACATCATCCACCAAGATCAAGTAGGCTTCATCCCAGGGATATAATAATGATTCAACATACAAAAAGCCATCAATGTAATTATATAAACAAACTGAAAGAAAAAAACCCACATGATCATCTCATTATATGCTGAAACAGCCTTTGACAAAAATGAAACATGTTAAAAGTTAAAGGTTAAAAGAAAAAAATGTTAAAAGTTTAAGAGAAAGCAGGGGTACAAGTGCATACCTAAGCACAAGAAAGGAAATATACAGCAAGTCAATAGGCAACATCAAATTAAATGGAGAGAAACTTAAAGCAATTTCACTAAAATCAGGGACAATACAAGGTTGCCCACTTTCCCTGTATCTACTGAACATAGTACTTGAAGTCCTAACTATAACAATAAGACAACTGAAGAAGATCAAGGGGCTACAAATTGAAAAGGAATAAGTCAAAGTATCACTCTTTTAAGATGATATAAGTGACCCCCATATTCTATCAGAGAACTCCTACTGTTGATAAACACCTTCAGCAATGTGACTGCATATAAGAGTAGAAAAAAAAAAGTAGCCCTCCTTCACACATGAGATAAATGGGCTAAGAAACAAATTAGTAAAATAACACCCTTCATAATAGCCACAAATAATATAAGATATCTTGGTGTCACTCTGAAAGATTTATATGACAAGAACTTCAAATCTTTAAAGAAAGAAATTGAAGAAGATATCAGAAGATGAAAAGCTCTCCCATGCTCATGGGTTGGTAAGATTAACATAGTAAAAATGGCCATCTTACCAAAAAGCAATCTACGGATTCAATTCCCATCAGTATTCCAATACAATTCTTCTCCGACCTTGAAAGAGCAATGCTCAACTTCATATCAAAAAGAAAAAAAACAAACAAACAAACAGGATAGTTCTAACAATTCTGTATAATAAAGGTACTTCTGGAGGTATCACCATCCCTGATTTCAAGCTGCAAAATAGTAATAAAAACCTCATGGTATTGGCATAAAATAGACAGGTTGAACAATGGAATTGAATCAAAGACCCAGAAATAATTCCACACACCTATGGGCAAATACTTTTTGACAAAAGAGCCAAAACCATACAATGGGGAAAAAAGCATTTTCAACAAATGGTGCTGGTCTAACAGAATATCTACATGTAAAAGAATACAACTAGAGCCAAAACCATTACCCTGAACAAAACGCAAGTCCAAGTGGATTGAAGACCTCAATATAAAATGGGATACACTAGAGAAAATGGGAGGAAAGCCTTGAACACATTGATACAGGAGACAAGTTTCTAAACAGAGCACCAACAGCTCAGGCACTAAGATCAACAATTAATAAATGGGACCTCATGAAACTTAAAAGCTTCTGCAAGACAAGGGACACTGTCAATAGAACAAAACAGCATCCTACAAAATGAGAAAAGTTGTTCACCAATCCTACATCCAACAAAGGAATAATATACAAAATATATAAAGAACTCAAGAAATTAAGTACAAAAGCACCAAATAATCCAATTTTAAAATGAGATACTGAGCTAAGAAGAATTCTCATCAGAGGACTCTCCAATGGCTGAGAAGCACTTAAAGAAATGTGCAATATTATAGCACTAAGTGCCTACACAAAGTAATTGGAGCAATCTCATACTAGAAACTTAACAACACACCTAAAAGAACTAGAATAAAAAAGAATCAGACTTGCTGAAGAGGAATAGGTATCAGGAAATAATCAAACAGAGGGCTGAAATCAATAAAATAGAAACAAAGAGAACAGTACCAAGAATCAATGAAACAAAGAGTTGGTTCTTTCAGAATATCAATAAGAAAGAAAAAACCCTATCCAAACTAATTAAAATACAAAGAGAGAATATCCAAATTAACAAAAATCAGCCTGGAATCCCATTGCCTTTTTTATTACTTTAATCATGGCCTTTGATAGTAATTGATTTAAAAGATTGCTTGTTCACAATCCCTTTGCATGAGCATAAGAAGGAAAAGTTTGCTTTCTCAATACCTTCTTATAATAGTTGTCCAATAAAAATATATCATTGGAAAGTATTACCACAAGGGATGTTAACTATTTTGTACAATAGCTTTTAGAAATAATTCATAGTTTCCTCAATCTACAATTTACCATTGTATAGATGCTATCTTACTGGCTGATTCAGACACAGATACCTTAGGAAAAAATATATGATAAAGTAAAGAGAATTTTGACTTGCTGGGGATTACAAATTGCTCCTGAGAAAAATACAAAGAGGAAATTCTATCAATTATCTAGGATATAAATAGGTGTACAGAAAATTCAACCACAGAAAGTACAAATCAGGAGAGATCAATTACAAACTCTTAATGATTTTCAAAAATTGTCAGGAAATATCAACTATCTATGATCCACAACTGGATTAACTACTCAAGAGCTAAGTAATTTATTTCAAACCTTACAAGGCAATAAGGACTTAAATACTCCAAGAAAATTATCAGCTGAAGCTGAGAGAATTACCTCTGGTGAGAAGAAATTATAGAATGAACATATGAATCTCTTGGATCCAAAGCTAGATTGAATTTCAGTTATTTTTCACTCTACTAATTCCCCCATAGGAATTATTATGCAGAGGGAAGATAATATCTTAGAATGAATGTTTTTAGCACACAAACAAAGTAAAATATTAAAGGCCTGTGTAGAAAAGATTTCTGAACTGATTTTAAAAGGAAAAATGATATTTCCTCAATTATCAGAAATAGACCTAGGAGAAATTGTGGTACCATTGACTAATGCTGAGATTAACTCATTATGAGAAGAAAATAAACATTGGCAGAAAATAAACATTACCTTGCAGTATATTTTTAGGAGAGATTAACAACAAATATTCCAAAAGCAAGAGACTTCAGTTTAGAAAAAGAACCAATTGGATTCTCCCTCGTATAATAAAAGGGATGCCAATTTCAAGAGCCCCTACATTTTATATTGATACAAATAAATCATGAAAGGCAGGTTGTAAGTCAGGAAAAATAAGTAAAGCGGCTCAAAGTCCTTATGATTCAACTCAAAAATCAGAGCTGACTGTCATGCTTATGGAGTCACCAGATTTTCCTGAATCTCTTAAGTTACTGACTTGCAATAGAAATAGTTGCTTTACATATTGAAACTGCTGAACTTATTCCAGATGATTCAGAATTAACTTCGCTATTTATTCAACTATAATAAGTAATCAGAAATCAAAACCATCCATTGTATATAACACATATCAGATTCCATATGGGTCTACCAGCCCTTCTAGCACAAAGTAATGATGAAATTGATTACCTATTAATAGAAAATGTGCTAGAAGCCTCAGAATTTTACAAGATACAACATGTTAACAGCAAAGAAAGATTTTTCTATCACTTGGCAACAAGCCAAGGAAATTATAAGGAAATGTCCTACTTGTTCTTTGTATAAACAAATTTTGTGACCTGTAGGAATGGTTCAAAAAAGCACCCAAAAAATGAAATTTGGCAAATGAATGTATTTCATTTTACAGGGTTTGGAAATTTGAAATATGTGCACTATACAATAGATGCATATTCAAGATTTCAGTGGGCAACTACTTTAAGTTTTGAAGAGGCTGATTTATTAGAAGTTATGGCTATTATGGAGATACTTGAACAAATTAAGACTGACAATGCCCAGCATGTCTCTAGTAAAATGAAATGGTTGTTTTGCATATTACAATATAAAATATATTGCAGATATATCACATAATCCTACAGCATAAGCAGTTACAGAAAGATCTAATTGCAACCAGGCACAGTGGTGTACACCTGTAGTCCCAGCATTCTGGGAGGCAGAGGCTGACAGGTCTTTGTGAGCTTGAAGCCAGCCTGCGAGGCCAGCCTAGAAACAGTGAGTCCAAGACAGCCAAGGCTACATGAAGAAACCCTGTCTCAAAAAAAAAAAAAAAAAAAAAAAAGGAAAAAAAGAAAGCTCTAATTGAGCTTTAAATTATATAGTTAGAAAGGGGTAAAAAAAAAAAAGACCCCCAGAGATGGATTACAGTGCTTTATTAACTTTAAATTTTTAAATGCTAATGAGGAAGGAACAACAGCTGTGGAGATATATTATATAGTAGAAAAAACTGTTGAGTCAAAGCAGCCTGAGTCAAAGCAGATGTGTTGACCTCAAAATGGATACCAGGATATGTGTTAGACATTGAGGAAGGGGCTTTGCCTTCATTTCCGCAAAAGAAGAAAACCTGTGGATACCATCAAAATTGATAAAGATTCCCATTCAAACAAAAGAGATCTCCTGAATAAGGAGAGGTGATTATTTCATCAGACAGCTTGGTCATTCCGCTCAAACTAACTTATAGAGACTAACAAATGCCTTTAATTTGATTAGGTATGGAAAAACAAAAAAAATAATTTTTGATTGATAATTTACCAAAGGCTCACTTGCCTTACTGGCATGAAACAAAAAAAAATGGGTTTTCTTAAACCATATGTCTTAATTCCGTGTTAGAATATTAAAATGTAGATTTTCATGCCATCTTGAACATCAGCTTTTGAGTTTTCTTCTTAAATAAAATGGATATTTTTATTGTTTGGTATTAAAAACACAGTTAAGAGATTTAAAATATGTTAACTAAATTCAAAGTGTTACTACAATTCAAACTTGTTTTCTAGATCTCTAAGAGTTGGAGTAATTTTGAGCTAAGATAAAATATTTAAGCAGGTGGTAACCCATGCCTTTAATCCCAGCAGAGACTGGAATATCTCTATAACTTAGTTGTTTTCTAAATTCTTGAGTAACAGTGAACAAGGTGGTGGTAGCACATGCCTTTAATCTTACTACTCAAGGACAAAACTCAGATACATGTCCTAATTGGTATGTTTGTACATTAATCACATACCACATTTACAGATTATCCTTTTTTTAAAACCCTCTACAGGGTTACTAGAAGGACAAATAATTTCCAATGGGGACAGGAACAAAGAGCAGCTTTTGAACCCTCAGTAAGCTCATCTACATAAATGCAACCTGACTAATATTTAACCAGTTGATACCCTAATAATGAATATCATATTTATTGGTGAATTAGTAACTGGAACTCTTCATAAAGCAAAAAGGAATTCACCAATGTTTTCCTATAGGCTTCTATTGCAAACATTTTCCATATATGGAGAATAAATATTCTCTCTTTGAGAAACAAATCTCGACATTCTGTGAGACATGGAGAACCTTATACTCAGTCATTGCCAACCCCGTTATGTCATAAGGGTGCCCCTTACAACTATGAATTGTATTCATTCAAAGGCAGAGTCCTTTGCAGGCTTAGCAATGGAAGGAAATCTATTACAGTGAAACTAGTACCTATCAAATTCCTTTTGACAAGGAAGGGTCTGTGCCTTCCCTCACTGAGGAAAATAGCTCAGTTCCCCATCCATAAACCACTCACCTCTCCCTAAAAGAGGCACCTATTGAACTGTGGGGACCAACAGAATAGTCACAACATTTGGCTAATACATAGTTTACGGATGCTTCATCAACCACTGATGGAACCAAAACTAATGGAAAGTGGCAGCCTATAGGCCAGGTGGTGGAATGGCTAATACTGAGGAAAGAACCACAAAATCAGAGCACTGTCGAATGTAAGACAAACAACTAAGAAAACAAAAGGAAAATCTCTATCTTCTCCAGCTCATGGTGTGTGTGCAATGGTATAACTATATGGCCATCAAAATGGTAAACTACTAACTGGCAGATACATAACAAAGATATTTGGTCATGGAAGGCATGAATGGAAGTAGCAAAACTTGGCAAAGACATAAAAATTTTTGTAGCTCATATGGGCAAGACAGACAAAATATCTAAAAATAATGAAATAGTGTACAAATCATCATGTTTAATGAAGACTAGAATATTAAAAATTTGCCAGAGAACAAGTTCAGAATAGATCAGCAAGAGTGATGGATTAAACATTCAAAAAATTTGAAAGTTTACCCCTAACACTAAAAAATAAGGGAAAATGGAGACTCAAATTAAACTAGGACAACTCTATGAGAGTAACTATTATAAAGAATCCATAGTCAGGTAGTGGTTTATACCTTTGATCATAGCACTTAGGAGGCAGAGACAGGCAAATAAGAATAACAATGATTTAAATTTAAAAACCACTTGCATAAGATGGGCTAAAATTCAAACTGAATGTCCTTTGTGATCTAAAATCAATTTATATATGAAGAAAAGGGGGCATATAGGCCTATTTATCTACATATAATAAGGTATATTTAGTTTCAATTTTTCAAAATAATTTTTTAAAATTTTAATTGAAACATACTTTTTCTGTTGTCAAAAAACCATTTTGCAGTAGGAAAGTATAACCTGCCAAAAAAAAGAAATCCCAAAAGTTAGGTCTGGGGCAAGGATTTTTTTTATCTTTCCAAAAGAATAAAAGCATACAACTAAGGAATCCAGATACCAATGGACACGTGAAGAAATGGACATCTGAAGAAAAGGACAGACATTAAAGCTGGCTTTGGGGTTGGAATGTGGCTCTCTCCTCTAAACCCACACATGCTTTTCAAAGAAAAATTCAAAATCTCTGTCTCATATGAGAAGAGCCACCTGGTATGGGACACAGGAAAACAAAAAATAAGGGACTATTTCCACTGATTTCATAATAGTTTGTTTTCATTTGACTTTTTCAAACTTTTCATAAGAGATGGGTGCAATGGCACACACCTGTAATCTCAGCACTCAAGGAAGCAGAAGAAGGCGGATCTCTGTGAATCTGAGGCCAGCCTGGTCTACAAAGTGAGTCCAGGACAGCCAAGTCTGCACAGAGAAACCTTGCCTCAAAAAAAAAAAAACACCTTTTCATAAGATATAATTATTATCTCAGAATCTAGAAGATTATTATGTACATATAAACTTTCTGTCATGATACTAGTAGCCATACAGAGTACTAAGTCTAGAAATAAGCTTCATTTAGCTTCCTGTATATGTTTTCAGGCTTGAGTCTGAAACAGGGAACTAGAAACAAGTTTGTGTGTCTTGGATGTACTTAATAGATTTTGGTCCTCAAAACTTTAGGACATCTGCTGAATATGGCATTTAAAATGTTTAAGTTTTTTTTACCATACCTTTTGAGGTCTCCTAGAAGATGATAGGACCCTGCCATAAGGCTGACCACTGGGGAAAACTGCCCCATGCCTCTTGTGCTGCCATGTTCTGTGCAAACAGTGGACACCTTTGGGTTGATTGCTGTGTTCTACCTTGCCAGGATTGCAACTAAACTGACGAACACCACCCAAAGATCAGCTATAGACTACAAACAGATCAGGACATTCAAATTGCTGAATTCATAGGAGACTGATACAAACATTTTACGGAACTTTGAACTCAAAATACTTAATCCTACAACTGCCAAATGTAACCAGAGCTGGACTCTGTGGAAAGCTTGGCAGAAATAGTTTCATTATTGTAAATAGTTTTACTGTGTTAGAATTAAACTTCTTTCCTTTTTATTTGGACAAAAAGAGGGAAATGTTTCAGGATATTTGATCACATTGTGAACCCCAAAATTGTGTTGTTTACTAGAAAAACCTGATTCTAGGTGTGGTGTGGAGCATGCCTTTAATCCAAGAGCATTCTGCTTGAGTATTGTCTGCTTGAGTTAGGTCAAGATGTGGAGCAAGCAACCAGTTGACAGGGAGTGAACATAGCATAAAACCATAGAGAGTAAAAGGAAGTCAGGGGATGGATGGAGAAATAGAAGGTAGGGGCACTGAGTTTGCTGTTGTTTGTTTTGGGAGAGTGTGGGGAAGTAGCATGCCTTTTGTTGAGGGACATCAGCTGAGGAGGAAGGTCAGCTGGGTGCTTTGCCTCTCTGAGATAGGAGGCTTTTATCCCAGGTTCTGGCTCCTGTATCTTTATTGGTAAAATTGAACATTTGAGGTTTTGTTTAAAACAACAGCTTTTCTTATAGCCTGGAGGTTGTGACTCAAATAAAGATGCCAGAGATCTCCTTATGAGGCTCTAACTCCAAGATACTCTTGAAACATCCAAGTAAACTTTAAAAGGTAAGCAAGATTCGATGGGCTAGAAAGGTTAGCAGCAGACCATGCTAACAGCCTTCTTCTACTATATCTTAATGGAATCAAATCGAAGGCCCAGAAATAAACCCACACACTCATACACACTTGATTTTTTATGAAGAAGCCAAAACTATACAATGGATAAAGACAGCATTTTCAACAAATGGTGCTGATATAACTGGATGTCTGCATGTAGAAGATGCAAATGTATCCATATCTACCCTGCACAAAACTCAACTCCAAGTGGATCAAAGACCTCAACATAAAACAAGATACACCAAATCTAATAGAAGAGAAAGTGTGGAAGAGCCTTGAACTTACTGGTATAGAAGACAACTTTCTTTTTTTTAATTTATTTATTGTTATAACAATCACAGGTTAGGTACTTTGAATCCCAGGCGTAGCCCCCTCCCTCATTCCCTCCTACCCTCCCACTCCCTCCGTCATCTCCCTCCTCCCCGCCCCCTCCAAGTCCACCAACAGGGGAGGACCTCCTCCCCTTCTATCCAACCCCAGCTTATCCTGTCTCCTTAGTGCTGGCTGCAATGTCCTCCCCTGGGATCTAGCCAAGAAGACAACTTTCTGAACAGAACACCAACAGCTCAGATCAACAATTAATAAATGAGACCTCATGAACCTGAAAAGCTTCTGTCCATCAATAGGACAAAACAGAAGCCTACAAACTGGGAAAAGATCTTTGCCATACTACATCTGACATAGGGCTAATATCCAAAATATATAAAGAACTCAAGACATTAACTACCAACAAACTAAATAACAAAATTTTTTAAATGGGATACAGAGCTAAACAGAATTCTCAACAAAAGAATCTCTAATAGCCAAAAGGCACTTAAAGAAATGTTCAACATCATTAGTCATCAAGAAAATGCAAATCAAGTTATCCCTGAGATTCCATCTCACACCCATCAGAATGGCTAAGATCAAAAACTCAAATGACAGCATATGCTGGAGAGGATGTGAAGAAATGGAAACCCTCGTCTATTGCTGGTGAGACTCTAAACCTGTACATCCACTTTGGAAATCAACCTAGTGCTTTCTCAGAAAACTGGAAATAGTGCTACCTCAAGACCCAGTTATACCACTCCTGGGTATATACCCTATAGATACTCCACCATACCGAAGGACACTTGCTCAGCTATATTCATAGCAACTTTATTTGTAATAGCCAGAAACTGGAAACAACCTAGATGTCCCTCAAGCAAAGAATAGATAAAGAACATGTGGTACATTTACACAATAGAATAGTAATCTGCTATTTAAAACAAAGACAAACGGATGGAACTAAAAAAGATCATCCTGAGTGAGGTAATCCAGACGTGGACAAACACACATGGTATGTACTCCCTTACAAGTGGATATTAGCCATAAAGTACAGGATAGCCATCCTACAATCCACAGACCCAAAGAAGCTAAGTGACAAGGAGGACCCAAGAGAAGATGGTTGAATTTCACTCAGAAAGGGCAGTAAAATAGAAGTCTGAAGTAGATGGAGGGAGGGAACAGGATGGGAGAAGGCATGGGGAGGGCATAGTGTGAGGATCAGGTGTGAGAAAGGGGGAGATGTCTGGGAGAGAGAACAGAAATCAGCATGGGGAGCATCTCTAGGGCAGGGCAAGCTCCCAAGAGCTAAGGTGGTGACCCTACCTGAGACTCCTTGCATACGGTGATATGGAGCCTGAAATAGTCACCCCCGTTAGCGAGGTGAGACTAAGGAGGCAGAGGCAGGTGACCTCTCTGAGTTCCAGGCCAGCCAGTTACTTGGGGGTAACCACAATAAACAAACAAATAAACAAACAAAAATATGATGCAAGAAAATAAAAAAGCACTCATAACCAATTGTGGTGGATCACACCTGAAGTCCCAGCAGTCAGGAGCACAGACAGAAGAATCAAGAGTTGGAGCCCATTGAGGAGCAGGGAGGGGAAACTGCCATCAGGATGTAATATATGAGAGAAGAATGAAATAAAAAAGAAAAAAAGTTGGGCCCATCTTAGGCTCCATGACTAGACCCTAACCCGGGAGGACAGGGGAGGCATTTAGAATTGAAGGTTATGAGCTCTTTAAAAACAACCTATATATGTAAGCAGAGTAAGACTACACTTTTTTCAATTATTTCGCCTCACTACAATATTTTGTAAAATGTTTCCAGTCCCATGCATTGGGTTTTTTTAATGCTAAATATAAAGCAAACATTTAAAGCATTTAAGAGTACCAAGACAGACAGACACACACAAAACACACACACACAAGAAGAGCAAATCATTCCAGTTTGTGGCCTTTGTTATAGTTTCTAACAACATTTCATCAGTGAGTGACCTAGCTGATGTCAACAAAGAAATTGTTAAAGACAGCAAGGATGAGAAACTTTTTCTTTGACTAGTGAAACGATTGAGGAAAAGAAGATATGTTAAATGAGCAACTATTAGGAAGGCCAAAAAGTGAGGAAAACAATGCTTTCTATTAACGAACTCACCTCTTTCAAATGTTCTACCTGCCTTTCTCTCGGGCATGTCTCCTCTGCAGAGCCTAACACAGGAGTTAGGCCTGGGCTGAAGGCCATGAGGTCAGTCTTGGGCGGACCCTCCCCAGAACACACCCTCTGCCGCCTCTGCTGTGAGCAGGACCAGCTCCCCACCGCGCTGGAGCACACCAGCACGGGCTTCCCTGGAGCACAGGCCCCGTCGGGGGGCGTCGCTGAGCAGCGCAGCGCGGTGTACAGCAGCAGCGTGAGCACCAGCAGGCTGGACACCGCGCAGATGGCCACGA
>CM053764.1:7703365-7732065 GCA_028658305.1 Pachyuromys duprasi
ACCTCCAGAAGGGCCCCGCGGTCCTTGGACGCCACCCTGAACCGGCGGGGCACCAGCTCCGCCAGCTCCAGCCCCAGGTCCTGCGCGATGCGGCCCACGAAGGTGCCGTGCTTGGCCTCCTCGGGGACCGAGTAGTGGAGCTGGCCGCTGCCTGCCTCCCAGGCTGCCAGGAGCAGGAGCCACAGCAGCAGCAGGCGCCGGGCTCTCAGGCCTCGCAGCCTGGAAAACAGCATCTCAGAAGTGCTGCACCTTTCGTCTACTGTCACTCCAAGATCGTACTTTGCAACTTCCTGTTTTCAGCCATTTGTCTCCTCACCATTTTTGTCTTTTCTCGGCTGGTGACGAAATGAAGCTTCCTCCCTTCCTTTTAATCAGTGCCTCTTTTCCAGCCTCTTGACTTTGTGGTATACAGCGACACCATGTGGCTAATGTGGATTTTAAATGCAACAACAGTCTCAAATTTTGCTATTTTCAGTATATCTGAATTGCAATTCATTAATAAAATTGAAAATCAATAGCTCATAAAAATATCAGAAGAAAATTTTAGAACAGAAAATACAAAACCATCAAAAAGTGTTCTATATTTTCACATAATCTTGTTTACTGCAAAGTGTAACCGCATTGTAACCATTACATCATACATTAAATAGGTCTGCAATCCTTTAGAGTTGCAGTATCCATGGAGCATCTATTCCACGAAACAGCCCCCTCCCTTAAGTTGATTACTACCTATAGATGCTCAAGTTCTTTATATAAAATGGTAAAGAACTTGTACATGACTTATGCATGTCCTCCAAATCACTTTATATAGCCTCAGAATTATTTACAATATCTAAGGACATATAAAAATTTAAACAACTGTTATACTGAATTGCTTAGGAAGTAAATCTTTCTCATGTTTATCACAAATATAACTTTTTTCAAAAATTTGTCCATATTTGGTTATACTCATGAAATCTATTGATCTAGAGGATTGTACAAACAGAGTTCTTAACGTGGGCCTAAACATGAAAATGTGCAAATCTCCACAGACGTAATATACAGGGCTCTTTTCTCCAAAGTGATAAGAAACTGTAAAGTAACAACAGCTACTTTAATGTCTCTGAAAATTGTCTCAAGGGTATAAAATTCTTTATTCGAATTCATTTACTTCAGTTAATTCTCAAAAGAAAGCTCAGCAGTTAAGAGAGCTGGATGCTCTTCCAGAGGACATGATCTTAACTTCCAGCATCCACATGGTACTTAAAAGTTGTAACTCCAGTTCTAGGGGGTGCAACACCCTCACACAGACATATACACAGGTAAAACACCAATGCACATAAAATAAAAATAAGTAAATCATTTTTTTTAAAAAAGATGTACTCTACAACTGAACTACATGGCTAGCCTTACAAAGGAAAAAAAAGCCTGAAATAAAGTGCAGAGAACAGAACTTGGATGCTTTAAAGTAAAACTTTTTATACCTTAAATATGAACCCAAATAAGACTAACAGCTACTTTCCAGAAAGAGTAATACAAGCTAGAAGGCAATGTAATAACAATATCTGTTTGCAGGAAAGAAGTGTCAATAAACTATTCCGCATAACTGTATTGCAAATATGAAGTAAAATGAGATAAAATGATTACCCATGTGTATATTTTATTCAATAAATTAGCATTATATAAGAAAAACTGACAGTTGAATACTTATCTATGGCACAGAGTGCCTCAGAATTGCTTTTATATGATCATCACTTGAACTTCAACTGAATTTCAGAGTTACTGTTCAGTTTTCAGTCTGTGAGGATACTTTAAATCATTTGCTGTGTCAGTGTGTTCCATACAGATATATTGTCTTCAGCCATTTATGTCGTGAATGGGAGAGATACATCGGTATCTTATGTTTATATGAAAAAAAATCAATAGTCAGAATAAAATCCCAATTGAAAAAGGAACTTTTCAAAAAAAATAAGTAAGCTAAAAGATAGAAAGAAATTGCATGAGAGAGTAAGTGAACTAAAATAAACACAAAATAGAACCACATAGACATTCAAAACCATAACAAAACATTCAGCTTTTATCACTGTCCTGAGAGAAGAGAAGAGAAAGAGATTGGTAAAGTATTCAAATAAATAATGGGTAAAATAAAACTCCAACCCGGTAAGCAAAATAGGGAAATAAATAAGTAAACATTAACAGTCAAATCCAAATTCAGAATAAATCCAAACAGTCAAAACCAAGTACATGGAAGGCATATTTCTGTAATCAAAGGATATCATATACACACATCTGGAAAACAATTGTAATTTCAGTGAATTCTTGGGAGAAACTAGAAACAGAGAAGCATTACAATATTTTTATATTGTTTAGTGAAAAGAGCTGTCAATTCAGAAGTCAAGATACACCAAGAGATTCATTCCCAAATGAAAGGAAAATGAAGACATATTCATATGACTGCAAATTGTGGTAATTTGTTGTTGGTACATCTATGTTTAAATAACCATGAAAAGGTGTCTAAGTAGAAAAGAAAACATGAGAGAAGTTATCTGGAAAGATCAAGAAAGAAGAAAGAAACTGAGTGGTGGCTCACACCTTTAATCTTAGCACTCAGGAGGCAGAGACAGGCAGATGACTGACTTTGAAGCCAGCCTGGTCTACAAAGCAAATTCCAGGACAGCCAGGGCTACACAGAGAAGCCCTGTCCTGAAAAAAGAGCCAGAGAGAAATACAGTAGAAATATGTGTAATACAACAAAATTTCCTTGGCTTTCTAAACTATGTTTGGTAATCATAACACTCAGATGAAAGTTTAATATAGAGGAAATCATCAAGGCAATGGCATTATTGATATATAAAGGTAAATGAATGCAAAGGAGGTAAATATTCTAAATTTCAAGTAACTTAAAATAATAACACATTTCATCACAATTTTATTAGAAAACTGATAAGATGTATGTATGATATATCATACATAAATAAAATACAGAAACCAACAAGATCCGTACAGAAATGAGACAGCAAAGAACTAAAAGTAAATACAAATATAATTCAAAGATATATTCAACAGGGCTAGGGAGCTCTCAGTGGTTAGAAACACTTACCATGCAAGTTTGAGGACCTGAATTTAAATCCACAGAAGCCATGGAAAAACCCAGAGGCAGCATCACATGACCACCTAACCTTCCATATGTAGTGATGGACAAGGTGGAAGGTAAGACTGACACACAAGTTTGTTCTCCATCCTCCACACATGTGCATGCCCATACTCATACTCACACGTGCACACCCACACACCAAAAAGTAATCAAGAATATATTTTATTGGCAGATGGGTAGATATAGATCAATTGAAAAATAACATAAGACAGACCAAGCAAATTTTGACAAAGGTGCAAAAGCAACCAACTGCACAAAAGACAGCCTTTCAATACATAGTATTGGATAGGGGAGCTGGAGGGGAAGTTTGGGATGAATATGACCAAGATACACTGTACACATATATGAACTTGTTAAAGAATGAACAAACAATTTTCAAAATCAGAAATATTATTTAAGCAATTGGATCTTCAAAGGCAAAAACCACCCCCATAAAGCAAACAAATATGGCACTATATAAATGGCTCAGAAGTTAAGGCCAGTGACTTTCTATTGCAGGTTAAATTTACAGAACTCCCATGGTGGGTTACAACCATCTGTGACTCCAGTTCCAGGAAATCCAATGCCCTCTTCTAGTGAACTAGGAGGCAGCAGTTATTCACAAGTGGCATATAGACATACATGCAGCCAAAGCATCCTTACACATAAAACTAAAGTAACTTTTAAAATTAAATGGTTAGAACAAACAAATAAAAATCTCACCAACAATCCTCACATATTGTACTAATGTTAATTCCAGATGTGTCACAAATTTAAAAGTAATACACGAAATCCTAATACTCTTCCAAACAAAAATATACACAAGACAATGTCTAGATCTAAAGCCGAATGAAAAATCTGTGACTCGGCACCAGAGGTGCCCTGTATAAAAGGAAACAGTGAGAAAGTAGACTTTAGAGTGAGTTTTTTACATTTTACTCTGTAAAACAATCCTTAAAAGATGGGAGCACAGCTAAAATGTAAGAAACAATGTTTTGAGGTACACATCCAACAAAGCACCAGTAACTAGAACATATATATTTTTACATATATGTTAATATAATATATAATATATATTAACACTCATACTCAACATATACACTCTCTTAGCTGGAGAAGTAAAAAGTCTTGTCCAGAGCAGAAAGACAAAGGGAATCGTAAAAGAAACAAACCCTCCAAAGGCTTAAGGTTTAACTTTGAAGCCAACAAAAAGCATGTAAGAGCCATAGGATATTGGGTGTCTACAAGTAAACATCATCTTCTAAACACATCAGGGTAGCTGCATATATGAACTCACAGTGTTTGCAACATCAGGAACAAGCTGAAGCCAGACTAAATCTCAGCATGGATATGTGTGTCCTGGAATTTACTGTGTAGAAAAGGCTGGCCTCAAACCTGATCCAGCAGCCTCTGCTTCCCAAGTTCTGGGTTTCAAGGCATGCACCACCCTTTCCTGCCCAGACATTTTTAAGAAGCACAAGTAGTTAATAAGTGCCTTTAAGTATAGTCCAAAATACTTAGCCATAAAAAAATGTGAAGTATAACTACTTTGAGATACTACCTCACCTCTGTCAGAATGACTGTTGCCAAGGAATACTGGTAAAGATGTTGGGAGAAAGGAACCTTTGTTTACTCTTGATGCAAGGGTAAAGTAATACAACCATTTAGAATAGCAGTATGGCAGCTTCTCAAAAAATTAAAAATGGAATTACCTTATGATCAAGATATACTATTCCTGGGCATAGACCCAAAGAAATCTATAAGCTATCAGAGACATATTTGCACATCTGTAATCATTGATTGATGTACCATTCACAATAGATAGGAACTGGAGTCAGCCTTGGTGCCTGTCAACTAAATGAATGGATAATAGAAATGAAATACATGTGCACTATGTATTTTACTCATCTGTAAAGAAAAGTGAAATTAAAAAATCTGCAGGAAAGGGATGGATCTGAAAAGCATGATGCTAAGGGAAGTAATCCAAACACAGAAAGACAAAAACTACATGTTCTCTTTCATATTCAGATTCTACCTTGTGACTATAAATTATGTGTTTATGTATATAAACTGGTATAATGGCTGGTAAAGCCTAAAGAAATAGAAAGGAGAACAAGAAAGGGTAGAAACAATGTGAAGGGGAGGGGGATGGTAGAAGTACATGTGATGTGAGACCAGAAAGGAGTATGGGTAGAGTGGCAAGGAGGAAGTGGAAGGGGTGCCGGTGAGAGACTTGACGGAGGTGGGTAACCTACTAAAACACTTTGTTCAAATGCTAAGGTGCGCTCCAACACCTAGTACTAGTTAAAAATAACAAACAAATAAAAACTCAACAGTAGCAAGGGAGTTTAGAAAATGACAAGAAGGGATATTTTACCAAAGGAAATTTGAGTCTTGCAAAGACACATGAAAATATTTCAATGATAGTAGCTACCTAGCTGCCAGGGATATAACTTAAAATTACAATAAGGTATCAAATGCATCTTTCAAAGCAGTGGAAGAAGAAAGTGGAGAAAACATAAAGCGTTAGTGAAAATGAGAAAAAAAAATAGATGTGTTGGATAATGTGTGTTTGTCTGTTTTTGCCAACTTGACACAAATTAGAGTCATCTGGGAAGAGGAAATCCTAATTGAGAAAATATCTCCATCAGAGTGTCCTGTAGGCAAGCTTGTGGGGTGCTTTCTTGATCAATTATTGATATTGGAGATCCCAGTCCATGGTTGGCAGTGCTATCCTTTGGCAAGTAATTCTGGGTTGGATAAAAAGGCAGGTTGAGCAAGCCATGTTGAGAAATACAGTAAGTAGTATCCCTCCAAGACCTCAATTCAGTTTCTGTCTCCAGGTTCATGCCTTGAGTTCCTTCCTGATGTCCCTTCATGATGGACTGTAAGCTGTAAGATGAAATAAATCCTTGCTTCCACAGTTGCTTTTGGTCCCTGGAAATGTAACTAGAACACTAGAATACTCATACATTGCTAATGTACATAAAATACTACAGGCCTTCAGGAGGGGAAAAACGTGGTAACTTCAGAAGAAAAAAAGGAGGAAGAAAGGGAGGAAGGAAAAAAGGAAGGTGGGTGCACCAGGAAATGATTTAATCAGTGAAGTGCTTACTGAACAAACATGGAAACCTTAGTTTGGATCTTCATGACTTGTATAAAAACCTGGCAGGCATTGGTCACACCAGTACTGAGAGGCTTCTGGGGGGGGGGGGGGTGGTAGAGACAGACAGATCACCAGAGCTTGCTAGACAGCCTGTGAAAGATCCTCCCTCAAAACCAAACAAACGAGGTGGTATGCTACTGAAAAAGCACTAGACATCACCTGCTGTCCTCTTCATACATATACACATATGCACACACACATATGCACATACCCACATTAATGCCTACATATACTACACCAACATACACGAAAAAGAAAGAAAAGAAAATGAAGAAACTAAGTATGGTGATGCATATCTGCAATCCCAGCATTAAACATACAGAAGGAAGAGGAGCAAAAGTTGAAGGTCATCTTTGACTACATAGTGAATTCAAGGCCAGCCTGGGACAGGCAAAACCATGACACAGAAATGAAGGGAAGAAGGAGGACACGTGAGAGACAGGTAGACAGAGAGAGAGAGAAGAAAAGACAATTACACACTCTCATATGCTCCAATAACTGTACTCTAGAATTTTCATCCAAAAGAATTTTTAAATTTTTCTTATATAAAAACTTTACCCATACTTTGGCAGAAGTTTATTTATGGTATCCAAATGTGAAAGCACCGCAGCTATCTTTTAATGAGTGAATGGTAAAACTTAACTGTGGAACATTCCTGTCGTGGAATTATATTCTATAATAAACAGGAATATAACACTTGTATACAACAAGCTTGACATAGTTCCAGATAATTAAGCAGACCAGAGAAACTAATCTCAAAAGGCTATATGCTATATGATTATATTCATATGTCATTCTTAAGATGACATCATTTTAGAAATAGAACATAGATTCATGGATGCAGTAATTAAGGAAGAAGTGAGTTTGGGAAGGGGCTTTGAGAATAGAAGGACATATGAAAGACCTTTGGAGATGAGGAAACTCTATATTGTGACTACATCAATATCTGTATCATAGATGTGATATTGTATTGTAGTTGGGCAAGATGTTAGCACAAATGGAGATCGGGTAAGAGATAGATGAAATTAGGATGTCTTATAACCGTATGTAAATCTTTATTATATAAAAAAAAACATCATCATAGGGGATGGAGAAGCCCATCGGTTAATTCCATGTACAGCTCTTGCACAGGACGAAAGTTCAGATTTCAGCACCAATAGAAGGTGGTTCATAAAGGCCTGTAACTTCATCTCTAGGGATCCGATGCCCTCTTCTAAACTCCATGGATACCTGCACTCATATCTATACATTCCTACACACACACACCTAAAATCAACACAGAAACAATCTGAAAATTCTTACAGAAGCCCAAGGAAATAAAGGTTTTTAAATGAGATTCCAACTAAACATTTTAAATATTTTCACCATACAGAAATAATAGATGCTTGAGAATGAATATGTTTAACATGACTTAAACAATACAGGATATATACATGCATTATGATTTAATATGAAATTTTTTCATATGTTCACAGTGTTGAAAGCTTGGTCCCAAGCTATTGGTGCCATTTTATGAGGTGTGAAAAAGCTTAGGTTGTGGGGGCCTGGTTGGAAGAGATAGGTCACTGGTGTCTCTTCTCCCTACCCTATTCCGGCTCCCTTCGTGTTGCCAGATTTCTTCTGCCATGCCTTTCCTCCATGGTGATTCTGGCTGATGATGTGCCTAAAAGCAGTGGAGTAAACTGACCCTAGCTGGAAACTGTTGCAACCACAAGCCAAAATGAGCCTTTCACCACCCACCTGAATCGCCTGCGTCAGGTGTTTTGTCTCAGTAATGGAGATTCTAATACAGCATTATGAAAACATTATATATAAGCTCCATAATGTATACAATTATTGTGTTTCATATACTTGTTAAAATATATTTTTAAATGTAATTTATTTATTTTTATATCAATCACAGGTTAGGTACTTTGCATCCCCAGCATAGCCCCCTCCTTCATTCCCTCCCACTCTCTTCATCCCTCCCTCATCTCCTCCCTGCCCCCTCCAAGTCCACTGACAGGGGAGGACCTCCTCCCCTTCCATCCAACCCCAAATCATCTTGTCTCCTCAGGGCTGGCTGCAATGTCCTCCCCTGGGATCTAGCCAGGCTGTTACTCCCTGGCTTGTATGGGGGAGGGTCAAAGAGCCAGCCATCGAGTTCATGACTGAAACAGTCCCTGTTCCCCTTACTAGGATCTTCAGTTGGACACCGAGCTACCATGGGCCACATATTTTAAAAATAAAAATACAACTTCAGTGAGAAAGTTCTTTGGTGTTTTACTTTTCCTAATGCAACCCCTTCCCTTCTTCATGCAACATCACACTTAGTCTTGAATAGTGGCAGCCCGGTTCCCTCTCTTGAACCTGGAACAAAGAATTTAATCAAAGATTCTACATCTTCTAGATGTCTAGGAGACATCTGAAGAAGTAAATCGAGGTGCCTGTCCATTTGTAAGTCTGTAAGTCCAGATAGGAGTATTGTTAGACACTGCTCCTGAAGGCTACAAGGTGACTTACAAAACCACAAACACCTGGAAAAACAGACTCAGTGTCTTAGTCAGTGTTCTATGGCTGTGAAGAGCACCATGGCCAAGGTGACTGATCTGGAGAGCCTGCAAGCACCATTGCAGGATGGCGCCGGCAGCCAGCCGGCTGACTGGTAAACAACTGTTATTGCGCATGTGCCTGGGCGGTAAACCAGCCCCAGAGTCACACCATTCAGGTACGTCATATGGCCTGACTGACCTCTGCCAATCAGGAACCAACACGTCATATGGCCTGACCAGCCTCTGCCAATCAGAGACTAACACGCCACCCAGAGGGTATAAAAGCCGTGCCATTTCAGGGCTCGGGGTCTTCCTCCCATCGCTGTTAGAATAAAAGCTTGCTGCAGAAGGATCCTGGTGTCCGAGTACGTTCTCGCCGGCGAGACGAACACGCAACTCACAGACCATTATAAGAGAAATCGTTTAATAGGGGCTGGCTTACAGTTTCAGAGATGGAGTCTGTTATCTGCCCTCATGACAGGGAGCATGGCAGCATGCAAGCTGGAACACTAGCTGAGACTTCCGAATCCTGCGCCATAGGCAAAGAGAGAGACTCTGGAGCCGGCGTGAGCTTTCAAGACCTCAAAACCTCGCTTCCTCCAACAAGGCCACACCAACTAATCCTTTTGCTATTAAAAAGAGCCACTCCTGATGACTAAGCATTCAGATATCTGAGCCTATGAGGGCCATTTTACTCAAACCACCACTCTGTGTGTGCACATATGCAGTACTAAGCTAAGATACAGCAAGCCTCTTCAGGAAAATGGGACATTCAAAATTAGCCACATGTATGCTGAAATTTGAAGAGCGATATAAATGCCCAGGTCAGGACCTGAGAAGAGGCCACCAAGATGGCCCAGCAAGTAAAGACATTACCACACAAGTGTGTCAACCTGAATCTCATCCAAAGAAACCACACAAAGATATAAAGAAAGAGCCAACTCCACAAAGTTGCCTCTAGCCTCTAAATGCAAAATTTGACATATGTACCTCCCATAATAATGATAATAAATACACACAAAAAATAAATCTTAACAAGAGACCAGTCTTTTACATTGGAATGATCTGTGCATGTATAACAAGATTATATACAATTATGCCATTATCTGGCTGTGATTTAGATCTCTTTCCTGATTCACCAAACCTAAGAATTGCCTCCGCACATTTCTGACATTAAGGATCAAGACGACACAGCCACAGTCCCAGTATTATTGACTGCATCCCTTGAAACTATTAAACAAAATAAATCTTCTTGCTCTTAAACTGCTCTGCCAAGTAGGTCACAAGAAAAGGAACATATAGTTGATAATCTGATTTCCATAGTTACTACACAGTAACCAAACACACAGTTTTCAACAAAGTCACACACAAAGCATAAAAAGAAATGGAAAAACCGATTATGCAAAAGAATAAAAATAATAAATGAGTAGATTTTTTTATTAGCAACCATCCCTGATATCTAGCCATTAGGTTTAATGTTTAAAGACTTTAAAATGTGCTAGGCATGGTGGGCATACCTTTAATTCCAGCACTGAGGAGGCAGAGGCAGGGTTATCTCTGTGATTTTAAAGCTAGCCTAATCTACAGCATGAGTTCCAGGCCAACCAGGGACACACACTGAGACACTTTCTCAAAAAAGATTAAATTAAAATAAAATTGTTACTGTAAATATTTTCAAATCAGTGAAGGAAAACATGAACAAAAAACTAAAAGAAATAAAGACAATGATTCATGAAGAAAATGAGCATATAGTAAAGAAATAAAAATTATGGATTGAACCAAAATTCTAGAGTGAAAAATTGCAATCACTAAAATAAAAAATTCAGTAGTGTTATTGCATAACAGACATCAGTAGGCAAAAAAGAATCAGTCAAGTTGAACATTAAAAATTGACATTATTATATAAGGAACATAAAATATAAAGAAAGGAAATGAGACGAATTGTAATATTTTTTTATTTGTCAGCTTGACACAGGCTAGAATCACTTGAGAAGAGAATGTTAATAGGGAATTGTTGGGATTTATTTGGGCGATGGGAATGCTTGAAAGATTTTTTTTCTTAACCAAGTTAACTGAGAACAAAAGAGCCACCCTGAGTGTGGGCAGCACCATTCCAGGACTGTAAGATGTAGATGTGGAAACATGAGCCAAATAAACCCTCTCCTCCTCAGCTTGCTTTTGGTCACGGTGTTTCCTCACAGCAATAATAACCATAACTAAGGCTGTGGATAATTTATAATCAAATGCAGTTTCCTAGGCTCTTGGTTCTAAAGGCTGAGAAGTCCAGTACCAAACTGCTAGCATTTTGTGACATTCTATAGCAAGGCAATAATTTACCAAATTTTTGTGTTTATGAAAAGCAGATTTTTGCAATAACTAATCAATTTTCATTATAATATTAATTATTCATTATATGAAATTCTCTGTGAACAAATTACTTATTACCAACATTGTCACAGAGCGAATTATGTTTTCAACATAAACATTAAAGAACACATTCACAGCAGCAGGTGTTTCATATTGTCCTCATAGCAGTCACAAAGATTATATGTGTGTGTTATATAACATATGATATATATCATATATCACATGACATAGATCATATGTCATATATATACTATATATGTGATATATTAGATATGTGCATATATGTGATCAAAAAGAAAATGGGAAGAGAGTCAAAACAAATATTTTGAGTGCTAGACAGTTGGATCAGTTAATAAGCCATGCAATCAAGAGAAATAGAAACCACAAAAAAAGCCAAACATCACAACCTGAGATTAAATATCAGTACAGAGAAAGCAGGGACAAGAGGCTCCCTAGAGTTCACTAGCCTACCATGCTAGCTGAACTGATGATCACAGTCCAATGGGAGACCCTGTCTCAAAAACTAAGGTACAAAGCGGTATTTAGTTACTTTTCTGTTGCTGTGTTAAAACACCAGGACCAAAGCAACTTATATAAGGAAAGGTTTATTTGGGATTACTGTTCATAGGGATAAGAGTCCATCACCATAATTATGGATGAAGCATGGCAGCAGGCCGGATTGTGATGGAGAAACAAACTAAGAGCTCACATCTTTAAAAACTTTATGCATATGAGTGGTGTGTGCTGGAGCCTGCCAGCAGAGTCGAACGGTTCTTGAGTCAGTAGTGAGGATTAAAATTAATAAACTACACACAACACATGGGACCTTCCAAGAGGCTCTAGCAGTTGCGACTAACTAGCCAGCCAGCCAGCAGCCCCTTGGCTTTATTTCAGACTCCTTTTAAGTGAGAGTGAAAACAGCTCAGCACAATGAGTTAAAATCACAAGGAGGTGAAACAAGAGGTGTGGTTTTGACAAACTATCCCACCTGCTGTCACAAAACAAAAGGCGATGGACTTGCAAATTCTTCCCTGACTGCAGAGAAGGCCTGGTAAAGCCAGTCTTCGCACTGCTAAAACAGCGGCTCCCGACAGAGACAGCAGCCCCTGACAGAGACAGCAGCCCCTGACAGAGTCCCCTTTTTTAATTATTAAAAAAAAACTGACCATAACTTATGAGTTATAGAGCAGAAGATTGTGCCTGTCTTAGGCATATTCTCATCCATAATTGGTACATGAATTTCATCATTCATGCCCTGATGGGTAGAATAATCCCCAAAGAAACATTACCTGTCATTGACTACCAATCTCTGCCAGGGTAGACACTGGGGTTAGTCTCATGTATATCAGCTCAATTTAACATTCTAAAAGGCCTTCAGGCAGTTCAGTTGTCACCAATAGGAGCTCACCTCCTATCACAAGCCAAGTCCAAAATAACACACCTTAAAAGTGACTTAACAAATGACTCCTTGTGTAAATACCAAGTCTGAGAAACATTCACAGTAACCTTAGGAAAAGACTGTTGAACAATCAGAACCATTTGAAAGCTTACCAATATAGTGTTAGTTTACATTGATGGCAAGAAACATTAACATTTCCAAACAACAAAGCAAAAGGAGAATTTACATAGGTAGTTACAGGGCCTCCCAAGAGTTTTTGAAGCAAGTTTGTTTTGGTCTGCTGAAAACCAGAGTCAAACCAAAGTTTCAAAGTCAATCCTTCTTTTCATTCTTCCTGATTTTGTTGAGAATTGTCCTCATTAACAGAACAATCAAGTCCAATCCTTTGGATAAGATGTTTCTCTGCATGACATCTTCTCCCGGGAGCAGAATGAAACAAAGGGTGGGTCACAGAGCTTTGCAGATTTTCATTCTCAGTAAGGACAGAATTTATGATTGTCTGCAGCGGGAGCATTTTCTTTCTGGGGAACGATTTCTGCAAATCACACCAGCCTTTCTGGGATCCACCTGGCTCCTTCTGCGTCCTGTGGAAGAACACAAACATACCCTCTTCCCCAAATTAATACGGGGTCGGGGCCCTGCCATATTCCAGTAATTGGATCCTTCCACTTCACTAGGGCATAATTGTCCCTGGTGCTAGGATACCACAATCGATCAGCCACAGAGCACAATTAATATAATTCTTTGGTGTTTGAGGATATAGCTCCCCCCTTTTTATTTTTTGCAATTGGTTCTTAAGAGATCCGTGGGCCCGTTTCACAATTCCTTGGCCTTGAGGATTATATGGAATTCCCGTTTTATGACTTATATTCATTTGCGCACAAAAACACTGAAAAGCTTGACTCGTATATCCCGAGCCGTTATCAGTTTTTATAATGGAAGGAATACCAATTGCAGCAAAACACTTTAAGTAATGATTTATAACATGTTTGGTGGCTTCTCCTGTTAAGGGAGTTGCCATGATAAATCCTGAAAAAGTATCAATTGTTACATGAACATATTTTAGTTTCCCAAATTCTGGGACATGAGTTACATTCATTTGCCACAAGTGATTGGGAGTCAAGCCTCTAGGATTTACACCATAATGAGGTACATTAAAATGTTCAGGACAAGAAGAACATGATATTACAATTTGTCTAGCTGCTTCTCTGGTAATATTGAATTGTTTTCTTAAGCTCTTACTATTTTGATGATGTAACACATGAGATTTTTGAGCCAATTCTTGTTGAGTTAATCCAATTAAATGTGTGGCTTGATCTGCTAAATCATTTCCTAAAGTTAGAGGTCCAGGAAGCCCTGAATGAGCCCTAATATGCCCTACATAACAAGGCTGTACATGGCTCCAAATACTTTGTTGAATCTCTCTAAATAGATCTTGTATTTGTTTATTAGCAGTATTAACATATGTTACAGTCTCTAGGACTTGCAAAGCTTTAGCTATATATTGGCTATCAGTGTACAAGTTGAAAGAGGTAGAAGCCATATTTTTAAAGACTGCAGCAACAGCTTGTACAGCTTGAGCTGAGGCTGGCAATGTTTGTAAAACAAAAGTTTGTCTCTGTAGTACGTATACAGCTTTTCCATTTGAAGATCTATCTGTGAATACTGTTGGAACTTGAGGTAATGGCTTCTGTTTAATTATTTTAGGAAATACAAAAGTGTGTTCATTAGCAAATTGAAGTAATTTATCTTTTGGATAATGATGGTCAATATGTCCTAAATAATGAGCAAAAGCTATAGCCCAACAATCTGCATTTTGAAATAACCAATCTACTTGCTGTTTGGTAAAAGGGACCCCAATTATGGAGGGCTCTCTACCAAAATACTTGCGAGATTCTGTGCGAGCCATTTGAACAAAACTAGCCACTGCTTCATAATATGGTGTCAGAACTTGAACAGGAAACACAGGCAAATGCAACCATAATGATGATCCTTCTTGCCACAATACAGTAGTTGGAGTATGAACAGTAGCCAAAATATATGCACCACATTCTTTTGAGTAATCATTGAACATGCTGTTTTTCAATAGCTAATTCTATCTTTTGCAAAGCATCACAAGCTTCTTTGGTAAATTCCCTTTTTGACAAAGGATCAGTCTCTCCTTTTAAAATGTCAAAAAGTGGTTTTAGCTCTCCTGTAATTTTAAATGGTGTCTAAGCCGATTAATATCACCTAACAACTTTTGAAAATCATTTAAAGTTTTTAGATTGTCTTTTCTTAATTGAATTTTTTGAGGCATAATGGTCTGAGGATATAATTTATGCCCCAAATACAAATAAGGTGGCTCTGTCTGCACCTTTTCCGGCGCAACTACTAAACCTAGATCCTTTAAAGCTTGTTGTAAGTGTGTAAAAGCACTTAATAAAATCCCTTCATTTTTATGAGCCAGTAAAATGTCATCCATATAATGAATAATATAAACAGAAGAATATGCTTCTCTAGTTTTAAAAACAGCTTGAGCCACAAATTTTTGACATAAGGTCAGACTGTTTGCCATACCTTGAGGTAATACAAGCCAATGATACCTCTTCATAGGTTCTTTAAAATTTACTGATGGCATGCTAAAAGCAAATATCTTACAGTCTTGAGGAGCAAGAGGAATAGTATAAAAACAATCTTTTAAATCTAGTATGATTTTAAAAGTATCTCTAGGTATAGCAGAAGGGGTAGGCAATCCAGGTTGTAAGGCTCCCATTAACTCCATGGTTTCATTTACTTTTCTCAGATCTTGTAAAAGCCTCCATTTTCCTGATTTCTTTTTTATAACAAAAATAGGGGAGTTCCAAGGTGAGTTTGATGGAACAACAGGACCGCTATCAAGCTATTCCTTTACTAACTGCTCGGAGGCTTTAATTTTCTCAAGGGAAAGAGGCCACTGATTCACCTACACAGGATCATCTGCTTTCCAAGTTATTGGATCTGCGTGGGGTACAGGTTGTCAGTGACCTCCCCTAAAAATGATCCAACCTCGTTTTAAAATTTCTTGGGGTAGGTATTAATGGCTGGGCTATGCAGTATAAGACTGCCTGATGTCAGAACATAACCTAATATAATTAAAAATATTAAAAATTTTTAATATAATTAAAAATATCTCCTTTCTTCCTAAAGGGTCTCAAAGCTGCTAAGCAAGCACTGTTAGCATTCTCATAAGCCAATTGTTGTACTAATAATAATTCTCCAGCAAGCATGTTTATAGGAACTCCCTGAGCTCGATTAAGTTCAGCTGTAGCTTGACAGTGCTCTTTAAAGTCTGACTTCCATAATAAATGATCTCCTGCAGATAAGCATGCTCTTGTTAATTGTTTCCAGTCCCCTGGGCAGAGGGCCTCAGTAGACAAGGACTCCAACAGAGCTTGAGTGAAAGGCGCTGTAGGACCATATTGAGAGCATGCAGCTTTTAATTCTTTTATTGTTTAAAAGGTATAAGAGCATGGACTGTCATCATATTACTTTGTCCATCAGGTTGTTCTAGAACTGGAAAACCATAAAACTCAGTTATATCTTCTCCATTTTGTCTAGCTTCTTTACAAGAAGCTTGTAAGGAAGACGCAATTGTCTGTACAGTAAACAGAGGCAGAAGTCCCCTTGTCTTTTGGGCCACTGCAACTGTAGCAGTCCCAGGAGGAGGGCCCAAACCTGTAACCAATGATGGGGTTAGAGTCAGGGATTGAGCATCATTTTCCCAAGTAGTTAATTCTTCAATTTTTCTGTTTATTTCCTCCAAGCCACATTCCAATCTTTCAATTTCTTTTTGCCAAGGCTTACGCTTTTTAACGTGCATAGCCTGAATCAGAGGGTATCTCTCAGAATAATACTGATCTGGTTCTTCCTCCATCTCTTAACCTCATCAGGATCTGATGTCATCCTCAAAGTCCTCTTCTGACAAGTAATTACTGTCATCAGGAGGGAAATATGACTCCTCTGGAGGAGCTGATGGCCTAATATAAATCTGTCTTGAAGCCTGCCATCTTTCTAACCTCCTTCTCTCTGAGCCTGAAAGTTTAACTTTCTCAGTTTCCTGCTGCTTATACAGACTACCTTTAATTAAGTTCCATACAAAAAACACTAGGCTACTGCCTTGCCCCATTTTTATTCTCGGATCTACACACTGTGCCCTTTTTGCTAAATAATGCGAGCTCACCAACAACCACGGTGTCCTTCACTGATTCCCTGTATCTCAAGTCCTTGTTCGGGTGCCAATTCTGACAGAGCCTGCCAGCAGAGTCGAATGGTTCTTGAGTCAGAAGTGAGGATTAAAATTAATAAACTACACACAACACATGGGACCTTCCAAGAGGCTCTAGCAGTTGCGACTAACTAGCCAGCCAGCCAGCAGCCCCTTGGCTTTATTTCAGACTCCTTTTAAGTGTGAGTAAAAATAGCTCTGCACAATGACTTAAAATCACAAGGAGGTGAAACAAGAGGTGTGGTTTTGACAAACTATCCCATCACAAAACAAAAGGCGATGGACTTGCAAATTCTTCCCTGACTGCAGAGAAGGCCTGTTAAAGCCAGTCTTCACGCTGAGATTTAAATATCAAAGCAGCTGCTAAAACAGCGGTTCCTAACAGAGACAGCAGCCCCCTACAGGTGTGTGCATGTGTGTTTGTGTGTGTGTTTGTGGGGGGGAGGGGGGTTGCCCCAGGAGGTCAGAAAAGGCCATAGGATTCTCTTGAGTTGGAGTTACTGATGGTTGTGAGCCACAATGTGGATTCTGGCAACTGAAACCAGGTCCTTTGCAAGAATAAAATACCCTCTTAACTGCTGAGTAGAAGTATATGCATTTAATCGCAGTACTTAGAAGAATGACAGGATTGATTGAATGATGTAGTGCTGTGATGAGTGACTGTTCGTACTGTTTGGCATTAGTGTGGTAACTTCCCAGATGAAGGGGAACACAATTGTGCTTAATGGTCCATGCTAGACAATGAGCAACTAAAAATCCCCATGATGATAAAAATGGAAGTTTACATGTCAATAGACAAAGCTTACATCTTATAACTATGAGGAGAAAAGAACACAAAGTAAGCATAATCAACTACAATGTAACAATATTTTACTTTATTATGAACATATACATGATAATCCCATAAAATAATACAATTTGGCGTTTTCTTAGACAATTAGGAATAGTGATTCCTCAAGACCCAGCTATACCACTCTTAAACAAATATCCAAAAGATGTGGTACTTTTACACAATGGAATGCTACTCAGCAATTAAAAAGGGTTAGGGACATTGGATGTAGGAGAAAACAAGAAGCAGAACAAGAACCTACCACAGAGGGCCTCGGAAAGACTCTACCTAGGGTATCAAAGCAAATATTAAGAAACATAACCAATCCTTTGGCAGAGTGCAGGGAATCATATGAAAGAAGGGGGAGTTAGTATGACCTGGAGAGGACAGGAGCTCCACAAGGACCAAATATATCAGGGCACAGGGGTCTTTTATGAGACTGTCTCTCCAACCAAGGACCATGTATGGTTATAACCTAGAACCCCTGCTTGTATGTAGCAAATGGTAGCTCAATACCCAAGTGGATACACTAGTAAGGGGAACAGGGACTATTTTGGACATGAACTCAATGGCTGGCTCTTCGACTCCCCCCCCCCCCCGAGGGAGGAGCAGCCTTGCTAGGCCACAGAAGAGAACATTGCAGCCATTCCTGAAGAGACCTGATAAGCTAGAGTTAGATGTAAGGGGAGGAGGTCCTCCCCTATCAGTGGACTTGGAAAGGGGCAGGGAGGAGATGAGGGAGGGAAGAGTAGGATAGGGAGGGAATGTGGGAGGGGGCTCTGGCTGGGACACAAAGTACATAACCTGTGATTAATATAAAATAAAAATGTTAAAATTAAAAAAAAAAAAAGAAAGAAAAAGAAAAGTGAACTCTGTGAGTTCAAGGCCAGTCTTGCCTACATAGTGATTTCCAAGTCAGTTACAGGTATATCATAAGAGCCTATCTCGCTTTCTCTCCTGGACCCAGAGGCTGTGGGAGCTGCGGGTTACCATGCAAACATTGCCATGAACCACACACAACCAGTCCCAGAAACGGCACAGAAATGGCATCAAGAAACCCTGGTCACAAAGATATGAATCTCTTAAGGAGGTGGACCCCAAGTTTCTGAGGAACATGCGCTTTGCCAAGAAGCACAACAAGAAAAGCCTGAAGAAGATGCAGGCAAACAACACAAAGGCAGTGAGTGCGCGAGCAAAAGCCATTCAAAGCCCTTATGAAACCTGCAGCCTTTAAGCCCAAGAAGCCAAAGGGCCCCAGCTGCAAATTCAGCCATCTGGCTTTCATCACTCACTGCAAGCTTGGGAAGCAGATCCGAAGCTACATGGCCAAGGGTGATAGTTTCTGCCAACCAAAGCCCAAGGTTCACACCAAGGCGGAGGCCGCAGCTCTACCTAAGGCCAAGGCTTCAGCTCCAGCTCAGGCTCCCGAAGGTGCCCAGGCCCTTGTGAAGGCCCCATAGGAAAGCCTCCTGCCAATGTGAAGACATACGGGCTGCTGTGACACACCCAGCTACGCAGACGACCATGACCAGTGTCCTGTGCTATTTTTAGAAATAAACCTGAGGCAAGATCTGTTTAAAAATAAGGAGAGCCTATCTCAAAAAAAGTAAATTTAATCCATCAAATTCTATGAAACCACCAATCCTCTGATACTAAAAACCCCAATTGCAGTGAAAAAGACTTTTTAGAAATATTTTAATAAATATAAATGAAAAAAATTCAAAAACATACTAGCATATAAAATCCACAAGTATCTCTAAAGATTATAAATTGTGTCTATGGCGGTTTGAATGGAAATGACCCCATTGGCTCATATGTTTGAATACTTGGTCCACAGTTGGTGGAACTATTTGCGAAGGATTGTAAAGTGGCCTTGTTGGAGTGGCCATATCATTAGTCAGGCTTTAAGGGTTCAAAGAATACATGCGTTTCCAGTTGGCACTTTCTGACTCATGGTTTTGTTTCAAAATGTAAGCTATCACCTACCACTGCCATATCATAACTGCCTGCCTGCCAACATGCTTCTTGTCATGATGCCCAAAGACTCACCCCTCGGAAACTGTAAACCTCAACAAACTTCCTTCTATAATTTTTCTTGATCATTCTGTCTTATCACATCAATAGAAAAGTACCCAAGACAATGACTAAGGGATCTTGGGAATTCAAAGTTATTTCAACATCTTAAAACATATTAATAAAATAATCTACATTAATAAACATAAAACCATACAGATTACCTCAATAGATACTTTTATATTTTGTTTTTGGTATGTAGGAACTTGAAACAATGGCCTGAAATCTAAATTCTACTACATGTGATATTCCCACATATACTTTTTAAGTATTATTTTAAATTTATTTTTATATGTGTGTGGTTTTGTTGGCATGCATACCTGTGTGCCACATAAGTGTACCTGGGGCCTATTGAGGCCAGAAGATGATGTTGTACAAGACTGAAGCTACAGATGGTTGTTAGCTGCCAGGTACGCACTGAGAATTAAAACTTAGTCCTCAGGAAAACAGTCAGTCTTCTTAGCCAATGAGACATTTTTCCAGCCCCTCACATATACCAATTTTAGTTTCCATCAAGGTTAAAAAGAAGAGTAAGGTGAAGAACTAGTGAAAGTTGAACAAGGTCTTGGAAGTGGATAAAAGAAAAATTAATAAAATGGGTTTTCCTATATCTACATATGTGGCAGTTTGGAATTTCACATGTTTTTCCTTTGCTTTAGGCTAGGGACATATTTGTTGAAAAAAAATTAAGTTTATATTTTACTTGAAGCCCTCTTTCAACAAATAAGGAAAATCAATCCTACAGAAATTTTATTTCCCTTTAGTTCCAACATACTTCTAAATTTTACAACCTACTCTATACCTGTGATAGTTAATATTTTCAACTTGAGAAAATCTAGAATCAACAATAAAACAAGCACACATGTAAAGGATTACCTATATCGTGTCAGACTTTGAGTATGCCTATGGGGGATTTTCTTGAAAGAGTGGGAAAATCACCCTAAATTTGGATAGCACTATTCCATTGTCTTGAGTTTAAACTGTATGAATATGTGAAAGCAAACTGAGCATAAATATTCATTTTCTTCTACTTTGTGACTGTGGATGCAATAAGACTAGTTGTTTCAAGCTCCTGCTGTTATGGCTTATCCATTATGAGCTATAGGACCCTGAAATTCTGAGACAAAATAAACATCTCATTTGTGTTGCCTTTTCAATGTATTTTATCACATCAACAAGAAAATATAATTAATACAGAAAAGTGTTACTAAGAAGGAAGATTATTGCTATGATAACCCTGACCATATCTTTCTTAATTCTTTGGAACTGATTTGGGGGAGGACTGTGGAAGAGTTTGGAATTATGAGCTATGAAAGCATGGGAATACTATAATTAGAGAGTTTGGGCCATTGTGACAGGAACTGGATATACCACAAGGCCAAGAGAAATACAGACTGTCTCATAAAGAATGTCTCATGAGGTTTTAACAGGGAACAAGGTCTCTATCAGGAACTTGAGTCATTCGTGAAATATTGACTTAGAATCTAAATTCATTTTGGTCTATGTCCTGAAAACTTGAGTGAAGTTGAATTTAATAATAAAGGATGGATTTTATTGGTAGTGGAAATCTCAAGACAAGATTATATTCAGGCTGTGACATGAATATTTTCTTTTCTTTTTTTTTTTTTTTTTTTTTTGCTATACTTATCCATGGCTAAGGGAAAAGGAGCAAAGATTTTGTCCAAAAAGACTTTTTAATATGTGGTTTCCACTGAGGAAAAGAACTAGAACAAGTTAAAGCCAATACAAGTTTCAGCCAATACGTGTCCTAAAAACAAAAACCAAAAAAAAGTTGTAACTGTTAAAGAGAAATATTGTCCCCTGCACTGAGATAATAGAAAATGTGCCTACAGGGGAAATTTCATTTAGCAAGGCCTTTAGGTTATGAAAATGCAAACTTATTTGGAAAGAGGACACTTGAATTGAAAATGCAGCCATTGGGAGTTCTAATTCTTTGAAAGTAAATATCTAGAAAAGTGTTTCCCCGAGAGTCACCACATAGGACACAGGTTTACAGGTAGCATGCTAGACCTTACTCTAACAGCAAAAAATAATGAACTGATCTATATGGCTTCAGTTCATAGACATTAAAAGAAACAAGACTGAGGGAGTATAAGAGTCTTGCTCTTGACAGGATATTGCCTACATTGCAATGAAGATCACAGGAAATTGAGGATGCCAGACTGGGATGTCTGCCAGAGAACGCTGCAGGCATGGAGAGGACCAGGACAAATTAAAGGCTACGTATGCTGCAGGAAGCGGAGCTGGGTGAGTGGGGATAGCCAAGCCTTTTTAAAATCAAATGATTCTGTCACAAACTCTAGACGCCAAACATCCAGCTAAGGGATTTGGTATTTGCCCTGTGGAAATTTTGTTTGGCTTTTTGAGACAGGGTTTCTCTGTGCAACCTTGACTGTCCTAGACTCACTTTGTGGACCAGTCTGGCATTGAGCTCAGAAAGATCTGCCTGCTTCTTCCTTCCCAAGTGCTACCATTAAACACACATACCACCATGCTCAGCTGTCCTGTGGGATTCTCTTTATTGGTTTCATTCTATTTTGCTCACTATGCCTCAATTCTTACATTTTGGAATATTAACTTTACCTTGTAACATTGTATGTAACGTTGTTATTGTTGTCATTATTTTGGTGCTGATATTTTGAGACAGGGTTTCTATATGTAGCCTGGCTTTCCTGGAACTCACTCTGTAGGTCACACTGGCCTTTAATTTAGAGATCCACCTGCATCTGTACCCCAAGTATTGGGATTAAAGGTGTGTGTCAGCACACCCAGCCTGTAATTTGTTTTTTAACCATTTTAAAATTTTATTTATTTCTTTACTTTACATCCTGGCCACAGTTTCCCCTCCCCCATTTTCTTCCAAGCTTTTCCCCTACCTCCCTTTTCCCAATTCACTTTTTAGTGTTATAAAGACTTTTAGAGGTTTCTTTGAGCCAAGAAAGAGAATTTAGACTTTTACAGTGATGAGGCAGTTAAAAACTACAGGGATTATGGAAGTTAGGCTGAACTCATGTTTGGGTCGAGATGGCCTTGAGTCTATGGGGAGGAGAGGAAGGTGTAAAGTATAACACCTTTGTATGTCATGTTTACAAAAAGTAGACCTGTAGTGATTAAGATTATGTATCAACTTGGCACAATCTATAATCAACTACTCAACAAACCTCTGAGCACACCTGAAGGGTATTATCTAAATTGTTGCGTCTCTGGACAGGTTTGTGAGATATTTTCTTGACTAAGTTACTTTGAGTAGAAAAACCCACCATAAATTTGGGCAGAACATTCCAGGGAGCGTGTATCAAGCTACACAAAATAGAGAAAGCTTGCTGAACATGAACATTCAGCTGACTGTGTGTTATGACTTTGAATGAAATATGATCAGTGACCTTCATAGTATGATTTCTCTGCCATAATGGACTGGCTTCTGAACTCTGAGCCAGTCCATCAATCAGGGTATTTTATCATAGCAATAGGAAAAGAACTAATAGAATATCAAATGTTGTCCACAGTTACCTCTGCAATTCTAAATTATACCTGATAAAACCATGTAACTTAGATATATATATGTATATGAGCTTAAGGTAGCATGAAAGGTTGTATGTTCACCAAATTGTCTTGAGGTTAGATATTATTATATTCTACATACATACAGAATCAAAAGGGAACTACAGGTATAAATACAGATATCAAAGGTGAATTCAAGCTAAATATTATGTGCATAACTTTAATCCCAGCACTTAAAAAGCAAAGGAGGTGAATCTGCATGTTGGAGGCCAGTTTGGTATAAGTATCAAGTGCCAGGCCAGCCATGGGTACATAGTAAAACACTGTTTCAAACAAATAAATTCATCACTAGTTTAATAAGCATGTGGCACAGACTATATAATCATAGGATTTTCATCAGTATGAATTCTCTTTTGTATATTAAGACTGTTTTTCTTTCTTTGACTAAGGAATTAATTGCGCACTGTTTATGTCATGAATTTCTAATGCTGAGGAACAGGCACAATTTGTTCAAAGTGCTTCTTGTGGGCCTTATATTAATTTTTGCTAAAATCAATTATTTAATTAAATACATCATATTCATGTTTTCGCACCTGTATGAATTCTCTTATATTGAGCAAATTGATAGCAATTTGTTTTCATTTGCTGTTGCTAAATTTAAAATAAATTTAATGAAATCATGTATAGGAGTTCTTGAGCACCACCATATGTCATTGCTTTTGGAAGTTATAGAAAATTTAGGAGGTAGACCTTAGCTGAAGAAAGTAGGTTCTGAGTATAGGGTCATAAGACACATTTCCTTGACTCCTAATATTATCTCAGTCAACTTCATGTTCACTGTAACATGAACACCTCTGATCTTACAGATGCCCCTAAGACCATGATAGGCCCAATGACCATGAAGTTAACCTCTAATACCATGAACCCAAATAAAATTATCCTTTTCATGATTTTTATGTAAGGTATTTGGTCACATGAAGAAAATTTAGCTAACACTTCTCTCAACTATTTTTATTATCAGAAGATTTATCATTAGTATGAATTCTCTTTTGTATATTAAGATTTCTCTTATTTTTTTGACTGAAGGCTTTCTTTGTGTACACTATACACACATAGTTTGCATATGTATAAATCCACTGATACATCCTAGGACTTGGCTTATATCTAGAATCTCTTCTGTATTCCTAGTATATTTAAAGACCGTATCTACAATACAAATATTAAGATTCTGAGTCACTTGTCAGTGTACTTTAATAGTCTCATCAATTTCCTTATGTTTATAATGAATTTCAAACTAAATATAAATAATAAAATTTTATCAAATTTATCAAACACAGTAAGGGCTTTATTCCATTTTTATATGTTATAATAATATAAGAAAAATACCAGTATGAGTTCTCTGGAATATAATGCCAGAATAAATTTAATTTTTTTATATTTCTTACATTCCTCAGGTTCTCAACAGCATGAGTTCTCTATTAATTTTTAAACAAAGAATAGAGACAGTTAAATATTCAATACACTAAAAACTTTATTAACAATAAAAGTTAATTAAGGCTTGGGGAGGACTCAATTATATATGAAGACTTTCTTGAATTGCTTACAATCATAAAATTTTCCAAATGTGTAAATAATATGATGTTTAATAAATTATCCACAATTCATTAAAACATTACTGAATTTTTATGCCTATGAGTCTTTTTATTAGTATGAATTCTCTACTACAGAATAAAAACTTAATCCTAAACATCTATACACATTATATTCATTGCTTTTCTCACTAATATTAACTGTTTTGATATTTAGTAAATTATTACATACAAAAAGGGTTTCCCATATTGTTAGCACTCATAGCAATAACCAGTATGAACCTTCTTATTTTCAGAACAAATTCAACTAGTTCAAAAGAAGTCTCACGTTGATTATTTTCATAGGTTTTCTTTCCCAGTATGAATTCTCAGATACTCTTTATAATGATAACATGTTTCTCACATTCTGGTATTTATGGCTTCTTACAAAAATAACTATATTATGCTTTAGTAAATAATAATTAACCAGTCTGTTAAAGATTGGCAAAATATAATGATGCTTTAAAATTATTACCTGTCTTTGTGGGGTTTTTTTCACCAGTATGAGTTCTCTGGTGTTGAATAAATTGTTGTCCACTATTACATTTTCATATTCATTATTATCACAATATTTTTAATCAGAATACATTTTCTCTCAGTTTTAGCAGAATCTGGTACATATTACATACACAGACATTCCACTATGAATTACATAAAACAACATAGAATATTTATAAATGGTCATAATATTATAGAGGGTAATATAAAGTAAAGCATTCTTTGCAAAACATGTTCATACAATTTCAATCATTTATCTCTTTTTTGAAGTTAGAGTCTTCTTACATATCCTAGGTTGGAATTGAACTTCTGGTCCTTCTCTCATTATCTCAATTGCTGAGGTTATACCTATTTTTAGTCATTTGAAAATGTGTATCAGTTACTTTTCAATTTTTGTGATAAAATGCCATTGCCAAAGCAACTTATAAGAGAAAGGCTTTAACTGGCATAGGGTTTCAGAGAGTTAGAGTCTAGAATGATTAAGCAAAGGCATAACAGCAGGAATAGTTAATAACTCACATCTGCATCTGTAAGAAGGAGGCCGAGAACACAATGTAAATAGTGTGAGTCTATTGAAACCTCAAAGCTCACTTTCATTGAAACATCACCAAGAAGGCCATAACTCCTAATCCTTCGCAAACAGTTCCAACAACCAAAAAGAAAGCATTCAAATATATGAGCCTTTAAGTGCCATTCAACTACCGTATTAAAACTACCACAACATGGAAGCCTTATAGTCAAACATATTATTTCTTAATATGTATTCTTAGTTACTGATTGACACATTTACTGTCTACTCTTGAGAATGATGGGCTCAAACACTCTGTATGACTCTCCTCCCAATTAAACACATTATCAGTTTGTATTACTCTCTGTTTCTGTGACAGAACACCATGAGTGAGGCAACACAGAGATAGAAGTATTTACTTAGCCAACACTTGCAGAAAATTAAGAGTCCTTTATGGAAGGGAAGTGTGGCATCAAGCAGCATGCATGGTAGCTGGAACTGGATGCTGAGAACTTACATTTTGAAACTATAATCATAAAATGGATAAAGGAAACTAGAAATTGTATTAGTCTTTAAGCTCTCAAACCTGCCTCCAATGGCATGTGCCCTGCAAACAAGGTTGAAACTCTTAATCACCCCCAAGCAACACAACCAATGGGGAATGAAGTGTTTAAATGCCTGAGACTACATGGGATATTTTTTATTCAATCCAAATAGTTTCTTTATTTTTGTACTAAGGTGGACTAAATTAGCTAAAAGATTAAAATCAAACAGTATGTACAAGCATTTGTATTCATTTTCATGCCTATTTTCTATACATGTGGTGGCTCAAAATAACTAATTCAGTCTCTCACAGTTCTAGAGGTAAATTTTATGAAATAAATATGTTATAAGGCTATTAATTTGGGAGGCACAAGAGGAGATTTTGTCCCTTATCATCTCCAAAGTCTATTGAGCATCAGTGTTTCTTATGACTGTATCACTCCATTCTAAGGATCCAGTTTACATAGCTTTCTACTCACTCTGTATCTCTTTTTTTGCCCTTATAAGGATACTTATCATAGGATTTAGCAAGTATCTTTGTAGTTCAATATGATTCCATCTTAATATCCTTAACATAATTACATATATAAATTCCCTTTCCCTCTTAGGTAACATTTTAAATGTATATTAGGGAATGGACAAACCTTGTTGAGGATTACCATTTGAAAAGGTAGAACATTAAATAAGATTCAGTGGTTCTTATTTTACTAATTCTTCTTTTAAAATAATGTGTAGTACAGCTCAAGATCAGGTATGGTAATACCTCCAGAAGTTCTTTTATTGTGCATAATTATTTTATCTATCCTGGGGTATTTTTTTCTTCCATATGAAGTTGAAGATTGATCTTTCAAGGTTTGTAGAGAATTGTGCTGGAATTTTGATGGGAATTGCATTGAATTTGTAGACTGTTTTCAGGAAGATGGCCATGTTTACTATATTAATCCTATCAATCCACAAACTTGGGAGATCTTTCCATCTTCTGGTATTTTTTTCAATTTCTTTCTTCAAAGACTTGAATTTGTTGTCATACAAGTCTTTCACTTCCTTGGTTAGAGTTACTCCAAGATGTTATATATTATTTGTGGCTATTGTGAAAGATATTGTTTTTTTAAATTTCTTTCTCAGCCCATTTATCTCCTGTATAAAGGAGCATTACTGATTTTTGATGAATTAATTTTGTATCCAGACACTTTACTGAAGGTGTTTTTCAGCTGTAGGAGTTCTCTGGTGAATTTTGGGGGTCACTTATGTGTCTGCAAATAGCAATTCTTCGATTTCTTTCTTTCAAACTAGTATCCCCTTGATCTCCATTACTTGCCTTATTACTTTAACTAGGATTTCATGTACTATATTGAATAGATACAGAGAGAGTGGGCAGCCTGCTCTTGTCCCTAATTTTAATGGAATTGTTTTAAATTTCTCTCCACTTAGTTTGATGTTGGCTATTGGCTTGCTATATATTGTTCATTGTGTTTAGGTATGTGCCTTGTATACCTTATCTCTATAAGACTTTTAACATGAAAGGATGTTGGGTTTTGTCAAAGGCATTTCCAGCATTTCATGAGATTATGATGTGATTTTTTTAAAGTTTGCTTTATGGTATATTACTTTGATGGGTTTTCATATGTTGAACCATTCTCCATTCCTAGAATGAAGCCTGCTTGATCTTGGTGAATGGTGTGTGGAGAGTTCTCAGTGAAAAACATGTTTTCACCCTGGCCTTCATCTGGAGACAGGGATAGGCAGGATGTTTTGCCAAGTCCACTTCCTTTTGTTTGTGTGAGGATCACACAGACAAGTAGTCAAGGTAAACAAGTTTGACTTCTCAATGAATCCCTTCATTGTATCAAGGTGCTTTCCTCTGACCATAAAAAGAAACTGTGGAATAAGCCAGGTGTGAGAGTTTCTACGGGCATCCTCCTTGCACTGATCTTGCGTGAAGTGTGTTATTTTTTATTTTCTTTAAAACTTCACTCCCCACCCAGGAACTGTTTGACTCTGCTGGCCAGTTTGGTACCTGAACAGGGACTTGAGATACAGGGAAGCAGTGAAGGACACTGCAGTGTTGGTGAGCTCAGATAATAAACTAAAGAGAAAAGGGCACAGTGAATAAAATTCGAGATTAAAAATGGGACAAGACTCCCACTATTAGGGTGTTGGGATCAATGTGTGATTTCAGTTTTAATATTGTTTGATTTACATATGTAGGTGGTCTTGTATTTGGGGCATAAATGTTCAAAATTGTGATGTCCGCCTGTTGGAATTTTCCTTTGATGAG
>CM053764.1:7732565-7989568 GCA_028658305.1 Pachyuromys duprasi
GCGGGGAGGAGGGAGATGAGGGAGGGAGTGGGAGGGTAGGAGGGACTGAGGGAGGGGGCTAAGCCTGGGATTCAAAGTACCTAACCTGTGATTGAGATAAAAATAAATAAATTTTTTAAAAAAATGGGACAAGACAGTAGCCTCACACTTTTTGTGTGGAATTTAATTAGAAAGTCTGTATATGTGGCACAGGACTGAGAGAGTGAAACTTTCAGGGTTAGAGAAAGAGGAAAGATGGGAGGCTTCAGGACTAAATGAAATTAAACCATTGGCTCCTCCCAAAAAGTTGTATGTCCCTAATAATGATAATAATTTCTTGTTAGGAGAAGACATTGAGGATGACCTAGATCCTGATGAGGTTGCAGAGTTGAAGGAAGAAGCAGAGATACCCTCTGATTCAGGCTATGAATATTAAGAAACTTGAGCCTTGGCAAAAAGAAATTTAAAAGTTGGAATGTGGCTTGGAGGAAATAAACAGAAAAATTGGAGAATTAACTACTAGGGAAAATGAGGCTCAATGCCCCACTCCAACTCCCTCATTGATTGCATGCTTGGACCCTCCTCCTGGGATGGCTATAGTTGCTATAGCTCAAAAGACAAGGGGGCACTTTCCTTTGCCCACCGTACAAACAACTGTATCCCCTTTACAAGCTTCTTTACAACAAGCTAGGCAGAACGGAGAAGATATAACTGAGTTTTATGATTTTCCAGTTCTGGAGCAACCTAAAGGACAAGGTAATACAGTGAGAGTCTATATTCCTATACCTTTTAAACAATTAAAAGAATAGAAAAAGGCATGTGCTCAATATGGTCCTACAGTACCTTTTACTCAAGCTCTGTTAGAATCCTTGTCTACTGAGGCCCTCTGACCAGGGGACTGGAAGCAATTAGCAAGAGCATGTTTACCAGGTGATCATTTATTATGGAAGTCAAAATTTGAAGCAAGTTATAGTTGAACTCAATCAAGCAGAAGGAGTTCCTATAACTTATGACATGCTTGCTGGGGAAGGAATCTACAGGAAAACAGTACAGCAATTGGATTTTGATGTAGCTGTTTATGCTCGAGTAAAAGGTGCTGTCCAAAGGCCTGGAATAAACTTCCACAAACCAGTAGATAGGTGGAGGATTTGTCTATGAATTATTTCATGAATTATTTCAAGATTTTGTAGCAAGATTAATGCAAGCAGCAAGCAGACTTGTAGATGAGACATATTCTGGATTATTATTAGTAAAACAATTGGCCCATGAAAATGCTAACAGTGCCTGCCAATCAGCTTTGAGACCCTTTAGGAAAAAAGAAAATATTTCTGACTATATTAGGTTATGTTCTGACATCAGGCCATCTTATACTCAAGGAGTAGCTATGGCTGCCACCCTATGAGGGAAGACTCTTAAAGAGGTATTATTTCAGCAACAGAAAGACCCAAAAAACGGAGTATGTGGAAGTTGTTATAGTTGTGAGCAAATAGGACATCAAAGAAAAAATTGTCCTAATGCTGGTAAGAAAGAGGGGAATCAAAAGGAACCTAGTCTATGTCCAAGATGTAAAAGAGGAAAGCATTGGGCTAATGAATGTAAGTCTAAATGAGATGCTTCAGGAAACCCTTTAATGCAGGGAGCCTGAAAAAGGGACCAGCCTCAGGCCCTGCAACAATGTTATGGGGCACTACAGAACTTCATCCCTCCACAAGGAAGTCATTCAGGACCTCTGTAGAGCAACCACAGGTAGCACAGGACTGGACCTCAGTTCCTCCACCTACACAGTATTAACTCCCGAAATGGGGATGCAGGCTCTACCCACAAGAGTTTATGGTCCATTACCTAGGGGTACTATAGGATTATTACTAGGAAGAAGCTGGTTTAGGAATAACCACTGTTTAATTAAAAGATAAATCAATATTAAACTTTAACCTTCAACAACAAATAGTGCCCAATGTGGGGCAGAATTTATAATAATCTAGCAAGAACTTACATAGAAAGTAAAACTATAGCACAGTTTTTCAATGTTGTTCCTTAAAAACAAAGCAAAGGCAGTTCCTAAACTAAGATCTCACAGATTCCTGATTAGACAGACCACCTGCAAAGCAGCAAGGCTGCAGAAAAACAAAAATTGATACATACAAACCCTAGAGAGGCAGTTTTTTTTTAAATAGAAAAGAAAAAGTGGCTTTTTGACAAGGAAGCTTCTCAAAGCCAGACTTTGAGAGCCAAGGCAGAAAGCAAAATCCCTTTGAGAGGGGGTTCTTGCTGGTCTAAAGAGCAAATATTTGTGGACCCACTAATTTCCCAGAGTGAGGAAGGGGTCAGGATCCAGTGAGGGAAGCAGAAAAAATGCCTCTCACTGGAAGAAGGAGACAGAGACAGAGAAGCCTCAAGCATGTGAACTGGTAAGGTCTGAAAGGAAAGCTGGATCTAAGAAAGTAAAGTCCTTAAGGAAAGGTTTTGAGATTTAAAAAGATAATTTTCTATGTTAAAAATGGAGGAATACACAGTGACACAGTGCTTCTGGATATCATTTGAGTTTGTTTCTCTTAGCATACAAATAATTTTTCAGTGACAATTTCAATTTTATATATCCACTTTAGGAGAGATCAGGATAAGATAGACTTGGAGAAAGAAGAGGCTGAGAAAATAGATGATAAATTAAAGGCCATAGAACATAGGTTGGGGAAATCTTTGAATCAAAATAGAAAGCCTTCGGAGCAATGCAATCTAGTACTTACAAGAACATCAAAAGATGTGGTTCCATATGAGAAAATTCCACAGAGGCTTGAAGAAATTGCAAAATGTCATCCCACTGTGATCCTGGAGAGAAAGTCTTCAGCTATAGGCCAGCTTGGTCACACTGGATATTGTATGTGTATTCTTAAGGTTAAATTCCTGTATGCTAAAGGAGAAATGCAGATCCTCTTTAGTGTTCTCTTTGAACAAGCACATACAGTGGCTGGTGTGATCCATTTTACAGAGTTTGGAGAACTGAAATACATGCACCATGCTATAGATTCATATTCAGAATTCCAGTGAACTTTTATCTTAAATTCTGGAGAGCATGATTCTAAGGTTACACGTTTTGTTAGAGATGGTGAATGTTGTAGAGATGCCCTTGAAAATTGGGGCTGATGGTGCTTCAGCATGTATCTCCTTTGGAATTCAATAATGTTTTAGTTATGATATGAAAACTGTTACAGATATAACTTAAAATCCTACAGGTCAAACAGTTATGAAAATATCTAACAGTAATTTTTAAAAGATGCTCATAAACCAGAAGGGAAATATAACATCTCCCCAAAATAGATCAAATAATGATTTATCAATTTTAAAATGTTTAAATGAGATAAGTAGCACTCCTGCTAAGACACAGTGGAATATAGAAAGGACTGCGGAATTAGAGCAGCATAAAAAGGTCCTAATTCCAAAATGGAGAACAGGGAATATGTTACACTGGGAAAGAGGTTTTTCATATGTTCTTATAGGAGAAGAGAAATTATAGGTTCCATCAAAACTAATAAAAATTAGAAATGACAGAATAAGACCCCCTGAAGATCTTGGCCACACACAAAAATAGAGAATTTAAGAAGATGAAACAGAACAGGTAACATAAGTTGATGATCCCTTCACATGGGAACAACTCTGAAACTGACTGAGGCATAAAAATGTCTCCAGCCAGAACTTCAACAATACATGGGCAATAAATCCTTAGCCAAAACATCTCAAAATTTATTATGCCATTCTTTTAATTGGCATAGATAAAATTGCTTTACAGTTTAGTTTCATCATGCACATCTCATACATTTATAATTTTAGAACTGTTTAATGCTTGTGAGAAACTGTATGTTTGCAGAACAAAAGGACAGGACACCAGAGATGCTGGATCTAACCTGACAAAATTCATCCTTCCAGCACGCTGAGATATTGACACATCTGTTCCAGCATCTTGCATGTTCCAGCATTCTGCTTGTTCCTTCCTCAACAGCTTCAATTGCTGTTTCTCATCAAAGTCTGCTCCCAAGAGAGCTTTGAAGAAAGCTACTAATCTCAATTGGTCCATCATTTTAGACTGTTCCAAACAGGACTTCTATTAAGCCTGAAATTTCTCAACATTCAAAGACTGGACCACAAATGTTAATACTTATTTAATTAGCCATTTTCCCCAATATTCTTTGTGCCCCCTAACAGGATTTCTGTGTGTCGGAAAAGTCAGCTATAAAAAATTCATGAGAATGACATCCAATTTCCTTTAAAGAGGATTGGGTAGGTTTTTGGTTGTTTTCTGTGGCTATGAATGTTTATTTTCATTGCAAGATGGATATAAATTATTAATGGTCTTATTCAGTGAGAAAACAAGGTTAGATGCAGGGATTTCTCTCTTTTCTTTTTTCTTTTCTATCTTTCTTAGATAAGGAGAAAAGAGGTTGAAAAGAAAGAAAGGGGAATACAGGGATATCTTACAGGAATAATAAGACAAAGGGTAGAGTATTGAATCTACTCAACTCAAATAAGGCTATTTTTAATTCTGGTATAACATTTTTGTATATTGATGCAAAACTAAGTCTATTTTTAATATATTGGTAAATTTTAGTATTTTGATACAAATTCAAGGTTACTTCCAATACTTTTAAACTGCTATTACAAACTATTTAGGGGATTAGGTAACAGTTACTTGTTAATCAACTCATAGTCATGTCAGACACTAGTCTAATTTATCACAGGAGTATACATCCTAGGTTTAACAGATAGCTATGATTTTGTAGACATGTTGATACATAAAGAGAGGTAAATCTTCAAAAACTTCAGAGGCCTACAGAATATGGCATTTAAAATGACATTATTTTAAAGATTCTTTGACAATCAGACAGTTCATCTCCTCGCAGCACCCCGCCTACCTCAAAGAAAATGATGAGTGTTGAAGAACCTCCATATGGAGATGCCTTCAAATGTGGCAAACAAGCCTATTGGACAAAAAGGAAATGCCCTCGTTTCATAACAGACAGAATTCTGCCAAAAATGGGCAAGCTTAAACACAGGACAAGTCGATTGCCGAACTCTGCTAAGACAGGATAAGCAAGTCCTAAATAGTTCCTGCTTCACATGTATGTCTGTCAAATATTCTGAGCCAGAAGGCTGAAGATGATGCTCCAACGTTATAGAGAGTTATGGGTGACTGTTCAAATAGCAAACTGTCTCTGTCATTTTTTTTTCTTTTTTGGAAGCTACTAACATGCACTTCCTATTTATTCCAGTAACCAATTTTATTCCTTCTCAAGCCTCCAGTGGGGTTGAAGACCAAATAGTTATAGTTCCACAATTAAGCTTAAGTTGTTTAGAATTTAAGAAAATGTTTTCATATAGGTAATACCAATAAGAATAGAAGTTATTTTAGGTGTAGAACTCTAAAGTTGTCAAGAGAGGATAGATAATCAAATACTTTCTCCTGAGTTGCCAAATGCACATGAACTGGACATGTGCATTACTTAAAATTATTCATAAATTTTATAACTTTTATTGTATTAAAAAGGAGCCTTTTATTGGACTTAAAGGGAAAATTTTTGGTATAACATTCTTGTGGAATGTATACAATTTACCCTTGTTCGTTCAAATGCTGATTTCTCTACCTCACTATCTGGTTTCAATCTGGAAATTGCATTGTGATGTTTATTCTAAGCATCACCTGTTTCAAGTTTGTGTAAACATGCCACCATTTATTCTCTGTAATTGTCAATTAAACAACCAGCCAATGCTGTGCAATGGAGAGAATAGGGTAGGACATCTTGGTCCAGAGGGGAGGAGAAAGAAGCCAGTAGGAAGATTTGAGAGCAGATATGGGCAGAAGAAGACATCAAACTATGAGGACAGATGAACCGGACCCAAGATATGACTAAAAGGAAGTACAATGGGTGAAATCTGAATGGTAGGAAACTATATGGGCTTGGAGGTTTAGGATGGAGTAACTATTGCCCAGCATTGTGCTCTACATTAATTAAATAAATCCTAGTCTCTCTGTGGTGATTTGGGTATACAGCTGGTTTAGGAATAACCTCTGCCTAACTAAAAGATAAATCAATAGTAACAATATTCAACAACAGGAGGCTGATCATTTGTCAAAAAAGGTACTTATCAAAGAAGCTCATGATGCTTTACAAAAGATTAGCTATTGAAAAACAACATGTTCAATATCTAGATTATTCAAAAAATTGGGTGCATATATTTTGGCTACTGTTCATACTCCAACTGCTGTATTATGACAAGAAGGACCGTTATTATGGTTGCACTTGCCTGCATCTCCTATGTGAGTTCTAACACCATATTATGAAGCAGTGGCTAGTTTAGTTCAAATGGCTCACGTGGAAACTCACAAGTATCTTGGTAGAGAGCCCTCCTTAATTGGAGTTGCTTTCCCAAACAACAAATAGACTGGTTATTCCAAAATGCAGATTGTTGGGCCATCGTTTTGCTCATTATTTAGGATATATCGGCAACCATTATCCAAAAGATAAATTACTTCAATTTATCAATGAGCATGCTTTTGTAATTCCTTAAAAAAAATTAGACAAGAGTCATTACCTCAAGTTCCAACAGTATTTGCAGATGGGTCTTCAAATGGAAAAGCTGTATATGTATTGCAAGGACAAACTTTTGTTTTGCAAACATTACCAGCCTCAGCTCAAGTTATAGAAATATGAGCTGTAGCTGCAGTCTTTAAAAATATAGCTACTACTCTTTCAACTTATACACTGATAATTATTATATTGCTAAGGCTTTGCAAGTCCTAGAGATTGTAACATATGTTGAAACAGCTAATAAACAAATACAAGATCTATTTTAAAAGATACAACAAAGTATCCAGAGCCATGTGCAGCCTTATAATATAGGACATATTAGAGCTCATTCAGGACTTCTTGGACCTCTAACTTTAGGGAATGATTTAACAAATCAAGCCAAAGGCTTGGTTGGATTAACTCAACAAGAATTGGATCAACAAGCTCATGCCTTATATCATCAAAATTGTCAGAGTGTAAGAAAGCAATTTAACATTATCAATGAAGCCGCTAGACAAATTGTAAGATTATGTTCTTCTTGTCCTAAACATTTTAATCTACCTCAATATGGTGTCAATCCTACTGGACTGACCCCCAATCATTTGTGGCAAAGGGATGTAACTCATATCCCAGAATTTGCAAAACTGAAATATGTTCATGAAACAATTGATACTTTTTCAGGATTTATTATGGCAACACCCTTAGCAGGAAAAACCACCAAACATGTTATGTCATTGCTTAAAATGTTTTGCTACAGCAGGAGTAGCCATTCTAATATCTAATAAAATATTTTTTCAACCAAAATTAATCAAAAGGGAGGAGAGAGGTCATTTCATACTAATCGAAGGAAAATTCCACCAAGAAGACATCACAATTCTGAATATCTATGCCCCAAATACAAGGGCACCCACATTTGTAAAAGAAACATTAATAAAACACCGAAACCACACATAGATCCACACACATTAATAGTGGGAGACTTTGACACCCTACTCTCAACAAAGGGCATGTCAACAAAATAGAAATTAAACAAAGAAGCAATGACTCTGACAGAGGTCGCGCATCAAATGGACCTAACAGACATCTACAGACCCAAACACAGAAGAATTTACCTTCTTCTCAGCACCTCATGGAACGTTCTCCAAAACAGACCATATAGTTGGTCACAAAGCAAGCCTCAACAGATACAAGAAGATTGAAAAAATCCCTTGTATCCTATCTGACCATGACGGACTAAAGCTGGACCTCAACAACAACAGAAACAGCAAAAAACCTACACACACATGGAAACTAAACAACTTGCTATTCAATGACAGCTGGGTCGGGAGAGAAATAAAGAAAGAAATTAAATACTTCCTAGGAAAATGAAGGCACAACATATGCAAATTTATGGGACACAATGAAAGCAGAGGAAAATTCATAGCACTAAGTGCATTCAAGAAGTAATTTGAAACATCTCATACAAGCAATGTAAAGGCTCACCTTAAAGCCATAGAAAAAAAAGAAGCAGACATACCAAAGAGGAGTAGACAGCTGAAAATAATCAAACTCAGGGCTGAAATCAATAATAGAATCAAATAAAATAATTCAAAGAATCAGTGAAACTAAGAGCTGGTTCTTTGAGAAAATCAACAAGATAGACAAACCCTTAGCCAAACTAACTAAAAAACAGAGACACCATTCAAATCAACAAAATCAGAAATGGAAAAGGGAACACAGCAACAGATACTGAGGAAATCCAAACAATCATTAGGTCTTACTTCAAAAGCATATACACCACAAAATTTGAAAATCTAAATGAAAGGGATGATTTTCGTGATTGATTCCACTTGCCAAAGCTGAATCAAGACCAGATAAATCAATTAAATAGTCCTATATCCCCTAAAGAAATACAAGCTGTCATCAAAAGTCTCCCATCCAAAAAAAGCCCAAGGCCAGATGGTTTCAGCTCAGAATTCTATCAGACCTTGTTTTTTTTTTTTCTATCAGACCTTTAAAGAAGGGATAATACCAATACTCTTCAAACTATTCCACAAAATAGAAACAAAAGGAACGTTACCAAACTCATTCTATGAAGCCACAGTCACCTTCATACCTAAACCTCACAAAGACCCAACAAAAAAAGAGAATTTCAGGCCAATCTTTCTTATGAACATTGATGCAAAAATATTCAATAAAATACCCACAAACCAAATCCAAGAACACATCAAAGACATCATCCACTATGACCAAGTAGGCTTCATCCCAGGTATGCAGGGGTGGTCCAATATATGGAAATCCATCAATGTAATCCACCATCTAAACAAACTGAAAGAAAAAAACCCACATGATAATCTCCTTAGATGCTGAAAAAGCATTTGATAAAATCCAAAATATATTTATGTTTAAAGTCTTAGAGAGATCAGGGATAAAAGGCACTTACCTAAACACAGTAAAGGCAATATGCCGCAAGCCTATAACCAACATCAAGATAAACAAAAAGAAACTTAAGTCAATCCCACTGAAATCAGGGACAAGGCAAGGCTGCCCACTCTCTCCATATCTCTTCAACATAGTACTTGAAGTCTTTGCTTGAGCAATAAGACAATGAAAGGAAATAAAGGGGATTCAGTTCAAAAAGAAAGAAGTCAAAGTATCACTATTTGCAGATGATATGATGGTATACCTGAGTGACCCCAAAAATTCTACCAGGGGACTCCTACAGCTAATAAACACCTTCAGCCAAGTGGCTGGATACAAAATTAAGTCCAAAAAAAATCGGTAGCCCTGAATACAAAAGACAAATGGGCTGAGAAAGAAATTAGGGCAACAATACCCTTCACAATAGCCACAAAGGACATAAAGTGCCTTGGTGTAACTCTAACGAAGCAAGACAAAGACTTGTATGGAAAAAAAAATCAATTCTCTGAAGAAATAGAAGAAGATATCAGAAGATGGAAAGATCACCCATGCTCATGGCTTGGCAGGATTAACATAGTAAAAATGGCCATACAGCCAAAAGCAATCTACAGATTTAATGCAATTCCCATCAAATTACCAACACAATTCTTTACAGACCTTGAAAGAAAAATTCTCAACTTCATATGGAACAACAAGAAACCCAGAATCACTAAAACAATCCTCTACAATAAAACATCTTCTGGAGATATCCCCAACCCTGATCTCAAGCTGTGCTACAGAGCAACAGTAATAAAAACTGCATGGTACTGGCATAGAAATAGAATAGTGGATCAATGGAATCGAACACATGATCCAAAAATAAACACACACGCCTATGGACACCTGATTTTTGACAAAAATGCCAAACCATACAATGGAGAAAAGATAGCATCTTCAAAAAATGGTGCTGGTCTAACTGGATGTCTACATGTAGAAAAATGCAAATAGATCCACACTTATCACCCTGTACAACACTAAAGCCCTAGTGGATCAAACATCTCAATATAAAAACAGACACAGTAAACCCGCTAGAAGAAAATGTGGGGAAGAGCCTTGAACTCATTGGCAACTTCCTGAACAGAACATCAACAGCACAGGCTCTAAGATCAAAAATCAATAAATGAGACCTCATGAAACTGAAAACCTTCTGTAAAGCAAAGGACACTGTACTCAGAACAAAACGACAGCCTACAGACTGGGAAAGGATCTCCACCAACCCTATATCTGACAGAGGGCTGATATCCAGAATATATAAAGAACATAAGAAGTAAAACAGCAACAAATCAAGTAATCCAATTTTTAAAATGGGGAACAGAACTAAACAGAGAATTCTCAATAGAGGAACATGAAATGGCAGAGAAACACTTAAAGAAATGCTCAACACCCTTAGTCATCAGGGAGATACAAATCAAAACAACCCTGAGATTTCACCTTACACCCATAAGAAAGGCTAAGTCAAAAACTCAAGTGACAGTACATGCTAAAGAGGATGTGGAGAAAGAAGAAACCTGCTCTTTGATGGTGGGAATGTAACCTTGTACAACCATTTTGGAAATTAATCTGGCCCTTTCTTGGACAATTAGGAATAGTGCTACCTCAAGATCCAGTTCTACCACTTCCAGGCATATGTCAAAAAATACGCACAAGAATACAACAAGGATATTTGCTCAACTATGTTCATAATAGCTATATTTGTAACAGCTAGAACCTGGAATCAACCCAGATGACCCTCAATGGAGGAATGGATACAGAAATTGTGGTACATTTACACAATGGAATACTACACAGAAATTAAAAACAAGGAAATCATGAAATTTGCAGGCAAATGGTGGAAACTAGAAAAGATCATCCTGAGAGAGGTATCCCAGAAGCAGAAAGAAACACATAGTATATACTCACTTATAAGTGGATATTAGACATATCATATAGAATAATCATACTAATATCTGTATATCTAAGGATACTAATCAAGAAGAAGGACCCTGGGTAAGATGCTCAATCTTCATTCAGAGAGGAAAATGGGATATTGAACGAGGGAGAAAACAGGGAACAGAACAGGAGCCTACCACAGAGGGCCTCTGAAAGACTCTACCCAGCAGGGTATCAAAACATATGCTGAGGCTCACAGCCAAGCTTTGGGTAGAGTGCAGGGAATCTTATGAAAGAAGGGGGAGATGGAAAGACCTGGTGGGGACAGGAGCTCCACATAGAGAGCAACAGAACTAAAAAAAAATCTGGATGACAGGGGTCTTATGTGAGACTGATACTCCAAACAAGGACCATGCATGGCGATAACCTAGAACCCCTGCACCAATGTAGCCCATGGCAGCTCAGTGTCCAAGAGGGTTCCCCGGTAATAGGAACACGGACTGTATCTGACATGAACTCAGGGGCTGGCTCTTTGATCACCTACACCTGAGTGGGGAGCACCCTTACCAATCCACAGTGGAGGACAATGAAGCTACTCCTGACAGACTAGGATCAGATGGAAAGGTAGGAGGATCTCCCCTATCATTAGACTGGGGTAAGGGCATAGGAGCTTGAGCTCAGAGATGGAAATACCTCCAGACAATCTGTTGTTGTACAGAATGGTTTTAGCTCTTCAGGGTTTTTTGTTTTTCTTTGAGGGCTTTGTTCATTTCCTCTTTATTTGTCTCCATTTGTGTAGCTACTTCTTTGAGAGATTTGTTGGTTTCCTCTTTATGTGCCTCTAATAACTGGATAAGCATAGCTTTAATGTCATTTTCCTGTGTTTCCGATGCATTGAAATATCCATTGATTTTGGGAGGTTGCTGGTGAAGCCATGCCCTGATTTTGGTTGGGTGTGTTCTTACACAAACGTCTGGCCCTCTGCTTATCTGTAACCTTCCCTGTTTGTTCCTGCAGTCTGTACCTCAGACTGGGTCCATCTTCCTCTGGTGTCTGGACTATTCTTCAGGAAGATGAGAGATATCCACCGGTTTGAGGGTGTGCGTTGGTGTTTCAGCTGTACCTAAGGGAAGAAAGATCCGCTGGTGCAGATCACAATTGCGGGCAAGCAAGTGTGCAAGTGTGTGTGGAAGTGTCTTGAAGGACAGGATGCTAGAGAGTGTAGATGCTTGAAATGTATGGAGGGGGTACAGGCACAGTACGGGGAGCAGACGATGGTGCTATTTGGGGGCACAATGCACATGTGCAGATTTCCTGAATACCTCAACAATCTACAGGCTTCTCATACTGTCCTTCTGGTATTCAGATCTGTCCGGTTCCAGTAGTTTGCCTGGACTTCATTGGTAGACTCGCAAAGCAGGGGCTTCAGTGTTGAGAATGGTGTCCTAAGAATCCCTATGTTGCCCACAGTGGGGCTGTGGGTAGGAGGGATCCGATGTCTGGCTGCTAGCATAGAGGGACCCTGGATGTGGGGCTCTGCAAACACTCACTTGAAGGTGCACTCACTCTGGCAGGACCATTTGAAAAGCACAGGGGTTCGCCCTGTTCTCTACTCTCAGATTTGCTCCAGCCGGAGCGAATGTGAGTCAGCTCAGTGGGGCTACAGCTGCAAGAACATGGGGGCTGGTATTGCGGTCCACTGGGAGTCTAGCCACCATGGCAGAACTAGGAGGCCACTGGAACAGATGCCTTCTGGATGCCCTGGGGAGCCCAGACCTTGTTGGCCTGGTAGATCCGCTGGCACTGCACTCTTTGCTAGGAGCCTTGGGCTCTGCGCTCTAAGGCAGGAGCTATAGGCCGCCTCCACAGCTTCCGCCTCCACAGCTTAGGAGCGAGTGGAGAAGTCCATCAAGGGGAAGTGCCCGGGAATTGAGTCCCCAAGAGCAGTCCACGGAGAAGTCCACAGTTGACCTGAATCCAAATGGTCTCAGCTCACAGTTTGTCCCCTTTCTCCCAGGAAGCCTCAATGTCGATGTTCTGGGTTCAGCTGCCCCTCCGCTCACCAATTTCAAAGTTTCAAATCCTCTGCACCTCAGATATGGTGCATGCTGGTCACTGCCATCTTGGATCCATTGTGCTTTTTTGATGGGGGGGATCAGGTACAATAACTTATTCTTCACCTTAGCATACCCCACACTTAGAAATTTTACTGAAGTAGAAGTCCCTTGAATTTTGGTTGGATTTATTTCTCATCCTCTGATGCACATATGTGTTACTGTCTTAATATTATATTGCCTTGAAGAGACATCATTACTATGACAGCACTTTAAAAGGAAATCATTTATTAGGCTTGTTTACATTTCCAGAGGTTTAGTTCATTGTCATCATGGCAGGAAGCATGGCAGTATGAAGGCAGACACAGTGCTGGAGAAATAGTTGGGAGTTCTAAATCATGATCTACAGGCAGCCTGGCTTGAGCTCTTGAAATCTCAAGGCCTACCTCCAATGATACACTTTCTCTGACAAGGACACGCAGACTTCCTAACCCTTCCAAATAGTGCCAATCCCTGATGAATAAGCATTCAAGCATATGAGCCCGTTAGGTCCATTACTATTACTCAAGCCACCACAGTTCAAAATGAGGGCTACCTTCTGCACACTTGGTCCACTCAGCATGGTGTCTTCAACATAGTGGACCAATGTGAGAAACAGACAACCAAGATCCCTTGAACTAAGTTATGACACAGTGATGAAGAGTTAATATATCCTGGAGGTAGAACTGTAACAGTATACTGCTGGCCTTTGACAACGGAATGAAAATTGCTTCTGGTGGTCCTTCCAGACAGATACTGAGAAACAGGCATTTGTTAGATCAATAGCTGCATATACCAGGAGATGTGCTAATCTGCCCAAGTAAGGACAGTGTATCTGGTACAGCAGCTGCAATTGGAGTTACTACCTGATTGAGTTTTCCGTAGTCAGCTGTCATTCTCCACCATCCGTCCTTTGCCCTGGCTGGATAGAAGACTCTAAGGGAGACATGGTGGAAACCACCCTTCTGCATCTTTCAAGTCCTTGATGGTGGCACTAATTTCTGCAGTTCCTCCAGAGATGTGACACTGTTTTTGAGTCACAATTTTACCTGGCATAGGCAACTCTAAAGGCTTCCATTCATCCTTCCAACCACAATTGCCCTCACTCCACCAATCAGAAAGCCAAATGTATGAATTCTGCTGACTTCTAAGTATATCTACCCAATTATATATTATGTGACTGGGGAAGTAACCACAGCATGAGTTCAGGGACCCACTGGACCTAGTATAAGTTGAATCTCAGCCAAAACTCCATTAATATCCTGACTTCTCTAAGACTCTACTTAACTGGAGAGCCACAAAGATTAATAAAGAACGTGTCTTCTGGGCCTTCCCATTTTGAAGGATTAGGTTTTACCCAGCATACCCTCCCACTCTAGCACTGTAATTTCCATGAGCTTTAAAATCCCTTCATCAACACTAAGCCAAGGGATATCAGGCATTCCCGACTCCTTTTCAGCATGTCATCTTTTATCAAATGCTTCAGCCAATCATTTCAACAAACTTTTGATGTCTTTTTTTTAATTGTGTTAACTTCCGTATTAAACATGTAATCTCTACTCAATGGGCCCAAATCAATAAACTCAATCTGATACAGTATTACTTAAGGGTATAAGAATTTTCCCCTGAAAATTCATTTCTACATGTATTCCCCAGACCTCTGCTTGAATGAATTACCAAACTCATTAAGCTCTTTAGGAGTGTAGCATACCTCCTCACAGACTATACTTTTCAATCTCCCTTCTAGGAGCCTTCTAACTTTAAGTCTGGTTAAAGGTCTAGAGGCAATTGTTCATGGGCCTTGAGGGATATCAGAATCGTCTTGCCTGGAATATTCTTCAGAGAAAGTCACTGCTGGTTTAGCAAATAATGAAGGACTAATTTCCTCAGTCAAAGACAGAAAAGATAATATTTCAGGGGGTTGGGGTAGGAATTTTTTGAAATTTATTCCTTATGTATCCTGACTGAAGCCCCCTCCCTCAACTCCCCCAGTCCTACCCTCCCTCCCTCTTCCCCTCATCCCCTTCCCCTAGTCCACTGAAAGGGGGAGTTCTCCTCTTCTGCCAACTGCTCATAGCTTGTTAAGTCTCATCAGGACTGCATGGTTCCTCTTCTTTTCTCGACTGGTAGGACCACATCTCCAGCGACAAGTTATCAAAAAGCAGGCAACCAAGTTCATGACAGAGGCAGACCCTTGTCCTCTTACTCAATGACCCATATGGAGACTGAACTGCCAATAGGTTACATCTGAACAGGGGTCCTAGGTCCTTTGTATGCATGGCACTTGGTTGGTGCAACAGTCTCTGCAGGCCTCACAGGGCCCAGGGATTTTGGCTTTGTTGGTCTCCATGTGGAGTACCTGTCTCCTCCGGGTCCTTCTATACCCCTCTTCTTCCATAAGATTCCCTGCACTCTGCCCAAAGTTTGGCTGTGAGTCTCAGCAGCTGCTTTGATCCCCGGGTGGGTGGAGCTTTTCAGGGACATCTATGGTAGGCTCATATTCTCTTCCTTCTCTTCCATTGCTTACAGTGTCTATCTTGTTTGTCCTTCTGAAAGAAAATTAAGCATCCTCCCTGAGATCCTCCTTGTTATTTAGCTTCTTTGGGTATGTGGATTTTAGTATGGTTATCCTATATTACATGGCTAAAATCTGCTTATAAGTGAGTATACACCATGCGTGTCTTACAGCGTCTGGGCTACCTTACTCAGGATGATCTTTTCTAGTTCTATATATTTGCCTGAAATTTTCATGATTTCCTTGTTTATAATAGCTGAGTAGTATTCCATTGTATAAATGTACAATTTCTGTATCCATTCCTCTGTTGAGGGACATCTAGGTTGTTTCCAGATTCTGGATATTACAAATAAATCTTCTATGAACATAATTGAGCAAATGGCCTTGTTGAATGATGCTGCATCTTTTTTTCCATTGTATGGTTTTGGCATCTTTGTCAAAAATCAGGTGTCCATAGGTGTGTGTGTTTATTTCTGGGTCTTCAATTCCATTGATCTTCTAGTCTGTTTCTATGCCAGTACCATGCTGTTTTTATTACTGATACTTTATAGTACAGCTTGAGATCGGGGATGGAGATACCTCCTGAAGATCTTTTATTGTAGAGGATTGGTTTAGCTATTCTGGGTGGGGTTTTTTTTGCTATTTTTGTTTTTTCATATGAAGTTGAGAATTTTTATTTCAAGGTCTGTAAAGAACTGTGTTGGTGATTTGATGGGAATCACATTGAATCTGCAGATTGCTTTAAGGCGATGAAACATTTTAAAGTTTATCAGGTATTCTAAAATAATGACCTTCGGCAATCTAACAAAAAACTTGGAACAGTTTCTCAACCATTTAGAGGAGGTGAAAAGACGTTGGTATTTATTTTATTAATTTTACCAAATGAAACCGAGCCATACTGTTTGAGGCAATTAAGAAAACTGCACTTTTTACAATGTATCATGGCAGGATGATAAAGACCCATGAAATGACTTAATAAAAATGATGAGAAGTATTTTTGATAGAAGTTTTTATATTGTCTAAGAAGCAAGAGAGAAGGCAAGAGACTAGGATATTAAAGAGAAGAAAAAGAAAAAATAGCTTGTCTAAAATAAAAATGTCTGGTTAATCAGAGGAACGGAGCTAGGAAAAGCCTAACGTGAAGGTATATAGAATGTTATGGAAGGTCAGAGTATGTAGAAAAAGCCAGAAGGCATATGAATTGTATTTGCTTTGGTTTCTCATACCTGAAAATATGATTTGAAAAAGAACTGTAATGTACATTGAAAATTTAACCATATTAGATTAATTCTAGGTGATTTTCTTCATTTAAAAGGCTGGTGACTCTTCAATGCAGAATGTTTGCTTATGCTCTTTAAAGGGGGAAGAGGAGTGCAGCTCCATGTCAGCCCACGGTTATACTGGCGATCAGTTCAAGTCATTGTTAACCATTATATGAAAGATATGCCTGCCTGCCAGTTCCTAAATAAGTGAATTATGCTACTTTTCCCCCCGCTGGCCTGTAGGTTTGGTATGGCCAGAATAGTCCAAGCACAGTTTTCTAAATTGTTCTATACTGTTCTGTTATATAGTTGGTTCTAAAACGTACTTGATTACAATGTTAGAACTTGGTTACAAGAAACTGTAAGTGCTCCACAGTACTGTACTGTGCAGAGCGTCAACACCAACACCAACACCCAATGGCTCTGTTTTAAATTGCCTGTCACAGCCTGTAACAACACATGGCTGACCACCATGGTGATTCAAGAATAAAGAGGAGGGAGTCGTAGTTTTACGACGTAGTCTCTGTTGAAGGCTGACAGCTATGTTCAGTTCTCTGTTTAATGCTAAGTGAAATTTGCCCTTTAAACTTTTGATGTTCAGTCTTAATAATATGATATGGTAGAATAAGCAAGATTTGCCAGCCTCTCTATGAACTGTATGATTAAAAGTTTTGCTTTGATTTTAGTTCAGAAATATATTAAAGTTATGCTAATGACTGCAGTTGGTTACAAGATTGAGCTTTACCTAGTATCCTGCTTATGTTTTCAATGTTAAGCCAAGAATGGGTAACTACAAAGTTTGCCTATATAAGATCTACTTAACATAGATGTGGTCCTAAAACACTTAGGAATATGCCAGAATTAGAGATTATACATTCTTTATTACAGGATGCAGTTTAAAGTAGATAACTAAAAATAGACAAAGATTAACCCAGATATACTAGCCCTGAAGCTTATTAGAGAGCTGATGAATATGGCATCTAATGTATTTAAGTTTTAGTATGACAGAGAGTCCCTAAATCCTGGCAGTAGCTCCCCAAAGTCTTCAAGAAGATTTGGGCACAATGATAGATGACTTCGACTCTGGATTATGGTATGCTAACCACTGGGAAAAACTGCCCCAACTGGCCCACTACTAGGGCCCAGCCTAAACTGTGGACAAAGCTGGAGAGTCATTGTTTCCCATTGCTGAAGGTGAGGTGAGGCCAATCTCTCATGTTCTTCTTTTCCACAGAAAAAGTCTCTCATCTTCTGTGCCTGATGGCCAGACTTCCTCTATTCATGATGCCATGAGACCACAGGAGCCAGGGACAAATGCCTACACGGTGGACTGACTATTCATCTCTGTCATTCTGATTGATACATTTATTTAGTTTATAATTTATTTCTCACATCTCTGATCACAATGATGGCTAAGCTAATCTAATGATAGCTTTGCAGCTGAAGAGCAGACAATTATATCCACTGTTAGTTCATTGGTCAATTCATTAGCTAGTTAGAACTGCCAGGTACTAGATCTCTTATTTAGAAAGGCAAATAATTTACCTTATTAGCAGGTTTCATGTTACTTGCCTGTGTCTTATGGTAAATAACTAGATATAAAGATAAAAATTTATGGAAGGTGTGAGGACATGAAAGTTTAAGGATCTAAAAATTTATTTGAGGGTCTAGAAAAATGTTTCAAGGATGATAAATAAAATTTATGAAGGAAAGCCTCCCTAAGAAAGTTGGTAAATGATTGAAGGGTCTAAATAGGTTGGTAATTGCAAATTGTAAAATGCTTACGTGTCTAAGGAGGTGTTTCAAAGTGTACTACAAGTTGCAATGATATAAGAAAATAATTTAAAGCATATTAAAAATAGGAAATATTTCAGATTTCTCTTCCTCCTTTATGATATTGTTATGCTTATGTTATAAGATTTCAAAAGCTCAGAGTTATAACATTGATCAATAGAGTTCTGATAACCTGATAGAGCACTGACTGCTTATTATCCAGTCACAAACTCAAGATTTTAATTCCCCTTTGGTTGCCTTCTGGAGACAGACTTAAAGATGCTTCTAATTATGTTAAAAAACATCACTATCTAATATATATAATATTTATTTATATGTATGATATAATATATATTTCTGACCCAAAAGCCATAGCTTTTACTAGATCTTAAGGGTATGAATCTACTCCTGCTCTCTTGTAGACACCTGTTACCTGCTTTTTCTAACGTATTGATCTCAATACAATGGTGATACTGATATACTTCCTTTTGTAAACTAAAATTCATATGAGTTTCAAGAAATCAAAAAAGGAAGAAGACCTGGATATGGCATAGCTCAAATGGACCCCAGATGAGTTTTTCCCTTTATCTTGAGATTCTTCACTTTCCCCATTTACTAAACAAAATTTAACTTCTGTCTCTAGTCTGAATTTGTCTCAGCAGATTTTCATCTGGCTGACGGACTCCGTTCAGGGATCAGCTATGGATTACAAGCTGAAATCTGGACTTGCTGAAAGCTGAACTGAACCAGTTCAGCTGATGTGATGGCTCACTGTCTTTTCAACTGGATCACTAATTAGATGGTACCCTGTTACCTAGCTTATGATTAGCCTTTCAGCCTTCCTGGGTCCCCAACTTCTCCACCCCAATGTCAGCTTCGAGAAGTTACAGAACAAGAGATATGCATTGGCTTTTATCCTGCCTAACAGGCTGAAATGCTAAGTCAAAAGGGACTCCCTGACATTAGCTATTCTCTTGGGGACCTGCTTAGCTGGAGCAGGAACTGTTATTGCAGCACTGGCTCCCCAAAGCCAGAATTATAATAGCTTAAAGGCAGATATTGACAAAGGTATTCAATGCCTTGAGAACTCAATCACCCAGCTGGAAAAGAATCTTGATTCCCTGGGGGAAGTAAAGTTGCAAAACAGAAGGGACTTGAATCTGTTGTTTTTACAGCTGGGTGGGCTATGTGCAGCCCACAAAGAAGAATATTGTTTTTTACAATGACCACTATAGAATAATCAGAGAGGCTACATTTCAGGAGCCCCATGATTGGGCCTTCAAGGAACTTGTCAGAAGGAGGAATGAGAGACCAAAGAATTAAAAACTAGGTTTTTAGGTTACTGAGCTAAAAAGTTTAAGACATATCAGGCCAGTTGACTTTGCTGCTTCTAGGCAGATCCAGCCAACTGCAGGGAAGAACTGACCTTGCTGCTCATTAGAGGTACTGTTGCCAGGAAACATGCCTGGATGGCCTAGCTCCTGGAAGATAATCACCCCCTAGCAACAGTCTATCCATTCAGGACAGGACTGAAACCCAAGACCAGCACAGGACAGGACTGAAGCCCAAGGCTGACCATTTCCCCTCACCCCCTGGCAAAAGAGAACAAAGAAAGTTGGAACCACTCATGGTCCTGGCGCTCTCCCACAGCAAACAGTTTTGAAAAACAAGGTAAAAAAAAAAAAAACAAAGAAAAGAAAAACAAGGTCAAAGATTAGCCCAATTAATATTGCTTCTCCAAGTTCAGACAAAAATGCAAGTAAGAAAGATAGGAGAAGAGATGTAGGTTTTTGGATCCTCTGATACTTATTGGATACAAGCTATCGGTCCCAATTGACCTGAACTAGTGTTACAAATTAATGGAAGAAAATGTACAGGGTTATTGGATACAGGAGCTGATGTCTCTGCCTTACCTGCTGATCAGTGGCGTATGCATTGGCTTAAACAATCCTCCATTACACAGTTAAAAAGGATAGGACAAAGCCAATGTCCTGAACAAGGTAGTGATGAATTCACTTGGAAGGATGAGAAAGGACATGAGGGAAACTTTAAACCATATATTGTTCCTGGCCTTTCTTAATCTGTGGGGTAGAGATGTGATGAGTACATGGGAGTGTATCTTTAGAGTCCTAGTAATGCAGTTACTAATCAGATGCTTAATCAAGGATATTTACCAAATTCAGGATTAAGAAAATTTGGGCAAGGCATAGCTCAGCCATTAATGCCTACCCCCAAGAAATGTTTAAAAGAGTTGGGTTATTTTTTAGGGGAGGTCACTGAACAACCTGTACCCCATGCAGATCCAGTAACATGGAAAGCAGATGATTCTGTGTGGGTGAATCAGTGGCCTCTTTCCCTTGAGAAAAGTAAAGCCACTGAGCAGTCAGTACAGGAACAGCTTGATAGCAGCCATATTGCTCCATCAAACTCACCTTGGAACTCCCCTGTTTTTGTTCTAAAAAAGAAATCAGGAAAATGGAGAGTTTTACTGGAGTTAGTGGGAGCCCTGCAATCTGGATCACCTAACCCTTCTGCTGTACCTAGAAATACTTTTAAGATTATACTAGATTTGGAAGATTGTTTTTATACTATTCCTCTTGCTCCTTAAGACTGTAAAAGATTTGCTTTTAGTGTGCCATCAGTAAATTTTAAAGAACCTATGAAGAGGTATCATTGGCTTGTATTACCTCAAGATATGGCAAATAGTCCAACCTTAGGTCAAAAATCTGTGATTCAAGCTATTTTTAAAACTAGGCAAGCACATTCTTCTGAGTATTTTATTCATTATATGGATGACATTTTATTGGCTCATAAGAATGAAGGGATTTTATTAAGTGCTTTTGCACACTTACAACGAGCTTTGAAGGATCAAGGTTTAGTAGTTGCACCAGTAGGTACAGACAGAGCCACCTTACTTGTATTTGGGATATAAATTATACCTTCAGACTATTATGCCTCAAAAAATTCAATTAAGAAAAGACAACCTAAAAACTTTAAATGATTTTCAAAAGTTAGGTGATATTAATTGGCTTATACCCCATTTGAAGTTAACTACAGGAAAGCTGAAACCACTTTTTGACATTTTAAAAGGAGAGGCTGATCCTTTGTCAATTAGAGAACTTACCAAAGAGCTTATGATGCTTTGCAAAACATAGAATTCGCTATTGAAAAACATGTCATATATATATATATATATTATATATATTTCAAAAGAATGGAGTACATATATTTTGGCTACTGTTCATACTCCAACTGCTGTATTATGACAAGAACTATTATTATGGTTGCACTTGCCTGTGTCTCCTGTATGAATTCTAACACCATATTATGAAGCAGTGGCTAGTTTAGTTCAAATGGCTCACATAGAAACTCACAAGTATCTTGATATAGAGCCCTCCTTAATTGGAGTTCCTTTCCCAAACAACAACTAGACTGGTTATTCCAAAATGTAGGTTGTTGGGCCATCGTTTTGCTCATTATTTAGGACATCTTGACAATCATTATCCAAAAGATAAATTACTTCAATTTGTCAATGAGCATGCTTTTGTATTTCCTAAAAAAAAAAAAAAAAAAAAAAAATTAAACAAGAGCCGTTACCTCAAGTTCCAACAGTATTCACAGATGGATCCTCAAATGGAAAAGCTGTATATGTATTGCAGAGACAAACTTTTGTTTTGCAAACATTCAGCCTCAGTTCAAGTTATAGAATTATTAGCTGTAGCTGCAGTCTTTAAAACTATGGCTACTATTCTTTCAACTTGGTGGCCAGCTTGAGATGCAACCTTGGCCCCCTCTGGACCAGGTCAGTGTACTGACCCTGAGGAAAAACTTCCAGAATATATTACCTGTGATACCTGTTCCTTATTAATTATGGCTGTTTTTCAGCCCCAGATGACTAGTATCAATTTTTTACAGGAAAGCCAAGGTTACAAATATCACATGAAGGGCCCTGATAGAGTCTTCTACAAACTCTCAAATGTCCTCCTGAACCTTCACAAGCCAGGACTATTAGCCACTTATGAGCCACTGCTGAAAGACAGGGTTGGTCCTCCCTGACAAGTTTGCCTCTGGTGCCCATCACATTCTTATATTGTCCCCCAGATAAACAATATGAAGGCCTTTTGGGGAGACAAGTGTGGGTTATGCAAGCTGCCTTGAATCTAATGCCGCCCAACTGAAACAGGTTGTATACAACTCATGGGTTCTTTTAGTCTTGGCCAGCAGGGTTTCAAGTACATGTTGGGCCTGTAGCCAGACCACTGATATGCTGCCCATTTTTCAGCAGAAAGTAGATAGCCATCCCACATTTCCTGTTATTTTAAATTTTTCCTTTATTTTTTCACTTTACATCCCAATTGTAGCCCCGTCCCTCCTCTTCTCCTGGTCCCATCTTCCTTCCCTCTACCCCCTCCCCTCTCTCCCATACTCCTCAGAAAAGGGGAGAGCTGCCAAGTGTTCTGCAAATGTCTCTCACATGGTACTGGCCATGGTGATATAAAAGCTGCATGAAATGACGTTACGTGGGGGGACCACCAAGGCAGTAGCAAGGATGACGCGGAGCCAGCCTGAGTGTTTGAGGCAAGCTGTGTGGCTATGGATAGAAGTGGAGCCCAGAAAATTCTGAGTGAGTCCCAGATTGTAATTATGCATGTTTATTCCCTCTTGGAACTAGAAATTATTTAATATTAATGGTTTCACTGAGATTTCTGAAAATTAGTGACAGATTTTTAAAATTATTTTATGTGTATGGGTATTTTGGCTGCATTTATGTCTGTGTACCACATACCAGCAGTACCTGTGGATACCAAAAGAGATCATTGGAGACACTGGAACTGAAGTTACAGACGGTTGTAAGCCATCATATGGGTTATGGGAATTGAAGGAGGATTCTCTGTAAGAGCAGCAAGTACTCTAAACCACTGAGTCATCTCCTTTGGAGATAATGTTTGAATTGACAGGTGTGTGGGTCCCAGAATAAGTGAGATAAATCTTGGTTCATGGGCCCTCTCTAGTATATCCTTGGCCATTAGTATATTGGGCTAATGTGCTGGAGCCTAACTGCCCCCTTTCTGCATTTGGCTCTGTTTTCAGCTTTGTGACCCTAAATAGTAACTGATCACTGGAAATGTCCTAAACCTTGAGTTTTAGTATCATGTGAGGCCAGATCAGAGAAGCACCTGTCACAAAGCATATCCATTATATAGCACGTGAACTCCGTAAATGTGGCTTTTGGCACCTCTCAGAGCTTGTGTGGTTTACATGAAGTTGTTCTGATCATGTGTTTTGAGGACAACAGCACCAACTATATTGGAATACAATGGAGAGAGGGAACCAAGGCCTGAATTCTTGTGCTCAGGGACAAATTGACAATATAACTCCAAGAAAGACAAAAGAAGGAAACTTAAAGGTGGCAGTGTACTGATCTAGGGGTAAGTACAGAAATACTACTACTTGGTCAGACCTCTCTCTGGGACAGACTAGATCAAACTAACTGCCCCCTGTTGATAGGCTGGAAATCTCCCATCCAGGTAGAACAGGGAGTATGGATAGAGACAGGGCAACACTTACCTAATCTTCTCGATCTCACTGCAGATGGGACAAATTGGTTCCAAGATTCTGTCAAAGTTACCACTCATCTGCCTTCTCAAACACTGAGTAGAACTAGACCCTCCCATTCTAAAAAGACAAACAAACAAAAACACTGATTTTCTTTGGTAAGGGGGCACAGACTCAATATCCCCTGGGGTGTTTCCCTTGCAGAACAATCCAGACACATTTATATTCACAGAGCCTTCTAGTTAGCATAGCCTTAGCATAGCAGAGGGTATTACACAACTAAGCAGTTGGTCACACAAGCCTAGCCATGGTCTTAGGTTAGATACTGGAAAAGGCCAATACCTCTATCAACTTGATCCTTCTTGATCATGGGTTTTCAACTTTCAATCATTCATGATCTTCCTCTAAAAGGGCTTAATCTCTGTTCCCTATGTATGACCCAACAGATAAAACTCATTTGGACAAATCTATGCCAGTAATTAGATATGTGCTTTGGGTCCAGCTAGTTAGACTCAACAGTGAATCTTCTGTTCCATGCAAACCTCTGGATTCATTTCTATAGAAGAATAAATCCTGTTTGTTCTAAATCCATGTGCTATTTGAGCTCAGTGAGAGGCTTGCTATGAAGGTGGGTTTTAGTCCTCCTAATTCAGACTCAGGCACATTTGTTTCAAAATGTCCTACCAAGCCCCTTTTCATGAGTTAGCCTGAGTCCTTAACTCTGTGACAGGGAAGAAGGAAAACAAGAAAGCAGCCAAAGAGGAAAGGCATAATGACTGTTATCTATCTCATAAGTGTCATCTCTTGTGTTTTCTATAATCTTTCTCTGGGAACTTACCAAACCTCAGAGTTTAACAGCATGTACACAGATAATATTGACAAAGCCTCTCAGAATACATTTATGGAAGATTCCTGTCTGCAAGTATAACAGAGTATTATTAATAGTGAGTAGTTGGCCCTCTCCTGTTGGTGAATCTCAAGGTGGGCCGGTCACTGATTTGTCATTGCTTCAATCTCTTTTCCATCTTTGCCCCTACACTTCTTGTAGACAAGAAACATTTTTGGTTAAAGGTTTTATGTGTGAGTTGGTGTCCTCCTCCCTCCACCGGGAGTCCCACCTGAATACAGGAGGTGCCTACTTTATGCTTGGAATCTCAGCTAGGACCACCCATGTAGACTTTCAGGAGCCTCCTCTGTCCCAGAGATGACCCTCACTGATTCATACTTTCTCTTGTTAATGTTATTTTTACAAAACTGTTTCTCTCTTAACCCGACTATCACACAAACAATTGAGACTACATTGTATTATTTTAACAAGATTCACAGTACAAGAACTGAGCAATTATTTATTAAACTACAAGAAATGTAGGGGCAAAGATGGAACAGAGATTGAAAGAATTGCAAACCAGTGACTGGCCTGTATGAGATTGAATATGGGTGATATATGATGGATAATTTCTATTTCAAAATATCTGTTGCAGTTCTATAAATGATAATGTTAATTCTGAATTATCAGGAATAAATTAAGCAGGTTTCTATATGCAAAATAATTTTTCTGCATATTAAGAGTCAGTAACTATAGTAAGAGGTTCAGGAAAATCTAATAATACTGTGAGAATTGCATACAGCTCTGATTTTTAAACTGAAGAATATAGGTTTTGAATTACTTTGTTTACTTTTTCTGACTTATAGACAACCATTTGCAATTTATTTGCATCAGTATAAAATGTAGGTGCTTCAGGAATTGGTGTTCCTTTTACAATATGTAGGAGAATCCAATTAGTTCTTTTTATAATCTGAAGATGCTTGTTATTGGGATATTTGCTGTTAATTTTTCCCAAATATTTGCTACAAGCAAAATTTACCAATCTTCATCAATTACCCATAAAGATGTAATCTTAGCATTAGTATAAGAAACTATAATTTTTGTTGGGTCTATTCCTGACAATTGACATAGTCTTATTCTTCCTTTTATAATTAAATCAGAAACCTTCTTTATATGTCTTCAATTTTTTTACTTTGTTTGTGGGCTAAGAAGAGCCATTCTAAAATACTATCTTCCCTTTAATAATGAACACAGCAAGAGAATGAATTGAAGGCAAAGTAGCTAAAAGACAGTTCAGTTTGGGATCTATGTGATCCACATATGCATCTTACATTCCCTTCTCTCCTAAATTTAACTTTCTCTGCTTCCTTTGTTAGCTGTCTTGGATTGTCTGAGTCTGAATATTCTTATAATGTTTGAACTCCTGAGTAATTAATCCAACAGTGGGCCATAACCAATTAATATCTAATATTAACTTTTGAAAATGATTAAGAATTTGCAACTGATCTCTTCTGATATGTACCTTCTGTGGTTGAACGTTGACTTATTTTTTTACTTTTATTTTTTATAATTTGTTCACCTTATAACCCAATCCTAGCCCTCTCCATCATCTCCTCCCAGTCTCCTCTCCCTCCCTCTTTCCTCCTATCCTCCTCTGGTCCACTGAAAAAGGGAATCCTCCTTCCCTATCATTTGACCCTAGCCTATCAACTCTCATCGAGACTGCCTGGATCCTCTTCCTCTGTGTCCTGGCAAGGCCAACCTGCCTGGGAGATGTTATCAAAGAGCAGGCAACAAAGTTTGCCAGAAATAAGCCCTGCTCCCCTTACTAGGAAACCAACATGGAGACTGATCTGCCTATGGGCTACATCTGAGCAGGGAATCTAGGTCCTATCCGTGGATGGTCCTTGGTTGCTGCATCAGTTTCTGCAGGCCCCTAGGCCCAGGATTTTTTTGTTTTGTTGGTCTCCTTGTTGAGTTCCTGTCTTCTCCGGGTCTTTCTATCCCCATCTTCTTCTATAAGACTCCCTGTACTCTGCCCAAAGTTTGGCTATGAGTCTCAGCAATTGCTTCCATCCCCTGATGGGTGGAATCTTTCGGAGGACATCTATGGTAGGCTCACATCCTCTTCTCTCCCTTCCACTGCTCACAGTGTCTGTCTTGTTTGTCCTTCTGAATGAAAATTAAGCATCCTCCCTAAGGTCCTTCTTGTTATTTAGCTTCTTTGGGTTTGTGAATTATATTATATGATTAATATCTACTTATAAGTGAGTATGCACCATGCATGTCTTTCTGCTTCTGGGTTACTTCACTCAGGATGACCTTTTATAGTTCCATCCATTTGCCTATGAAGTTCATGTCCTTGTTTTTAATAGCTGAATAGTATTCTATTGTGTAAATGTACCACAATTTCTATATCCATTATTCAGTTAAGGGACACCTAGGTTGTTTCCAGATTCTGGCTATTATTAATAAAGCTGCTATGAAAATAGTTGAGCAAATGTCCTTGTTGTACGGTGTTGCATCTTTGGAGTATATGCCCAGGACTAGTATAGCTGGGTATTGAGGTAGAACTATTCCCAATTTTCTGAGAAAACACTAGATTAATTTCCAAAGTGGTTGTACTAATTTGCACTCCCATCAGCAATAGAGGAGGGTTCCCCTTTCTCTGCATCCTTGCCAGCTGTGTTGTCACTTTTTTTTTTTATCTTAGCCATTCTGATGGGTGTAAAATGGAATCTCAGAGTCGTTTTGATTGGCATTTTCCTGATGACTAAGGATGTTGAGCATTTCTTTAAATGTTTCTCTGCCATTCAATATTCTTGAGCATTCTCTGTTTAGCTCTATACCCATTTTTATTTGATTATTTGGTTTGTTGGTGTTCAATTTCTTGAGTTCTTTATATATTCAGGATATTAGCCCTCTGTTAGATGTAGGATTGGTGAATATCTTTTCCTAGTCTGTAAGCTGTCGTTTTGTTCTGTTGGTGGTGTCCTTTGCTTTAAAGAAGCTTTTCAGTTTCATAAGGTCCCATTTATTTATTGTCAGTCTTAGATCCTGAGCTTTCAGTGTTCTGTCCAGGAAGTTGTCTCCTGTGCCAATGCGTTCTAGGCTCTTCTCCACTTTTTCTTCTAACAGATTTAGTGTGTCTGGTTTTAGGTTGAGGTCTTTGATGCACTTAGACTTTACTTTGTGTAGGGTGATAATTATGGATCTTATTTACACTTTCCTGCATGTAGACATCCAGTTAGACCAGCACTATTTGTTGAAGATGCTGTCGTTTTTTCCATTGTATGGTTTTGGCTTCTTTGTCAAAAATCAGGTGTCCATAGATGTGTGGATTTATTTCTGGGTCTTCTATTTGATTCCATTGATCCTCCAGTCTGTTTCTATGCCAGTACCATGCCATTTTTATGTTGCTGTACAGCACAACTTTAGATCAGAAGTTCTTTTATTGTAGAGGATGGTTTTAGTTAGTCTGTGTTTTTTGTTTTTCCATAAGAAACTTCCCATAAGAAGTTAAGAATTGTTATGTAAAGAATTGTTTTGGTGACTTGATGGGAATCGCATTGAACCTGAAGATTGCTTTTGATAGGAAGGCCATTTTTACTATGTTAATCCTACCAATCCATGAGCATGGGAGATCTTTCCATCTTCTGATATCTTCTTCAATTTCTTTCTTCAGAGAATTGAAGTTTTTTTCATAGAAGTCTTTCACTTGCTTAGAGTTAACACCAAGATACTTTATGTTTTTTGTGGCTATTACGAAGGGTGTTACTTCCCTAATTTCTTTCTTAGACACTTGGTCTCTTTTGTATATAGAAGGGCTACTAATTGAGTTAATTTGAGTTAATTTTGTATCCAGCCACTTTGCTGAAGGTGTTTATCAGTTGTAGGAATTCCCTGGTAGAATTTTTGGGGTCACTCATGTATACTACCATATCATCTGTGAATAGTGATACTTTGACTTCTGCTTTTCCAATTTGTATCCCTTTGCTCTCCTTTAGTTGTCTTGTTGCTCCAACTAGGACTTTAAGTACTATGTTGAAGAGATATGGAGAAAGTGGGCAACTCTTTTCTTGTCCCTGATTTCAGTGGAATTGATTTAATTGATTTAATTGACATTTAGTTTGATGTTGGCTATAGACTTGTTCTATACTGCTTTTGCTATATTTAGGTATGTGCCTTTTATCCCTGCTCTCTCCAAGTCTTTAAACATAAATGGGTGTTGGGTTTTGTCAAATGCTTTGTTGGCATCTAAGGAGATGATCATGTGGTTTTTTTTCTTTCAGTTTGTTTATATGGTGGATTACATTGATGGATTTTCATATGTTGAACCACTCCTGCATGCCTGGGATGAAGCCTACTTGGTGATGGTGGAGGCTATCTTTTTTTTATGTATTTATTTATTTATTATTTATTTATACAGCATTCTTATTGCATGTGTGCCTGCACACCAGAAGAGGGCACCAGATCTCACCATAGATGGTCACCATGTGGTTGCTGGAAATTTGAACTCAGGATCTTTGGAAGAACAGCCAGTGTTCCTAACCTCTGAGCCATCCCTCCAGCCCCGGTGGAGGCTATCTTTGATGTGTTCTTGGAAATGGTTTGCAAGTATTTTATTGAGTATTTTGGTGTCAATGTTCATAAGGAAAATTGGTCTAAAATTCTCTTTCCTGGGCCTTTGTGCAATTTAGGTAACATAACTGTGACCTCATAGAATGAGTTTGGTAATGTTCTTTCTGCTTCTATTTTGTGGAATAATTTGAAGAGTACTGGTATTAGCTCTTTTTGAAGGTCTGGTAGAAGTCTGCAGCGAAACTATCTGGCCCTGAGCTTTTTTTTTTTTTTTTTTTGAGGGAGGAGTGAGACTTTTGATGACTGCTTCTATTTCCTTACAGTATATAGGACTATTTAATTTATTTACCTGATCTTGATGTTAAGTGGATGTTATCAAGAAAATTATCCATTTCATTTAGATTTTCAAATTTTATTATGTATAGGCTTTTGAAGTTAAGACCTAATGATTCTTTGAATTTCCTCAGTGTCTGTCATTATGTCCCCCTTTTCATTTCTGATTTTGTTGATTTGAATGGTGTTTCTCTACCTTTAATTAGTTTAGCTGAGGATTTGTCTATCTTATTGATTTTCTCAAAGCACTAGTTCTTGGTTTTATTGATTCTTTGAATTTGTTTCTAATTTATTGATTTCAGCCCTGAGTTTGATTATTTAAAGCCATCTACTCCTCTTGGATATGTCTGCCTCTATTTTTTTCTAGGGCTTTCAGGTATGCCATTAAGTTGCTTGTATGAAATGTCTCCAACTTTAATTTCTTTCCTGACCCAGTTGAATAGAGAGTTGTTTAGTTTCATTGCATGTGTAGGCTTTTAGCTATTTCTGTTGTTGTTGAGGTCCAGCTTTATTTAGTTCATAGTAGTCTGGTAGGCTACAAGGGATTTTTTCAGTCTTCTTTTGTTTTGATTACTATGTGGCATGAGGATTTTATTTTCTGGTCTGATCTATTTGGTGATCTATAGGCCTCTTACATGCTTATAGGCATCACTTAAGATTAAGGAAATTTTTTCTATAATTTTGTTAAAAATATTTTCTGGGCCTTCAAGCCAGGAATCTTCTTTTTCTTCTATCCATACTATTCTTAGGTTTCTTCTTTCCATGGTGTCCTTGATTTCTTGGATGTTTTGCCCCAGGAATTTTTTCTGATTTAACATTTTCCTTGATGATTTATTCCATTGTGTCTTCTACATCTGAGATTCTTTCCTTCATCTCTTGTATTCTATTGGTGATGTTTACCTCTATAGTGCCTGTTTTCTTCCCTAAGTTCTCCTTCTCCACGATTTCTTCAGTTTGTGCTTTCTTTAATATTTCTATTTCCATCTTCAGATCTTGAACTGTTTTGATTTCTTTCACCTGTTTGTATTTTCCTGCCTTTCATTAAATGATTTGTTCAATTCCTTCACCTGTTTGTTTGAACTTTCCTGTACTTCTTTCATTGATTTAATGAAAGGCCTCTCGAAAGGCCTAAGTCTGTTTGATTGTATCTTCATGTATTTCTTCACAGATTGTATCCATTTCCTCTGTTATCATCTTCATAAACATAGATTTAAGGTCATTTTCTTGTGTTTCAGTTGTGTTATGGGATCCAGGGCTGCTTGCCTTTGGATAACTGAGTTTGGGGAATACCATATTGGTTTAGCTTTTATTGATTGAATTTTTACACTGACATTTAACCATCTGGTTGTCTCTGGAATTGGATGTTAGATCCTGTTGCCTACTGGAGTTCTTGGCAGAAAGAGCCCTGGCAGGAAGCTGGATGTTCCGCAAGAGCTCTTCTGAGATTGGTAGGAATGATCTCAGACTGTCTGGTGGTTCTCACTAAATTGCCCGTGGGTCTCCTCAGACGTTTGATCCTGGGGACCACATAGATTCCTCAGGAGCTCAGGGATCCTCCTTTTGCATAGGGAAGTAATGGAGTCAGCTACGCTACCACTGGCTTTCTTGCTCTGAGGTTAGTGAACTCAGGCACTGTGCTCAGACACTGTGTTTTCTGGGCCAGCCTTTTCAGCAAACCTGTGATCTCAGAGGTACTGTTCGTCTCCTTAGGAAGATGGGTTAAACCTTGGAACAGTGTCTGGGGTTGCTTCCATGAGTCCTGAGCATCAGAAAGCCCGCAGTTGGAACCTACACCCAGGATGGTGATAGTGGGCTCTGAGTTTGGAGCCCTGCACGCCAGGTACCAGAAGGTATCCTCTCCAAGGGATGGTGAGAGTGGGCACCTGGGTTTGGAGGCTCACACTTGGTACCAGAAGATATCCACTCCACTGACAGTAAGAGTGAATGCCTGAGGTCAAAACCCTAAGCTGCAGGTACCGGGAAGGTATTCACAGGTGTTAGGCTTGGGTGGGTGGCTTAGGGCTGCAGTTGTGCTGGGCAGGAGACAAGGAATTTTTCCTGGTATTATTCAGGCATCCTGAAGATGAACCCCCAAGTTTCCCCATGGGTTCACCTTTCACCTGAGAAATACAGATGTCAGGTTTTGGGGTCCACATATGGCCTGCCAGTCACTCTGCTCTCACTGTTGAGCTGCTGTTCAGATACCCTACACAATCAGTGCCACCATCTTGGATCCTTGTTGACTTATTTTATAACCTACACTGTGGGTAGAATCTCCTCTTTGTATTTTTTTTTTTTTTCAGAAACAATCGGCAAATTCTAACAAGGAAAAAAAATTTTATTTCTCCAAACATTTATCTGCATCTGAATCATGCAACAACATATCATTCATGTGTTGTTGATTATTACTATTTAATGTTGATTTATCTTTTAGTTAAAGTGCAGTTATTCTTAAACCAATTATATACCCAAGTCACCACATAGTGACTATGATTTATTTAATTAACCTAGAGCACACTGCTGGGCAATAATTACTCCATCCTAAACCTCCAAGCCCACACAGCTTCCTCCCATTCAGATTCCCTGCATTATACTTGCCTTTTAGTCATATCAATTTAGGTCTGGTTCATCTCTCCTGGTGTTTCCAGGTCCTCCAGTCTCAGATCTCGCCTCCCACTGGCTTCTTTCTCCTCCCCTCTGGACCAGGATGTCCCACCCTGTTCTCTCCATTGCTCAGCATTGGCTGGTTGTCTTATTGACAGTACAGAGAACAAATGGTAGCATATTTACACAAATTTGAGACAGGTGATACTTAAATAAGCATCACAATGCAATGTCTGGATTGAAACCAGATAGTGGGGTAGAGAAATCAGCATTTGAATGAACAAGGATCAATTGTATACATGTATACATTCCACAAGAATGTACAAACCTTCTGTAGTGGCCATTCTGAATTCCAACATTTTTGTGAAATAATAGTTACATCAGCTCCTGTATCCTACAAACCTTCTATTTCAATGTCATTCACTTGCAACTTTAATTTTTGCCTTTGATCGTTAACAACTGTTTGCCAGAACACATGTTTTCCAATACTTCCAAACCCTCCTGATCTTTCTACTAGAGTAGTTTTGCCTTTGATATAGGGAAACAGTAACAGCTGAGAAATCCTATTACTTGTGTTAAATTCCATATCTTTCCTTACATAAGCCATTGTTTTGATTCCTCCTGTTAAATTTTCATCTATAATTCCTGGATACACAATGAATCCTTGGGAAGTCAAACTGCTCCTTCCCAAGACCATTTCTACTGTCCTTGAGGGCAAAAGACCATAAACTCCAGTAGATATTTTATAACGTTGAACTTTTGGGGACAGTGTAAAATGTTTATCAATGACCAAGTTTAGAATAGCATTTCCTGAAGTAGCATGCATTTACATCTGCAATACTTAGTTGAAGTGTTTTTGTTGTTTTGTTGTTGTTGTTGATGATGATGATGATGATGATGATGTTTTGCCTGCTTGTTTCCTGGCTGAGAAGAGGCAAATGGCTCAAACTTTTTGCTGTGAATCCTCAAGCTAGGCCCTCCACATCATTTCCCAATGGCAAGAAATTGCCTTGAATATCTCTTTTGGACCTACAGTCATTGGTCCAAAGGCAACCTTTGCCACGTAACTGGCATAAACCTGGAATCCTGGCCCTAATTTCTGATTTATATTTAGAAAAACCATTGCCCTACAATATTCCCTGTTCATAATTTTGCTTCAAATGTCCACAGTTCCCACAATTAGAACATCAGGCCTTTTGATATTGGATACCTCTAGCTATAGCTTCACATATAACATTAGTATGTTATATGTTAGAACCAACATCATTCATATTCTTTTTCCACTTGTGCATGGGTGCTATCCATGCCTTCAGTAGTTTTATGACCTTTTTACACTCTACATTTCCATTTTCAAATGCTAGGGTCTTTATTAACACCTGTCTTGCATCAGGGTTCAATATGGTCTTATTTACTGCTAAAATCAATCTTGTAAAAATTCTGTGAAATCTTCTCCAGAGCCTTGTACAATTTCTGTAAATGATGTGGACTTCTTTCCTAGCTTCTCAATTTCTTCCAAGATCTTAGAGGTTCTAAATGACATTGTTCTGTGATTGCATCTTCAGATTGAGCCTGTTCTTCTATATTGACCTTCACCTATCAACTGGTCCCTCATTATGTTGATTCTTCTTGCTCTATTGCACTGTTCTAAATTCCTGGCATCTTCTCTCCACCATGGCAACCATTGAAATTGAGGATCAGCCTCTAGTACAGCTGTTATCAATTCCCTCTGGTTTTGGAGAATAATTCTGTTTTGAGTAGCTCAACTATTTAGAGTTTGTTTCACATAGGGTGAGTGCATCCCATAAGACATCATGCATTAAGTCCTTCATTTCTACAGAATGCCATCCTATTTTATCATAACCTTGTGGATTATCCCTGTCCATGGCATATGCTGAATAAGACTGCAAATGCTGTTGGGGATATTTTGACCAAGGACTACCTGTCCTCCAAAGTATTTAAACCAGTCTCTTGGGGGAAAAAAGTTGTCTCATCTGACCATCCTCTTGCTTTTTCATTTCTTTGACTTCACTCCCCTTTGACACAATTCCTTCTCCTCTTTCTACGTGGGGAAACTCCCTCTCTCTGGTTCAATCACTGGGAATGAACCTATTTGTTCTCCCTTTTCTGTTGTCTGATATTTTTCTTCTGTTGTTTTGATTCCAAGTCTTCTCTAATTCCACTTGAATTTTTCCAGTAATTCAGTCTTTCTTCCAGTCTTTGATTCCCAAGCTTCTCTAATTCTACACTTTCCAGTTGCTCAGCCAGTCTTTTAAAAACAACATAGCCAAAAATGAAGATAAGGAAGAAAAGTGCTGCTAAAAGCCATGGGGCTGGAGCAACGTCCCAATAACAGCTTCAGCAAACATTCTATTGGTGATTTGAAACAAAGCATCCATCCCTTATTTTCCTGCCTTTTGCTCTACAGTACTTAAAATCAGGCTTCCCACTTTGCCTAGCCACATGTCTTTAAAATTTCTTAACAGCTTGCTACATTGGGGCTCAAATGTAGCTTCTGCTGTTTTTTCTTTCTTCATTCCTTCCTTTCTTCCTTTCTTTCTTTTCTTCCTTTCTTCACTCCATTGTTTGCCTGTTCTTCCTAAGTTCTCAACAGCTTCTCTTGGCTCAACTGTCACCACCTGTCTTCTCTTCTCACTCTGCTAGCTCAATTCTCTTTCAACTGTCTCTTATGTTCACTCTGCTCAATCTCTTTCTCCTCTCTAGTGCTACTCAATCTTCCTGTAGAAACTGTCTTCTCTGACCTTACTCTTTTGTCTTCTGGACCCTATTCCTAGACACACTCTGGGTCTAGGTTTGTGTGTTGAAATATGGCCTCTGTGAGGTAGAGAAACTGAAAAGGATTATCAGACTTGTCTTCAATTTCCTTTTGGATTTTTTGAAAGTTCATTGATTTAAGGGCAACTGCTCTCCAGCCAGAGAAGAAACAAGTAATGAAATGGTCCCTTGCCTGACAATCATTACTGTCATTGTAGTCCCAAATGAAGAGCTTTGGCAGGGACTGCCTGAGCTCCAGTGAGGTAGGTCCTGTATGTTTTGTATTTTATTTGTATGGCCACAGGTATTTTACAAAACATATCTGTATTCCTCAGGGAGGAGATTATTAGAAAGGATCATGGAAGATAAAGTCATATTACTGTGGTAGGTATTGGAATTGTTTGATGGTGGAGTCTGAGGTAAAGAAACACAGATATTTTTTCAACCTGGGAAAGTCTACTGAGAGAGAAGATGATATAAACACAAGTGGAGCCATCCATGCTCACTTCTTCCTTAAGGCGTAGGACTGAGGCAGGTGCCAGGGGCAATTTATCACATGAGTAAGTATGGGAAGGACTCAAAGATGGTTTTACTAGGTAATATGATTTGGGGGATAAACTAAATTGAATGGGAGAGGTTGGAAAGGTAGGGTCTTAGGATGTGAAGGCTGATCCTTCCTCCCTGGCAAAATCCAGGCAGATGGTGGAGGGAGGAGGGTGGCAGATAAGGGAAAGCGATGGGAGGAAAACTGACCAAGGGGAGGAGGGGAATAAGGATAGGGAGGAGGTTCATCCGCAGGATCAAAGAATGGGTTTTCTGTTTCAGGAGCAGAAGGATCAAGAAGTGAGGCAGAAGCCTTAATAGCAAAGAGGATGTGGGAAAGTGAAAAAAAGATGTGTAAAGAAGGCTTGGTACAAAGAGCAGAGAAAGCGGAGACATAAGAGATATCTTTCCATTTTCCTGTGAGCTCAAACAAATTACAAAGATCCCAAATAATATTTGTATCAAGACATTCAATCAGTGGCTGGATCCATTTGGACTGGATCTCTAAGGGATATTGAAGCCAAGCCAAGTGCTGAAGTGGATGAGCTCAAAAGGCTTGAGATCTGGAGTGAGTTATAGGCATTTGAGATTTTTGAAGAAGACATTCCAAAGGTAAATCAATCTCAATGGAGGAAGCACATTTCATCACCAATAGTAGCTGATGAGTCAAGGGCAAGCACCAAAGGCATCTCCAAAAGTCTCAAGTGACCAATAGAGAGGCCTCTAAGGTGGAGTGGTTGTCCACCCATGCTTCAACACCAAGAGGGAGACACAATGGTCCAATGAGCAAACCAGGATGTTCAGATAGTTAATAAGAGACAATGGATTTCAGTGGAATGACCACCAACTATGCCAAACCATGCTAGGATAAGTTGGTTAGTCTTGGTTGGACATTTTGGTCAGTATAATAAGATAAGGAATTTTGATAGTTGGGCCTTGGTGGTCCACCTCAAGAGTGAGGAAGTGGCAAAAAAAAAAAAAAAAGAGGAACAGGACTCACCAGTACCATGTTTGGGCCTGTTATAGCCCTTCAAGTATTGTCTGGCCAGTAAAGAAACCAAAAGGTCAACGGAGATTCACAGTAGACTGTAAAATTATTAATCAACTTTCTCCGGAAATTTACCTGATGTGGAAGATTGTGGGTCTTTGCTGGATGGGGTTGATGTCTGCCCTCTCTGGATAGCCATTTGTTTGCACTCCATCAATGATGGTAAACTCCCTTTTCTTAGTGAGGTTCTAAGTCTCCCCTGATCTGGGTAACCCCAGGTCTTGTAAGGTCACATAGTCCTCAGAGCAGATTACAGGACAGACTCTTTTCTGATAAGGAAACTGGTTCAGCTAGTTATCTATTCCTAGAAATACCCAACCCTGCTCAGAATCTTAAGCTTCAGCAGTGACCTTCAATTGAACTTGGAGATTTTCCTTCCACCTATAGGATAATTAAGTACTGTGTTCTTCCTGTAATAGGGTCATGCTAGTGCGTGGAAAATGAGGCACTGTACCACTACACGCAAATCAAGTGTCCCTGACTCCCTGACCCGACCCCAGCAAATTAAACACATTCACCCTTGAATTCCCTCCCACGGCCCAAGGTTTATAAATCCCTGATTTCAAATAAACCTGCTGCTGGTGTTGTATGCTGCATGATACCATCAGCCTTTCACCATTGCCATCTGAGATTCATAATTTATCCCCTGCTGGGCCACATCTCATCGGGCCTGCCCTCCAGCCTTCTGGGCCTGGGCCTTGCCAGGCCTGAGCCTTGGCTACAAGCCAGCCAGGCATGGGCTTTCACCCACACCTCTGACATGCTCAGCACAGCAGCTTAACCAAGAGCTGTAACACTTAGGTATCCCCATAGGTTTTGAAACACCCAAGTTTCCACTGCACCATTGAGCTCATTCTAAGAGAGCTAAACCGTAACACTCTGTGGAAAACCTTCCTACACCCTGGTCTAGAACACTCAGGCCTCACCCTAAAGGGCTCTAGCTGCCTCTGAGAGAAACAGAGCCCTTGTTCTCTGTCCAGAAACCAAGATCCAGGCACACACACACACCCTATCTACTCCCTAGTGAAACCCAGGTCTCTGCCAAATGGAGAACTACAGAAGATGTATCCTTTTTTTTTTTTTTTGAAGTTTTGGGTTTTGTTCATTAAATTTCTAGAGCTAAATTATTTTTGAAAGGTTTCCAAGATGACATATTTTCAGGAAATTCACAAAAAAAAAGCTCTTTTGGGCCAATACTAAGAAAATATATTTAGGAAGTTATAAATTAGCATAGTTATAGTTGGAACCTGACCTCTAAATACTGGATCAGAAGTTTGGTTCTGATATTCCTTCACTTTAATCTTTGTTATTATTATTATTATTATTATTTACAATTTATTCACTTTGCATCCTGGCTGTAGCCCCACCCTCATCTTCTCCCAGTCTCACCCTCCCTCCCTCTTCTTCCACTATCCCTCTTCCCTAGTCCACTGACAGGGGAAGTCCTCTTCCCCTATTGTCTGACCCTAGCCTATCAGGTCTTACCAGGACTACCTGGGTCCTCTTCCTCTGGGGGCTGGCTAGGTCGCCCCACCAGGAAGAAATGATCAAGGAGCAAGCAACTGAGTTCATGTCAGAGACTGTTTCTTCTCCCCTTACTGGGAAACCCACATGGGGACTGAGCTGTCTATGGACTACTTCTGAGCAAAGGGTCTAGGTCTTCTCTATGCATGGTTTTCAGTTGATGCGTCAGTCTCTGCAGTCCCCCCTGGCCCCAGCTTTTTTGGTCTCTTTCTGGGGCTCCTGTATCCTCCAGATCCAAAAAATATATCTCTAAAATTAGGAGTAATAACCCAAAATTATTTGGCACCATAGACCTATTAGACATGTTCTTTAGCATTCTGCTTCCTGTGGACTTGAGAGATATTAGCACCTTTCCTGGAATAATAAACAGTACAGATTCAAAAGAGTGCCTCAAGGCTATTAGAATAACCACATCTAGAGTTAGATGGAAGGGGAGGAGGTCCTCCCCTATCAGTGGACTTGGAAAGGTGCAGGGAGGAGATGACGGAGGGAAGGGGGGATAGGGAGGAAATGTGGGAGGAGGCTACGGCTGGGATACAAAGTACATAACCTGTGATTAATATAAAATAAAATAATTTATTCACTTTAAAAATAAAATAAAATCATGACGTAAAAAAAAGAATAACCACATCATGTAACACTAAGATGGTCACTGCACTGAACAAGCTACCTAAATCAAATTGCCCATTCTTTCTTTTTATTGATTCTTTGTGAACTTCACTTCATGCATCCCAATTCCACCACTTATCTCCCTGTCTTTCTATATCCACACTCAGCTCTTGCGACCTCCCCCCTAAAAGAAAACAAATAATAAAAACTATCTCACCATGGAAGCTGCAGTGTGTCACAATGTATCACACAGCATACACTTTTGCCCGAACGGCTTTACTTGCAAATATCCACTGCACGGAGTCATTGGCCTGGTATGAGGCCTCTGCCTTCTGCTACACCATCAATACTGGATCCTCACCAGGACTCCTCTCGGATATCCTATTGTTTTCCTGCGTCATGGAGATCCTGTAGCTTTGCTTCTATAGGATTGGCTCCTTGGACTCAAGTAGTTCATACATGGAGTAGATATTAGGGTGGGTAAACCCAAAGCCATGGACCTGGGCCTGGGTGGTAGCTGAGTTAGTCAGCCCATCAGCTCTCCTGTGCCACAGTTCCAGGGTCAACTCTCCAACTTTGCAAGGAGGAGGATTCACACATTCACCGTCAGGGCCATCTCTCCCACACCCGTGCCGTCAGGGCCAGGTCTCCAGCACTGGCCTGTCCAGCTGGGGCCAACTCTCTCACGCTCATGCTCTTGGGGCCGACTCTCTCTGGCCCATGCCACCAGGGCCAGTCTTACTGCCATGTCCAGGCAAGGTGCAGGACCCACTATTCCAAGTGTTACAGTCAGTAAGTGATGGTGCCAACTCTCCCACCTGTCACGGGTAGCAAGGGGCACCAACTCTTCCACACAACCCCATCAACAGGTAGGGCCAGCTCTCCAGCACTGACCCAGAAAGGGGCAGGCCCAGCTCACCTAAATGCCAAAGCCATCAAAGGACAGGGTCATCTTTTCCACTCTCCACCTTCAGGGGATGTTCTCCTGTGCCCACACCACCAGGGCCAGCCATACTGTGCTGCCCAGGCAAAGTGCAGGGCCCGCTCTCCCGAGGGCTGGGCTGGTGAGGGGTGGGACCGGTCAGCCACCTGTGGCAGGCAGCAGGGGCTGGGCCATCTTTCCCACACCTCACCACTGCACAGCAGGAGAGGCACAGGGCTAGCTCTGCACAGCCTTGGACATCAACGTGGCCCAGGTGGCAGCCCAGACCAGGGACATCTGCATGGCCTTTGGTGGTAACAGTGACCATGGACATCGACACAGACCCCCGCTACGTCTGTGGCAGCACAGGCTGAGACATCACCGTGAGGCTCAGGAGGCAGCACAGGCTACTCACAACAGGCTGTGTCTCACCACCTCTCCTCACAGGGCGCAAACCATTCTTTTTCTCTCCCATTTCTCCACCACATTCTTGCTCACTGTAGTGGCACCCAAGACTCTAGGTCTTCTTTTTCATACCTATGCCCCAGATTGACTATTCTTTTTTCATAATTTATTCACTTTACATCCAGATTGTAACCCCTGCCATGTCCTCCCAGTCTTTCCCTCCCTCTTCCTTCCCTCCCCTTCCCCTAGTCCTCAGAAAGGAGCCCTCCTCCTCTACCTGACCCCAGTCTATCAAGTCTCAACAGGACTGCCTGCATCCTATTCCTCTATAGCCTGGCAAGGTTGCTTCACCAGAGGGAAGTGATCAAAAAGCAGGCAACACACATCAGAGACAGCCTCTGCTTCCTTTTCTAGGAAACCCACATGGCTGCCCATTGGCTACATCTCAGCAGGGGGTTTAGTTCCTCCCCTTGCATGGTCCTTTTTGGTGCATTAGTTTCTGTAGGGCCCCCTGGGCCCAGATTTGTCCACCTAGAGAAGCTAAATAAAAAGGAGGACCCTAGGGAGAATGCTTAATTCTCATTCGGAAGGGCAAATAGAATAGACACAGAAGCAGATGAAGAGAGGGTACAGGATGGGAGCCTGCTATAGATGTCCTCTGAAAGACTCCACTCAGTAGGGCACGGAAGCAGATGCTGAGACTGACAGCCAAACATTGGACAGAACACTGGGAGTCTTATGGAAGAGTGACAGTTAGAGACGAACCAGGAGGGGACAGGAGCTCCACAATGAGACCACGCAGGCCTCCTCAAGCTGGTCGTACATGCTTCCCCATCTGCACAACGGCTGGTGGGTAGACCAGGCCATCCTTTTGGAGGACGACCATCTGGTCATCATTTGTTTCAGACATGACTGGGACCCCACTTGCATGAAGATGTATGAGGTTCTGTACAGCTTGGCTGAAAAGAAAGGGAAGCTAGTGGGAGATCTTCCTCATCTTGTATGAGTCCTGTCTGGATATCCCAGCTGTGTTTAAAGTAAATGGTGTTGGTGTCGTTTGTGCATTGTGGCATCCTCTCTGATTCTCCAGAGTTTGACTATGAACATCCATCTGTCCTTGGCCAGATGACGTGATGTACATGCAACACTGCAACCTCCTTTGCCTTCCTGAGAACTGCCAAATGAAGTACTATTTCTATCATGGCCAGCTCTCCTACATTACTGAGGATCAGGATGGGAAAACCTGGGTTATTACCTGGCCAAAATGGAAGATGATCCTGATGAAGTCCCTCATGAACACATCACCTTACTGGCTGTGAAATGCTCTCACCTGTGACTTGGCCTGGCCCAGAAGCTGATGGACCAGGCTTCATGGGCCATGGTTGAGAACTTCAGTGCTAAGTATGTGTCCCTACATGTCAGGAAGAGCAACCGAGCAGCCCTGCACCCATATCCCAACACCCTGAACTCCAGGTTAGTGAGGTAGAGCCCAAGTACTATGCAGATGGAGAAGGTGGGCATGCTATGAAGAGAGACCTCTCACAGATGGCAGATGACCTGAGACAGCAGATGGTGCTGAAGGGCAGATATGTGTTTCTGGGTTCCAGGGAGAACCAGGACAGCACAGTCCAGAAGAGGCCTGTCAGAAGGAGAACTTGGCCAGAGATGGTAGTAGCAGTGACAGCAAAGACAGCTTAGAGGACTTGGATTCTACCTCTTGGAGCCTGCTTTGAGCATTACAGGTCTTTGTATTTTAGCCACATTTTCTCTTGGCAACCCTGTGCTTGCTGTGCTCTACAGTACCTGCTCCAGAGTCATCTCACAGTGACCCCCAATGGCGTCTCATTTTCATGCTTAGCAAAACCTTCCACATAACTAACCTATGTGATCATGACAGCACATCTGCACACAGGACCTGCTGTGCAGGAGCCAAGGCCTGCCATAGCAGCACCTCTCTTGTCTTCTTCCATGTTGCCATCATATCCTGTTTCCTATGCACTGATTGTGTGTATCTTCCAGGTTTTCTCCTAGAATGCCAAGAAGGAAGTAGGGACAACTCGAGAAGATCCCCAGCCTTCAGCATTTGCCATTATTCTTCTGGGTTTTCTTTCTTGGAGTAGGCAAGACCATCAGGTTAGTTCTTGTGCCCTCTGCCCCTATCTGGTAGAAGTTACTCTTGCTTTCTCTGGAAACTGCCCTTGCCCTGCTCTGTTCACCTTCTTTTTAAGGAATGTTCTCTTTCCCAGTAGGAGAAGGTGATAGGTATTGGACTTCTATGCAAGAAGGCTGTGTAGATCTTAAGGGAAGGACAAGCAGAAATTAAATTGCAATCTAATCTTAAAAAATAAAAATATTAAAAAAGAAAATGGTAACTTTATGAATTTTTGTCATGACCAGGAGATGGTAGCAAAGTGTTTTGTACCTTCCCACACTGAGGAAATAGCTCAGTTACCTATTATTACCATTCCTAATCCACTAACCCCTACCTCAAAAGAGGCACCTATTGGACTGTGGGGACCAACAGAACAGTCACATTTGGCTAACTCATGGTTCACTGATGGCTCACCGACCACTAATAAAATCAAAACTCAGCACTGGTGCTAACTGAGCATTATTTCTTATGCATAGAGAGAAAAGGGAGTAGCACGTGGCAAGGCAAGATCATAACAAATTATACTCTATGCATCGTAGGAACTTTAAGAAGAAAATAAAGAAAAACAGAAGGTAGAACAATACCATGACATTGATCTTCTAGGCTGTGGCTCCTGGGATTACTGTTGAATTCTGTAAGTTTAACACTGCCCAACAAGTCAAGATCAGGCTCTTCTTTAAAAAACTTTTTCATTCTTTGTGAATTTTACATCATGCACCCCAAACCTACTCATCTCCCCATCTCTTCACATCTTCTCCCTTACTACCTTCCCCAAAAAGAAAACAAAAAAAAAAATCTTACATGGAAGCTGTGGTATGCCAGGGTGTGTCACACAGTGTACCATTTTGCCCAAACAGCTTTTCTTGAAAATGTTCATTGCAGTGAGTTATTGGTCTGGTTGAAAGCCTCTAACTTATGATACACTATCAGTACTAGAGCTTCACTCAGACTCCTCTTGAATATCTTCTTGTTGCCCTGTGTCATTGAGATCCTGCAGCTTTGACTCTGTAGGACCCACCCTTTCACATGTTCCAACAGTTCATAGATGGGGTAGATGTTGGGGTGGGCCAATCAAAGGCCTGGATCTGGGCCTTCATGATAGCTAAGTTGGTCAGCCTGACATCGATCCTGTGCTCACATCATCAGGGACAGCTCTCCCACATTCATGCCACCTGGGCAAGTTCTCTCACACTACCCAGGTGAGAGGCAGAGCCACTCATCCAAGTGGAGCCAGCTTTCATACTCTCATATCTTCTGGCTGGCTCTCCCACACCCACACCACCAGGGCCAGATCTACTGTGCTGCCCAGGCAAAGTACAGAGGCCTGCTCTCCTGAGTGCTGCAGCTGTCAAAGGGCAAGACCAGCATATTCCTCATGCCCTCAGGGCCAGTTCTCCCATGCTGCTCAGGCAAGGGGTAGGATAGCTCTCCCAAGTGCTGTAGTAGGTGAGGGATGGGGAAAGATCTGCACAGCTTTTAGACACCAACATAGCCCTAGGCTATGGGACATCCACATGGACTTTGGTGGTAACATGGGACACTGATGCTAACACAACTCCTGCTGCTGCCAGGGCCACTGACCCAGACATGGCCCACAGCAGCAGCACAGGACAGGACCTCACCATGGCCTCAGGTGGCATCTCAGGCTACTCACATCATGAAATACCTCACTAACTTCAACTCTCCAGTTCCACCTCTCTTCATTTTATACACACTTCTCTGCTTCTCTTTCTCTTCTACCTCTTTACTACTTACTTGCTCATCTTAGTGGCACCTGGCACCTCTTGGTGCCTTCCAAATGACACCACGCAGGGGTTGTCTCAGGAGGGGATCATCTCTGGCATGGTCTGTCCCTCCTACCCCGTGGAACTAGGTAGGGGTCCAATCTCAGGTTCTTTGACCACACCATCTTCCACATCATCCTCACCAACACTATCAAGCTCACCAGAATCAGAAACATCATCACCTTCATTGACAGCCTCACCCACAGCAGCAGAAACAACAAATAAAACAATGGCGGAGGTAGCAACCATACCAACAACTACAGTAACCAATAAACCAAGAATAAAGTATAATATTGGCAACTTATTCTACAATACTTTAGATATATACCTACCAGAATACTAGGACTGTGAACACTTCAACTTAAACTTCACATATGCCAGGAATATATTCTATGCTCAATATGCTCATCATGAAGCAATTGAAAATACAATTTGGTAAAACTAATGTGATGAATGGGGACAGGCTAAAGCCCATTTTTCATTGATTTGGAGAGTCATAGTCACCATTTACCAAGAGGAAGCTGAAAACACCAATTTTAAGGAATGAAATGCCCCTTAACACAGACATGGAAAAATATCACAGCAGCACCAGCCTTTCATTGCCTTGTGAAGAACAAAGGGAAAATAAAAATTGAGAGAGAGGCCAGACAGGGAAGATTCCATGTTTGGCTGTGACATAGCACTAAACACAAAATTCCTGTCAGCATTCTTCACCCATATGTCTAGCAAATGAACCCATGTATGGCTTCCACTACAACAAATCCACAAGGGTGGCTACAGAAGCCACCTTAGAGGAAGAAGGGCCAGTCTACTAAATAGCAACATCAACCACATGTAATCTCATGACTTGGCAGAACTATACCTCAGACCCTAATAGAACACCTTGGAAGCACTTTCTCTCTTGGAACACTCTGGAGAGCTGCTTATTTGTCATGTGTCATGTTGCTTAGTTATTGAGCGTTCAGCAAAAAATGTTTTTTCACCCTGACCTTCACTTGGAGACAGGGATAGGCAGGATGTTTTTGCCAAGTTCATTTGCCAAGTTCATGGGTTGAGGTAAACAAATTTGACTTCTGCATGAACCCCTTCATTGTATCAAGGTGCTTTGCTCTATAAAAAGGGATTATTGGAATAAACTGGTGTGTGACAGTTCTCCTGGCTGCCCTCTCGAACAGATTCCATGTGTAGTGTGTTGGTTTATTAATTTTTCTTTCAATCCTCATTTTCCACTCAAGAACTGGTCCACTCTTCCAGTGGGCTCTGGCAGAACACAATGCCACAACTATATGGATTCAAGTGCCCAAAATCACCTTTGGAACTATAGCAACAACTGAGTGGGACAAACAGACTGTATTGGGAAGTGGATGTTTCTGGTTTCTTTGAAGACTCAGTTGAGTCATATGATGATCTGCTGGGAACTGGCTCATGAGAGGGCATGGGATATTTTTCTGTGAACTCTCCTGTGCGAGCTGTGTGAATTTGGCCAGGTGAGAACATCCATGGGTGGACTCTGAGGAAAAGAGATATATAGATACCCACGGACAGTGAGACATCGGTTTATTGATACATTGGTGCACTGATCTTTGTGCTTTGACACTTGACTATGCAGAGAGAAACATTCCAGAAAACTTCTCAGGGCAATCTAATTGAGTCTTGTGACTTTCCCTGACTTGTGCCAATTTTCTGAATCATGCTGATTCATGTTGCTGCTTGGTGTTGGCCTTTGGACTGGACTGCCTGTATCCAGACAATGAAGAGTGGACTCATCCCAAAGAATTACTTCTAAAACGGTCTACAACCCTTTTACCTAATAACCTTCTTTATTCCCTACCCCTGCCTTTATTTAGGGTTCTTAAGCACCTTACCACCTTTCCAGACCATCCCTTGCAACCTTAGGTAGGAGATTAGTAGGGAAAAGGGCTGTAGACTTTCATCTACTTCCTGCTGATTAGGGTCAACTGGTCTTTAGGAAATTACCAAACTCAGTCGTCGTGATACCAGCAGACCAGTCCAAAGATGAACATCAAGCAGCAACATGAAGTCATAGAAAGCCGCAAGACTCAGCTGGATTGCCCAGAGAAGCTCTCTAGAATATTCCTCTCTGCCAAGTCAAGTGTTGAAGCACGAAGATCAACACAGCAATGTCAATCCTTAAAGCGGTGTCTCACTCTGCCTGGGTCTCTATATATGTCCTCTCCTCAAAGTCCACCCATGGATGTTCTCAGCTGGCCAAAGTCATGCCCCTCACAAGAGAGAGCAAAACATCGCCTGCCCTCTCACAAGCCAACCTACAGCAAAATATCATTTACCCAGCTTACAGCAAAACATCACATGGCCAAACTGAGTCCAGAAAATTCCACTTCAGTATTATATGTGGCTGAATTTCCCAACCTATCTTATTATGGTAAGATGGACATATGGAAAAATAATCTGATATGCAAGGCAGAAAATGACTCATTTCCACTTATCAATGACTGGTAAAACACACAACACTCAGAACACAACATTGCATATTTCCATTGATCTTTACTGACCTGCTACTACAATCCTTTACATCTTATGATGTTGAAACCTCACAATGGCCCTCCAGGAGAACCCATTCAGACACGCAGACACTCTGTACTTGCATGGTATTTTACAGCACTCAGATAATATCGTCATAGCCCAGCCAGTCATAGTTTGTACAGACATAGGCTATGTACCACCACACTTCTTGATATAAAGGCATTGACCCCCCATAACAGAATATTTGGGATGGGTATCAATTGATGTAAACTGGACTAATGTACTAATGCAAACTGACTAATGTCACCTCGTGTGTGTGGTACAACTCTTCAATGTTTTCACCAATTCAAAATCTGCATGATGAAGACAAATCCATCCAGTTTGCCTCCAATAACTGGACCTCTACTGTACAAAGTCTAATATGTCACCAACAACACAATAAATCAAACTAGTGAAAGCGAAAGTAGTGACCTGAATACCTACCAGTCTTTTTAATACACCCCTCTAGAAGATTTACAACTTGACAACCACATTTGCCAACAAATCTCTAAAGAGCATAATGAAACCAAAAGAACAGTGAATGTCATTGATTATCAGTAATACACTGAAACTAATCTTTAAAATAAAGACCTTTCAGAGTTATACCATGCATACTCTCCACAACAATGAAACAATAGAATTCTCAGTTCTTCTGGATATACATGCCAGGAACATCACTCATATAGTCCCAGCAGAGAATATCACTATCTGAACTCTACCAAGCTGGGGTACTGTGGATGCTCAAGACCACCCAAGATCACATGGGAGAACAACTTTCATAGGAGAAAGTAGAACTGAGGACCATACCATCCACTAGAAACCACAGCATGAGTAAAGACCATTACCCAAATTCTTTGGTCAAATTAAGCAAGCTTTATTTTCTGTCAGACAGGGCTAGCTCCCTAAAGCTGTCTTTAAAAATATAGTATTGAACATAGGAAAAAGTGGAGCTTATATAGCCAAAAAAAATCTGGAAAACTAGGACGTTTTCAAAGGTTGGGGGATATCCAGAGGAATATGGTTATGTAGGAACTTGGCTGGACATTTACATTTTATTTGACAGAACAGCTTATCTTATTAGAATATGTTCAAAATATGAGTCAACTCCATAGAATGGGGAGCATGTCAATTCCAGAAACAGGTTAAAGCACAGTCAACTTGAATTTTGCCGCTAACAGAAATGAACTTATTTTGATCTTATAACAAAATGGCTATAGGCTTGCTGTATATTGCCTTTACTATGTTTAGTTATGTGCCTTGTATCCCTGATCTCTCCAATACTTTAAACATGAATGGATGTTGGATTTTGTCAACTCTCAATATTAAGGATGGAAGCCATTTTTTAAATATTATTATTTTTATTAATTACAGTTTATTCACTTTGTATCCCCCTGTACCTCCCCCCTCCTCCCCTCCCAATCCCACCCTCTGTCTTCCCCACCAGTGTCCCTCTCCCAGTCCACTGATAAGGGAGGTCCTCCTCCCTTTCCCTCTGATCCTAGTTTATCACATCTCATCAGGAGTGGCTGCATTGTCTTCTTCTGTGACCTGGTAAGGCCGCTCCCCCCTCAGAGGGAGGTGATCAAAGAGCAGGCCAATCAGTTCCTGTCAGAGGCAGTCCCTGTCCCCATTACTAGGGAACCCACTTGGATACTGAACTGCAAAGGGCTACCTCTGTGCAGGGGTTCCAGGCCATCTCCATGAGTGGTCCTTGGCTGGAGTATCAGTCTCAGAAAAGACCCCTGTGCCCAGACTTCAGATCTGTTGCTCTCCTTGTGGAGCTCCTGTCTTCTCCAGGACTTACTATCTCCCCCTTCTTTCTTAAGATTCCCTGCACTCTGCCCAAAGTTTGCCTATGAGTTTCAGCATCTTCCTCAATACCCTGCAAAGAAGAGCCTTTCAGAGGCCCTCTGTGGTAGGCTCCTGTCCTGTTCCCTGTTTTCTCCCTCCTCCGATGTCCATCCTCTTTGTCTTTCTGAATGGGGATTGAACATCTTAGCCAGAATCCTCCTTCCTGATTAGCTTCCTTAGGTGTACAGATTTTAGTATGTTTATCCTATATTATATGTCTAATATCCACTTATGAGTGAGTATATACCCTGTGTGTCTTTCTGCTTCTGGGATACCTCACTCAGGATGATCTTTTCCAGTTCCCACCATTTACCTGCAAATGTCATGATTTTCTTGTTTTTTATCGCTGAGTAATATTCCATTGTGTAGATGTACCACAATTTCTGTATCCATTCCTCAACTGAGAGGCAAATCTCAAATAAACCAATAACAATAATAATTTAAAAATTAAAAATAAATAAGAAATTATTCTGCAGAGCTTGAACATGATCCCAATGGAGACTGACCAATCGGATTCTCTTGCAGCCACCAGTAGAATCCTTCCCAGGTACCAGCAGCACCTGAGGGTATTCCAGTGCTCACCAGATGCAGAGCAAAGAAAATTATGGTAATCAAAGAACCTCCCCAACTTGCTTTGGTCGTGGTGTTTCATCATAGCAATAGAAACCCTAACTAAGGCATGGGATGGCTGTATAATCCTCCTATAAAGAGCCTGTCAAAAATTGTCCAGAGCTGCCTCCTTATCTTAGTCAGTGTTGGAAGCCTTCTCAGGTTGGGCAGAGGGAAAAATCCATTCCATCAGCTGTGCTGTCCAGCAGTGAGCCCACGACCCACCCGAGGGTGGCTTTCCTTCTCCTGAGTCAGAGTCTGTCCCAATCCTTGGCAGTAAAGAGGATGGCCAGGAGATGTTAGTATTTCCTGGGTTGGCTAGTGGATGGAAAACTGTGTCTTGAAAAGGCTAATGAGAACCTGAGGTTTAAAAAACAAATAGCACATTGTGAGTTTTCCAAATACACAGGTCATTGGTTGAAAAGATCTCACAAACAGGGAAGAGGGGAACCTTTGGGTTTGGGGCTGATGGCTCAATGAGAGCTGCTTCTGCCTGAGGGAAATTATTTCCTGAGCTCCCACAGCAAGAGCCACTCCAAGTGTGTGGAGGTAGGGAAGCCTGAGGTCAGAGAGACTACCTTCTTCCCCACGGAGTGCACCTGGGGAAACTATTTCCCTCTCCCCCGATTAAGGGAGGTGACATATGAAAATTCAGCTTCTTTTGGCAGGACTGAGAGAATGGGCAGGGGTGTGGGTTTCTCTGGTCAACCCAGAAGAACCAAGAGGATTTGAGTTCCCAGCAAGAGGGTGCAGGTCCTAGGCCAAGGACAGAAAGCCATTTAGTCAGGGTGGCCAGGCCTCCAGCCACCACAGTCCAGGTGGTCTGGATCATCTGGGGCTTCAGAGGTCTGTCAATGGGCCATCTGACTCCAAAAGAGGACCAACCCACTTCACAAAAGGTCCAGAGTTTCCTGAGTGATAGACACCATACCTTTCCTCATCTAAAAAACCTTCCTTCCAGTATTTTAACATACACTTTAGTGTCTTGGGACTGTTCATTCCCCCTTTCTTTCAGCTAACAGAATTGACAAACACACAGAGAGACAACAATAAAGACAACCAGGGTGGACCATAACAGTCTTAAACCAGGGGATCCAGTGACATATCTCCAAGATCCTAAATATTGGGATTTTAGGATGCATCAAGCTTTACATAAATGTCCTTTCCTGAAGGTACCATAAACTCACTTCTGGAGGAGACAGATCCAGGTGAACCTCTGGGGCAGCAGAAGTATAGGCAGAAGAAGGGGGGGGGCTTTAAACATCCCAGGGTTCTCCCTCCACAGGAACTTCCATTCTCTGAACTGTCACCAGAGAAGCTCTAGGACCCCTAACGTCTCAGTGCCTCAGTCTCTGCGTATCTCTCTGGTGACTCTAGAATGTTACAAGTAAGTCTTCCAGAGACTATACATGGAAACTTTTAAAGCCAAAAAGAATATCTTTTTTCATTAATTTATTTAACCACTTTACAGCTTGATCAGAGCCCCTTCCCTCCTCTCCTCCCAGTCCCGCCTTCACACACACCACCATCTTCCCATCCTCCTCTTCTCAGAGAAGGAGAAACCCCCCATGGATACCAACCCACCCTGACACATTAAGTTGCAGCAGGACCAAGTGCATCCTCTCCCAGCGAGGCCAGACAAGGTAACTAAGAGAAAGGGGAACGGGGTCCAGAGGCAGGCAACAGAGTCAGCAACAGTCCCTACTCCCATTGTTACGAGACCCACATGATGATCAAGCTGCACATCTGCTACATATACACATATGCACATGAACCTAGGGGTCCTAGGTCCAGCCCACACATGCTCTTTGGTTGGCGGGTCAGTCTCTGTGAGCCCCCATGGGCCCAGGATACTTTATTCTGTAGGTCTTCTTGAGATGTCCTTTCCATCAATCCCTCCCCTGGCTCTTCCATAAGATTAACCCAAGCTCCACCTATTGTCTGGCTGTGGCTCCTTGCATCTGTTTCCATCAGCTGCTGGATGAAGCCTCTCAGAAGACAATTATGCTAGACTCCCATCTGCAAACATAGCAGAGTATTATTAATGGTATCAGGGGTTGGCTGTCTCTCATAGGGTGGGTCTCAAGTTGGGCCAGTCATTGGTTGGCCATTCCCTCAATCTCTGCTCCATCTTTCTCCCTACATTTCTTGTAGGAAAGATAGATTTGGGGTTGAAGGTTTTAGCAGCTTTATTTGTAATAGCCAGAAACTGGAAACAACCTATATGTCCCTCAACCAAAGGATGGATAAAGACAATGTGATACTTTCACACAATGGAATAGTACTCAGCTATTAAAAAGAAAGACATCGTGCAATTTGCAGACAAATGGATGGAACTAGAGAAGATGATCCTGAGTGAGGTAACCCAGAAGGACAAGCATGAGATGTGCTCACTTATAAGTAGATGTTAGAATACAGTACAGGGTAACCATGCTATTCTCCACAGACCCGAAGCTCAGTAACAAGTAGGAGCAAGGGAGGATGCTTGAATCTCACAGAGAAGGGGGAATAAAATAGACATTTGGGATGGAGGGAGGGAGAGAACTGGGTGAAAAAGAGGGTGGGAGGAGAACAGGAGGGATCAAGTGTGGGGAGGATGGTGGGAGAAAGAACGGAAAGAGACAACAGGAATCAGTGTGGCTGCAGGGGAAGGGGTTATCTCTGGGACAAGCTAAAAATCTAGGACAACGGAAACTCAATGAGGGTGACCCTACCTAAGATTCCTAGCAGTAACAGATATGAAACATGAAATAGCCACCGCCTGTCGCTAGGCAAGACTTCTAATGGAGGAATGGAGATATCAACCCAGCCACAAACCTTTGACCCACAATGTTTTCTGCCTATAAGATGTGCAGGGATAAAGAGGGAGCAGAAAGTGAGAAAATGGCCAACCATGACTGGCCTACCTTGAATCCCATGTCATGAGAGAGAGCCTACCCCTGACACTATTGATAATATTCTGTTACACTTGCAGACAGGAGGCTAGCGTAACTCCCATCTGAGTGGCTTCACCCAGCAGCAGATGAAAACAGATGAAGAGACCCACAGCCAAACATTAGGGGGAGCACAGGGAATCTTATGGAAGAGGGGAAAAGAGGCTTGAAAGAGCCAAAGAGGTCAAGGACACTACAAGAAAACCTACAGAATCAACTAACCTTGGCCCATAAGGGCGCATAGAGAGTAAACCACCAACCAGAGAGCATGTGTGCATGGGGCACAGGTAGGTCCTCTGCACATATGTAGCAAATGTACAGTTTGGTCCTCATTTAGGACCCGTAGCAGCAGGAGCTGTTAAGGGCTATCTCAGACTCTGTTGCCTGCCTTTGGATCCCTTTCCCCTCACTGGGTGCCCTTGTCTAGCCTCAATAGAAGAAGATCTGCCCAGTCCTACTATAACTTGATATACCAAGGTGGGTTGATTTGAGGGAGATCTCCCTGTCTCTGAGAAGAAAGGGAGTGAGCATGGGGAGAGAGGAACTAGGAGGGGAGGAGGGAGGGGAAGCTCCAGTCGGGATGTATAATTAATTAATTAGTGAATGAATGAAAAATAGGGGCTGGAAAGAGAGCTCAGAGGTTAAGAGCACTGGCTGGTCTTCCAGACGACCCAAGTTCAAGTCCCAGCATCTACATGGCAGCTCATGGCTGCCTGTAACTCCAGTTCAGAAACACCAGTGTGAGAAATAAAAGGTTTTAAAAGTTTTTCTTAAAAAGAAAGAAAAACATCTGCATCTGTTTTCATCGGCTGCTGGGTGAAGCCATTCAGATGGCAGTTACGCTAGCCTCCTGTCTGCAAGTGTAACAATATTATCAATAGTGTCAGGGGTAGGCTGTCTCTCTTCAAAAGAAAGAAAAAGAACGAAAACAGAGGCTCTGGCCCACAGTTATCCAGAGAATTACATCTTTCAAATTTCAGCCACATTCTAAAAACAAGGGTCAAGAGAGCAAATAAAAGTAAACCAGACTAGCCTCAAACTCACAGAGAGCCTCCTGCCTCTGCCTCCCCGAGTGCTGGATTACAGGATTACAGGCGTGCATCTGCCTGTAACTGATGACTGCGGTCACCTGCAAACCCTCACAAGCACATACCCACCTAAGGCAATAGCATAAGTTAAAGGCAGAGACAGTTTGCACCGAATTTTACAAACATGTCAGTAAATATCCTCCCAAACCAGAAAACACAATTACAGAGCCACGCTACAGAACAGAGACTAAGGCAGCACACAATAGGCTAGAAAGGGGCTGACGGATGATGAAAGAAAGGTGAGTCCATCCTCAGACAAACTGCAGCGGGGCGGAGACCTGCGGGTCAAAGAAACTGTGAAAGCTAAAAGAATGTCCTGAAAGGGCTTAAAACGAGAAATGGCAGTCTGGGAAGGGCTCCCTCCCTGAGGAAAGAGGTTCTGTGAACAGATGTATAGAGCGAGGGTTTGATTTTGTGAGTAGGAAGGAAGCTCACAGAGAAGAGTCCCACGGTCCCGCCGTCACCAAAGAGAAACAATCCAACCAAATGGGTGCATTCTGCTCTAGAGACACTAGAGGGCACCCTTTAACCCAGAAACCTGATTACCCTCTTTGGCAACTGCTAAAACAGGAAAACAAAACATTCAAAATGCACAGAAAATAGCAGGAATCGCGTTACATAAAATTAAAATTTTAAATCAATTCTTTTACAGTTAACCATGAAATATAAAAACTTGAGTAGATCATTCCAATCTAAATTAAATAACTTTAAATATCACTTAATGACGTGAAAGAAAACAAAAAACCACTTAACTATTTAAAAAAACACAAATATTTAACCAAAAATATAACTCGGAAATTGACAAAAAACTAAAACGACAAAAACAGTTGGCTGAAATCACAACACATTGGAGAAAATAAGTCATTAAAAAAGAACAAGGGCTCGTAGCAACAAAAGGACTGGAGAGCGCCCGCGGGCCTCGAACCAGACACCCTAGAGTGTCCAGTTGTGGTTGAAACAGAACTGTTTTCTTGCCGAAGTAACCGCTGAGCTAAAGCCAGTCCGGGTGCTGCTTCCTGGATATATTTACATGACTGTGATAGAAACTTACGTCACCCGGCTACGTTGAAAGTTTCGTGGTAACAGTGGGAGACTGACCAATCGGATTCCGCTGCGGCCACTCCCATACCCGCGGCGCCCGGGCGGACGCAGAGCGCTTCCCCTGTCCAGTCCTGATGCAGCCCCTCTTCTTACCGTGGCAGTCACCCGCACCACTAACTCACGTCCGCCTGGCCCTCACCCTCGACACTGTGTTACCTTAAGCTTTTCAGTCACTGTCATCCACCCACGCAAGCGGAAGCTTTGCAAAGTGTAAACTGTTATTCCAGACATACCTTGGAACTTTGCTGCTTAAAGTGGCTCTCCTAGAAGTATATTGGCACATGTCCTGTCACTATATAATTTCAAATAGCTGGTCAACTCTTATGCCACTTATGTACTGAAATCAATTAATTTTCCTTAAAATTCCTATCTCTCCAGAGCCACCATATTTCAGCGTGGATTCTCTCAAGACACAATTTAAGACTGTTGAAGTTTTGGTATGCATGTTTGTTGGGTGTCCTTTTCATTTAGGTAACTGTCTTGGACACAGCATTTGGAAGGTGAAAGGCAGGGATTGGCTACATGCGACCCTGTCTCAAAGGCAAAAGTTAATCTTGGAAAGCTTTCCTCTGACGTATACCTAATTCACCTCCATTGCAATGGTTGCCCTAAATGCACTGGTATTAAACATTCCCTTCTATCTACTGATGTCTACAACAGAATGTTATTTGTGTATGACTTGTTTCAGAGACAAGGTCTCATTCTACAACCCAGGTTGGCTCTTAACACGCCATCCTCTTGCCTCAACCTCCCCAGAAAGGAACTGCTTTCACAGTAGCACCACCCCTATGTCTGCCCTTGTAGGGCTGGAATCAGACCCAGGTCTCAATAGGGATATGTGTACTACAGAAATCCTTTTTGTTCACAGTCTCCAATAACCCGAGCCTGGAATTTGCTGTAGCTGAGGATGACCTGGAGTTCTGGCCCCTCCTGGAGCAACGTGCCCAACACACCTGGTTGTAGGAGTCGCCAGGGATTGAACCTAGAGCTTTGTACATGCTAGGCAAAGCACTAAATTCTCAGACCCATACCAGTGTTTAAAGACAGAGCCTTACAGCCAATATGGAGGGAAATGTCTGTTACCCCATCTCTTGGGGAAGTGGAGGCTGGAACAGGACTCAAGGCCATCCTTGGATATGAGATCCTGAGAAGCCACAGAGCCACTTTTCATTTCCTGTTTTCATTTTGACACAGGCTGGCTGGCTGGAACACACTATGTAGACAAGGCTGGCCTCAAATTCAAGACAAAAACAGAAATCCTCAGTGAAGTGAAACAGAAGTTAAAAACTCACCAGACACAAACCACACCAAACACTCATCCCATTTAATTTCCTGTTACCTTCTGTTGCCTTTGCCTCCCAAGTCAGGGGATTAAATGCAATGCATCACACCTGGCTCCTGGGTATTTTAAGAAGCAGTTCACCAGATCAACTCCCTACCTGCAGATCTTGACACCTTGCTCCAGAAGATGCTAATGCCTTACCAGGCATGGTTGTGCATGCCTGTAATCCCAAAGTACTGAGGACTTTGGGACTGAGACAGGAGGATTGTCAGATGAAGTTTAACTTCAAAACACTCAACGAATAAATGAACACAAGTGGGACAGCAGTATTTTCAATTACAAATTTTCCATGGACTACACACTCTTCCAGAGATTCCTGAGTTATCTGGGATTGTAGTCTTCTCAATTCCCCATCCCACTGTCCCCACCTTCCAAGGCACCACTTAACACCACGCCCACTCCACCCCCCTTAGAACCTAGCCAGCACATTCCATTTACCAATCCAAAAGTGTCTACAGAACCTGGAACACATGATCACAATGGAAATGATACAGATGATCTCACCAGAGTAGAGAGAAAATACTCATTGATGAATTGAGTGACTCCCCAAGGTGTGAATGCTGTAAGAATCTCCTCTCACCGAAACTTTGTCCTAGCTGCCTTGAAAAAAAATAAAATGACCTACTCAAAAAAGATAATCGAAGAACTGCAGTGTAAGCAGTCCTGCCGATGATAGTGTACATGAATGTACCTACAACTGGCCTGCTCTGTGAGGTTTCTTTCACAAAAGTTCTTGCTATACAGACCAGACTGGCTACAACCTTCCGGCAACCCTCCTGCTTCTGCTTCCCAAGTGTGTGGTTTCCAGGATGCATCACCATGCTCAAAACTGTATTAAATTCCTGAGCCAGGCATTGAGCCTACATATAGATGGACATATTCATGCCGCACTCCCAGCAACAAAATCCCACGAGAATTCATTAACCAAAAAGCAGACTTATCAGCAAGGAAATCCTACACACAAACCTAAAGGGTGTGGTACAATGCTTTGTGGGATCCAGTGTTTCAGATACTACACAAAGGTGAACCACATAGGTAAGAGAAGAAAAGTCATTGTGGCAGTCTTGTCAAATGGACCCCTTTATTGAAAGTATAGAGCCAGCAAAGGGAGTTTCATCTGTTTACATGACTTGTATGACTGTCCCCTCTGCCCTCATGCCCACCTCGCCCTTGAATTCCTTAGACAAGGCACAGTATGTGATCCAGTTCTCAGTGTTTGGGAGGGATTTATTTTCAACTAGTCTATATCATATGGTTCACATTACACTACAGTGGGGAAGAGTTTCTTAAATCATTTTCAATGGGAGAGCCATTTACTCACTCCCATGGGACAATTAGTTTTCACAAATTAGATGGGAGTGCTACTGACATCTACTGGGTAGAAGCCAGGGAGGCTGTTGAACATCCTACAGTGCAGGGAACCCGTTAAACCAGACCTGGCCAGGCATGTAGGTACACACCTTTATCCCAGCACTGGAGAGGCTGAGGCAGGCAGATTTCTGAGTTCAAGGCCAAGCACGTGAGAACGTCTCAAAAATATAAAACAAAAACCCCAATCCAAAACTTCCCTAGGTCATCATCAACAGTGTCAAGGTGAGTAACCCAGGGCCTGTCCAACTGCAGATAGTAGCATTTAGCCAAGCTCTTATGTAAGATCAGTGCTAAAGTTACAGGAGGTTAAAATGTTCTGTTGAGACTCCCAAGGGCACAGATCCGATTAGCAGAGGGGAAAACTCACTCTAAGGAAACCTATACTTGAAGAGGGTGCAGGGTCAAATGAAAAAGAAAAGACTGTGTGGAAATTTTTGGTGTTGGAACTGTGGGACACAAAGTGATATGGAAATGTTCCCAACAAATGTGAAACAGGCCTAGTCACCATCACTAATTGTACATGTTGAACAGTGTCTGAGAACTGGGATCTCCCAGAGTGAGTCTGTTTGGTTTTAGGGTTGCTATTTTCTTTTTTGCATCAAACAGGTTTTTCCAAGAACCTGTTCCCAAGGAAGACAAAAACAGAAATCCTCAGTGAAGTGAAACAGAAGTTAAAAACTCACCAGACACAAACCACACCACTCATCCCATTTAATTTCCTGTTACATGCACCGAGGAAACCAAGAACAATAGGCCTCAGGCAGCAATGCTCTGAGATTCTAGCTCAGGTCCCCTCTTTGTGACGTATCATGCACACATACCCACACACACATTGACCCAGGCAGAAATCACATGCATGCCCAAGTGGGTAGAGAACCGCTAGGTGGGATGGGAGGAACAGCTGGCTAAGAATATGCCAGCACCTGCATACTGGATAACCCTTCTGCTGCAAGCTGAACAAGAGTAAAGATTAAAACATTAGCAGAACACAGGGGAGGAGGATGTTCAGACAAGTGGGTGGGTGAAGAGGGAAAGATGCAGGAGAATTTGGGGAAAGCAGCCTCAAAGAGGGAGGTCTTTCTTTATTGGGAACACAGATGGGCAGAGGTTCTGTGACTCCAGAAATACTCCAGAAATATGCCACAGCATCACCTCTACATTCTGTGACCTCTCCCAACTTAGAGAGAACCACAAACACCCACCCTCTAGCCCTGCCCATTAACACTCTTAAGGACTTTCTCCAGTACCCAAAAAAGAAGTGACACCCCCACCCCACCTCAACACACACTCAAAGTTAGGTCCAGTATAGGCCAAAGATAGGCCAAAGAGAGCGCTTCAGTAACTCTTCTTGGTGGAACCAAAGCCAGAGAAACCCATCACAGCTGCCATCTCATCATCCTCCTCAAATGTCAAGTCCTCCTCCGCCCTCCTTTTCTTCTCCTTCTGTTTCTCTTTCTTGTATGCTTTAGCCTTTTCTTCCTAGAGTAAGGGAGAGAAAATTAGAATCAGTTGACTCCAGAGCTGATGTTGTTGAAAGAGATATGTAAGCTGCAGGATTCTTTTCCATCTTTAAGCGCAAATAAAAGCCACAGTAAAGACTGAAAAGTCAGTGAAAAAGTACTTGTCCAGCACGCATGAGGCCCTGAGAACACTGTTAAGAAAAGATTTTAAAGAACAAGAAGAGATTCAGTAAGTCTCTGGAGTTCTTAATCATACACCCTAATTCATCTCTAGTTCTAACTAGACAACATTCTGGAACATGAAGCATATGCTAAGACATGTTCTTGGTTCTGTGTAAATATTATCCTAAGATCTTCAGTAGAAGGAACGAGGTACACTGAGGTTAATTAACTTGCCCAAACATACAAATAAATGGAAGAAATGAATTCTGACCCTGTAATGGATACATTGACCAACTAGGGACTAGCTGTATTTAGTTAATCCCCCTTATAAAGAGTAGAAAGTATAGGGGAAGCTACGTGTACATGCATGGGAATAGGATGGCAATGGAAGGTTTTGAACTTTCTTCATTTTGGTATGAACCTTAAATTAGTCTAAAACAAACCTGTCTAAAAAACAAACCAAATGAAAGAATAATTGTCCCAAGAGATCTGATCTAAAATGCCAAAGAGAAATGGATAGGTTTTGAGCCATTTCTAATGGGTCTCAAACAAGGATGCCCTAGTACACAGAAATGAAGGAACAAAACCGGAGAGCGGAGCGTGAGTGGAGGAAGAGGACCACCCTCAATTAACAAGGTAATCTACTCAAGGCTGGGGAGCAAGGTTAGGAGAGCCTCACCTCTTCTCGGAGCTCCTTCATCCTTTCCTCAAAATCATAATCTTTCTGCTTCTCTTCCATCTTCTTCTTGTTGACCTCAAAACGTTTCTTTACCTGATCCAGAGTGGATCGTTCCACACGCATAGACATACCCAGGTTTCGCTGATCTGAATGAGGTTAACAGTGAAGACAACCAGTCATTCTAACACCCTCAGCCCTTCCAAAAGTCTGGTCCTGGCTTTTGAAGGGTTTTGTTTGTTTGTTTTTTTACCTTTTCATAGTAAAGTACACAACAAAAATAACTATGGTTAAAAGAAGCTCCTGGCCTCACCTGCTCTCAGAAGTGGCAGCCCCAGATACTGCACAGGTAAGCTTTCAATTGTACTAGGCAGATTACCAACAAAATCACCAACATCTTCTGGCCTCTGTGCTCACACACAAGCCATCATAGACCCAGCAATACTCATCAACACACACAAAGGGCCCAAGAAAACCAACTCTACTGCACTTGCCCTCCACCAGACCTTTAAAACCCAATCCCAGCTCCAGTCATAAACTACCTCCAAGCCTTACGTTTCTTTCCATTAATGTGATCCAGGAAGTTGATGGAGTCCTTCACCACACAGTCACAGACATTGCAGTAGTAGCTGACAAATGGGAAGAGACACGCACAAGTCAATATGATTTTTAAGGATCTTACTGTTTCCAGTGAAGAAACCCAAATTTTCTGGTAAATTTATATGAAGTTTGTTTTGTTAACTGAGACATTAATTGGCCTGGAACTTGCTACAAAACCAAGCTGGCCACAGACTTGCAGAGCTCATCCCACCTGTTCTGAAGTGCTAGAATTACAGACATGTGCCACAAGCCTGGCCTTCCTTTTATTTCTTTCTTTTTTTTTTCCTCTTCTCTTATTTCCTCTTCTAACTTTATTAAGCCCCAGAGTCTCACCCTGTAGCCCAAGTAGGCCTTAAACTTGCAGCAATCCTCTGCCTTCCCAAGTGTGGGTATTATGGTATAACTTTTTCAGCTGGCTCCCAGCATCTTTTTTGGAGGCATTTTCATAAAGCCTTATAAGACATTCTCCATCCTCCAAGGAAGCTGACCCTCCTTGTCTTCCTATTCTTTGTAGCCTCCTCCCAAACTGTACCAAAGTGTTCTGTGTGATGAATAGAATGTATCAAAAAATTAGATTATCTTTAAGACTGGCTTCTGCCTTTGTGAGGATGACTTGCTTTAGGGCAACTAGTCTCTTTATGCTTTATTGTGAGCAACTTTACAAATAGGCTCACAGTTTGAACCTCAGTCTCCAAACCATAGGCATGTGAGGGCCTAGAAGAGGATCTTCTAACTTTATTAAGCCCCACTGAATGCAAACCAAGTCAATTTCACAACTGAAATTCATTGGAGACCCTGATCCAGAACCCCTAAGGTAACTACCGCTCAATTCCTTGCCCTCAGAAACTATGAGCTCTTAGTACTTTACGGCAGTAAGTATTTAATTTGCTCATTTACACAGCAAAGGCAGTGGGTTTAATAAATAACCTGCAGAAATGACTAAGTGTTATCTGTATGATTCTCCTGATAAAAGCTTTAACTTGACAAACTTGAAGGAATGGTGGGAAAAGAGTGCCAAGCTCTGTGGAACTCTTCTGTAGGTCACAGACTCTTCTGTAGGTCACAGTGCAGAATAACTATAGTAAACAGCTCCACCTCGGCCTTCCTGTCTTCTAACAGAATGCATAACCCTTTTGAAGATATCATGGAAGTAGTAACAGTACTGATAGGAAGAAGCTCACAGAACAACCCCTCCTAGGTACAGGTCTGAGTTGACTTCAAACTTCAGGAGGCAAAGAGCAAAGAATCGAGTTGTGGTCAACAAGGCTGCTATCTGTAGGCCTGGAATTCCCAACACTGCCTAAAACCAATGTAAACAGTTCATTAGGCTAGCCTTGGTCTTACAGGTAGACAAAAAGCTACTCACCCTCCCATCTCGGACTGGGGGGTGGTCTTGGTGATGACAATTGTCTTCCCAAGTTTGGACTCCAAGTCCACCTTGTAGTCCCTGTGCCGCAGAAGCTCCCGCTTGACTGGCTGCACTGGTTTTCCTGGGGGGGGTATGAAAGGAGGTCCCTTCAGCACTCAGTTTCTTTCTTTTTGTTTTTTTCAAGTCAGGGTTTCTCTATGTAGCCCTGGCTGTCCTGGAACTCACTCTGTAGACCAGGCTAGCCTCTGCCTCTGAGAGCTTGGGATTAAAGGTGTGCACCACTGGTATCTAGTGAGTATTACAGTTTCTTAGCCAGAAAGGGAAGAAATTTATGAATCCCAAAATTCAGATGACTACTCTCATTCTTGTTTTGAATTCCTCAAATAAAGGACATAACAGGTACTTTATGTAGCAGTTAAAAGAGGCTAGAAAAGACTCTAATTGGCCTGGTGTTATGTAGACATAGGCCTGACCTGTCACTATGTGGACCAAGCTGGCCTCAGACTTTCAACAGTAATGCCAAATCTCAAGATCTTCTCTCCACTTTAAAGCCATCAAATTTAAACAGGGTTTTTCTCATGTGTTGTTTAGGAGAACTGAGTTCCAAATTTTTGCTAGAAGTAACCCTTTCCAAAAAGGGTACTCACACTCAGTAGCATAATGTTTAATGTTTTCATGCAGTGTGATGGCTAATCTTGGTGATCAACTTGATTACATCTGTAATCAACTAAAACCCAAGCAGATGGGCACACTTGTTAGAAGTATGTTTTGCTTTGTTTCGTTTGGACTGGATCATTTAAGATGGGAAAACCCATCCTGAATATGGGTCACACCGAGGGCAGCTACCGTAAAACGAGGAGGAAGCTTTAGCCTTTTGCCTACTTGCCCTCACACACTAACTGGCAGGTGGTCTACCCTGTTGCTGAGGCATTCTTTGTCGAGCCACTGTATCATCTCTACCATCCCCTTATCCCTTCATGAGCGAGCACCCACCATCCTTCTTTTCTCTCTCTTCTGTGAGTCTCTTCTCTGCGAGCTTCTCATATTCATCTTTGTCCCACTTTCGGCGAAAGTCCAAGTTTTTTGTCTGTAGGAGGAAAAAGTGCTCAAGATCCGTCGCTGTGCCTGTTCCCCTGGAGAAACTAAAGGAACCGCCTAACCGCCACCGAGGCGGCCCCAGGACCTTTCGAAAGAGAAGTCTCTCTGGAACGCCCAGGGGTCTGGTGGACTCGGGACCCCAACCCGAGAGACTTCCGAGATTCCACTGTCCCTGCGCCAAGGCCTTACGGGGGAGTTCTCGAACCTGGACCCTGAGATCGCGAAGAGGTGTCAGGAAGTCAGTCAAATCTCACAGCCTGTCTCTATTTAGTTCTGAAAAACCACCCCAGACCCATCAAACCTCTTCACACCAACACCTACCCCGCTGCCCGACGCCATCTTCACAGCGAAGTGAATGGAAAGCCGTAAAATGCCGTAAAACGCGCCCTGGAGCCATAAGGCAAGATCACGCTCCAATAAGGTTCGAGCCGCGCATTCTAACTGCGTTAAAGACTGGAGTGATTCTAAGGTAGTCCTGTTGGCCCCGCCTTCTGCTCCAAGGAGATGGCGCAGGCGCAAAGGGAGTGTGAAGCAACGCGGAAGTAAGGGCACTGGCCAACGTTTTTCTCACTGGCTTTTAAAAACAAGCCCTGGAAAAACAGCTCATCTCTTCTATTTTACAAAGAATCGGAGTTTGGGAAACAGTGCCCCAGGATCTAACCAACTTTACCTGCATCTTCAAGATTTCTAAACTTTTTTTTTTAAGACAAGTTCTCAGGTAGCTCAGACTGGACTCTTAGCTGGCTAATGTAATCGAGGCTGATCTTGAACTTCTGATTCTCCTGGCTCCACTTCCCAAGTGCTGTTTTTACCGGCTTGTTCCTCCAAGCCCCATTCATGTGGTGCTGGAGATCACACCCAAAGCTTCGTTCATGCTATCAAGCACTCTACCAATTGAGCTACTCCCTGCCTCGTAAATCGTATTTTAAACGTTAAAACACCGTCAATGGTTCTGGATGTCCCATTCGCCAGCAGGCACTATGAGTCTGGCTCTAAGTTATGCACAAAGGCAAGCACTTTATATTTGGATTTTTTTTTTCTCTTGAAACAACAGTGCTATTTGGTTAAACTCATTCTCATGTCTGGAGAACACTGAAACTCATTCCATTTATACAGTACAATTTAATCTTGAAGCTGTCATCAGCCAACACCTCAGAATGAAGCACATGGCACTCTGACAAGTGCTTAAAATATGTTGTTTGTGAGAAAGGATACTTGAGTCAGGGTCTCTTGTAACCCAGGCTACCATGCAGCAGAGGATGACTTTAAACTCTTGCCTCCACTTTCCAAGTGGATTATAGGTGTGTTATGTTTCTAGACAAGGTCTCAGTATTCGGCCCTGGCTGGCCTGAAGTCCTCTCTGTAGAGTTTCCTCGATATATTCCTGGAATCATAGGACCTCTGCCCATCTGTGTTCCCAATAAAGACCTCCCTCTTTGAGGCTGCTTTCCCCAAATTTCCCTGCATCTTTCCCTCTTTAACTATCCAACGTCTTGTCTGAACATCCTCCTCTTTCCCGTGTTGTACTGTTTTAATCTTTGCTCTTGTCCAGCTGACCTAAAATCAAGAGATTTGCCTGCCTCTTCACCACTACTTCACTGCAGGGATTAAAGGTGTGGCATCAGCCAAAGACTTTTCAGTTTTATTGAGAAAGGGTCTCATGTAAACCCAAGGCTAAATTTTTATTTTTATGCAGGGTTTCACTGTGTAGGCATGGCTGGCCTATAACTCACAGATACTTGGCCTGTCTCTTATTTCCCTAGTACTAGGATTGAAAATATGTCCCATCTTGCCTGGTCCCAAAGCTGACTTTGAACTTCTGAGTCTCCTCCTTTCATCTCCCAAATGCAAGGCAGACATTCTACTAAAAGAGCCACATCCCTAGCTTCATTCTATGTTGTTTTGTTTTTTACATTTTATCTTGTGTATAAGTGTGCATGTGTGCTACACAAGTCACTGCAAATGTGTACAGGCCGGAGGACAACCCAAGAGAATCTGCTCTCTTCTTCCACCACTCGGGCCCCAGGGATAAAACTGAGGTCACAGTCCCCACCTGCTGAGACATCTCATCTGACCTAATGTTAATTTTTTTTAGCTGCATGACTGCAGTTCCTAGTTGGTAAGAGAAGAGAAATTGTAATCATTCCCTTCACTGGATACAGGGGCATCATCCCAGGAAGGTTGCTTGTAGCTCAAATGGATTCTCTAGTATACACTTAAACATTTCCTAAGGTCTATGCAAATTAATCCTTTGGTAACAAATTACTCAAAGTACACTTTTGAAATTATTTTATTCTTAATCACATGGATGTCTGTGCATGGAGTACATGCACAATAAGTGCAGATGTCTACGGAGCCCAGAAGAGGGCCTCAGATTACAGACAGCTGTAATCACCCTGGTGTGGGTCAGGAACTGAATTCTGGTCCTCTGCAAAAGCAATATGCACCCTTAACCAGTGAGCCATCTCTCTAGCCCACTAGTACATTTTTTTAAAATGTAACATACTACATGACCACTTTTAGAACACCTCCAGTGCTAGGTATGGAAAAATACAAAAAATGTTAACTGTGGCAAAGGCAATTGTGTCCAAAATCTCAAAATATCAGATCATAATTTATCACCCATAAAGTTCAATGTTCAAGATTATTAAATAGCCCCGACCTTACTGGAAGAACCAACAGATGCACTGCCAAGTCCTTGACATCCTCTCTGTTCACTGTCTATTCTTGCTGTCTTTTTAATATTCCATGGACAGCCCATAGTCCAATGTAGACAAATTCTCCAGAATCTGGTTCCTAAGATAGTCAAAAGTAAAGCTTCTCATTGCAATGGTTCAGAGTCTTAGACTAAGGCAACTCTTCTAGAGCCTTGTTCATAGCAACCATCGTAACATTTCGACAGAATTCAGGGGCACTTCAGACCCGCCTCTGCAGCTAAAGTGTGCCTCTTTGGCATGACAGCCATCTCAAGCAGAGTAACTGCTATAACTAATCCACAAGATCTCAGGGCCTTCTGTAATTCTGTATCCAACATGGACAGCGGCAGAAGGCACTTGTACAACATCCATTCTGGACAGTGTTGTAAAGTCCACCAGAACTCAGTCCTAGATGAAACCTTTCCTTCTAAGGGCAGCAGATGAAATCAGGCAGCAATCAGGACTCAGACAGTCGCTTCTGAATTTCAGCCACAAGATTTTCTCGATTAATGGTCACCTAAAACATAAGATAATCCTTGTGTGACAAACTAGAAAATAATAGCGTATTAGCCAGTTTTTCCAAATTCACTTCACTCTGAATCCATTCTTACTATTTACACCTGGGACACACACATGAGCACATACACACACACAAATATGATTTAAAATAAGTATTTTTAAATTTATTTCCTCAGATAACACATCTCTTAAACGAGTATGGTATGGGATCTGCACATGCTGCCTGTTGCCGCAGCACTTGAGGCTGAAGCAGGAAGATAATAAATTCAAGGCCACCCTGGCTGACACAGTTCCAGGTGAGTCTGGGCTATATGGCAAGAGCCTGTCTTTTAAAAAGTAGGGATAAGCTAGGCGTGGTGGAGCACACACTTAAGCCCAGCAATCCAGAGGTGGGGGCACTCGGGATCTCTGTGAGTTCAAGGCCAGCCTGGTCTACAAAGTGAGTCCAGGACAGCCAGGGCTACACAGAGAAATTCTGTCTTGAAAAAAAAAAAAAGTGGAGGTGGAGCATTTAGAACTCTATTTCTACAGTTCCCACTCACTTCTTCTCTGCTGGCCACTGAGCGGAGCTTGATGACGCCTTCATTCTGTTCTTGCTCCCCAATAATGACCATCAGAGGAATGCCTGCTTTCTCACAATAGTGTAGCTGGGGTAACAGTTTAGGGTTGATTTTATATAGCATCTCTGCCTGAAAAAGAGAGTAGAGGATTTAAAGTGATTTTAGCAGATAAGTGCCCAAGAACACACATTTGCAAGGAGTCCAGAAGTAAGTGCCTAGACCTCTAGTGGAAAGGTAAAACGTCCTGAATACCCCTGCAGGCATATGGTGAGGATAAGCCAAGATCACTGTGCCCACATACACCCAGGCCACTGAGATAGCAACACCACCAGACCTTGATCCCAGCATCCCAGAGCTCTGCAATTAGCTTCAACCGTTCTCTGAGAAAGTTCTTCTGGGGTGTGGCCACAAACACTTGCGTCTCTGTGGTTCGAACCTTCTCACCAGAAATCTGATGAAACAGAAAGAAGAAACTAAAACTGTAGCCAAGGGTAGCTCTCACAACTGGAATCCCAGCACCCAGGTGGCCAAGGCCCACTTGAGCTCAGAAAGAAATCCTATTTCAGAAAGCTCTTTTGAAGAGGAGGCCCAGCACGTGGGGAGGCAGAGGCAGAGGTAGACAGGTCTCTGTGAGTTCAAGACCAGCCTGGTCTACAAAGGAAGTCCAGGACAGCCAAGGCTACACAAGGAAATCCTGTCTCAAAAAAAAGAAAGAGAGAGAGAGAAACAAAAAACAAGAGAAAGAAAGACAGAAAGGGGGAAAGGAAGAAGGCGAGAAAAAAGGAAGAGAAAGAAGAAAGAAAAAGAAGGAAGGAAGGAAAGAAGGAGGGAAGAGAGCAGGGAAGGAAGGAAGAGGGCGGGGTGAGTGCAGAGTGGGAGGGGCTGGAGAGACGGCACAGCAGTGAAGAGTGCTCGTTCTTTGACAGGATCCAAGTTCAGTTTTCAGCACCGACATGGTGACTCAACAACCACCCACAGCTGACCCCCCAACTTCTGCCCTCCATGGCATCACGTATGCACATACATTCAAGCAAAACACTCGGACACAAAAAAGAAATCAATGTTTTAAAAAAAAAATGTCATTTACACTAGTAACTCCAAAAAGGAAAAGGATCATTAAAAGGGGGTAGGGGACTGAGAGGGTGCTAGGGAAATGGCTCAGCAATTAAGAGCACTGGCTCCTCTTCCAAAGGACCCAGATCCAAATCGCAGCACCCACATGGCAGCTTATAACTAAATCTGTCACTCCAGTTCCAGGAGATTGGAAACCCTCACACAGGCATATATGGAGGCACAATACCAATGTAAGTAAAATTTAAAAGGTCCAAACGCACCTCCAGAAACCAGTTATTAGTTTCAAGGCCACTTCACCTCTACCTAGGACCTACCTTCATCTTCTGTTCCACAAGGTAGAAGATTCTCTCCACTCCAATGCTCAACCCCACACAAGGCACGTTACGGCCCTTTGGATCAAACTGGCCTACCAGCCTGTCATAGCGCCCACCGGCAGCTACACTGCCCACACTCAGCGCCCCCTCGCCAGCCTGAGCAGGAGCCTGGAGCAGCACTGCTTCATAGATCACTCCTGTGTAATAGTCCAGACCCCGGGCCAGACCCAGGTCAAAGGAGATCTGTAACGGGAAATACAGTCAGCCCCAGACCACGCTCTGAGAACCCAAGAGCTCAGCAGAAGGTCCAGGCCCAGCTATGCCCACCTTGTCAGCAATTCCAAATAAAGTCAGGTATTCAAAGAGCAGCTTCAGGTCCCGTAGGCCCTGCAGGGCCAGCTGGCTTTGGGACAGTCTGGGATTCTTAAACATCTCTTCTACCAGGGATATTCCTCCTGGAAAAAAAAAGTCACATTTTATGTGTTATTTACTCAGATATGTTTCACCGAATTTAGTTGTTTTTGTTGTTGTTTTGGGTTTTTGTTTGTTTAGTTGGTTGGTTTTGGTTTTGGTTTTAGACAGGGTGTCTCTACATAGCCCTGGCCATCCTGGAACTCACTATGTAGACCAGGCTGGCCTAGAACTCACAAAGATCCACCTTCCCCTGCCTCCCGGTTCTGGGATTAAAAACATGTGCCACAAGAGCCAGCTTGAATTTATCTGCTATAGCTTGAATTTATCTGCTATAGCCAGTCTTCCTCATTTTCTTTAAAAAGACCACAACCTTGGTCACATGGCCAGATACTCCTCTCTACTCTGCCTTTGCCAAGAGAAATAAAGTAGTTACAACACATAAAAAGGAAGCTTCGTGCAGGCCAGACTCTGGAGGTGACCCAGAGGTAGAAGCTAAACACGTCACCCTCAGTCTGTTCTGTCATAGCTCTGAAAACCCTGGTTCTTACCATGGCATTGGACATAGTCTCCAATTCGATCAGCCACCTCAGGAGCTAGGCCTTTCTTTGCCACCATCTCATGTTTCACATCTTCCCAAGTCATCTGCATTAAGACCCAAATATCAGCTCAGCCCCAAGCCCTTCTTTCCCTAACTGAAGCAGGGCATCTTATTTTCATTTGGTACAAATAGCTTAAGGAACTAACAGTAAATTCAGCAAAACCAGAGACAACTTAGGAAATCTAACTACAATCCCCACTGTATGGCATTACTCAGACCTTGTTTAAAAATATCTTCTTAACGTTTTTTCTTTTTTAGGAATAGCCACTTCCAGCTACAGTCTCCTTATTCTTCCCCTAATGACATGAATTTGAGGGCAGGCAGAAACCCAGAGAGGAACTATTTAAAGCATGTTTTCTTTGTTACCTTGTCTAGTTTGTCCACTGAGGAGCAGATGGTACGGAACTTGCTCTCAGGAACACCGCAGACGGCAAATATCCCATCTACAACCCGCCGGTCATTTACCTGTGAAGTCAATGTAATTAACCTATGTCCTGTCAATCAATGTCCTTTTCCTCAAAACAATGGCCACTCTAAATCTCATCACCTATAAAAGCAATATAAAGACAATTTCAAAGCCCAATCCAAACTTCTCCCTCACTATGTACAAGGCTGGCCTCACCTTAATAACAAAGTCCCCCAGTTGCAATCCACTTAGGATTTCACACATGATCTTCAAACATTCTGCATCAGGGATCATAGGGTCAAACTCACCCGCAATGTCAAAATCCTAAGGAAAAAAAAAGAGGAAGAAAGCTACACATGGTGGCGCACACCTTTGATCCTGGCACTCAGGAGGCAGAGGTAGGTGGATTTCAGTGAGTTTCAAGCCAGTCTGGTCTACATAGTGAGTTCTGAAACAGCCAGGATTATACAGAGAAACCCTGTCTCAAAAACAAACAAACAAACAAACAAACACAGACCCCCCAAAACAAAAAGCAACAAAAACAAACCAAACAAACAAAAAGAGAGAAAAACAAACCTTCCATTGCAGCTAATCCCCAATGTAACTATTACTAAACTCTGAGCCACTCAAATCACTTACACACTGGCAGAACTCCCGGTAGCGGCCCTGGACTATGGCTGGGCTCTCCCGACGCCACACCTTTCCAACTTGATATCGTTTCATCTTCTTCAACTTATTCATGGCCATATATCGAGCAAAAGGGACCTTATACAAACAGGTTGAGGAAGAAAAATACTATGTTCAATGTTTAGACCCACCATTACACAGGAGGGAGAACTGGGTTCCTTATCTTACAGGATAAAAACAGACTTCCCAGGCTTGTTTCCACCTGTGTCTGAAGCCTAGCAGTGCTTGGTGTTAATGAAGGCATTTCACTTACTGAAACCACATGCATACTTTCCATGATTCTGTGTTAAATATTTAGTGGTTCTCAACCTTCCTAACACTGCCACTCTTTAATACAGTTCCTCATGTTGTGGTGACCCACAACAATAAAATTATTTTTGTTGTTACTTCGTAACTGTAATTTTGCTAAATCTCTCATATGTGACCGGCGGAGAGTCCGGACTCACAGGTTGAGAACCACTGATTTAGCACTAGTGCAGCAGGTAAAGGGTTTTGTTGTGCAAGTCTGTCGATCTGAGTTCTATCCGCAGAAGCCACACAGAAGTTAGGAGAGAACTGACTCCATAAAATCGTCTTCTGACTGTCACACACATGTCCACATAAACAACATCCACACACACAACAGTTACTTTTCTTCACTACATATGCTTATCAACACCACTCCAGTCACAGACCTGAGGACCTCTGGAGCTGGGTCAATAATCTGTGTTTCTACAGACTTCCTGGAGATTCTCATACACAGTGAAGTTGAAGTTAAATGGCAGGGCCTTCAGGACAGTCTCTGATGGCACAATTGCCTTCTGGGAAAACCTGGTAAAGAAATGTACTGTCAAAGTTCCTCTACTCCCTCCTGCCAGAGAAAACCCTCTGGATTTGGCTAGAAAAAAGTCAGGCTGCTGCCCTCCGAAGGATACAGTGAGGTCATAACGGAGAGACAGCAACTCGCCACCTTGATCCTTCAGATCATACATGAGGCCGAAGTTGTCTTCATACTTCTCAGTGAGCATTTCCTGCAAGAGTCAGACAGAAAAGGCTACAATTCGGAGCACTGACCACAGAACACAGATGAGAAGCCGGGGGCCGGTAAATGACGCGGTTGCCAGCACCCTTCCATCCTTACTTTTAGCTCAAATGCTGGCGTATCCAGCCCCTTTGCCCCATGACGTTTAAAGCAGCTGATAATCTTATCAAGAATTTTCTCCCTCACAACCATCTGTTGAGGACTTAAATCCCTGGTGCCCTGGAAAACAAAAGTAGCCAAAGCAAAAATCAAGACCATTTAGGACTTAAGTCATGTCCATAATCTAAGGTTTGAAACTAACTTGAGCTCCATCTAGAATTTCAAGAACAATAAATCAAAAAGAAAAAAAAAAACATTTAAAAGGGAGAGGCAAAGAGTGTGCTTGCCTGCACTGCACCTCTGACCCTCTGACAGGCAGGGTGGGCAGAGGGTGTTACCTTTGGAACCTTGATGACCAAATGCGGTTGCTCTTGATGCGGTTTCAGTTGGGATGTTAATGCTGCCTCTGCAACCTGGCAGAAAAAGGAGTATGAGATGTGCCTTCTCCAGGCTCTGGTCAAACCTGTGACATCTTTGACCCTGTGGACCATCACCCTGAGAAGACCTTTGATCCCATGCAAAAAAAGTTTCCTGAACACCATTTTGTCTATGCTGATCTCCTTCCGCCCTCAATAATTGATGTTGACTTTCCAATTATACCTGGAATATAGCTAAAGATCAGTCTTTTTATTACATAAGCTTCTTCATTTAAACGTCTGAAAAAGTTGAAGCACCTGAGAATAATAGACACAGAACCCATAACTGTCACCACTAAATTTCTAGAAGTAGGGATTAAAACTCCAATTCTCAGCTGGACGTGGTGGCACACAGGTGTAATCCCCACACTTGGGAGACAAAAGCAGGAGGATCTCTGTGAGTTCAAGGCCAGTTTCTTCTACATAATAAATTACAGGACAGCTAGAGCTACAAAGTCTGTCTCAAATGAATAACAAAAAGAATTCCAGTTCTCAGTTCTTACTCAAATAGCTAAAACGGTGGTACATGCCTTTAATTCTAGCAATCAGAGGCAGAGGCAAGCAGATCACTATGAGTTTAAGGCCAGCCTGATCTACAGTGAGCTCTTGGACAGCCAAGGCTATACAGGGAGATCCTGCCTCAAAAATACATACGTACGTACGTACATACATACATACGGTCATTTATCAGACACGGAGACAACCTTTAAAAAAGGAACAAACATGGGCCAACGAGATGGCTCAGTGGTTATCCACCAAGCCTGACCATCTGAGTTGGATGTTTCAACTCACATGGTTGAAAGAGAAAAACCAATTCCCACAATTTGTCCTCTGACTCATTTACAATCATACACAATAAAACCTATGAAATACTAGAAATAAATTTCCTGGTTAAACTACGAGGAAAAAAAAAGTAAAATTCTGTGAGTGAAAATGAATTAAAGCTCTGGTCCGTGCTGAACATGATACAAAGCATCTGCTTTCTGAAGAGGGGTAACAGTCACTGATTTAGTGCTAGTGAGGGGGCTCCTGAGTGTCTGTGCTGGCCACTTACCACAGCCACCTCAGTGCAATCCCCCGACTCCACAAGGTGAAGCTGAGAGTAGAAGTGTATCATGGCACACCAACACCCACACCCATTCATTAATAGATAAGTTTACTTTTATAAAAAAAAAAAAAAAAAGAATCAGACCTAAAGACCCACACGTTGTATCCCTTCCAGAAATACGGATGGTGGTAATTCCATAGAGAGACTGAGTACAATTCCCCATCCCCTTAGTCTAATTCCAAAATCCAATTATCTCTGAACACGTTTCTCTGAGATTCGTTTTAGGGTAAATTCACTTGATGGGTATAAACTCAGTTCACTTATGGAGGACTGTCTATACAGATTTGGCTCAAACTCCACATTCAAGAATTTCAGATGACTGAAAATAACCCTCAGAAATCTCAGTTGCTATGTATCCATACGTCATTTAACCCTGTGATCTCCGTTTATTCAACTGTAAAATAGAGATAAAACCCTCACTCAATCTTTGAGATTGCTCCAATAATAAAGTGACAAAAGCATACAAAACGCTTGGTTCAGTGCAGGTACAAAGTGGTTTATCAATTTAAACCAATTGCACGGCTGGAGAGATGGCTCTTGTAGAGGTCCTGGGTTCCATCCGCAGCACCCACATGGTCGCTCACCACCGGCCAACTCCAGACTCAGGCGACCCGCCGCCCATTTCTGCCTTCTGCTGGTACCAGGCGCGTACGCAGGGCACGCATACGTGCAGGCAAAATACCCATATAAACAAGAAAAATAAACTTTCAAAATAAAAAAACCAACTCTAATGATACAATACAGACTGCGAGTCAGGCGGAGGCTCAGGGTGGCTCACCTGGCCGTGACAGCCAACCGCCCGGACGCACACAGTGCGGGGAGGTCGCAGGAGCTGGGCGAGCAGCGCAGCCCAGAGCCCGCGGCGCAGGGGTCCCCCCAGATGGGGCATTGTGCAGCAGGACTCCGGCTTTCTGGAACAGGAGCCAAGGGCCTGGAATCGAGAGCCGCCCAATTTCAGAAACACTACCGAAAGCTACAAACACGTAGGGTCGGAGTTAGTCCGGGAGGTGGGGCTAAATTCCGAGTCTCACGCTCCCTGACCCGGAACTGTATCCCCCGCTCTCGCCAGAGACGCTCTAGGCACGAAAACCGGCGTCTTGGTAGCCGGAAGTCATCCGAACCCAGGCTGACTCCACCAAGGCGGGTTCAGACAGCAGCCAGTTCCGGTTGGCAGGCAGGATGGCAGGTCGTGCTGCGCTGGAGGAGCTGGTGCGACTCCAGGGCGAGCATGTGAGGGGACTCAAGCAGCAGAAAGCCTCTGCTGAGCAGGTGCGACTCAGATGGAAAGAGAGGGGACGGACAAAACCAGCGGAGCATAGGGGGTGGTCTGGCTGGAGAGCAGGGATGTGGATAAAGAGACTAGGCTGCTAGAATGAAAGGGGCTGAATGAGGTTGCCAGGGTGGGTCCCTAGAGAAGTGAGGCTAGGCCTAAGAGAGAGGGTTGTCGAGGGAATGGGAAGGGAGGGAGGGGAGTGACAGATGGACAGGCTAGCGGCGTTTTTCCCTCTACAGATCGAGGAGGAGGTGGCGAAACTCCTAAAACTGAAGGCGCAGCTGGGCCATGATGAAGGCAAACAGAAGTTTGTGCTCAAAACCCCCAAGGTAAACTATTCCTGTGAGAGGCCTCAGAGGCGGGCCCTGATCCACAATCAGAAATATTGCAAAGGAGGCAGTAGTTGGTGTGGGCACTGGGCTGGATTGAACTCAACCTGAGTCATTCGGTAATGGCAGAGTGATGACAGAGGAGTCAGCCTGCTAACTGCTACTACTCCTTTCATTCATTACATATTCGCTGAGTAAGTCTGTGCGTGTGGCATTGTACATTGAATACACCTTACCAGACGCCCGCCTTTGTGATGCTTACATTCCACTGAGACAGAGATTTAGATATAGGACAGACAATCCCACACAAGGATATGCAGTTACAAAATATGACTGCTGATATGAAGAAATTTAGGACTGGAGAGATAGCTCAGCTCTTCAGAGCATCCAAGATTGATTCCCTGCACCTATATCAGGTGGCTCACTACTGTCTGTAACTGTAGCTTTAGGGGGATCTGACGCCTCAGGCCTCAACAGGCACCTGCACCCACATATTCACATAACCAAACACAGATACACACACACATATAAATGCATAAAAGTGAAAAAAGGAAGAAACTCACAGAGATGCTTTAAGAAACATAAGAGTTGCTGGGGAATCTGAGAAGCCACACTGAGGAGGTACTATACTAATGGACCTCTCAGTGGGTAGGAGAGAGCCAGGCAAAGATCGTTAGGATGATAGGCTCAGTAGGGTATGGAAACCCTGAAGCAGAAAAGAACTTTGATGCTTCCTAGAAACTAGAAGACCTGCACAAGTAAAACCAAATACAGTTAGTGATGCTTAGCTCCACCTCAGGGCTTCAGTTCAGATGCTATTCTGTAAGTTCTAGAAACAAAACTATACCTTCATTGGGTTCCCTTTGTACATCGTGCATAGTTCTGCTATTTCACAGTCTTTTGATTTTCACTTTGGTGTATTTGGATATGTGCAATGTGGGTACTTGCGGAATCCAAGAAAGAGTGTCAGATTCCTTGGAGCTGGAGTTACAGGCAGTTCTGAGTTGAGGTGCTGGAAATTGAAATAATGTCCTTTGGAAGAGTGTCAAGGGTTCTTAACCTCTGAGCCATCTCTCCTACATTCTCCTACATTCTCTAACAACTTTCAGTAGTTAATTCATGAAGTTTATTTACAAGAAGCTAAGACTGGGTTTTTAGAAATAAACATATATTTAATGAATGTGTTTAAAGTTGACTTCTAAAGATTAGAGAAGCCATGTGGGGTGGTGCACATCTTTCATTCCAGTACTCAGGAAGCAAAGATAGGTAGTCCTTTGTGAGTGTTAGTGGCATTAAGACAGGCCATTGGGTTTCACTAAAGAGGGACTAGTCTATTAAAAGTTTTTTTATTTTCTAGATTAGTCAGTAGTATCAATGATTATCAATCATTGTTTCTTCGAGATTTTATTTTATTGAGACTTCTGGCTGCCCTGTAACTCTCTATGTAATCCAGGCTGGCCTTGAACTCACAGAGACCTACCTGCCTCTGTACCTGCAATGTTGGAACTCAATTCTTTGAGAGTTTTGTTTTTTAAAGATTTATTTTATTTTTACTTATGTGCATATGTCTGTGTGACTGTATGCCGTGTGTGTCCTTGGATGGCAGCTGAGTTACAGACAGTTATGAGCTGCCCAGCTAGGTGCTGGGACCTGAAGTCAGGACAGTCTGCTGTACAAGTTCCAGGGCCAGCAAGGCCTACCAGTAAGATAGTAAAGCCTTTTCTCCAAAAAGCAGGGGGTGGGGAGCAGGGGTGAGGTGAAGGGGTGGAGACTGATGGTATGATTAATTCTTTGAGGTTAATTCTTTAAGCCAAATTCATTAAGCTATACCCTTGTTCACAGTTTTTAAAAACCAAAGTAAAACAAAACACAAGCCCTGGCCAGCCTCAGACTCACTGTATAGCAGAGGCTAGCTTTGAGATTCTGATCTTCAGATCTCCACCCAGCAAGTGCTGGGACTACCACACCCATCCTACACAACTCTTCAAAGGTCAAGAGAAGTTTAAAATATCGAAGAAATGGGGGCCGGAGAGATGGCTCAGTATTAAGGGTGCCTGTTGTTTTTCTAGAAGAGCCAAGTTAGGTTCTCAGTGGCTCAGCACCCGCATATAACAGCACACACCTGCCTGTAATTCACCTGGCGCGCGCGCGCGTACACACACACACACACACACACGGCATTGTTACTCTAATTCCCTCAAAATATTATTTGTGTTAATTTGTAATGGTATGTTGATAAATTTTTACACTTTGAATTTCAAATGTGGAAAATGTACATAGGAATAATACACTTGCAATTGAAGAGTTAGTGGCTGAGAATGTGAGACGGTCCTTAGACCAAAGGCTCTGGAGCAGACGGTATGGCCCAGATTAAAGGTTTGACCTGGCTGGGAGACAGGCTCCACTACACGCTTGCTTGGTGCTCTTAGGTGGTGACTTGACTTCTTGACAGCCTATATTTCAACTAAAATGTTTCTGCTAAACCTGACTTGGAGCCTTTTTTTTTCCTTCTTGAGAAAGGGTCTCACTCTTATGGGCCAGGCTGGCCTTGAACTCAGTGATCCACCTGTCTCTGCCTTCCAAGTGCCGCTACACCCAGCTTTGTAAGGGCTTTTTATTAAAATTAATTTTGTTGGGGGCTGGAGAGATGGCTCAGAGGTTAAGAGCACTGGCTGTTCTTCCAGAGGTCCTGAGTTCAATTCCCAGCAACCACATGGTGGCTCACAATCATCTATAATGAGATCTGGTGACCTCTTCTGATGTGAAGGCATACATGCAGATATTGTATACATAATAAATAAATTTAAAAAAAATTAATTTTGTTAAATAGAATTTGACAGAAAATTCTGTTGAAAAATTGCATGTAAACTTTAGAATTTAGTCTATAATACAGCTCTCAGGGAGGCAGAGGCAGGCAGATCTCTGAGTTTGAGGTCAGCCTGGTCTACAATGTGAGTCCAGGACAGCAAAGGATACACAGAGAAACTCTGTCTCAAAAAATAAAATAAAATAAAACAAAAACAGGGCTGGACAGATGGCTCAGTGGTTAAGAACACCGTTTGTTCTTCCAAAGGACCCGGGTTCAATTCCCAGCACCCACATGACAGCTCATTCCAAGGAATCTGACACCTTCACACTAATGCACATAAAATAAAGTTAAATAAATTATTAAAAAACAAACAAACAAACAAATTCAACCTGAGCCACTGTGAATTCAAGTTGGGCCACTGTGAATTGATAGGTTTGCTATACAAGGGAAAATTGTTATTCCTGAATTTTCAGAAAGCTTGTGTTGAGACTCTGAATTCTGTGAAAGAGAACCTAGTGGCTGATGGCAGTGAGCCTTGGGATTGACAGGACCTCTTCTGAGCTATCTTCCCATTTGGTGACCTGTGGGAAAAGCCACATTTGCAGCATTATATGTGTTCCTTGTGGCTGAGCTAGACTGTGGATATTTCTAGAGTTTATTGTTCTATGTTTTAAATGTTGTCCTTGAGTTTTGATTTTGACTCCTAAGGGCACAAGAGACTACAGTCCCCGGCAGATGGCAGTTCGGGAGAAGGTGTTTGATACCATCATCCGCTGCTTCAAACGCCATGGAGCAGAGGTGATTGATACACCTGTGTTTGAACTAAAGGTGAGAGATGGGTGAGGAGAAACTGCGTAGTGGTGCCACGGGTTTATGAATACCAGAGAGCATAATAAAGAAGCCTAAGGTTACTAAGGTTAGAATTTTAACATATAAATGGGGCAGACAGAGCTTAGTCCGTGACACCACCAGAATACAAATGGATATCAGTCCACACACTGGGTGATTTTAACGCTTTTTAAATCTTGGCTAGTTTGGTCAGAGGAATATATTATAGCCAGTTGAAGACATCAGAGGGTATGGACTGCTGTAATACCCTAAGACATTCTATTTTCTGACGTTCAGATCTCAGACATCATAAAAGCATCTGTGTTTGCTTACCTGATGAATGCCTTCCTGCAAGTTTATCTTCAAGAAAAAATAGTCAAAACCAGAAAGCTATGTGCAGCAGTGTACCTGCTGACATATTTTGGAAATGTGTTTTAATTGGAACAGCATCAACCTCTAATAGGACGGTGTTAGCAAACAGATAAGTGCAGAGCTTTGGACTGTTGTTCTGAGGCAGTCTCGTTACAACCCAGTCTGGCCCCGACCCACAGGCCAGCTGCTTCTGCTTTCCTAGTGCTACAAGTAAAGTGTATCTCACCGTACCTAGATTCTCACTGGAAAATTATACATCTGTTTTATTCATTTACTGATAGGAGTTAATTTATTTTTAATTATGTGTTGTGTGTGAATGTGTGCACATGAGTACAGGTGCCCATGGAGCTGGACTTAGAGAGGTTTAAGCTGACTGACATGGGTGCTGTCAATCAAATTTGGGTCTTCTGCAAGATCAGTACAAACTCCTAACTACTTTAGCGGGGCTGGAAAGATGGCTTAGCAGTTAGAGCACTTGTTGCTCATACAGAGGATCTTGGTTCAGTTCCCAGCATCCATGTGGTGGCTCACAACTATCTGTAATTATAGTTCCAAGGGATCCAACGCTTTTTGACCTCCACAGGCACCAGGCATGCACGTGATGAACATACAAACATGTAGACAAGACATTCATACACATAAAGTAATTTTTTTAATTTTAAATAATAATACCTTAGGACTGGCTGATATGGCTCAGCATTTAGTACTAGGGCTAAAAAGATGGCTCAACAGTTAAAGGACCTGGGTTCAATTCTTAGCACCCACATGGCAACTCACAACTGTCTGAAACTCCAGTTCCAGGGTATCTGTCACCCTCACACAGATATACATATAGGCAAAACATCAATGTACATAAAATAAAATCCTAATTAAGAAAAAAAAAAAACATTTACTACCAAGCCTAATGACCTGAGTTTAATCCTTAGAATTCACAAAATAGGGGAACCAACTCTTACAAGTTATCCACTGACCAAGTTGAAATTAGTCGTGTTAGAGTAGTAAGTTTTTGTGTTTATAATAGTCTTTTTAAAATATTTATTTCTGTATTTGCATATATGCCTGCATGCCAGAAAAGGGCATCGGATCCCATAATTGTGAGCCACCACGTGGTTGCTGGGAATTGAACTTAGGACCTCTAAAGAAAAGTGCTCTTAACCTTTGAGCCATTTCTCCAGCCCCTATAATGGTCTTTTAAGGGCTGAGGATACAGTTTAGTGATAGTGATTGCCCCACCAAGTACAAAGCCTAGGTTCAATTCCTAGCATCAAATAATGAGGAGGAGCTGGTAGTTATTTGTAGCCAGGGGTGGTAGTCCAAGCCTTTAATCCCAGCATTCAGGAGGTAGAGGCAGGCAGATCTCTGGAAGTTCACAGCCAGGGATACATAGTAAGACCCTTACTCAAAAAAAAAAAAAAAAAAGTTAAAATTTGATTTTTTTATTATGATCATATTTCTTCTTGGTTTCTCCAGGAAACACTGACTGGAAAGTACGGAGAAGACTCAAAGCTTATCTATGACCTGAAGGATCAGGGTGGGGAGCTGCTGTCCCTTCGTTATGACCTCACTGTATCTTTCTAAACTTGGGTGAATTGGTACTCACTGGGGTTGAATTTGAGTTTAGGGACAGCAGGCACAGGTAAGATTAAATATGAAGCCATTTGCAATTAAAGGAATTATTTCTCTAAACCAAGATGAAGGACTTTGGCTAAGCAGAATATAGCCTTAGAAATCTCACTTTCTGTCAGGGCCCTGTTCCCAGTTTTACAACAGTCTCCTGACTCAAAAATAGCTCTCCTCTGCCCTCCCAGTGGACAGAATTTTCTGTAATTGACCAATATTTCCTTTATCTTCAAGTGTCTCAGTGTTTTATTGCTGTGAAGAGACATCATGACCAAGGCAACCTTTATAAAAGAAAGCCTTTAATTGATGGCTTGCTTATAATTTAGTGAGTTGGTGGATTGCCATGGCAGCACAGAGGCAGGCATGGCGCTGGAGAAGCAGCTGAGGCTGTACATCCTGTACAAGTAGCAGAGAGAAAGACACTGGGCCCAGAGTGGGCTTTTGAAGCCTCGAAGCCAATCCCAGAGACACACCTACAACTAGGCATGCAAATACATAAGCCTGGGGACCCCGTTTCGTTCAAACCACCACACAGAGCCAATCTGAGAATCCTCTGATTAGGGGTTGCACATGGGACCCTTTTCCCGCTGTGTCTAATCTGCCAAGACCCCTTCTCTGCCCATCAGAGTCCAGAGGAGATAGTACCAAAAAGGAAGGAGCCTTAGTCCTCTTTCCTGCTTCAGCTGCTTCTTATGAATCCACAGTTAATTCTTCCTGACAGTCAGAAGTGCTGTTACTCTTACAGATAGTGTTTTTATCTATACAAGCAGGGTTATGCCCTAGCTTCTGTTGGGGCGATAACTTCCAGCAGCCACAGGAGGCATTTTTTCCTTAACACTGTGTTATCAGGTCCCTTTTGCTCGGTATCTGGCAATGAATAAACTGACCAACATTAAACGCTACCACATAGCAAAAGTGTATCGCCGGGACAACCCAGCTATGACCCGAGGCCGTTATCGGGAATTCTATCAGTGTGTGAGTATTGGAAAACCATGAAACAGGATGGGTAACTCAGGCCTTCTATCCTATTGGAAAGAAGATCTACTGAGTGCCATGTGTCCTGAGCAAACTGTATGGTCTTGAAATTGCTCTTAGATTTCTGTGATATTTTCACGTATACCTCATAATAGTTTAGTGAAGATGAAGAATAAGACAATCAAGTATGGAGTTTGAGGGCCCAGTTTGGTAGGATTGGGGGGCGGTCTTTGGAGGAAAAAAACTATATTCTTTAGTGCTAGGATTGAATGCACAGCCTTGTACATACTCTGACGCTAGGCAGTTGTTCTTCTGAGCTACAGCCCTAGCTCCAGGCTCTTCCTGTCAGTCACAGTACCACAAGCTCAACGAGACTGAGGAAATTCAGTGTGTGTATTATCAAATCTTCTGGATCAAAGGCAGGACTTGTGACAGATGGGGAAAAAATAAGCAAAAAAATTAAGGTGGAAGGCTTTGGGCTGCAGCTCAGTGGAAAGGTGATTTCTTCACATGCTTGAAGCCCTGGGTTCAATACCCAGTATTGCCACACAGAGAGACAGACAGACACACAGACTAAGGCTGGGAAATCCCCCACAGCAGTAGAAGTTGAGGAAGATGAAAGAGTAGATGGTGAAGAATAGTTCCATAATGGACAGGATAGCAGGACTGGTAGAAGCCCAAGAGCTGATGATAAGACAGAAAATGAGGGGCAGGCCTGTGCTTGGGTGTAAACAGAGCAGAGATTTTGGGGGTCCCTCACATGCTATCCCTCTCCCTCCTCCCCTGCAGGATTTTGACATTGCTGGCCAGTTTGACCCCATGATTCCTGATGCAGAGTGCCTAAAGATCATGTGCGAGATCCTGAGTTCACTTCAGATCGGCAGCTTCCTGGTCAAGGTCAGAGCTGGGTGGGACTTTGAGGGCAAGGTGAAGCCTGGTCTCTCACAGGGAGAAGACCTTCTCAGGGGATCAGTAGTCCATGTGAGAGAGACTACTGAGAATCGTGCACAATGAACATATCCCTTCCCCTATACCTTGCTTCTCACAGGTAAATGATAGGCGCATCCTAGATGGGATGTTTGCCATCTGTGGTGTTCCTGATAGCAAGTTCCGTACCATCTGCTCCTCGGTGGACAAACTAGACAAGGTAACAACCCAAACACCTAATTCCTAGATCCTACCCTGTTTTGAGCACTGAAAAGCTTAGGAGGAAGAAGCCGCTGCCTGCTGGAGGAGGACTGGCCCCAGCGTGTAGGTTGAAGGGCACCTTTGCTCTCAGATTGCTCCTTGAGAAGGCTCCGTACTGGTTCTATGGTAGGGAAGCTGTGTGATGGCCTCTGACTGTTGCTGTTCCAGGTATCCTGGGAGGACGTGAAGAATGAGATGGTGGGAGAGAAGGGCCTTGCACCGGAAGTGGCTGATCGCATCGGGGACTATGTCCAGCAGCATGGTGAGAGAAGAGCCTAGCATCCACGCCACTGCCTGCAGCCCTAAAGTTGAAAGATGTATGTGTGTGTGTTGGTGAAGGGGGAGTGTTCATATGTACATGTAATCACAGAGAGTGTGTGTGTGTACGAATGGGAAATGTTCGTGTGTGCATGTCACTGCAGCACAGACAAAAAGTAGACCAACTGTTTTTGTTTTTGTTTTTTTTTCTTGTCTGTCTGGCCTACAAATTTGTCTCCTCAGGTGGGCTGTCTCTGGTGGACCAGTTACTCCAGGATCCTCAACTCTCCCAAAACAAACAGGCCTTGGAGGGCTTGGGAGACCTAAAGCTGCTGTTTGAATATCTAACCCTGTTGGGCATTGATGACAAGGTAAGTCAGGTTGGAGATGTGTGTCCCAGCTGACCTCTGTGGTTTGGGATCCTAATCAGGTACTGACCATGACCTTACCTCCACAGATCTCCTTTGACCTGAGCCTTGCTCGAGGGCTGGACTACTATACTGGGGTCATCTATGAGGCCGTGCTGCTGCAGACGCCAACCCAGGCTGGGGAGGAGCCCTTGGGTGTGGGCAGTGTGGCTGCCGGAGGGCGCTATGATGGGCTGGTGGGCATGTTTGACCCCAAAGGACGCAAGGTGCCCTGCGTCGGCCTCAGTATTGGAGTGGAGCGGATCTTCTCCATTGTAGAGCAAAGATTAGAGGTAAATCCTGGGGATGGGTAGAACACAGAAGGACAGATGATGGTATCCAACTTCCTTTGATCTCTTAGGGGCAGGTGCTGCTTTGGATAGAGACCATCTCTGAGGAATGTAGAAAAGATGATAGCCTTCAGAGCCTCACTCCTTTATGAGTCAGTTTTGTGTGTGTCTCTGGATAGATATACATTTTATGATACTAGAACTTGAACCTGGGCCTTGTGCATGCTAGGAAAGCACTCTTTTTTTATCAAGCACTTTTTTTTTTTTTTAAATCTGTGTAGCCTTGGCTGTCCTGGACTTACTTTGTAGACCAGACTGGCCTCGAACTCACAGAGACCCACCTGCCTCTGCCTGTCCAAGTGCTGAGATTACAGTGTGTGCCACCGCTCCTGGCTTCGGCAAGCACTCGTACCACTGTGCTCTTTTTCACTTATTTTGAGACAGGGTCTCACTAAGTTGCCCAGGGTGACTTTGAACTCAAGCAGGCCTTGAATCCTCCTGGCTCAGCCTCTGGATAGCTACTAGGTTGAGCCATCAGGCCTGGCTTCTAAGATAGTTTTGTGAATCTTGGTTCTTTCTCCACTGGATCAGAGCTATCAAAAATCTAGACTAGTATATCCAAGAAGCACCTCTTCCTTGAGACAGAATACTTAACATTGACTGTCATGTGCCAGGCACTGTGCCTGGTGTGTTTCATGCTTTAGCTAATAGTTCTAACACAGATCTACTGAGAGTAGCTGCTTTCATTATTTTTATTTTTCAAATAAGGAAGCTAAATGCTAAAGAGCAGATAATTTGCTCAAGGTCATGAAACGTGTAAGTAATAGAGTCAGTGTGAATCCAGAGTCAAAACTCCTAAGTCTTACTGTTAACCACTCTAATGCTGCATCTCAGTGGAAAACATGCCCCAGGCCCTTAGCTTACTCAGATGGAGCTCCGACTCCCTAGGACCAAGAGTGACACCAAGGAAGCTCCTCATGATCCTCAATACCCGCTTTGATGCTGGTACACTTAAAAGGCTCGTTGTGCTTGGTTTCAGGAATGCTCAAGCAACTTTCCCCCTATTCCTGTGTTTTTTTCCCCCTAGGATGAGACCACCGATGTTTCCCATTTGAGGTTGTTATTCTAGTAGGCATGTTATGTAATAGCTCTAAAAATAGTTTTTCAGAAGTTGAGGAGCAGTAGCAGTGTTCTTTGTTTCTGCATCCACACATACCTAGTCTCACTGATGGGAGAGTAGATGGTTTGAGGTGGTCTCAAAACACTTTCTTTGTGAATGTGCGTGTGGCCCCCTGACCTCCAAAAGGGAAAGGAGTTTTAACTTTATTGCTACCCTGGAATGTTTATACTGCTTTGTTGTTGCGGTTTTTGTTCTGTATTTTTTTTTTCATTTATTTGTATGTATATGGATGTTGTGCCTACATGTGTATCTGTGCTTGGTGCCCACAAAGGCCAGAAGAGGTCATCAGTTCCCCTGGGACTGGAGTTACAGACAGTTGTGAGTTGCCATGTATGTGCTGGCAATCAAACTCAAATCCTCTAGAAAAGCAGTCAGTGTTCTTAACTGCTGGGCCGTCTCTCCAGTCCCCTTATTTGTTTTCTTAGGTTTTTGTTTTATTTTCTGTTTGGTTGGTTTTTTGTTTTGTTTTTGAGACACACTAGCCTCAAACTCATATATTCAAGGCTAGCCTTAAACACCTGATCCCTTCTATGTCCACCTCCCAAGGACTGGAATTTTAGGTGTATACCATATCACTGCCAGCTTTCCACCCATCATTTACTCTGACAAATCATAAACGTCATTTCATTTCTTACACCTTGTAAGAACTACTTTTATGTCCACCTGGTAGATCAGAAGGCTGATACCCTTCCCTGAGTGAGCTCACAGAGCTGGACTTAGTCTCTACAGCTTCCCTGTTTGTTTTTTGATGGCTTAGTCCAGCTCTAAATCTTACCTGCCTCTCCCTAGGCTTCAGAGGAAAAGGTACGGACCACAGAGACACAAGTGCTTGTGGCATCTGCACAGAAGAAGCTGCTGGAGGAGAGACTGAAACTTGTCTCAGAGTTATGGGATGCTGGGATCAAGGTCAGGAGGCAATCCCAGGGTGGCAGCAAACTAGCAAATGTTTACATGGGGCTTCTCCCCGTGCCTGCTGGAGTGGAGCAAAGAACAGTGCACATCATTTGTTACAGTTGTGTAGCTTGGTCTTCCTATGGGATTCCTAACAGTGGGAACAGGGCCTGTCTCTGACTTTGGGATCCTTTTCTCCTACTGGGTTGCCACGTCCAGCCTTAGTAGGAGAGGAGGTGCCTGATCTTACTGCAACTTGATACACTGGTTGGTGTCCAAGGGAGGTTTGCCCTTTTCTGAAGAGAAACAGAGAAGTGGATGGGGAAGGTGGAACTAGGAGGAGAGGAGGGAAGGAAAACAGTAATCAGAATGTAAATAAATAAATATGGGCTGGAGAGATGGCTCAGTGGTTAAGAGTGCTGTCTGCTCTTCCAAGGGACCTGGGTTCAACTCCCAGCACCCACATGGCAGCTCATAACTGTCTGTAAGCAGTTCTAGGTAGTCTGACACCATCACACCAATGCACATAAAATAAAATTAAATTAATTTAAAAATAAAAATAAATGTAAAGAACAGCATAAAAAGGATTGCTTGAATGAGGGGGCTTTGTCAATTATATTTTCCCAGTTATTTTTATATGCTGCTTACAGCATTTTTATTTTTATCACTACCAATAGCATATTACATTGTTACTGAGATTCTGCTTTATAGCTCATTTTGAAGTATTGTGAACAGGACTTAATGATTTGTAGACATGAGAATAAAAGTATTTTTCAGAGCTGGAGAACAAGGTACCCCACCACCACAAGCATGTTCCTGAGAACAACAGAAGCTTTTGTTTTCTTCTTTGGTCATTTGTAGGCCGAGCTGCTCTACAAGAAGAACCCAAAGTTACTGAACCAGCTGCAGTACTGCGAGGAAACAGGCATCCCACTCGTGGCCATCATTGGTGAGCAGGAGCTCAAGGATGGAGTCATCAAGCTCCGTTCAGTGACCAGCAGAGAAGAGGTGAGGGGGCAAGCAGAGATACTAAAGGACATGGGGACATCAAAGGCTGGGTAGCCCAGGCCTGTTTAAGACCTGAGCCTCATACAGCACTAAGTTATAAAGAACCTGAGGGCTTAGGCTTTAACTGTAATCATGGCATTTAAGATCTCCAGAATCCACATGCACACGTTTTAGTAGGGGCATTATCCACCCAGGGCTGTCCACTTAGGTACACGTCCCAGTGAGCCAAAGCTGGTAACTAGACACAAGCACTCAATGAACAGTTGAACACGCTCTTATCTTCTCCCTCCGTCCTGCCAGGTGGATGTCAGAAGAGAAGACCTTGTGGAGGAGATCAGAAGAAGAACAAATCAGCCCCTTTCCATCTGCTGAACTGAGCAAAGTAATGGAGGATGCAGGTCTTACTTGAAGTAAAACAAAACTGTCTATGTACTTATACAGTCTGCGCATGACTGACCCAGCAGAAGACTGAAGAGTGGTCAGAACAGAAGCTTGTTCTTATTGTTACTTTATTATTGATAATCACTGGCAAAAAAAAAAAAAAAGATATGGCAGGTACTACACTTTCCTTGTTGGGGATAAGGAGGAGCAGTATAAGTGGATTAATCAAGTCGCTGCCACTAAACTCCTGTATGGACCTGGGATGGCTTCATTGCAGAGCCACACAGCAGATTCAGATGCCTCCCTACAACCTACTGCCAAAAAGTCCAATAAATATCGCTACCGCTAACACTAACGCCTGTTTGTGTCCATGATGCTTAGCACTACCTCCTCCGGCCCAGAATTTTTCAGACCTCTTTAGTGACTAGTGGGAAAGGAAGGAAGCCTTCGCAAACCCACTGGTTCTGCTAAAAATTGAAGAACTCCCTGTAAGGTTCTTGGCCCCGTCATATCATAAGGTTCTTGCGCCCAGGGTCCACCCAGTCGGGGACTCAGCTCCGCCCCTCTAGTGATGGAGCTCCTCCCACCCACGGTCCTTAAGTTCGAGATTTCCAAGGGCTCGCGCGCACGTGCAATGGATACGTACTTGAGAGGCGGGGTCGTCCTCAGAGCCAATGAGAGCCTGAGGGGGCGTGGAGGGCAGGGAATCTTCCAGAGGCAGAAGCCCACGGAAGTTCTAAAGAGGGTCTGGTAGACCTCAGAGAGAGATGCAGTCTAAACGGGAGTGTGAGGTAAGTAAAGACGTAAGGAGTCCTTGGGCTCCACCTCGCAAAAGGGGGCAGTTACACCTTTGGTGAGGTGGGACGGGCTGGTGATGCACAATTCCAACCTACCTCTTTCCAGCAATGGTGTGAGAGGGTGAATCCAGAGAACAAGGCAGCCCTGGAGGCGTGGGTAAGGGAGACTGGCATCCGCCTGGTGCAGGTCAACGGGCAAAGGAAGTATGGCGGGCCGCCCCCAGGTACGGTAGCCCCAGCCCCTGTGTCAGCACACCAGCCTCGGCCACTCTTGGGGGAAAGGCCCTGTCCCTAGAGTCCAAAGTCAGAAAACTCAAACTACCTGACGTACTCTCTACTAGATGTGTCTATTCCGGCTTCCCTTCCACTCTCCCCGTCGAGAAGGTACACTCAGTGCCAGCCTAGTGCAGTCGCCCAGTTATGCTAACGACCGGGAGGCAGATGGGTGTCAATGTTTACAAATGGTCTCCCTCCTTCCCCCACACCCCAGGTTTTTCCTGTAGCTTAGAAATAGAAACATTCCTGTGGACAACAGTACTCCTCCATATCCTCTCCCTCCAGGCTGGGTGGGCAGCCCACCACCGTCGGGGTCCGAGGTGTTTATCGGACGACTACCGCAGGACGTGTACGAACACCAGCTAATCCCACTCTTTCAGCGCGTGGGGCGCCTCTATGAGTTCCGCCTGATGATGACCTTTAGTGGTCTAAACCGCGGCTTTGCCTATGCGCGCTACAGCTCAAGGCGTGGTGCCCAGGCCGCCATTGCTACGCTGCACAACCACCAGCTGCGTCCTTCTTGCCAGCTCCTGGTGTGCCGAAGCACCGAGAAGTGCGAGCTGACGGTAGACGGGCTACCTGCGAGCTTGACCCGCCGTGCGCTGCTGCTCGCCCTGCAGCCGCTGGGCCCCTGCCTGCAGGAGATGCTGCTGCTCCCCAGCCCCAGCTCTGCGCCCTCTCAGATTGCGCTGCTCAAGTTCAGCACGCACCGAGCCGCTGCCATGGCCAAAAAGGCCCTGGTAGAAGGTAGGGGCGGAAGCTGCGGGAGGGTGGCTGGGTACTTCACAACATAGCGCAAATTCGTATGCTAAGACACCACCTGAGTTCCTGAACCGCTGCCATTCAATAGTGCTACATCCACTACCAGCTTCAAGTGACACCACCACTTTGTCTGAGCCCCATTGAATCCTATTTTTGATTTTTGGTTTTCGAGACAAGGTTTTTCTGTGTAGCCCTGGCTGTCCTGGAACTCGCCTTGCAGACCAGGACGGTGGCAAATTCACAGAGCTCCACCTGCTCTGCTTCTCCAGTGCTGGGATTAAAGGTGTGCGCCGCGCCACTGCCCACTGTGTAGCACTTTAATCCGTAGTATTTCTAGGGGAAATCTTAAGAGCTGAGTAAGAGCCCAACCGAGCTGCTTTACCTATGTAGTAGTGCCTGCTTCTTTAGGATTAAGCGGTGCTAAATCTAGGTATCAGTTTTCATTGACCAGAAAGGTTAGCTATTGTGATTACTATTAGGTAATAAAGCCTGACTGAGCTGTATTCCCCCAGGGACAATCAGAAGGTACTTGTTATCATAGCCCCTTTGCGAATAAAAGCCTAGGGAAGTTGTCACACCATCAGGAAATGGAGAGGCATTAAACATGGCCTGGGGCAAGTAGCCTCAAAGAAGTGTGACTCCTAAATGCTTGGTTCCAATCCCAGTATTTAGATCTGCCCTTGTCTCTTGCCCTTTTTCTTGCAGGGCAGTCACGCCTCTGTGGAGAACAGGTGGCTGTGGAGTGGCTAAAGCCAGACCTGAAGCAGCACTTCCGCCAACAGCTTGCAGGCCCCGCACTGCGGTTCCTACGGCCCGATGGCAGCCAGCTAACCCAGACCAGGGACAAGCTAGGGTCTCAAGGGGCTCGGGCTGCTCTGCAGCTGCTGTGTCACCGAATGAAGCTGGGCAGTCCAGTGTTCCTTACCAAGTGTTTAGGAATGGGGCCTGCTGGCTGGCACCGCTTTTGGTACCAGGTTGTGATCCCTGGGCATCCAGTGCCTTTCAGTGGCCTCATTTGGGTTGTCCTGGCCTCTGATTGGCAGGATGGGCATGAGGTGGCCAAAGATGCTGTGTCTGCACAACTGCTGGAGACACTGAGCGAATCTTGGACCAGCTTGTGGTCTCCTGGGGCTGAAGCAGGTACTCTGGTTAAGCAGTGACCCCTCCCCCTTCTCTCTACTGGCACCCTAAATGGGTAGGCGGAGCCCATGCCAATCTCCAGCCCAGCAGGCCTGGGCAGCCACAACTTGATTCCAGAGAGATTAGGGACCAGGTGAGTTTCCCTGTTGTGACAGAACCCTGTCACACCTATGTGCTACTTTAGTTGTGAGGAACCTTGCCCGCCCCCATTGAGCCCAGGATCTGATTTGACTTCAATTCCCAGTTTGACAAATATTTGCCATACCCACATAAGAGGTTGCTATGAATCCTTGTTTTTATTTGAAGAACTGGCTAAACAAAAGGGCCCTTCCTCCGACCCCTTGTCACTGGTTTGGACTTAATATGGTTTTTGTTTTTCTATACTGGTTTTATTTATATTAAAGTCCTTGTTGGTATACAAATGTGTCTGAGCTGTCTTGCCATAGGGGAGTTGGTTTATTTACAACTGTAGGGTGAGCAAATACTTTCCCACTTGGGACCCTGAGTTCATGGGACTATAGAGTACTGAAAATTCCTGTTTTGGGGCTTGAGGTATAACTCAGTCGTGGAGCTAGGCTTATCATGTGCAAGGTAGGAGGTTCACTACAGCATCAAAAACAATGTCTTTAGAGATCCTGTCCCGGAAAACACGGCTCCTTGTCCTGATGCCCTCAGTCACTGTCATCATCGCTGTCCTTCACCACCTCCTCCGGCGCCTTGGCATCCTCTCCATCTTCTCTCAATCCCGCAAAGAAGTCATCGGTGCTCCAGGCCTTACTGCTCAGGGCTCGAAGTGGTCCTCCCTTTTTCTTCCGTCGCCGATAGTCATCCACAACCACAGTTCGCAGCTGAGTCATGTCCCAAAACTTGAGGCGCTGGTCATGGCCACTACTGGCCAAAAAGCGGCCACAGTGGGACAGGGCTAGCTCCTCCACTGGCTCCCCAGCATGCTGGCCCACAGTGCCTACCACTCGGTTCGGCAGGATGTTCACAGCCCTGAGCAGAGAAGAGTGTGAGGAAGGGCCGGCGCGGCTTGTGCTGCCTAGCTGGAGGGCTGCTCTGGCCTCCTTACCTGATGATACCATCTGTAGAGCCAGTGCACAGCAGGCTGTCCGTCACCGGAACCATGCAGTCGATAGACTCTGCTCTCAGGGCGAAGCGGTCACTTGTAGCCCCAAAACCGTTCCAGTTGAAGAGGTAGATGGTACCTTCACTAGATCCACAGGCCACCTTCTTCCCGTACTGCAGGTTAGCAGGACAAGCTGTGTTGGCGGAGCCGCTTCACAATGAGCCCCCCAGCACAGGCACCCCATCCCATCATACCCCGCTGTACTTTCATGAGGGTGACGGAGGTTAGATCGCCAGACTGAGGCTCGGAGAGTAACTCAAACCGCCGTCTCTTGATGTTGAAGACACCAAGGCAGCCATCTCCACTGCAGAGAACAAACAGATGGAATGGGACGCTCCATTTTAGGCAGACTACAATACAAAGTGGGTACCTATTCACCAAAAGGTCCAGAGGAAGAAATAAGCAGGGAGTCAGGTTTCAGGTTGTACCTGGCTGTTAGCAGCAGCTTTTTGGCTGGGCCTAGAGCCATGTCAGCGATGTACTCCTCATGCTGCCGCATATCCATTAAAGGGCCCTCTTTACGCTGGTCCCATAGCCGGACACCACCTGTGTCATCCCCAGTGACTAGAACATTCTCATCCACTAGCAGCACACTGTTAATGGGGGCACTGGAAGACACAGAGAATATGAATTTGTAGTAGAAAATTCAGTCCTTAACTCTCATCAGTTGCATATGTACCTAGTTGATTCTCCTTACCTGTGAGCCTTGGAAATTCGTCTTTCCAATTGTCCCTGTTCGACATCTAATACATGGATTGCTTTGTCCTTAGAGACAGTAACAAGTTCTACGGGGAAAAAGCCCAGGTTATGGTATTGCTCACTGTCCCCTCCCCTCCACCACACTGCTGGCTGCCTTCCTCGGTACTTACTCTGACCATCCTCTGAGAAGACAACAGCTCGGCAGGACTTGAGGTGGTGTCCCGAGGACCAGAGTTCCTTGGTTTCTCCCTCCTGACAAGAGTAGGAAAAGCTGAGGAAGAGGAAACAAGAGTGAATGATCCCTGAAATGCATGGACGCACAGAGCACGAAGATCAACCTTCCAAGACCAAAGAGCTTATAATTCTGCTTGTCTGTTTTCTTTACTAGAGACTGAACTCAAGTCTTCACACATGCTAAGTAAATACTTTGCACATACTCTCAGCCTATTTATCCCCACCACCACCACCCCGCTCCAAAACAGCATCTCTGTGTTGCCCTGTTTGTCCTAGAACTTGCTCTGTAGACCAGGCTGGCCTCAAACTCAGAGATCCACCTGCCTCTGCCTCTGCCTCCCCTGAGCCTGAGGAAATATTGGATCTGGACCACTGTGAGGGCCCAAAAATGCTTGGTAAACTAATAGCAAGCTGGGTGTATGGGTGAGTGCCTATTTTCTTAATTCTGAGCTGGGTGTGGAGGCGTACACCCAGCTGTGGTCCCAGTACTCTGGGAGGCAGAGGCAGGCAGATCTCTGTGAGTTCGAGGCCAGCCTGGTCTACAAAGTGAGTCCAGGTCAGCCAGGGCTATACAGAGAAACCCAAGCCTTTAATCCCAGCACTCTGGAGGCAGAGGCAGGCAGCCTGGTCTACAGAGCAAGTTCCAGGACAGCCAGGGCTACAGAGAGAAACCCTGTTTCAAAAAAAAAAAAACAAAACAAAAATCTGAGACTGAAGCTGGAGGATACTTTGAGACTACTCATAGGGCTATAGTGAGATCTTGTTTCAAAGGAAAATAAAAAATCCAGTTCCAGAAATTGAAAGGGTGAAAATCAGGCAAGGTCCACAGAAGCCAGAGAAAGACATAGTTAATTATTGTATATTCTGACCAATATCACCGTGCTGACAAGTTGGAACAAAAAAGAGGTGGAGGGCTGAGGAGATGGGTCAGTGGATAGTGCTCGCCTCCGATCCCAAAACCTATGAAAAAGATGGCCAGCTCTAATCCCAACACTTGGTGGGCAGGCATGGAATCCCTGGGGCAAACTAGCCAGCTAGTTAGGACTATCCAGGATCGAGGAGCTCCCTGCTCAAGACACGCCCACATGGCCGCTCACAGCTGTAACTGCAAGATCTGACACCCTCACACAGACATACACGTAGGCAAAACACCAATGCACATAAAATAAAAATAATTCGTTTTAAGGATAATCTGCCCCCTCCCCCCCAACGAAGATGGAGAGTGATGTGGAATCCGAGGCCTCACAAGCACTGACTGAGTCACTGAACAAGTCGGGCTGAGTCCCTACCACACCAACTACCCGAACCCAGAGGAACTTTAAGACCCTCCGCCCTATACCCAACTCACACGAACACGTCCCCGTCCACGTCCCCTGCTGCCAGCAGGTCTCGGGTCGGATGGAACGCCAGGCCACTAGCTGGCGCTTCCAACACGATGTCTTCCGGGGTATCACGGATCCGGGGTGCTGCCGTCGTGGAGTCAAGGTCTTCCTCTTCATTGCGTGAGCGCTCTGCGGGACTCGCCTCACACACGAGCTCCATGAGACCCACGCGTGCGGGGAAGCCAACTAAACTGCAGGGGCGGGGCCTGCGGAGCCGCTTCCGGGAGCAGGCGGGGTCGGAAGTGCTCTGGGGACGTCGGAAGAGGCGGTCCTGCCTCGCCTCCGCTGGAGTGTGTGGAGCAGGCGCGGCGCGGTGCGTCCTCTGAGACCCACTAACTCACCCTCACTATTTTTAATGAGGCCCAGTTACAGTTCATTAAAAGATTTTGTTGTCGTTTTGTTTGTTTTAAATACAAAGGCTAAGCCGGAGCCGGACGACGGTGGCGCACTCGTGAGGTAGAGGCGGGCAAATCTAGTTTACGGGACAGAAACCCTGCCTGGAAAAAGCAAAGAGGATGGATGGATGGACGGACAGACGGACGGAGGGATTGGATGGATGGGTGGATGGGATAAATAAATACAAAGGCTAAAAGAAAGAGCTGAGGGGGCGGGAAGCGCAGCTGAAAGTATGGGTTTGCTTTCAGAGGATTACCCTCTCCCCCCAGCCAGTTTTTTCGGACGTTATGAGTTCCATGCCTGTCACGGCAGGAGCGTCAGAGAACAACCTTATGAGGTTGGTTCTCTCCGACCTCCTTTATATAGATTCCAGGGTTTAAACTTCAATTCTGAAGCTTGCTCTACTGCTGCCTTAAGCAGCTGGGCCATCTCCCTGCTTCCCCACCCCAAACCCATCTTACCTGGACCACTGTAACCTGTGCTTGGAGTAGCTAGACTGTGTGATCTTCCAAACCTGCCTCCGCAGCCCACTTCACATACTTGGGAACACCCTAAATTCTTCTCTCCACCCAGCAGAGAGGGATCTCAATTATTTCTGCCTTAGTGAAACCTATGACTGAGGCTAGTGGCAGGCTTGTTGCTCCTGACTTGTGTTGGGCATGACCATTTGTGCTTAATTAGGCTACCAGGAAAACTAGCTCGAAGGCAGCTGATGTTCTGGGCATCCCTGTTATCAAAGGTTCCAATAATGAGAGGGTTTTCCTTGGTGGGGCCGTCCCTGTGGCTGGCTGAAAAGAGCCTGCTAGATTCCTGTGCAACTAAGGCCTTCTAAGGCATGTGCTGAAACCTAAAACTTAAAAGTGAGGTGAGCTGGGACACGGTAGCAAACACCTTTATTTGGGAAGGGAGGGGGGCAAGTGACTCTCTTAGGAATTCCAGGCCAGCCTGATACAGTGAGAGCCTGCCGAAAAGGAAAATAAAACGTGAACATGAGGTGAGGTTAAGGGTTTCAAAGAGCAGAAATAGCCTATCTGCAGAGGGATTAAACGGTTAAAGTACTTGTAGAAAGTGTTAATTTAGCAGTCAGCTCTCAGCTCTTGTTTTAATTGACTGGAGGTATCCATTTGAATCATGTTCTCTGTAGCCTTTCCTAACTAGAACTACAGGACCAAGGCATCATTTGTTTAGAGCCATCATAGGTCGAAGAGCCCATTTTCTGCATCTTAAGCACTATTGGCAGGGGAGAGGGGCCTCAAAAGCCCTTTCCTTCAGCTGGGGCTTCAGCTTAGGGTAGCGTGCTTGTCTAGTATAGACAGAGCTGAGTTTAATATGCAATGCCACCAAAACAAAAGCACCCTTTCCTATCGAGGTGAAAATGACCAAAGCCAATAGCTAAGCTTAATGACATTCCAGCTTCCCTTGGACCTCATGAAACCACAGATCAGTGTTCAGCCAGAAAGAGTAGAGACCCTAATGAATACCTAATAAACATAGTAAACACTAGCTCAAGGCAAAGAGCAGAAAGGCAGCTTGGTAGGCCCACCCTGAGCCTTGAAAAACTCAGGGCAAAGGACACCAAAACCTTTTGGACCAACAGGATATACCAGTTTTAGCCTCAATGCACCTGCTCCCCAATTAGTCCTTTAGACAACAAGGTCTTGAGTAGAATGCCAACACTACTAATGCTCCCCTAAGGGCATAAATTCATGAAAGGCTTTTGTCGACACAAATGTTTATTAATACAGCTTCACCCAGAGCTCAATCCTATGCACTTTTGTCAAGCCATCAGGATGATCTTAGCCCCCACAGAATCTCTACTCTGTACCGGGACCGTGGGTTTTTAGGACTGAGTCTCACCATTCAACTTGACACCTCTCTTGCACATCAGTGACTTTCTTCCCCTCTCCCCTGGAAACTGGCCCAATAAACACCCTTACTGTCTAGGAACCTAGAACCAGTGCAGGAAAACAGGAAGGACTGAAAAGAAACAAATGGACATGACTGCTCCTAAGTGTGTGGAGGAGGTTTGTAGATAGGAGGGAGAGCATTGCCAGAGGCATCTGGAAGGGTCCAGACTGAACATGATCCTCAACTGGGCCATGTGAGGAGGGGGGATGTGAGGGAAGAGGAAGAGGGCGTAACCTGGAGCAGCAGCCAAGAGGCCAAAAGGGCTAAAAGGGGCATGCAACCAGAATGGATGGATTATACAGAAATCAGAGAAGCTAAGGGGAGAGAAAGCCCATCCTAGAGACTGAGCTGAAGAGGTTTAGGGTAGGGGGTGCAGTATGCCAGCCAGGAGGACCCTATAACAGGTAGGGACTGAGGTATGCTGGGAGAACCTGGTGGCCAGTGTTAGCTTTGATATGTTAATTGGCATCCCAGCTGAGACCTAACATTCATACAACTACAGGAACTAGCCCTCTTCATGGGGCCCTCAAGAAAGATGCCCAACACAGGAAAAGACAGGTTCAACTAATTTTAATGGATCATGCTGTACATGGTGCTGCATTGCCATTATTCTTAGCACTTGGAAGGCAGGTCTATAAAGAGTTATACAATAAACAGTTATAAACATTCACAAACAAAAATAGTTTGCAACCTTTCAAGGAATCGTAGAAACAATCAACTAAGAACAGCCATGATAACAGTTGGAACTAGAGATCAGTACTTTGGTCTTTTCACTTCAACCCTGAAATCAAAAGAGAAACAGATCAGCATAGAATCAGCGCACTGAACAATTCTCACCAGGCCCAAAGAGAAAATGCAATACTGCTTACCCATCAGCTTCCATCTTCTTTCTCTTCTCAATAATCTATAAAAGAGTATTAGTAGTTTATAAGCATGCTGCTAATAGTCTAGGTCCGCCCAAAGGTAACCACGCTCAAGTTTCATGGCTGCCCTACCTGCCTATTCCTGGATCTGCCAATAAATGTCTCTTCTCAACTGAAACCCTCCCACCTAAAAGTTTGCTATGCCCAGGGGTGACATACTCCTTTAATTCCAGCACTAGGAAGGCAAAGTCAGGTCATCTCTGAGTTCCAGGCCAGCATGATCTATAGAGTGAGTTCCAGGATAGCCAAGGCTACACAGAGAAACCACCTCCAAAAAAAAAAAAAAAAAAAAAAAGGTCCACTAACCGCACTTATTTTCTTCCACTGGCGATCAAGCTCTGCCTTATCATTGGTTTCTTTGAAGCGTCTGGTTTTCCGTCCTTCAGACATCTTGATACCATACTGGAATGCAGCCCTGAAAAAGGCATTGTGGGAAGACGGCATTAAAGGTCTCATAGCACGAGGAAGGTTTTCTTAAAGAGCTCTGTGGGCAACCTCTAACCTAAAATGCCACATCCTCATTCTCAGCCCCTATTTACTCACTTGGGCAAAGCCTCCTTGTTGTTCATATACTCGCTGTATTCCTCCTGAGTATCAAAGTCCCAGCGGCCTAAGGGACCCTTCTTGTTACCCTGTAGTAGAGCAGATGGGGAGGAGGAAGAGCTATCACTAGAAAAGAAATTTTCTCTGAATAAAATCAGATACTCAAAATTCCAGATAGTAATAATCCATCAGTAATAAATCTTATCCTAATGCTTTCTATGTATTTACAGTGTACACATTACTCTGAACACTAAACATATACCTTCATTCTAACCAAAATTCTAAAGTGAGAATTATATTTCTGTTTTTCTGATGTAGAAACAAAGGCAGCTATAAAGAAGAAGAGGACATAACAAGGTCACAAACCAACAAAGGTAAAATTAAACAAGGCTCCAACATTAAGCCATGTTCTTAGATATGTGCTTCAGCAATAGAGTACTTGCCCAGCAATGTGTGAAGCCCACAGTGATCTCTAGGGTAGCAGAAAACAAGTTTCTCTAAGTCTTAGATGTACTCAGTGGTACATTACTTGCCCAGCATGCAAAGGTTCCTGGGTTGAATCCCCAGGTATTTGGGCATGGTAGTGTACACCTGTCATCTATAATCTCAGGACCACAGAAGTGGAGGCAAGAGATCAGGAGTTTAAAGTCATCCTCAGCTACATGTCCAGCCTGGGGTACAAGATCCTGTTTCAAAAACAAAACAATAACAAAAAAAAGTCATGTCCTTAACCAATCACTACAGGAGAGAACTGACTCCTGCAAGTTGTCCTCTGAGCTCCAGACTCATGCTATTACACACACTGAATAAATATAAAAAAATAAAATAAAATAAAATTACTGATCAAAGGTCCCCAACATATTTAAACACCCTTTTAACTTCATACCTGGTCCATTTTGCTATAATCTACCTCTTCATCACTATCCACAGCCATGTCATCCATCCTAAAGAGAAACAGCAGTTAAATAGATGCTTTAGAGCCATATTACTACATTTTATCCAAAAACCAACCTGAAAAACATCTCAGTACTAAATAGAAGAAGTCATCCAAGTAGAAAGTACCCTTTACTCCTAACAGGTCAAAATTACACCTCATCACCCAATCGTCCCAACTCTCTTAATTAGGGTCTCACTTACGTGGCTGGATAGCATTCTGCGTAACTATTGGACATGCCAAAGAAATCGCCCAGCTGCTTCTTGTCTTCTGGCTTCTTCAACATATGCTATGTTAAAGAGAATTCCATCCCTTGCAGAAAAGATTCAGCCCCAGAGGGACCAGAGGCTAGAGACTTCAACATGAACATTTCAGATGCAAGTTGTACATCTGAATGGTTTTCAGGTTGATACAAAGCCTGACTTCATCACAGCCAAAACAGAGCATAAAAGTAAGAGAGCAGAGACACTGGAGTTGGATGATAAGAAAAAGAATGAAAATCCAGGAAGAAACGCAAATAAAGGATATGATTCAGTACCTTCCCAACCAGCAGACCCAGCAAATTTTTCATTGATGGACTTGATCAACTCTTTGGCAGATCCAGGTCCTGGAAGAAAAGACAACTCTGCTTAGACTTGAACTGATGTTTTGTTATTTTTTTTTTGTTTTTGATTTTTTTGTTCTTAAGTAGGGGCTTTTATTTTTAAAATTTATATATTATGTGCTTATTTATTATTTATTATGTTTTGCCTTCATGTGTGCCTGCAGGCCAGAAGAGGGCACCAGATCTCACTATAGATGGTTATGAGCTACCCTGTTGCTGGGATTTGAGCTCTGGAAGACAGCCAGTGCTAAGCCATCTCTCCAGGCCCCTGAACTGATGTTTTCACAACCTCCTCCCACTGCCTGATTCCAGCTTTCAAAATGTTTTCACAAGATAACAGGTAAGACCCCCCAACTACCAAGCCCAATAACTTGAATTAAATTCCAGGAACCAACATAGTTGAAGTCCTAAAAGTTAACTTTAGACTTCTACAGTTATGTCCTAGCACACTGACTCCCACATACATACATATACATACACCACACATACGTACACACACAGATACCACAAATAAGTAAACGTTTTAATTCTGGGAGGTTTACTTTTGTTTTTTCTAAGTTTTTGTTTGCGCTTGAGGCAGCCTTACCATGTAGTCCAGGCTGGCCTAGAACTATGGAATTTAGGCCTGGAACTTTTGATCTTACCTCAGTCTCCAGAATGCTGAGATTACAGATTACAGATGAGTACAATCACATCATTTTAAAGGTAAAAGAATCTTATCTATGTAGATTTTAACCAAACTCCAATTAATGAGCTTCTCTGGTTAACAGGAAATCTAGGACACTGTATACATTCAACCTCAGCCTCTTCTCAAACCCTCATAATTGAAGGAATTACATGTGAGCAAACGGGCCCTGCCTAGTGCATAAATTAAGGCATGGTTCTTTTGAGGACCCAAAACTAAATGTCACCTTCATCAGCTTAGAGAAGCAAAGCTCTGCAAGAAGAGTAGGACTGCTAAAACAATGCAAGATGCTGTAGACACAACCCACCTTTGTCAACATCCATAGGCTGAAAAAAAAAAAAGCAAAAACTGAAGTGAGTGTCATTATGAACAATTTCCATCCACCTCTCCCTCAAGTCTGAATTGATTCCCTAACCCACTTCTGCCCCATTTCCAAGATGGTCTCCACTCAAGGCCAGTCGGCCAGTTATTACTGTGAACCCACAGGCTACTGAGAAGAAAGGTCCTGTACATGACAAGTAAGGCATTTGTAGGGACAGTCTTCACAGCCTGCTGGCAAGAGCCCATACCTCACCTCATCATCCACTTTTGGCTTCTCAAAGTAGCTGTGCCTTTTCTTTTCCTCCTCTCGCTCCCTTTCCCGGTCTCGCTCTCTCTCCCTCTCTCGGTCTCGCTCCCGATCTCGTTCCCTGTCTCTGTCCCGTTCCCGATCACGTTCACGCTCCCGGTATCTCTCTCGTTCCTTGTCCCGAGGTGTCTTGGTAGTGGAGGGAACATAATCCCCAATGTCTTCAAAAATGCTGGGAAAAACAGGTGTCACTAGTTGCTAAACTCATACATACCAATGCTGGACGTTTCTCCAAGAGGGCCAAAGACAAGGAACACAAGTGTCTTGCTCACAGAAACGTGGGGCTGCAATACATACTTCATGTCTGCCTCAGGAGGCTTCTTTTCTTCCAGTTTTCCTGCATTATAAAGAGCATCTCTCAGCACCTTCTAAATTTTTTTAAAAGTTTTATATATTAAAAAAAAAAAAGAAAAGTGAAGCATGACGGTGCACGCCTTTAGTCCCAGTGCTTGGGACACAGAGGCAAGCAAATCTCTGTGAGTTCAAGGCCAGCCTGGTCAACATTATCAAGTTCCAGTGCAGTCAGGACTACATAGAGACATCCTGTCTAAAAAAACAAAAAACAACAACAACAAAATAACAATTTTGATGTGTATGGGTGTTTTGCCTACATGTATGTCTGTGCACCACAAACATGTCTAGTATACTTGGAGATGAGAAGATGGTGCTGGATTCCCTGGGACTGGAGTTACAGATGGTTGTGAGCAACCCTAGAGTGTTGGGAATCAAGCCTAAGATGCTTTCTACTGCTGAGCCTCTTCAGGTGCCTCAGTGCCTTTGTAACCATCTGCTGTTCAGTATGGACAAAGACTTCCCACTCTCCCTGATACTTCAATCCAACCAATGGGCTCTGACTGGGCCAAACAGAATCTGGACACACTCATCTTGCCCCAATGTTCCATTTTACCATTTTCCTCTGCAACCTAAAAGCCATCCAATGTCTATACAACAGAGTCTTCAAGAAACCTTGTTTTCACCACGAAATGCAACCAACCCACCTCCCATCACACTCTCCCCCCCCTCCCCAAGAGTAAGGTTTCCTTCCCTTCCCATCAGGTACCTTTATCCTTCTTCTTGAGCTTCTTGTTTCGGGTACCCTGCCTCAGGTACGACAAAATCTGGGTGAGCTTACTGATAACAATGTCATTTGTAGTCAGTGTAGTCTGGGCCTGAAAAACCCAAGAAGCAACAATAACATCCCTCTTAGCAAGAATCTCACCATCTATTCTCCATCCACTAAAATTCAAGGACAAGTTCTACACAATTGTTAGCTAGATAAATGACTTGTAAGAAAATGTAATGAAGGAACACTCCAAACAGATGAAATGGTATGAAAAAAGGCCCTGGGTCAAAGTTAATATAAAACATTCAAGAAACCCAGGAGAGCTGGAGAACAAATAGGAAGACATGCTAAAAAAAAGGCTAGAAAGCCCAACTGTTACAGGGACTTTCTTTATACAGCCTTTTCACTCTGAACCCTACGGACAAGAAAGCACAGAAAACTTCTACAAAAGTTTTCTGGTGAAACTAAAATGGTGAAAACAAAAATTTGCATTTATTAAATATCACCTTAGTCATGTGTAGAATCTATTAATGGAAGCTAGAGTGGAGAGGCAGGTAATGGATGTTAAAAGAGTACAGGTTTCTTTTGGAGAATATTCTAAAATTATGGTAGTGGCTATACAAGTTGGTGAATACAATAAAACTACTGAAAGGGTAAATTATATACCATGTGAGTTATATCTCAATAAAAACAATACACTGGCCAGTCATTGGTAGTGTACAACTTTAATCCCAGCACTCTGGAGGGAGAAGCACAGATCTCTGAATTCAAGACTAGCCTGGTCTACAGACTGAGTTACAGGCCAGCCAAGACTACAAAGAGAAACTGTCTTGAAAAATAAAACAAAACAAAAAACAAAACAAAACAAAAAACCAACCAAACAACAACAAAAAAAAACCAATACACTGACTGGGAATGGGAAAAATACTCAGTGTTTTAATAGCTCCAGTAAGAAGTCATGGTTTAGACAAGAATGTTGTTGTTTAGACGAATGTATTTAACTGCAAGTAAAGTAATTTTAAAAAGGAAGAAAGCATAAGGAAACGGTAGATGAGGAATGGGACAAGGGACAAGGCAGACTTGACATGATGCGACAGGTCCTTAGAACCTGGTCACTCACCTCCATGGTGGGGCAGTCAGCCTTGCTGCGGATAAGAGTGGTGGGGATATCCGTGTCGGCATACTCATCATCCAGGTCTACCACGTAGGCCATGCGCCCAGGTAAGAACAGCTCATTCCGCTCATATGATTTACTCTTGAAAAGCATACGATACACATTTCGGCCTATACAAAGAGAAAGATTAGCCAACAGCCACTGTAACTTCTATCATTACAATAGTCATTTATTATTTACCTACTCTGTGCTGGGCACCAGGCCAACTGCTATTTGTACTCTGCTACATAACATCTTCAAAACAACCCTGCCTGGTGAAATGAGAATTATTCCTTTCTTCTTCTTTTTTTAAGATTTATTTATTTTATTAAGCATACAATGTTCTGCATGTATGTACACCTGAACGTCAGGAGAGAGCACCAGATCTCATTATAGGTGGTTGTGAGGCACCATGTGGTTGCTGGGAATTGAACTCAGGACCTCTGGAAGAGCAAGCAGTGCTCTTAACCTCTAAGTCATCTCTCCAGCCCCCGTTACTTTTTACTGATTAAGAATACTAAAGCTGGGCTGTAGAGATGGTTCTTTGTTTTAAAAGAATACTAAACCTATCGAACATACCTTTAATTCCATTACCCAGGAGGCAGAGGCAGAGGCAGAGGCAGATGGATCTCTATGAGATTGAAGCCAACCTAGTCTACAGAATTCCAATACAGCCAAGGCTATACAGAGAAACCCTGCCTCAAGATAAAAAAATAAAACCCTAAAACCAAGAATTAAATGATTTAAAGTCACACAGCACCAAGTAACAAAGAACAAAGATCCAAGGCAGTCTCCAAAATTTGAGCTATTACTATTCCATACTGCCTTCTCAAGAATATGTGCCCATCTTCTACTAGGTCCTTTGAGGAATAATGAACAATAATAAAGATGAAGAGGTTTTGGAGGTTTGTTTTCCTGTTGTGTTGTTGGTTGGTTATTAAGAATTTACTGGGGCTGGAGAGATGGCTCAGTGGTTAAGAGTACTGTTTGCTCTTCCAAAGGTCATGAGTTCAATTCCCAGCACCCACATGGTGGCTCACAACCATCTATAATGTGAACTGATTCCCTCTTCTGGCAGGTGTAAATGCAGATAGAACACTCATATACATAAAATAAATCTTTAAAAAAAAAAAAGAATTTACTATTATCACTGTATGTTTGTATGATGTGTGTTACAGATGCTCGCAGGACATGGTGCACATGTAGAAGTCAGAAGACAACTTTGTATAGTCAGGTCTACCCTCCCACCTTTATGTGGGTTCCAAGGATCAAACTCGAATAGCCAGGCTTGAAAGGCAAGCATTTTACCAACTGAACTGTCTTGCGGGCAACAAGATAGAAAGTTTTGTTTTGTTTGGGGGGTGGGGCGGTCCGAAACAGGGTTTCTCTGTATAGCCTTTGGCTGTCCTGGAATCCGCACTGTAGACCAGGCTAGCCTCAAACTCATAGAGATCTGCCAACCTTTGCCTCCTGAGTTTTGGTATGTGACAAGGGATGGGAACAGAAGGGATAAGGTGGGGGAGGGAGGCATGGAAGGAGTACAGGAAGACCTGACTAGGGGACATTCCAGCAAATTTAGTGGAAATTTCCTGGAACCTATGAGGGTGACCCTAGAAAACACTGCTAGTAATGGAGGATATGAAGCCTGAACCAGCCATCTTCAGTAACCTAGCAAGGTTCCCAGTGGTGAGACCAGGGCAGGAACCCAGCCACAAAACCTTCGACCCACACCTGTCCTGCCTGTAAGATGTGCTGGAGCAATGGTGGCTCGGGGCTTGTTAAAGTGACCACCAATGAGTGGTGTAACTCGAGGTCCAAGACAAGAGCCCAAGCCCGACAATTCCTGGATGAGGAACTGGAAGCTGAATGGCTCAGAGACCTAGTGTAGAACCAAATACAACTGATCCCCCCACCAAAAATTTCAACAAAATGATTCCCAACACATTCTGCTATACTCATAGAACAGTGCCTACCCTATTTGTCATCAGAGAGGCTTCCTCTGACAGCTGCTAGCAGCAGATACAGAGCCCCACACCCAAGCATTAGGTGGAGCTCAGGGAACTTTGCATTAGAGAAGGAAGGATTATAGGAGCCAGAGAAGTCAAAAACATGGCCCACAAAATCAATTAAAAAGGGCTCATAGGGGCACACAGAAACTAACACAGCAACCACACAGCCTGTATGGGTCTGTGCTAGGTCTTCTGCATACATGCTGTGGTTGTTTAGATTGGGGTGTTTGTGGGACTTCTAAGAGTGGGAGAGGGGGTGTCTCTGATTCTTTTGCCTCCTTTTGGGACCCTTTTCCTCCTACCGGATTGCCTCATCCATCTTTAATGTGAAGGTTTGTGCCAGAATTTTTTTTAATAATTTATTTAATCTTATTTTATGTGCATTAGTGTGAAGGTGTCAGATCCTTGGAATGAATTGCTGTGAGAGACAGTTGTGAGCTGCCACATGGGTGCTGGAAATTGAACCCAGGTCCTTCGTAAGAGCAGATAGTGCTCTTAACCACTGAGCCATCTCTCCAGCCCCCTTGTGCCTGATCTTATTGCATCTTGTTATGCCATATTTGGCTGATAGCATTGGGAAGCCTGCTCTTTTCTGAAGGGAAATGGAGGAACAGTGGATCTTGCGGGGAGGGCCAACTAGGAGTAAAGGGAGAGGAGGCTGCAGTTGGGATGTGTTATATAAAAGATTTTTTTTAATGTAAAAAAAAAATAATAAAGAAAGAAAAAGAAAAAAGGTGTGTGCTACCATTGCCCAGAGGTTTGAGGTTTTGTTTGATTTTTGTTTTTTTCAAGTCAGGGTTTCTCTGTGTATCCCTGGCTACCTTGGAGCCCACTCTGTAAACCAGGCTGCCCTCGAACCCAGAGATTCACCTGCCTCTTGCACTACCTCGTGCACCACCTTTACCCAGCTAGTTTAAGATTTTATTAATGACAGTAGAAAAACAACACTACAAGCTTAACATTATAAACATGTCACTTATTTCATTTCTCTTCATTCTGAAACTATCACATAGCTACACATTAGGCTAATCTTTATGAATTAGAAAAGTGGGGAACGTTACACACCTAGTGATTTCATCAGGATTCAAATCCAGTTCTCTCCATATTCTTTTAATCACTAACCATGCTACCTTATTTGTGTGTGTGTACACATGGAAGCCAACAAGTTATCTTAGGTTCATCCCTTAAACACCACACTCCAGGATTTCTTATTGGCCTGGGAGTCATAAAGTTGGCTAAGGAGGCTAGCCAGCAAGACCTAGAAATCCACCTGTCTCCAGGGCCCCAGCATTGACATTACAAGGGCACCACCACACCCAGCTTTTATACACAGGCTCTGGGATAAATTCAGGCCCTCCCACTTACACTTACAAAAAAACTTTATCAACTGAATTATCTCTCTAGTCCTCTATGCTACCTTCTTTATATTTTGGTTATTTTGTTTATGTTCAGCTTTTTAAAAATTATCTGGCTTTATTTAGTACTCTTTCACTCACTATTTGAAACGGGAGTCTCATTATACAGCCCAGGCTGACTCAACTCTTGATTATCCTCCCAAATGATTGGATTATATGTGTGTACCACCATACTACCAGCTACTTTGAGCTGTTATTTTGGCCCAAGGTAAATAAGGCAATTATAAATTTATAGGTGTCTGTTTCTTATTATTTGTGTTAGTGAGTTAGCTAATACCACCATGATACTCATAGGGCTAATAGTAAATATAGCTATAGCCCAAAACACCTTTTTTATTTACTACAACACCAGGGCTACACAGAGAAACCTTGTCTAGAAAAAAAAAAAAATCCTCATAATCCTCCTAAAATGCAATCACTACTATAAAAAGTACTCACCAAGACGTGTTTTAAATTCAATTTTGTTTTCAGGATCCTCATCTTTCCTGAAAATAAAATTTAAAAAAATATTGGGAGGGGGCACTAAAATGTGCTCACCTTCTAAACTGCCATCCCTGCTAGTTACTCACTTGGTCTCCTTTTGGGGCTTTTCCATGAGCTCCTCTTCTTCCTTCTCTTTGCTGGCGATCTCAGCGCGTACCTAGTAAGCACAGGAGTGTACAAAGACGGCTGTGAGGGTTCTGGACCTTCAACCACACCAGAGTGGAAGGGAAGACCTCCCCCCAAAATCCAGACTAACATAAAGACGTTTATAGAGATACCACCTATAATTCTGCCAAACTAATGGTCTGGACAATCATGTGTCTTTCCCCTCAGAAAAGCCCAAACATGACAAACAATACTAGCATTTCTCTCCACCTCTTTAAATATAACTCACCTTTTGAAGCAAAGCGAAATCCAAACCTTTCACCAAGTGGGTGTGTTCCATATCACCACCCAAGAATTTAGACTCCTGAATCAACTGTCTCCTCTTCTCTGCAGCTGATTTGTCCCTGAATAATGAGAAAGTCATACTGAAACAGTCCTTTATGAATGACAAATTCCTTCTGAAATGCCTTGCGAGTGTGCTCCAGAGTGGGTTAAATTGTAAGAAGCATCTGCAGTATGGATGTCTGATAGGATGACACTAGGCCGTAGGATCCCCGAGTACTCACGCCTCAGCGGTGGGGCCCACGGCCCTATAGTTGGCTGTCGTACTAATAAGCTCAGTTTCCTCATAATCTTTGTTCACACCATCTCTCCGCTCCTTGGCACGGTCCCGGTATTTCTCCGCGAGTTCTCTCTCTCTTTCAATTTCTTGTTGGCGAAGCTTGGCATAGTAACTGTGACCAGAGAAAGGAAATGTAAGGCTTACCAGCTCTTATCTCAAGGTCAACACAACTGTTTTGTTTCCCTATAAGTTCAAGTAGCTCTCAATGGTGAAAATTATGTATGTCCGGATAAAACTGCCAGTCAACTCTTGATCGTCATCAACGTGAAAAATTTGGTTTCTTCTAACTCAAATTTTTTTTTACTACCACTTGCCCTTCCATGAATGTACTCTCACAGTAGGAAACCCTGTCTGTTACTACAGAACTCCTCTACTCCTTTGCCCACAATGGTATTTACCTTACAAAGCAATCATCCTCCACCATCCTTTTACCTTTTCTTTTTCCTCCTTCGTGCAGCTGGATCTTCATCCTCATTGTACTCTCTTGGCATCCTAGAAGACACAAGAAACTCACTCACCGTAAAATAATATGCCCCAGCCCTTAAAACCCACAAGGCTGAGATAATAGGATCCTAAGTTCAAGGCTAGCCTGGATTAAATTGTCCAGTCAAGTCTAGACAATGTCACACAAAAAAAAAAAAAAAAAAAAAGAGAGAGAGAGAGAGAAACAGCCAGCTGTAATGGCACACATCTTGAGCTCAATAATAAGTAGACCTTTGTGAGTTCAAAGCCAACCTTGTCTACATAGTGAATTCAAGGCTAGCCATGGTTACATAGTCAGACCACTCTTAAATAATAGGGGTGCAGGGAACAGCACAACACAAAAAGCTGTGTTGATCAAGCAGTCATGTTATCAATATCTGTATCTCTAAGGTTTTTTTTTTTGCATTTCTTTTTTTATGTATCTAAGTTTTAAAAAGCATCATAAATGCCTCATTGACGTTAACCTTAGACGTCATCTAAAAAAACCTGTTGTAGAGTATGAGTGTACAGAGTAATAACAGGCCCAGAAATCTGTCCATCTGTACCAGCAATGATTCAATTACCAGTGCTCATGAGGAAACAATAAGAACCTAGAGCATCCCAGTCATCCCTCAAACTTCAGCCTTTATAGAGAAAAATTCAGAAGCAGAGGCTATAAAAGAAGTCTGGCCTTTGAGAGCCTACCAAATTCTGGTTCCACAGAAATGGACAGACAGGAATGAAAAAGACTTACTCATGGTGACGTGATTTAGAAGGTGGTGCAGAAGTAGGTGCAGCTCGTGGGGTCATGAGAAGTTTCCTGAAGTCTTCATTGGTAAGTTTTGATCTACAAGAAATTGCAATTTTTTTTAATTAGTAGCCAATGGGAAATAGAAAAGAATCCTGTAAAATACATAATTAACTTTACTAAAACAGAAAACTGGAAATGAAAGTAGACATGCCACTTTCAACACAACAATGTTAACTACTAGAAGTTTTGCTCATGCCTGCAATCTTAGCACTCGGGAGACTTGAAGGAGGAATGCCATCAAATACCATGACAGTCTTGGATAAAGTATGACACTTTCTTCCTTCCCCTCCCCCCACAAAAAAAAGAGAGATGGGGAAAAAGCTAAGTAGATAAAGTGCTTGTCATGCAACCTAGCAACCTAAGTTCAGGTATCCAGAGACCAGGTAAGAGCTAGGCACAGCAGTAGAAGTGTCTGTAATCCTAGCATAACGTGCATCAGGAGGGGGGAGGCCAAAACAGAAGAATCATCAGAAGCTTACAGGCCTACCAACCTGGTTGCCAGCAATGAACAAAAGAAACCCCATCTCAAAACAAAGTGGAGGGGGCTGGAGAGATGGCCCAGCGGTTAAGAGCACTGACTGCTCTTCAAGAGGACCTGGGTTCAATTCCCAGCACTCACATGGCAGCTCACAACTGTCTGTAATTCCAAGATCTGACACCCTCACACAAACATACATACAGGCAAAATATCAATGCACATAAAAATGAAAGTAAATAATTTTAAAAATGCGTGTTGCTTTAAAAAAAAAAACAGAAACAAAAACAAAGTGGAAGATGAAGACCCAACCCCAAGGTCATCCTGACCTCCACACAAAGTAATAGTAGAAAAGTGACTCAATTTGTGAAATTAGAAAAGACTATCTTACTCTCATTTCCAATGCTTAATTTTCATCAGGAAAAATTCCTATATATGTAATAAAGCAACATAAACACTAGACTCTTACCTCCCATCACTTCTTTTCTAATACTCTTATGTAGGGTTCCCGATTCACTTACAGTTCACAGAGATAAAGGGCTAAATGGCCCAATGTTTTTCCTTTTTTTTAATTAAATTTTTATTTTTATATTAATCAGTTTATTCACTTTGTATCCTAGCTGTAACCTCCTCCCTCTGCCCCTCCTAATCCCATCCTCCCTCCCTCATCTCCTCCTATGCCACACACCTTTATTTTTTCTTTTTTTATACACAATTACAAGTTTAATGAAAAACTGACATCAAAGCAATCATTATGTATAACTTACAAAATGAAGCATAATTACATTATTTTGGTAAGTGAACTTATGATAAAGTGTTCTATGGGGAAAATAGTTCAGCATGCTGTATAGATTAGCGTTTTCCTCTCAATAAACCACCTTCTATGAAATTTTGACCATTCTTGCCAACAAAATATTCAGAATTCTTCACCATCTCTATCCCCACCCCCAACCCCCACACCTTGCTCATTGCTCAACTCATCCTATAGTCCAAGGACAAAATACTCACTGGTGGAAAGAATGAGGATCATCCACATCATGGCCGTCTGGGGCCAAAGGGTTAGAGAAAGGCTCACCTGAAAGGGGGAAAAAATATGATCTAAAAAGCACTTGTTCAATGTGTGAGGCTTCGTGCACAAGCTGGTGATTATAAAAATGAACAACAGAACAGACAAGAAGAGGGGAAGCGATTATGCACTAAGTGATGAGATGGGAGGACTACAAGAAGCTATATTTTTCAGAAGCTGGAGGTGGTGACCCACACCTGTAATCCCAGCACTAAGGAGATTGAGGCAGCAAGAGCGCGGAGAGTTCGAGGCCAGTTTGGGCTACAAATCCAGACTACCTCAAAAAGAAACGCGCAAAAGAGCTGTCTGTGGCGGAAGAAGCTTGTCTCTCCAGCACTTGAGCAGTGGAGACAGGGAAGTGAGGAGTTCAAAACCCACTGGGTTCGAGATCCCGTCTCACGGGCTTTCCTAAACTAAGTGGAGACTCAGCAAAAACAGCAAATTCTAAAGATTGCTTCTAAGGAGCTCAGCATCCGGGATTCCCAACTACTCCGCACTTTGAAGTTTTCCTGACAGCGTGAGACCCTCCCCTCCCACCTCAAATAAACCAAGTCTGCAAACGAGAGGCACGAACTAAACATGGAGTAGGGAAGGTAGGACTGCCTCAAAAGTTCGAACCGCCGGTCCTCAGCTAAGCAGCGAAATGTGCGGGCAGCTGGGCAAGGCCTCTCCTGAGGTTTGCGCGGCTCCAACCGTCACACACCACCAGGCTTAAACTCGGCAAACAAGCACGCCTCTAGCGCCGCGGGCAGGGGAGAGTGGTCGACTTGAGCCTTACTATCTCGCTCTGGCATTTTGGCCGCGGTTTCTCAACGCCGGCAATCGCGAACCGCCTCTCCCACAGCGGCGACCACCTCCTCCCCGCGGCGCGGCCAGCAAACTCGCCCCAGCACCCCGCGCTCCGAGCCTTCCGGCTTCCTCTGCGTCACTACCTCACGGCCGCGGCACAGGCCTCGCGCCATTGGCTAAGGCTTATCCCGCCCTCTGCGCCACCCAGTCGACGGCGGAGGCCAGCGATCCGCCATTGGCCCGACTGAGGAGGCCGGAAGGTCGCGATTGGGCGCACCTTCGCTAGCGGAGATGGCGGCCGCCGCTGCTGGCCGAGCGGTCGGTGCGAAGCTGGGGCTGCGTGAGATTCGCATTCACTTATGCCAGCGCTCGCCGGGCAGCCAGGGTGTAAGGTGAGGTGTTGCGTGGGGAGGCGAGCGGGCTCCCGAAGCTGGAGTTAGGACCTTGACCTTCGGGGGTGGCGGGGACGAGGTCGGCGGCCCAACAGCGCTAGCGGTGGTCTCTCCGGCCTGCAGGGATTTCATCCAGCAGCGTTACGTGGAGCTGAAGAAGGCGCACCCCGGCCTGCCTATTCTAATCCGCGAATGTTCGGAGGTGCATCCTAAGCTCTGGGCCCGCTACGGTAAGTCGCTGAGGACGCGTTAGAGGCAGCAAAACTCGAAGAAATTCTCATTTACTTAGTTGTGTGATGCTTTTTATTCTTGAATTCCTGGCAACATATACATGGGGTCTGGCTGGGTCTTCAGTAAGACTCAGGGCTTCAGGTGAAAGACATGCTTCTCCATGTCAGCGTAGGTCCTTCCAAATCATGTCATAGCGAGGGCAAATTCAGATATTGAGAATTTTGGTAATGTTGAGCAATTTATGCTTACAGGCTTGTGCTGTGTTCTTTCCTCGTTCTCATTAGTCTTCCCTAATTTTGTGAATAGGTCCTTTTCTTTTGTAGATATTAGAAAACTTAACCAAACATTAGGAAACACACCTACAATTATGCAGCTAGCAGCGTTTAGCTTTTACATTTTGTGCCCCTTCCTTATAGGGTATAGCATGGCTGGCCGTCATCATTCAGGTTGTTAGTTACATCTAACCATTTGTTTTACTGTTTGAAAAAAGACATACATACCTGAGTTAGCCTGTTAATCCCAGCTACAGATCCTCTCAGGCAGAAGCAGGAGGATCACAAACTCAAGGCCTGTCTGAGGCTGACGTGAGTTCAAGGCCTTACTGGGAAATTTAATGAAATCTGGTCTCAAAAATTTAAAGGTACAGAGCTAGAGAGATGGCTCAGCGGTTAAGAGCACTGGCTGTTCTTCCAGAGGACCTGAGTTCAATTCCCAACAACCACTTGGTTGCTTTGAACCATCTGTAATGGAATCTGATTCTTCTGCTGTGCATGAAAACAGTGTTCATATACATAAAGTAAATAAATCTTTTTTTTTTAATTAAAAGTACAAAGAAAGTTGATGATTACCTTTCATGTGGGGCATTCCCTGACCAGTTAAAACATTGTCTCTTACATTACACTAGTCCTATTTATCACAATCTGAAATTTTTATAGTATGTTCACTAGCAGTAAGTTGGTAATACTTACCCTAAATGGTACGATTTTAATCATTTCAACCCTGCCAAAGGACTATCAGTGGGTAGGGAGAGTTACATCCTACTACAAATTGGTTGTAATCAAAGACACCTATACACTAATAAAACAGGTTCCTCCTAAAGCACCCAGGACACAAGACAAAAGAAGCCTTAATGTGTAGTGCAGCATGTGCATAGTGCCACACATTATGCTATGTGTACTATGGCTGGTCAAAAAGTGGACAGTCGCCAAGACTAGACCCCTGCATGGGAATTAATGGCTACAGTGACCTTAACGCATCACTCAGACACCTCTTCCCATACAAAATTAGTAGGACCTGGGATTCCCTAATAGGTTTACTGGGGTAATGCCAAGCACAGCAAAATCACTTTTTTTTTTTTTTTTTTTTTAGGGCTGGGTTACACTCTAGTCATAGCCAGCCTGAACTGGCTGTGTAGGCATGAGACATAGCTCCTTTCTAATCCTAAAAGCTTTGAAAAGGAACCTTTATAATTTTGTGGCCATGTTATGCAGAATATTCACTTAAATCATCTATCCTCAGCGTTTGGCCAAGAGAAGAATGTGTCTCTGAACAATCTGAGTGCTGATGAGGTGACCAGAGCCCTGGAGAACGTGCTGAGTGGCAAAGCCTGAAGCATCCCCACCGAGAACTCTGAGCAAGAGCACCAGCCCTGGTCCCTGCTGGACTGCAGACAGTATGGGAAACATGTTCTCTGCTCCTTATAAAGCTTATGCTGTACTGTGTTGCTTCAGAATGTTCTCCTCCTTATTACCTTCTCCCTCTATTGTGTAAACACTGAGGCAAAGCAGTTGTATATAAAAATATAATTTTATTTCTCATCAAAAACCACCAGCTGCCAGCTGTGGTGTCACATGTCATTAACCAACTTGCTTAAGGGGATGAAACAAGACAATCACATGTGTAAGACCACACTCGGGTACACAAAAAGCCACCGGCTTCTAAAACAAAATAGGGGAACCTAGAATAAATAGGCCACAGAGGTCAGGGGGTGACATTAAGCAGCCAGGTCATCCATGAATAGCTGTCTGCTCGAGAGCATGTATCCTATCCCGAAGCTGGGTTTCTCCCTGATGCTTTTCTAGGGCCTGCAGCCCTGATTGCTGCAGGAAGGCCTGGGCAGCCTGAGGATAGAGGAGGACCAATATTTATATCTTAAAATCCAATTCCTATACCTCTGTGGGTCAGCCCACTTCTTAGACAGCACATTCCTAACAGGATGAAGGTTCAGACCTTCAGCCCACATAGGCTAGCCTTGCCCAGAGAAACAAATATAGGTAGGACTAGAAGAGAAGGGTGATGAAATCAGTGAAATGTGATGATCATAAGTACATGACATGGTGAAGTCAGTGCCTTCTGAGCAAGGGACTGGAAGCCATACCCACCTCCGGCTGATACAGGAACAGCAGCTGCAGCAGCTCCAAACTCTGGCCTACTACTTCAGTGTCAGAGAGAACCAGTGTGTTGAGCAAGCAGGAGAGCAAGGGCCCTGGCCACAACCGCTGGCAGTAAGCTGGACCCTTCTCTACAACATTACATAGAACTGTAAGCACCTGCAGATAGACCGCCCCCCCCCCAAAAAAAAGGATGAAAAGCAAGAATTATAAGCAAGTCTGACTATGTACCTAAGCCCTATTACAGGCTTTTCTATGTGATCCCCACAACCCCTGAGATACTACCCATTTATTTTAAGTGAAAAAATTGAAACTTCCAGTAGTTTGTTGGTTTGCACAAGGACTATAAGCAGTAGTTTTATGGACTATGTACTAGCTCTGAACCAACCCACACCTCCCAGCTCTCAGTCAAGGGTACTGAAGAGAGCCCAAGTCTGTTCTTCCTATTTGCTTTGACCAGCAGTTCATGAGCTCAAGTTTTGATACCAATACGTACCAGCACACTAACCACGCTTGATAGTGGCAACAGCTGCAAGAGGGGCTCGATCAGATCCAGAGAGATCAAGGAGGTACAAAAAGTAGGACTATTTGCTGAAAAGGAAAATGTCATCAGGAGTATCTTTAGTTCTGAACTGCTACCCTACAAGTCTACCTACTACAGCCTAGGCCATGAAGAACTATCCTCTATATTTAAAGGTCCAGTTCTGCTCAGTCTGAGGTACTGCTGCTATCCTGCTATCCAAATGGGAAGTACATAGGCCTTCAAGAACAAGAAACACGTGTCCATTCTGATAGCTGCCAACTTGTCCCTGAAGGACATGCAAGAATTTAGCATTTTCCTTGAGTCTACTTGCCCACACTCCATTCCATGAGCCCCTGACCACAAATTTAGCCACCATGAGAACAAGAGTATCAGACTTCTGTAACTACAGCTTTGAGGACCCAACTTTTCCATATCTCTGGTAAGGCTCGGTGGGGGCCCTATCTCCTCCCAGGATAGCCATCCTGTCTCTAAAGTCCCCTGCCCTTGAATCTTCTCCCAGCCCAACTGTAAAAGTTTCATCCTACTTCATGTCTCCAGTAGCTTCAACCTCTGGGATCTGGCCACTAAAAAACTAAAATGCCATGAAAGAAAGGGCTTTGTGTTTGGAGCATGTATATACATCATACCCATTGCTCAACACATGAACACATACTAGGAAGTTAAAGGAGGACACATTTGCATGTTCTACAGATGCACTCTCCGTGGGCAAGAAGCTGCATGTCCATATGGGGGTGCTCTTACTGCAGTTTCAGTCTCCTTGGTCCAGGAACTTGAAGCCTAGAGTGGCCACCTGCCCCAGAATTTTCAGAATGACTAGGTCAGACGATGACCTAGGTGGGTCTGCAAGAAGTACACTATCTGGAAGGCTTTTCTGACTGAAGCTTTAATGGAGTTTTATTTATTTACTGAGCATCTTTGGCAATCCTGGGGACAAGCTAAGGTTGAAAGACAGGAAGAGGTGTGGGTGGGTAACCCTGAGCAAGAGGTAGGGATCCCGAGATCACTGTCATCACATCCTGAAGGGACTGAGACACAGAAATGTGCGGAGGAAAAAAAACTGCCTGACAACCATGTGTAGGTAAGGGATGGCTTTCCTCCAAAGGGGTCCTTTTAGGAACCCAAGGACCTCCACAAAAGGGTTAAAAGAGCTTCACTGACAGGGTAGTCAAAAGGTGTGGGCCCCTCCATAGTGTTTGAACTGGGCCCCCAACCCCTGCCCCTTATTCTCTGCTTTGGCCTTAATAAATATTTTAATGATGGTAAAAGACCAGGCCTGAGTAGAATGTAATACACACCAGTGAGGTTGTTGAGGAGCCAGAGGCCCTCGGGCAGCAGGGTGGGCTGTTTCTGAAGGAAGAACTGGAGAAGGATAAATAAGGCTGCCACAATTCGCTCATCTCTGAGCTCCATCTGCTCTCCCACGGCCTCCACTGGCACTTCTGTTAACAGGTTGCTTAGACACCGAAGCACAGGGCATGCAAGCTACAAAGATGAGTTGAGGGTAGTGAGTGGAAGGAGAAAGAGGCAGCAGATACAAAAGGGCAGAGGAGAAAGAAAGTCTCAGAGATCCTTTCCACTTACAAGCTCTAGTTCCACATCATCCACTCTCTGGACAGCCCCAGCCAAGTCCAATAGCAGCCGTGCCAAGGTGGGCAGAGCCCCACGGGTGAGGAGCGCAGCATTGTTGACCTGGCTAGGTAATAGGAAGCAAGCAGTCACTACTAAGTCAATCCTACATTCAAGCTACAAAACAACCTAGGTCTGTGGGTTTCCCAAGTCAAAGAAAGCACCAAGAGGGATGAAAATTCACCAAAGCACTTCTAGAAGCTAAGTCCAGAGACTTAAGTCATATACAGCGAGCTCCAGGAAAAACATTTTTCCAATTGGCTTGTTACCTGCAAATGATGTAGTGAAGGCACCAGGCAAACTCCATAGCAACCCCCAGGTTCAGCTTCGGGCCTGGGTGCATCAATCGGAGCATGTGCTGGGGAAGACTGGAGTCCAGGATAGAGCTGTCAGCAGAAGCGACTGTTAGCAGGGGCCATGGAGGTACCAACGGCTCCTCTCAAACAGTGACAAAGTATCCAAACCCCAAGTTCTCCCTAGCCAGATACACGGAGCTGAAAATGTGGAAATCAGATCTGATCAGGAAACCATGGACTACACTACCAAGAGGGTCAGCCGTGGCGAGGCATCTGTTTACTCACGGAATGATCTTCTCTGGTGCTTCCTTAGCCTGCAGAAGCTGGGACAAGGCATATCCAAGGGCTTCCAGCACAGCCACATGAGGGGACTAGAAATAGACAGGAGGGAGAGGGGGATCTAACTAGAAAGTGGGTCATGGATTTTTCAACCCTTTGACATAGGGCAGGGATTGGAGTTCCCTACCTTAAGCCAATGGAGCATGTGGAGAGAAGCTAGGGGAGGCTTGCTAGGGAGAGACGGAAGAAGCACTCACCTGGATGCAGGCAGCCAAGGCTGGAACAATGCCCTGTGGCAGGAGCTGCTTTCTCACAGCCTCACTCTCCACGATAAGGTTCCCCAGTGTATACAGACACAGCTCCTGAGAGCAGGCAACAAAAGCACCGGGCTGGACTCATCTTACACCAAGCCAGGGACAGGAGAAGGAGGAGCCCTGTCCTTGAAGCTCACAAGAGAGAGAAATGATAGGTCTGGGCACAGATGTTTTTATTTTCCTATACCTGCCAGCTCAAGCTGACCCCAAAGGCGCAGATAAGCCCTAAGCCCAGGCAGGGTTAAATGGTACAGGCCTTACTATGAAGTCTGAGCTGTGACCAGAGAGGTAGGTGAGGAGGTAGGAAGTAGCTGGCAGGCAGGCCTCAGCCACTGCAGGCTGCTCAGAATGAGAGAGCTCATGTAGGCACCGAGCTGCCTCAAGCTGCAACAGAGCCCGGCTGCTGGTCAAGAGCCCGACAAGGGTCCGCATGCTGCCCTCCAGCCTGCATGAATGACACCAGAACCCTGCTAAGCCCGAGGTCTATTCCCTCCATTCTCTTGTCCCTGGCAAGCCCCAGCCAGCCACTCCCACCACCCACACTGACCTGATGAAGGTTTGCTGTGTTTCAGGGTGCTGCAAGCCTCGACGAAGGCTGAGCAGAGCCTTCTCCCTCTCCTTTTCATCTGTTCCCCGTTGGGCTAGCCGAAGGAACTGCTGTACCTGAATCCCACAACAGTGAAAGGATGACATGTAATTGCCGTGAAGTCTGTCTTAAGTCTCTGTCTACCAATCTCATCCGTGACATCTTCAATATCACTACATACTCAGAACTTGTTATTAGCAGCACTATGGCCAGGCAGGGCGGCACAAGCTTTTAACCCCAGCTGAGGCAGGCAGATCTTGTCAAGTTTGAGGCCAGCCTGGTAAGTGAGTTCCCAGACAGCTGGAGCTATAGAGAGAGACACTTTCTCAAAAAAACAAAACAACAAACTAGTATGGCAACTAAGCACCATCTTATTGGCAGGGATCCTAGAACCAGCCCTATTACTAACTTCCAAAGAATATGAACCTGTTTCATCAGCTAAAAAAATAAGAATGGCATCTACTCTGCCTTCTTATAGGGTTATTTCCAGAAAAATATTAAATATTTTTAAAAATATTAAATATTCCAGAATATTAAACCTCTCCACCTGGCTCCCTCTCTCCCTCCAGCTGTCTTCCCATGCAAACTACACTCCAGTAACACCTACAATAACATGTTCTAATGCTTCCGAGCTTTTGCACATCTATTGCCTCTGCCCATGATACACTCCAGGCTCCCGAATCGTTCAGATTTCTGCTCTTCCTGGACTCAGGGAAGTTAGCACCTTCTGGCTTCCTCCAACAAACTTATGAGTTTTTCTTGTATCTCATGTTTCCTCCTATGATAAAAATGGTAGGAAATCTGTTTCTTTCATTAGTCTTTGAACGCTATCTTATCTTTGTCTGCCTCAATGCTCAATGTCCTGGCATAAAGGAAGCATACAATGAATGTATCATAGGCTAGGAGTAGCTGCTCTGTAAAGTAATATGTAAACACAGACACTACTAAAGCATAAGCAATGCCTGCGGAATGTACAGACACTTTCATCTACTCTTTCAGTAAATCTGGGCTAGACATGGAGCACAGCCGGCTTGCATGGCTTGTTCAAATTTTTGGATTAGAACAAAACAATAAACAGCCATATTCCAAATATTGTACAAGTGGATTAAGAGTCCATATAACCCAAATATAACCCAAATGGGCCTCAACCCGTAAGTGCTGGGGATTACAGGTGAGACTCACCACACCTGCCTCGTATCCCCATCCATTCATATCGGAGGTCTGAATCTAGGGCCTGAAGCATGCTAGGCAAGCATCTACCAACGTGCTACAGACTACATTTGGTAGAGTTTGCAATGATGACAAGACAGGGGCTAGTGAAGTCTAGTTTGGAAAGCTGTACAATGGCCCACACTAGCAATTCTAGTACTTGAGCTGAGGAAGGATTGCCAGTTTGTAAGACACTAAGAAAACAAAACAAACTTTAGATGCAAAGACCTTGAGACAGAAGAGCAGCTGGTATGCTTCAGGAACTGAAAATGAGGCAGTGGTTCGGGTGAGTCACTGATATGTCAGTAAGAGGTTAGACCATGCGTAGTTTAGCAGTCAGTGGAAGGACTTCGGTTTCTGTGTTTTAAAAACCAATCAGGGTAGCAAATAAAGACCCGTTTAGAAGGGTACTGTCCTATCTGGGTGGTGGAGTCACGTACGATGGGGAGGCACGCAGACTCCGGCAATCTTTAAGAGGCTTACACACAAAAGGCAAAGGCTTGATTGATGAAGGGCTGATCTAAGGATGAGGGCCACAGAGTTGTACAGGGTAATTAATTAATTCTGCTTCCGGCTTGATCCAGCGAAGAGCTGGAAGTGAAGAGTGGCTGACATTCAGGTTTGGGTTGCCCTGGCCCCTCACCTCAGCTTCCCCAAGGAGCACAACCGCACTCTGGCCTCCGGCTTCTTCCGGGGCATCTTCCCTCAGCAGCCTCTTGCTGACCAACTGCTGCTCCCTCCGCGCCTTCCGCAGGGCTGGGGCAGAGGAACAGCTCAGTTAGGGAGAGGAAGCTAGGCGGCACATACTGGGGTCAGAGCTAGGGGTCTCCTTTCCCTACTTCCAGTCGCCACATTCGCATTCCCCTGGCTTCCTCGTCCGTTCGCACCTGCCTCCCGCTCCCGCCGGCGGCACCGCAGCTCCTCCACCCCGCACGCCAGCGTCCTGAAACGGCCTTGCCGCCGACTCCACATCGCGCACCCGAAGGAAAGCCCAGGGCTCGGAAGCAACAGCTCGGCCCGAGGAGACTGGAACTGCGCAAGCGCCAAAAAGAACCCGCACGCCAACAACCAGAAGTCCAGTCTCGGCAAGGGGTGAGGGGTGGGGCTTGTGTAAGGGGCGGGGATCCGTTGGCGGGGGCGGGGCGCCGTGCGAGGGGCGTGGTCGAGCCGGAATTGCAAGGCTGGTAGGTGGTCTTCGCTGTGGTTCCGCACTCAAGTTTAGGCCAGCAGTGTCACCATCCGCTCAGCAAACACAGCTTACTCCGGTGTCCTCCAGGCTCAGTCTAAAGCCCGTTTCACCGATTACTCGGCTCCACTGATGAGCATTTCCTAAATGCTTGAAACATAATATTCCGTTGAGGACCTGAGAAATGGCTTTAAGAGCTTGTGCTACTGTTCCAGAGAGCCTGGGTCCGATTTACAGCACTCGCCTCAGGCAGGTCACAACTAAGTACTTGTAATTCCAGTTCCTGTATGCTTATGGTGCACATAAAACGCAAGCCGGCACACTATACATACCATAAAAACAAATCTTGCTGGGCATGGTGGCACATGCCTTAAATTCCAACACTCAGGAGGCAAAAGCTGAAGTATTTGCCTTTGGCTACTCTGGCCCAGCTAGGGCTACATAATAAAGGGATCCTGTCTAGAAAGAGGAAGGGTAAATAAAAATAAATCTCTTAATAAGTATTTGTTTATTTTTATTTTATGTTTATGTGTTTTGCCTGAATGTATGTCTGTACACTGTTAATGTGTCTGGTGCTTGTGGGGACCAGAAGACAGTATCAGATTCCTTGGAACCAGAATTAAAGACAGTTTTTAACTGCCATATGTATGCTGGGAGTCGAACCCAGGTCCTCTGGAAGAGCAACCAATGCTCTTAACCGCTGAGCCATCTCTCCAGCCCCCTCCCAGAAAAAAGATAAATCTTTTTTTTTCACATGCAATGGTGTTTTGCCTGCATGTATATATATATGAGGGTGTTAAACCAGAGTTACATACAACTGCGAGCTGCCATGTGGGTGCTGGGAAGTGAACCTGAGTCCTCTGGAAGAGCAGCCAATGCCCCAAAAACAAATCTTTAAAAACCAAAATACAGGGCTGGAGAGATGGCTCAGTGGTTAACAGCGCTGTTTGTTCTTCCTAAAGGATCCAGGTTCAGTTCCCAGCACCCACATGGCAGCTCACAACTCTCTGTAACTCCCATTCCAAGGGATCTGACACCTTCACACAGATGCACATAAAATAGAATTAAATAAATTAAAAAAAAATCCAGGGCTGGAGGTTAAGAGCACTGGCTGTTCTTCCAAAGGTCCTGAGTTCAATTCCCAGCAACCACATGATGGCTCATAACCATCTTTAATAAGATGCAGGAAGAATACTGTATAAATAATAAATTAAAAAACAACAACAGAAAACAAAATCGAGTGCTCCACTGGATGATCCACAAGGACCATTACCCCTGCTCTATGGATGAGGTAATAATTACCTCATGTCTCTGAATGTAAGACACCCCCCACCCCCAATTTTTTGTTTTGTTTTACAGGGACTTTGGATCTTTTTCTTTCGAGGATTTATTTGTTTTATGTACATTGATGTTTTCCCTGCATGTGTATCTATGTGAAGGTGTCAGAACTCCTGGAGCTGGAGGTAAAGGCAGTGGTGAGCTGCCATGTAGGTGCTGGAAATTGAACCCAGGTCCTCTGTAAGAGCAGTCAGTGTCTTAACTGCTGAGCCATCCATCGGTCCAGATTTCTCTTTATTTTTTAAAGATAAATAAGTCACCGGATTTTTAATGTCACTATTCTACTAGGTACTGGGTGAGGGGAAGTTCCTCACAACTCAAAATCCAATTGTGGCACACTAGGTAATATGTGGTATGATTCTAGCTCTCTTCTCAAGTTTGGGCTGTAAGGTCGCTTCCAGCGGACCTTCCCAGGGACCTTCAGTTTGTCTCTTGAATGAACAATGTTTCCCCTACTCCTAAGCTGAGGCACAGGCTGTTTCCTCTGCCTGGATCCTGTCTCTGCCCATTGCCTGTGCTTTCCCAGACATCAACCCCAAGATCTCAGCTCCAGGCCATATGTGGTTTTCTCTGCCTCTCCAAAGGCTTGAGGAAGAAGGTGTGCCATAAATTTGAGGCCATCTGGACTACATAGAAAAATGCTCAATAAACCCTCCACTACAACTCCAATGCCACATATTCCAGACAATTAGACCAGTGCCCCTCTTACATATGGTTTCATAGCTGTTAACCATGGTGTGGTGGTTTGAAAAAGATGTCCCCATAGTCTTGTGCATTTAAATACTTAGTCCCCATTTGGTGTTGTTTGAGTAAGTTTAGGAGGTATGGTCTTGCTAGAGGAAATATGTCACTGGGGGCAGGCTTTGCACCAGTTCTGCTTTTCTCCCTCTCTCTGTTTGGTATTTGCACCTTGAAATATGACCTCTCCTGTTCCTGCCACCATGCCTGCCTACTGGCACACTTCTTCACCAGTATAAATGATGGACTCTTATAGCTCTGGAATTGTAAGTCCCAAATAAACTATTTCTTCTACTATAAATTGTTGTACTGGCTAGTTTTATGTTAACTTGACATAAGCTATAGTCATCTGAGAGGAGGGAGCCTCAACTGAGAAAATGTCTCCATAAGATCAGGTGTAGGCAAAACTGTAGGACATTTTCTTAATTAGTGATTCACAGGGAGGACCCAACCCATTGTGGATGGAGCCACTGGGCTGGTGGTCCTAGGTTGTATAAGAAAGCAGGCCAAGCAAGCCATGAGGAGCAATCCAGTAAGCAGCACCCCTCCCCATGGCCTCTACTTCAGTTCCCGCCTTGGCTTCTTGCCCTGACTTCCCTCAGTGATGAATTGTTGTTACCTGGAAGTGTAAGATGAAATAAATTCTTTTCTTCCCAAGTTGCTTTTGGATCACAGTATTTAATCATCACAGCAAGAGAAACCTACAACATACCATTCTCCATCCTTCCTCCTTTCTCCCTATCACTATCCCTAGTCTACAAGTGGTTTTCCTCATCTAGAGACCTCTCTTCCTCAGATTTTCTCAGATGAAATCCATTCTGTAGAGAAGTCACTTGTTGCCCTGTGTTTTTCCTTTTACTGGCCCTTTCATAGCTGTCACTCAGTCATAGTATAATCACTTGATGGTTTCCCCTCATACTTCGTTCCCAGCTCCAAGAGAATTAGTATTCTGGTGACATGAGAATTTTCTTTGGTGCCTCTATGGCTTAGGAAGTTACCAGTTAGTCAAAGTACTGTAAGTAGCCTGGAATGAAGGTCTTTAAAGAGAGACACCTGTGTCTCTTGTTTTGGCTATTAGACTTTTGAAATAATAGACTCCAAGAAACAGGAATTTCCCCAGAAATTTCTTGGTGGGAAAAGAGAAAACCTAAAGCCAAATATGTGGCTTTTCTCCTCATGCCAGGCAGAGGAGGAACTTGCTACCCAGAAAAAAGTTCCAGGAATTTTATGCTGGGAAAAGAAAAGGCTAAATAAAGCCTGGTGCTGGCCAGAGGAGGCCCTTGTCCTCCAGAAAAAGTGATTTCACACAGTGCTGAAGGCTCATCAGACCACTTACTGGGGAGATTGGGGCCCGCATAGTGATAGTTAGGACCACCTGACTGGAGAGCTGCTTAGATATGCATAGTGCGCACCCTCTACATAAACTTCAACCTCCATACAGGATCTAGAAGATAGACAGTGCGAGGCCACTGTATTCAACCTCCGTACAGGATCCAGAAGATAGACAGTGCGAGGCCACTGTATTCAACCTCCATACAGGATCCGGAAGATAGATAGTGCAAGGCCACTGTGTCTCTTCGCTCCTCTCCCCAAGGGGGTCATACCAAAGAAATATCTTTATTATGATCCCAAATTCAGGAATAATACAAATAAAGAAAGCAAATTATTCTTTTAAGAAAAGATTTACTTTGGGCTTGAGAGATAGCTTAGAGGTTAAGACCACTGGCTGCTCTTTCAGAGCACCCAGGTTCAATTCCCAGTAACCACATGGCAGCTCACAACTGTCAGTACTCACAACTGTCAGAACTGTCAGTTCCAGGGGATCCGACACTCTTCACACAGACATACATGCAAGAAAAACACTAATGCACATAAAAAATGAAAAGGAATCGTTAAAAAATGTTTAATCTTTAAAAAGAAGATTTATTTTTATTTTATATGTGTGACTGTTTGGGCCACGGTGTATACGTAAATACACCACTTGTGTGTCTGTTGCCCACAGAAGCCAGAAGAGGGTGCTAGATGCCCTGGACCTGGAGTTGGAGATGCAGTGAACCAACTCACCAGACTGAGAGCAAATACTTTTAGCTATAGGCATCTCTCTAGAAATTCACATCGACTTCCTTCCCCTGAATTTAGGTCCTACCCTTAAAGTCAGCCAATGAGGTCTGAAGTCTCTACCACAAAACAGTCAGTTGATACAGATACTTAACATCCTGTACCATGTCTCCAAGCCCAATATCCATCCAGCCCCGAAACAGTCCTTTCCTGAGCACCTGTCATGTACCATCCTGTGGTGACAGAGTCAGTGTGTGGGCCCCTTCCTCTTGCAGCAAGCTTGCAGCGGTGGCAGCTTCTCTTCCTCCTCTGAATTGGTGGGAGAAGGCAGGCACATGTCACTGCACGTGTGTGAAGGCATGAGGACAAGCTCATGGAGTCGCTTTTCTCCTTGTGCCTCTAGTGGGTTCTGATAACTGAACCCAGACGTTGGGCTTTTGTGGCAAGCACTTTACCGCTTTCTGGCCCAACACAGTCTTTTAAGCCCACTCCTGGTGGAGAGCATGAAGTGAGGTCCCTGCCAAAGCTATGTCCTGTCTGAAGTGTCCATCCAAACAGCCCAAACTGCCTTCTGGATCCATCTGTCTGGCAACACCAGTAACTCTGCTAGAACCAGCCCCACCATCTTGGCTTTTAAAGTAGGAACCTGGTTAGGGAGATGGCTGAGAGGGTAATAACTTTGCAAGCATATGAGGACCTGAGTTAGTTTGGAGCCTCATCACTGGAGTTAGTAAGACAAGTAGAACACCTGTACCCCGAGCTCTGGGAACGAGGCAGAGACAGGAGGATCTCAGGGCCAGCAATATGCCAAAATGGTGAGTTCCAGGTTCAGTGAGAGACCTCATTTTAGACAAATAAGATGGAGAGTAATAGGAGAAGACATTGGACACCAGACTCTGACCTCCACATGCACACACATGTTCACACACACGGGGAGTAGGGGCCCACCCAGACATCTGAGGTCAGGAAACTTGCCCAGGTCTCACAACCTCAGCAGCAGAGTTGGGGTTCAACACTAGCTCTGAATTTTGTGTATGATCAGCTGTGATTACTAAAGGTGGTCAGGGATGTCATAGTGACCTTGCCCGGATTTGGGGCACGACTCAGGGAATACTGGGAATGCTCAGCAGGAGGCACATTAGGCAGTACAGTCTGCATTTTCCTTTTCTGGATCAAGGGCACACAGCAGCCATTCACCAATTAACACTTCCATGAAAATAAAACATTTTCACCAGTCAGAGTGGCACATGCCTGGACACCCAGGAGGCAGAGACAGGCAGATCTCTGAAAGACCTGTCTAAAAAAGAAAGTGGGAGGGTTGTAGAAGGGAGGGGCTGGGAGGAGAAGAGGGGGGAAACTGTGGTTGGATGTAGACACAGAATATATGAGAGGGTACATTTAAAAATCAATCAATAAAGATAAGAGTGATAGATGAATACAGTAGTGTCATCCTTTGATCTGTGTAAGAGCATGCACCTCCAAACACACACACACACAGGATTCCCAAGTGGGACTTTCCACGTAAGTCTAGGGACACAAACCTGTGAGGGCTGTTATAATTGTATGGCTGCAGCCTTCCTCCTACGGAACACTTGTTTCTTTTCCTCTATCGATACAAGTCATATAGTAGTTAATTCTCATTCAACATAGCCCAGCTCTAACTTCCACGTTCACTGGAATTGTTCTTGGGAGAGAAAGTGAGAAAGCAAAGTACAGAAGGAAAATGCTTCTTTCAGGCCAAACTGGTAGCTGGAGTTACCTCCCAAAAAGCAGCTGCAAGGGAGTTCTCACAGGGAGTGAGATTTCCACAGAAATCTCAGTGGGTTTCCAAAGAAAGAAGCACCAAATGCTTTAGTAAATCCAAAGCATTTCCTAAAGAACTTACCTACCAAGAAGGGCTAGACAGTAAGAGAAAGATGTTCCTCCTAAATATGTTTATGTCACAGGAAGTCTGTATGAAGGTTGGAAACTTAAGGTCAGTTTTCTTCAATGTTAACAACCTAAATACCTTTGTCAATGCCCAGAATCATTTAAAGCCCTGACTGGGTTCAGTAGGAAAAAAAAAGAGAGAGAGATCTAACAAAGACACACACAGACTATCAAAGGCACTCTGAACTTCTTGGTTAAGACAAGAAAAAAGTAAGGACTACTGTGTCCTACAGGGAAAAGGTGTTCTACAGGAAAAAGTGCTTTAGAAAACACCTTACTGTAGTTGGGCATAGAAACATATGCTTTTAATCCCAGGAGGTGGAGGTGGGTGGGTCTCTGTGAGTTCCAGGCTAGCTTGGTCTGCATAGTGAGTTCCAGACCAGTCAGGGCTATACAGTGAAACTCTCTCAAAACATGATGATGATAAACCTTGCTTCACAGTTGTAGGAATGACAATGTGATTTGGCCAATGTATCACTGTCAAATAACACACTTTGCTTTGTGTTGTTTTTTTAAACAAGATCTCTCTATGTAGTCCTGGCTGCCCTGGAACTCCCTTTGTAAACCAGGCTGGTCTTGGCCTTGAACTCACAGAGCTCTATCTGCCTCTGCCTCCTAAGGGCTCCTAAGGTGTGCCCCACTAGCCTAGCTAGGTTTTTCAATAAAATGATTAAACAAGCTGGACATTGTAGCTCACATCTGCAATCCTAGCACTTGGGAGGCAGAGGCGGGAGGAAAATCAGGAGTTCAAGGCCAGCCTGAGCTGCACAGTGAGCTCCAGGCCGGACTGGACTACTAAAGTGAGAGAACAAGGGAAAAAAGGAGAGGGAGAGAAGAGAGTGGGGAAGAAAAGGAATTATTAAACAAGGGAATAAGATGTGGAGAAGGCATGGTTGTTCGTAATAAAGCTCACCCTTGAGCTTTACTCTCCCTCTGGAATCCACAGAGAAGTCAATCTCCACAAATGTCCAGTTGCACTCCTAAAGAAAATCAAGGGCTTGGATTTGGATGGTGGGAAATTGCTAATAAGACTAGGGGGAAATTGAGCTGAATCTCTGGGACTGACAAGAGAATACTGATCTAAGGCACTGGTGTAGTTCATCCTTCTCCTGTGTGTGCCAGACAAACCAGAGGTGCTTAGGTCATCCTCCTGGCACAGAATGCCCTAGTGCCAAGAAGAATCCTTCCTGTTTTGGTCCCTCCCTGAAAAATACTTCATTGCAATATTTACTAGAAGTGAGTAGGGCAGTTAGGAGGAAGAGAAGTGGGGAAGTGATTCAAGTTCACAGAGGAGAGGACAGGGTGACAATCCCAGGATTACATAAACTCACAGGGGTTGCCAAATTGGTCAAACAAGCAGAATCTGGAAGCCAGAGAACACCGCTACACAGGAAAGAGACTGAAGCCTTTCTCTGAGGGGTTGAAACGCTCAGAATCTACCAACCATGGTGAGTCAGATGGTCTGGGGTGGAACTGGGTACATCTCAGGGACTGGCTGGAGTCTCCCTGACCCCTGCTGTCTCCTCAGGAGCGTGTTCTGGGCTTGTTGCTGTTGCTACTGCCCCTGGTGCATGCCTCTCCAGGCACGCCAGAGCCCTGTGAGCTGGATGAGGACGGCATCCGCTGCGCCTGCGACTTCTCAGAACCGCAGCCGGATTGGTCCAGCGCTTTCCTGTGTACCGGCGCGGTGGCCGTGGAGTTCTACGGCGGTGGGCGCAGCCTGGAACACTTTTTAAAGCGTATTGACACGGAAGCAAGTCTAGGGCCATACACTGATGTTGTCAGGTCCCTGCCCTGGCAGCGGCTTACCTTGCGGGCTGCGCGGGTTCCTGCTCCGATTCTATTCGGAGTCCTGCGTGTACTCGGGTATTCAGGCCTCCGGGAACTAACTCTTGAAAACCTCGAGGTAACCGGCACGGCGCAGCCGCCTGTCCTGGAAGCCTTGGGACCCGATCTCAAAACCTTGTGCCTCCGCAACGTGTCGTGGGCGACAAGAGATGCTTGGCTTGCAGAACTGCAACAGTGGCTAAAGCCTGGACTCAAAGAACTACATATTGCTGAAGCACACTCACTCAACTTTTCCTGCGAACAGGTCCGTATCTTCCCTGCCCTTGCCACCTTAGACCTGTCTGACAACCCCGAATTGGGCAAACGAGGACTGATCTCGGCTCTCTGTCCCCACAAGTTTCCCGCACTCCACGTTTTAGCACTGCGCAACGCAGGGATGGAGACGCCCAGCGGCGTGTGCTCTGCGCTGACCACAGCAAAGGTGCAGCTGCAAGAACTGGACCTTAGTCACAATTCACTGAGGGATACTACAGGCGCTTCGAGGTGTGACTGGCCTAGCTCGCTAAACTCTCTCAATCTGTCTTTCACTGAGCTGGAGCAGGTACCCAAAGGACTACCAGCCAGCCTCAGCGTGCTGGATCTCAGTTACAACAGACTGAATAGGAAACCTAGGCCAGATGAGCTGCCCAAAGTGGGTAACCTGTCGCTTCAAGGAAATCCCTTTTTGGACCCTGAATCCTACTCGGAGGCACACAACTCTGGCGCAACGAATTCTTTAAAATCAGCCCCAACGCATTCAGCCCTGGCGGTGGGCCTGTGGGGAGCTCTGGCTGTGCTCAGAGGACCTAGGCTCTTTGCCTAACACCTAAGGGAGAAAAATGAATGTTTATGTTTTCCTGGCTTCTGGGGGTCCTGGTCAGGATGATCAGCACGTTTTAACTAACAAATCCTCTGCCTTACATTTATTAAAATCTTAAACAACGATGTATGGGGAAGAAAGACAGTCAAAATGGCTCAATGGGTAAAGGCCACCCAGCTTGACACCTGATTTTGATTCTCAGGATCCACGTGGAAGGAAAGAATTCACCCCTGAGACTTGTCCATCTGACCTCCACACACATGCTGTGACACAGGTGTGTGTCTGCATATATATCATACACACAAACACACTCACAAAATAAATATTTTTAAAATAACAATCTGTTGGGTCTGTTTGTTTGTTGTTGTTTTGTTTCTGTTTTTGAGACAGCCTGGCTACGTAGTCCTGACTGGCCTCAGACTCACAGAGATCTGCCTGCCTCTGCCTCCTGAGTGCTCTGGTTAAAAGGATGTGCCTCCACATCCAGTTTAAATAATCCTGAACCTAGAGTCCATGCCATTCACTCCACAGATCTGAGTATCCGCATCAGGCTCAGTGCTAGATGAAGAATTCATTCCTTAGGCTTTCTCCAACTCTCTAGAAATCCCACCTCTTCTCAAGAAAAAAATTGCAGGGTCAAAAGGGACAGAGACCCGTGTCAGGCTAGAGCTGTGGAAGACAATGAATGTGTAGCCAGGGCTTTCAGAGCAGATTACTGGCACTTGAGCAGTTAATGGAATTGTTGTGGTCTGAATGAGAATGGCCCCACAGGCTCACGTGTTTAAATACTTGATCCCCAGTTGGTGAAACAGTGTGAAATGAATTAGGAGGAGTGGCCTTGTTGGAGGATGCCTGTTAGTGGGGTTTCAAAAGCCCAGGCCATCCCCAGTTAGCGCTCTGCCTCCTGCTTTGTGATCAAGACATGCCTGCTGCCCCATTCCACACCATGACTGTCATGGACTCAAACTGATCTTCTAAACCCATAGTTCTCAACCTCTCTAACGCTGCAACTCTTTAATACAGTTCCCCTATTGTAGTGACCCCCCCATCCATAAAATTATTCTCATGGCTACTTTATAACTTTAATTTTGCTACTGTTATGAATTGTAATGTGGATGTCTATGTTTTCCAATGGTCTTAGATGTCCCCTGTGAAAGGGTCATTCAATCCCCAACTTTTAAGGTAATAAAACCCCTCAACCATTTTCTTATACTCTTCCTTTCTCTCCCATACCCAGGAGAGAGAGGACAGAGATGACTCCTGACCTACATAAGTTTTGAGTTTTATAATTCTAGGGGTCTTTGCCCCTCATTTAAAACCTCCCTGACTTTCACCATGTCAAACCCTCACCCAACGATGGGGGATTTGGGCATTGGAAACAGGTGAGACTGTCTACCTTCAAACCAGTGGTCTTTTCTGGATACAAATGTGAGGATGGCCCTTCCAAACTGACTGGTTTCATCCCTTAGCCATAGTCAGTATCAGAGAATTGGTCATCTCAAAACAGTTTCTTTCATTTGAACAGTTTGATCATACTTCACCAGTATACAAAGATGAACCATAAGCATACTATGCTTTCACATAACCCCCAATCCAGTTAGACTGGCAGACATAAAAGAAAGTTGTAATTCAAGGAGAGGGAAGAATCAACTCTATATTGGAAGGAATTTCAGAAAATGAGACATTTAATTTGCATCTTACAACATGACTATCACTTTTTCAGGGAGTACGTCCCAGGCCAAAAAAAAAAAAAAGCCACCATTTCAAAGCCCAGAACCTGAAAGTAGACAACCAAAATTGAGTTTCCCTCTGGTTAGAAAGAGCCAAAGATCACTGTGATGGAAGCTGGGCATCTTTATTCATTTAAGCACCCACTCTGTGTTGCACTGCGTTAAACCCGGGAACCGAGCAGCAGAAAGCAGAAGGCCTCCCTCTTGCAGAGTTTAGATTATAGTTGCATATGAATGCTATGGACTAAATAGTTGTCTCCCTTCAGAATTCATATGTTTCAGGGCTAGGGCCATAGCTTAGCTGGTAGAGTGCTTGCCTAGCATACACAAAGCCCTGGATGCGATAACTATTGCCACATAGATCCTGTAATCCCAACATTCAGAGTTAGAGGCAGGGGGATAGAAGTTCAAGGTCATCTTTGGTTACATAGTGAGCCTGAGGCTGGCCTAGAATATACGAGATCATTTTTTCTAAGAACCCACTGAAACTCTTCTATTGGAAGCTAGGCATGCTAACACATGCCTATACCTCCAGCACCCAGGAGGCTAAGACAAGAGAATTATGAATTCTGAGCTACACAGTAGAACCCTGTCTCAAAAAACAAGCAAAAAGTTTATTTGTTGAAGCCCTAATCCACAGAGTAGCAGTATCAGAGTAGCAGTAGGAGATGAGGTCCCCAAGGAAGTAATTAGGTCAGTCTTAAAGGTGAAACCCTGATCCAGTAGAATTAATATCCTTACTAGAAGAGATACTGGGAGTCTACACACATGTCCCCTTTATCCCTCAGGTGAGAATATAAAATGTGAGAAGGTTGTGAGCCCTCACTAAAACCCACATGCTGTCTCACAACTGTCTGTAATTTTAGTTCCAGGGGGATCTGATGTCCATCTCTGGCTTCACAGGGCACCAGGCACACACATGCTGCATAGACATCTATGTAGACAACACACTCATTTACATAAAATAATTTTTACAAAAAAATTATTATAAAAAAGTAAGGAATTGAAGAGAACCAGACATAGTGGCACCTTTGATTCAGGAGGCAGAGGCAGGTGATCTCTGTGAGTTCAAGGCTATCGTGGTTGACATGGAGAGTTCCAGGACAGCCACAGCTACATAGAGAGACCCTGACCCAGAAAGAAAGAAAGAAAGAAAGAAAGAAAGAAAGAAAGAAAGAAAGAAAGAAAGAAAGAAAGAAAGAAAGAAAGAAGAAATTGGAAAAAAAGAGAATGCCCTCCCAAAATTGGGAAGGGCATCCAAGAGGGGGAAAGCTATTAAATGTCCTTTGTCATGGAATTTTTATAGAGTAAATGTAGAAACTGGACAAAGCTGAAATGATTTCTGTGAAGTTGGCTAATTTCTGTAATGTCACAGGTCAAACGCTCATTAAGCATGTCTCTCTGGCCCAACTAGGAAGATGGTCATGTGTTGCTCATGTGCTGCTCCTCCAGTTCAGGGTGTTTGAAATCCCCTCCGTTCATCTCCAACTGAAGCTTTGACTGAGTTGCTTCCTATTAGCCATTTGTCCCATGTTACTACCCTCTGACCTTGCAGTTGACTCATTGCTCTTAATTAAGCTCTTTGTTCTCACAGTTACAGGCTCAGCTTGTAGTTTGACCACGGCAGACTTAACTCCTACCCCATCTTTCAAGATGTGGCTGCAGTCTTTCTATGTTACTTTGTGTTTAGCACCTTATCTACGGAGTGGCTAGAAGCTTCTTATTGGGAGATCTTTGCTTAGAATTAAGTCTGTTACAATTAGCTGTATTAGAAGCAAGACTACATAACAGAACAATAGTGCATTACATATGTCCCTCGAGGGTTTCAGAGTGGAGGTAAGGTGAGGGAGGGGTACAGACTGACCCAGATCCTTGTCCTTCTTATCTATTTAGCTTGACACTATTACATCTAGTAACAAGCCCTTTTACTTATCTTAATTGGTTTGCTAAACTCTGCTGTTTTAATCTTCAATCTTCCTTTTAATTCCAGCATCTATTTTTTAATATTTATTTATTTATATATATGAGTGCTATATTTGCATGTAGGCCTGCATGACAGAAAAGCACATCAGACAGAAGAAGGCATCAGATCCTATTATAGATGGTTGTGAGCCACCATGTTGTTGCTGGGAATTGAACTCGGGACCTGTGGAAGAGCAGCTAGTGAGTGCTCTTAACCTCTGAATCATCTCTTCTGCTCCCCAGTATCTATTCTTACTGTAACACATGTGAGCCATTTGCAGTTTTCTCCATGCAGTTTTCACTCACTACATACTCAGAGCTAGCTCTTGCATCAGTGGGAAAAAACAGTGGTCAAGCAACTGTGATAAATAAGACCAGGAGTCTCCCTTAGTCAGCTCTGAATCCCCAGGCCTCAAAGTGGCCAGCATCTACATGAATACCATCAAGTGCTCCACCCTTTACTGGAAGATTGATTGAATGAGAAGGACAGATTTAGAGCTGGGTATTGCTTTCATGATGACATGGAAAACAGTACTAACTAGCAGAGATGTTCAACATAAGTCAAATGAGACTTTCCTAGATGACTTTAGAGATTAGAGATTAATTCTGTGGCCTTCTTCCAGGGTTAAGACATGTGATATAGATATAGATATAATAGATATAGATATATTTTTTCTGAACATCACCCAGTTGCCTAGAGAAAACATTCATTCATTTAAGGTTGAAATGAGAAATACAAAATCCCAGAGAAGACCCCTTGCTGATAGAGCAAGGCTAAGCAATACACCCACGAGGAGATGGAAGCACGTGGAGAGAGGAAGAGGACAGAACTGGGGAAATGAGGGTTCCACATGGCACTTTGTGGTAAGATATCTTATGTGGAATGGCTTTTTTCTGCTGAAGGGTAAAATGTGGTCATAGGGATCTTCTGAGCCAAAATCTGTTTCCTTTTTGCTTCTACCTTCTAACTTCTTCTTTTGCGTGTCTGGCATCTGAAGCTAAACACACCCTAGGACTTTTTCTCAACTCCCAGAGGAAGAGTTTTACCCTGAAACAAGTACATTATGTGCACTCTCTTATTCAATCTATTCCTTCTAACCTAAACACTCCAGACACTTTTTCTAATGCTCATTCCCCCATATCACACAAACATTTTTAAACCACTTAAAATTATATTCTCTAAAGGACATTTGAGCTCTGATTTAAATTGTTGTGGCAAAACTTTTTGAGGCTATGTTAAATAGGCAGGCAACCTTCAAACTGGAAACCCTGTTTCTACCTCCTGGGTCCTGGGTATGTGTAACCATGCCCAGCAAGACATTTCTTAAGTTGCTAGTTTTCTTTCTTTTTTTCCTCCTTTTGTGTGTGTGTGTGTGTGTGTGTGTTTTGAGACAGGGTTTCTCTGTGTAGCCCTGGCTGTTCTGGAACTCAGTCTGCAGACCAGGCTGGACTCAAACTCAGATCTGCCTGCCTCTGCCTCCCTAGTGCCGGGATTGTATACATGCACCACCACACTCAGATTGGCTTAGCTTCATCAAGCCAATGTAATACCCCGATCAAAGGAATACAATTTTTCTATGATTATTTGAACAGAGTCAAATAAAAATTTGACACCATCCAATACCTTTCAATGAAAAACATTGAACAAAAGAAAAATCTAGGGAGTTTCCTCTCATGGTAATGAATGTACAGAAAAATGTCAGCTAAGGCCATATTTGATGATGAAAAACTACATCTCTTTGCCGTGAGATCACCAACAACACAAGAATGTATGTTTTCAAAACCTCTAGTCAACAGTTGACTAGAGGTTCTGGTCGTGATAGTTCATCATAAGAAGTATGACTTCACTTTAACAAGCAAGGCAGTCTGGGAAGGTAGCTCAGTGAGTAAAGCACTTGCTGAATGAGCTCAAAGTCCTGGGTTCAGATCCCCACACCCTTGTGAAAGCTGGGATTGGCAGCAGGTGGCTCCAACCTCAGCACTGCTGGTTGCTGGAGGCAAGCGGGCTGAGGGGCTTACAGTGCGCTCCAGCCAGGTTCATTAAGAGAGCTTGTCTTGAAAACTAGTGTGAAAAGTTGGAGCTGGAAACACAGATCAGCAGTTAAGAGCACTTGCTGCTCTTACAGAAGACCAAGGTTCACCTCCCAGCACCCACATAGCTTCTCACAACTACCTATAACTTCAGCTTCAAGGGACCCAACACCCTCTTCTAGCCTACTTGGGCACCAGACACATATGTGGTGCACATACATACATGCAAGCAAATACATATACATATAAAATAAAAATAAATACATATAAAATAAAAATAAATGCCTTTAATCCTAGCGCTTAGGAGGAAGAAGCAGGTGGATTTCTATAAGTTCAAAATCAGATGAGTTCTAGGACAGCTAGAGTTATGCAGAGAAACCCTGTCTCTAAAAGCCAAAATAATAGTAATAAATATTTTTAAAAGATAATAGATGAAAATTGATAGAGAATATATTTAATGTTGACCTCTGGCTTCCACATGCATGGGACAACTCACCCATGCACACACACATGTAAACAAAATATATACATACATGTTTGTGTTTTTTCACATTGTCAGAATTTATTAAGGAACAATAAATTCACAAGCTGCATCAGCTTCATTGGTAGCAACTTGTCAAGTAGCTATGATTTTCTTTGATAATTGACTGAGGTAAACACAGATTCTTTGTTTGGTTTGGTTTTCAAAACAGGAACTTACCGTATAGCTCTGGCTATCCTGGAACTCACTATGTAGTCCAGGCTGGCCTTGAACTTACAGAGATCTGCCTGTTTCTCCCTCCCAGGTGCTGGAATCAAAGGTGTGCATCACTATGCCTGGCTTTAACATAATTTTAAGTACTAAAACGAACTTTTAGATCACACATTACACATTGCATAGCAAAGCTCCTCCGATATATATGAATATTTAAGTTATAGAAAAGGCTACAGAATGGACCAAATAGATCCAAAGAGGTGAGGCCTGACTGTAGGTAAGCAGAAAACTGACAGGGATGCAACAGGGAACTCTAGGGTGGTAGGTGACCCTGATGGAGGTTTGATGGATGAGGCTGAAGAGTCAAGACACAGGGGTCAGAGCTAAGTCAAGGCTTAGAAGTAAGCTGAGATGCAAAAATAAGGTGTGGTACCAATGGAAGCCACTGAGCCAAAGGCAGGTAGTCACCCTGAACCCTGACGAGGGGCACAAGGGAATGAAGAAAGGCAGGTACACAGACACTGGTACAGAAAATTGGGTTCAGCTGAACTGTGCACACTCTGATGAAGTAGCACCTAGTGGCTCCACTAGATCTCAAAATATTTATTGTGATCAGCTCAGAGGGAGGGGCCAGCTAGTCTCCATAGGAGGAGGAAGTTGCAGATGCTAGTTTTTGTAGATTTTTGTAGGTTGTGTGGAGTGTTCATCAGTCATTTGTAAACACTTGTACTTGGACCAGAGAAAAGTGTGCTGGCTAGTTTTATGCCAATTTGACATAAGCTGTAATTATTTGAGAATTCATGTGTCCATAAAATTAGGCTACAGGCAAGCCTGTAGGACATTTTCTTCATTGGTGATTGATACAGAGAGGGCCCAGTCTATTTGTGGATGGTGCCATCCCTGGGCTGGTGGTCCTGGGTTTTTTAAGAAAGCAGGCTGAGGGCTGGAGAGATGGCTCAGGTGTTAAGAGCACTGTCTGCTCTTCCAGAGGACCTGAGTTCAATTCCCAGCAACCACATGGTGGCTCACAACCATCTATAATGTGATCTGAAGTCCTCTTGTGATATGCAGGTATACATGCAGATAGAGCACTCATATACATAAAAATAAGTAAAGAAAGCAGGCTGAGCAAGCCAGTAAACAGCACCCCTCATGGCCTTTGAATCAGCTTTTGCCCCCACATTCCTGCCCTGTCTGAGTTCCTGTCCTGACTTCCTTCAGTGATGAACTGTGCTGTGAAAGTACAAGCCAGATAAGCCCTTTCCTCCCCACCTTGTTTTGGTCATGGTGTTTCGTCACTGAGTCAACTATGAGTTTGGCACATATGGTGATACCTTTGCCAGTTTTCCATGGGTCCAACTCTTAGTTATGGCTGTGCCCACATCAACAATACACATTCACTCAGGGCTTCCTCCAATTCGTATAGGTTGACACAGGTCTGGATAAACAAATGTGTAGACAAATGGACAGAAATTCAAATAAGCCACACTGACAGTGGGTACTCAGCCAAACAAAAACCCTTAGACAGATATGAGTTGTCTCTTATTCTGTTGGCACACATATCAGATAGGCACATGACAGATCAGTGGCAGACATCACCATGTCGGTGTGCAGTGTCTTCCACTTATGGGGTCCTTTTGTTTGTTTGCTTGCTTGCTTGCTTGCTTGCTTTTGTTTTGTTTTTCAAGACAGACAATTTTGTGTAATTTTGGCTGTCCTGGAACTCACTCTGTCGACCAGGCTGGCCTCAAGCTCAGAGATCCACCTGCTTCTGCCTCCCATGTGTGCCACCACCACTCAGCTACACTTTTTATTTTAATGTCTGTGGTGTTTCACCTGCATGTTTGTCTGTGTGCCATGTGTGTGTCTTGTATCCTTGGAGGTCATAAGAAGGCATGGGATTTCCTAGAACTGAAATTATAGATGGCTATGAGCCACCGTGTGGGTATTGAGAGCTAAACTGGATTCTCTGGAAGAGCAGCCAGTACTCTTAACAGATGAACTCTCTCTCTCTGGCCCTTGTATTTCACTCTTATCTCAGCCTAGAGTGTTGTGCTGGGGTAGCTCACCCCTGCATATGTGGCTATGGTGTCCCTGCATTCTCATTGTCCATTGCTGTGCCAGCAGGGAGAGGCGGGCAGGACATGTGAAATGTTTGTTGCTTTCTCACCTGCCCCAAAGGAAAGGCAAGCTGCTGTGGGGGAGAAATCTCTCCCACTGTGCTAGTAGCTTTTTTTGTGTGAAAGAAGTGTGGCATTTGAGCAATAAAGTGCTGGCAGCTGAAGTGAGGGCAGAGAAGAGAGGGGACAGAGGCAGAGGGACTGGAAGCAGAACAGGAACAGGGCAGAGAGTTGGAGCAGAGAGAGGGCCACTGGGGCGGCATGGCCCCAGGGAAGTTGAGTTAGAGGACTAGCCGAGGGACTGCCCTAGCAAACCGGCCAACAGCATTATACTATACAGATGTCTCCATGTCTTTATTATTGAGCCACAAACGGGATCCCCGCATAGTGTTGGATAAGTTCTCAGGCTTGGTTTTCTAGTTGTTGTTGTTGTTTGTTTTTCAAGACAGAGTTTCCCTGTGTAGCCCTGGTTGTCCTGGAGCTCTCTTTGTAGATCAGGCTGGTCTCAAACTCATGTAGATCCGCCTGCCTCCGCCTCCTTCATACTGGGACTAATGGCGTGTGCCACCACTTCTGGCTTTGGTTTTTTTGATAAGATTGTAATACATCCGTGGGCTCAGGTTACTTTGACACATTACAGGGTGACACCCTGTCTACTTTTATGACGTTACTTACCAGTCTGTGCCTTGCGGATCATACCAGCTCTTGCTTTATGTGCCTAAAATGTGCCGAGTCACCTGCTTCTCTATTTGACCACAGAATGGAGTCAAATCCTGTTTGCACAGACTGAAATCCCATGGTTTTATACAACATGGGGTAACAGGTTACAGGCGGATGTCAACACGAAAGAGACGAAAGGCTTTGGTAAAAGAAGAACTAAGTTCAAAAACTCACGCTTCCTAGTTTCAAATCCTATCATTTAAACAACAGTAATCAAGACAATGTGATAACAGTGTGAGGCAGTGGCAGACATCAATTTAAAATACATGAGAGCTCAGAAGTAAATCAGTGTGTCTACATACAATGATTTTGAAATGGTGTTGATGGCATTAAATGAGGAAACTGTAGTCTCTATTAACGGTACAGGAACATCTAGATTATCTTCTTGTACATGGATGACATTGGTTGCTCGCTTCAGACTATATCTTAAAATTAATTCAGCTGGCACAGAGGGCATGCTCAGGAAGTTGGGTTGAAGGATTAACCACGAACTCCAGGCTAGCCTGAGCTACATAGTAAGACTTTGTCTTAAAAAAGGAAAAAAAAAAGTCTACAAATATAGTTCAGTTGCTACAAATCTTGTCTAACATACAAAAAGCCCCAGATTTGATTCCCAGCAACATATAAACTGAGCATACACATGTCTGTAATCTTTGTACTGGAGGAATAGAGAAAGAAAGATTAGAAATTCAAATTCAGTCTCAGTGGTATAATGAGTTCAAGTCTAACTTAGGCAACACAAGAATCTCTAAATAAATAAGCAAACAAATAAAATGAGGGTTTCTGAATAAAAATGTGTACTAAAATGTTCATATTTGTGGTGTATAAAAGAAAAAAAAAGATTAACTCTTAGTGTCATTCCCCAAGAGTGGGCAGTTTTGATCACTCCTGTTCTCATTTAACAGTAGTCTAATCTAAAAGAAGCTTGGTCTGGAAGAGACTGGTCTAATTTAAGGGTTGTCTGCTATAAAGAGGAAGTCCTAAACAGAGGCATCCTCTCTATAGCCTGAGCACAGCAAACAGTAAGGAGAAGGAAGGAAGAACTTTGTCTTCATCAGCTTTAAGAGCATCTCATGATGGAGAAAATCATTTTTCTGGACCTACTGACACAAAACAGCACACAAAGGCCACACCAGGTATCACTTGATACCCACAGGCTGCTCCCAACATTTTGGGGTGCTGAGGGGACACTGCTTTCAGTGCCTCATAGCTTCCAGAGAATGGTCTCCGACTTGGTGGTCACATACACATGTTTTGAATCAGAGAGATGAATGGTTCACAAAGGGAAAAAAAACGCAGAATATGGCACAATGAGAGCTGTGTGTTCGGCTGAGCAATTGAAAGCAATGGAGTTTGGATACATGCTACAACAAAGATGAATCTTGAATATAAATATGCTAAATGAAACAACAACACACACAAACAAACAGTGTGGTTTGATTTACATTAAACATTTAGAAGATAAAATTAAATTAGCAAATAGTATGAAGGTTACCAGAGTCTAGAATCAGGGTAAACGGGAAAGTTATTATTTGATTAAAATAGAGTTTCTATTTGGAGTGGGAGAGACCATTCTCAGCAATGGTGATAGCTCCATGACATTGTGAAGTTAAATAATGTCACCACATGATACTATGTTGGCTCTTCACCTCAATATAAACATTAATTCAATTCAATATTAGTTAAACATGATCAAAATGACAAAGCTTGTGTTTACCATAATAAAAAATCAAAAGAGCTGGTCATGCTGGTGTACACCTTTAGTTTCAGCACTTGGGAGGCAGGGGCAGGTGATCTCTGTTAGTCTGAGGCCTGTAATCCCATCACTTGGGAAAGAAAACAGGAGGATCCTGGGAGGCAATGCAGTCAGAGCTCACCCAAAGCTACACAGTGAGTTCTAGGCCAGTCTGGGCTATATGATACCCTGTCTTGAAACATCACAACAAACTCCCGCAGGGCTGAGATATGGCTCAGTTAGTAAAGTACATGCCTAGTAGGTAGAAAGCCCTGGATTTGGTCCTTGGCACTGTATAAACTGGACCTGGTGTCGCCTGCTTGTAACCCACAAGACTCAAGAAGGTAGAGGAAGGAGAATTACGAGTTTAGTTTACAAATTGGGTACAGGAGGAACTAGAGAGATGGTTCAGTGGTTGCAGCACTTGTTCTTGAAGAGGACCTGGGTTCAATTCTCAGCATCTGTATGGTGGTTCGCAACCTCCTTTAACTCCAGTTCCAGAGGATCTACTCTGACCTCTGAGGGCATCAGACACTCCAGTGGTACACTTATGTACATGTAGGAAAAGACTCGCACATAAAATAAAATGAATAACTCTGATTTTAAAATGAAGCCCAGGAAGACACTATCAATGATAACTTGCTGTAGACTAGAATAATTCTGACAAACACAATCACTGTCTGTCACAGCATGGCTCTGACTGCTACAAGATTCAGAGGTAGTGGTGTGTGTGTCAATGTCTTGAACAAAGGCATGATTCACATCCCAGTCAGGACAAGATTCAAAAGCACAAACTTTCATCATGCGACTCAGAACATGGTGCAATTGAGAACTTATAAATGATTACTGGAATTTTCCACCTGCTTTTCCCTGACCACAATTGACCTTAGGTAACTGAAGCAGTGAATAAAGGGAGACCGCTGTGTGCAATCTGTGACAAGAAAGAATAAAAGGAAAGAGAATGAGGAACTGTAATTCCTGGGTCAGTGTTGCCACAGTTTTAACTCTAACATGGAGAAGCAGCAATGTGCTATGTAATCAGTTGCTAGAAATAAAGTCATAAGTGGAATTTAGAAATTACCATTCCAACTCAAGAGGAATTGGGAAAATTTAAACTTGAGGTTGAAGGATACCTCACTGACAGAGTCTTGCAACACAAGGTTCTGAGTTTGATTCCTAGCATCCATGTGAAGAGCTAGGTATGATGGCCTCCAGTGCTGTGGAGGCAGATCCCTAGGGCTTGCTGGCCAACAAGAAATAGCCAATAGGTGAGGTCCAGGCCAGTGAAAGACCCTGTCTCAAGGGGATGGACACATTCCTAACCCAAGGAACCGAGTTTCCACCCTCCGCCTCCTTAGGCACTAGCACAGCCTACACCCATGATCACACATATGGATACAATTAAAAAAAAATAAAATTACAGACAAAATAAAACATAACTATAAAATTGCATGGTTGTTATTTGTAACGACTAAAACAACCGGGAAAGATGAGCCATAGTGTCATCTGGCGGCTTGAGCTCTGCCTTTAGTCTCAGGGTTTTACTGAGGGAACGAATCAGTGAAATTTCTGATGCTGAGTTACTTAGATGCAAACTGGCCTGAGGTATGGTATGACCCAGAGCCCTTTCCAAAAGGAAGCCATGTCCCGAGGCAACAGCAAAGATCCTTATAACTCCCGAGTCTGAAGAGAATAGAAAAAGAATGGAAGACAAGAAAGGGTCAGGGAATCCATCTTTGAGCAGTTAGTTATCAATAAAATGGAATTGTCAGCTGGGCAGTGGTGGCCCATGCCTTTAATCCCAGCACTAGGGAGGCAGAGGCAGGCAGATCTCGGTGAGTTCAAGGCCAGCCTGGTCTACATAGTGAGTTCCAGGACAGCTGGGGCTACACAGAGAAACCCTGTCTCAAAAATTAAATAAAATGTAATTGTCAGAAGCAGCACAAATACACAGTACCACCCTGCTATCGGAAGCTGGAGAGGGTCCTCCTTCAAGATCTTCACTCTGATCCTTGATCATATTGCAAAAGAGAGTTTTAGGATGAATCAGAGTAAAACAAAGTTAGTGATTACATAGATGAAGGAAGTGGCTGCTTTATGATTAAGTGTAGGCTGTCAGGGGAAGGAGCGGAAGTGAGATTAGGAAAGAAATAATTACACACTTGAAGCATGGGTATAGCTTCTCAAGAGGGTGAGTCTTCCTTAGATATCTTTACAGTGGCTGTACATGATCTTGTGGCTCTCTAAGCCACATTGTTTAAGTGATTTAATTTTTTGTTGTTGTTCTGTTTTTTTCAAGGCAGGGTCTCTCCTAGATTTGTTATGCCCAGTTCAAAAACCCCAAAAGACCAGGAATAAATTCTATTGTAAACACATGAGGTTTTTGAATTATCTACACGTTCGAACACGGGACACAAACCTCCTATGGAAACAGAAGAGGAATGCAGCCCTGAGGTCTAGGGGTACAGAGTTTTTAAGAGAACCCCCACCCCCAACCCCCCGCCGCAAGCAGTGATGTATATGCTTTGGCGTTACATGATTGGCTAAAAGAAATTGACTTTTGAAATGATTCGTCCACTTTAGGCACCAAGACTACAAACAGTTCTGGCCTGGTCATATGGGCTGGTTTCCTGGCAACTGTATAATTAGAGGTTGGGGAAAGAATGCAGTAAGACTAGTTCTTCCCCTCAGGGCATTACTGGACATGTGTCCACCCAGCTCACCTTAGTTCAGGCCTTAAACTTTAAAATAACAGCCACCAATTTTTAATCTTTTGGTCTCTCAGACTTACTTTGTAGACCAGGCTGGCCTCAAACTCACAGATATCCATCTCTCATTGCCTCCCAGAATGCTGGGATTACAGACATGAGCCATTGTGCTCAGCACGATGTAATTTATAACAAAGTTTAAGTATTAAGTAAAATTAGGGGAAAAAGTAAAAATATATACAAGGTGCTCCCCCCCCCCCTCTGTCTATGTCTCTTTCTATCTCTGTCTCTCTGTCCACTTCTCATATAGCCCAGAAAGCTTAAACCTATGTGTTAGGTCTTAATCCCCAAAATGACAGTTTGCTCTCAGCTGAGGCTGGACTCTGACCCAGTAAACTCTCAGCACTTCTCAGAGACCTTGTAAAGCGGGTTTGTTTGCCAGGAAAAGCTGTAGTACATCATCCTCCCTACAGCTCTCCCCCCTGCCTCCAGTCCCCCATAGGCATTTAGTTCCCTATGAACTCAAGCAAGCCTCCAACTGATCAGAGCCTCACGCTAGTTCCTAGGCTGTTCCAGCTAACACCCCCTCCTCCTTCAACATAACCCCTTATAACTGGCAGGATTCTCCTGCCATTTTTGCTATCCTCTCTGTGCCCTAGAGATATCCTGGACAATCGCCGGTCTGCTCTTTCTCTCCTCTCTGCCCCGTACCCCCGCCCACCCCCGTTTCCTGAGAGGTAGCCATGCAGACTCCCCAGATGCCACTAGCTTTTCTTTCACCCTTATCTACTGTAAAACCTATCCCTAACCGTGGGGTGACCATTTTGTGGTTTCTTTCCTGCCTGTTGGTTACACTGTGTACCTGAAGCTGGCTCTGCACTCTTGGCTCTACCTTCCAAGTGCTGGCATTACAAACACCACCCCCATATCAGGCAAAATCAAATTCACCAGTGTAAAGGTGTGTGTTTGTGGTGCTGGGTATCAAATCCAGGATCCTGTACATGCTAGGGAAACACTCTAGTACACTAAACACTAGCGAGTGACAGCAACAGCCCTGATTTGTCTTATGTTGAAGGTTTTTCTTTCATAAAATAAATTGTAAGATGTTTTATGAGATACAATGTTGAGACCTAGAGAGTAGAAAGCTCATAAGTAAACCACAAACATTCTAGCTCTAAGTTTGCTTTGTTTGTTTTTGTTGTTTGTTTGGTTGGTTGTTTTTGTTTTGTTTCTGTTGTTGTTGTTGTTTTGGTTTTTCAAGACAGGGTTTATCTGTGTAGTTCTGGCTGTCCTGGGACTCTTCAGACCAGGCTTGTCTTGAACTCAGAGACACCACCACCTGGCCAGGTTTGCTATTTGTAACATTCTTGTTTGAGATGTAACCATCCTGGCCCAATCAAAAATATTCTAAGAAGACATTTATGGGTCCCCTCTTTGGCTTTCAGATTATTGAAACAATGGTCCTGAATAAATTGGAATTTCCCCAAAAGAAATCTCCTGCTGGGAAAAAGAAAAAGGGTAAGGCCAGATGGTAGAGGAGAAAATTGTCTCTTAGGGAGAGAGCTCTCAGAGTTTGGGGATTTGCTAGGCTCCCTGCAGGGAGTACTGGAGCCCAGACAACAGGTCAGCGAGAAAACCACTGCACCTGGAGCAAGGCTGGTTAGTTTTGCCTTCTATTGAAACCAAACTCCATATCAGAATGCCAAGATGGACTTGGGTTGTAGTCACTAGGACTTTTATTTGTTCCTCTCCCGGTGTGGCTTCATTGGATAAACATTTTTTTTCCTGTTTTTCACTATGATATGTTTAGTTAACAGGCCTGTCCAGCTTGTCAGCACTGCCAAGGCCCCGGGCTCTGTCCCTAATGACTCAGGTAACAGTGGCTTTAGGAAAACATGTTCAGTCTCTGTAGGCACCTTTGGCTTTGTCAGTTATGTTACACAATAAATGTTTGACTTGGGTCTCGGCCAGCAGAAAATAAAAGCTAAGATCCCACGGTGAACCCTGCGCCTTTGGTGTTCCCCACTTTTCTACCTCCCTCAGAATGAAGAGAACTGATAGGAGGCGGTGCTTGATCTGAGAGGACAGGTGGACCAATGGAGCCGCTTCAGTTGCTCTCTCAATGAGATTCACTCACCTTTGTTTGGAGGAAATCAAGAAACATGACCCAAATCACCCTGGGAAAGCCCCACCACCAAATCAACAGAAGGAGTGATAACAAAGGGCCAGAGTCCTTCAGTTCAAAGCTCTCTCTACTCCTACTGACAATACATAGGAGGCATATGAATGAGGAAAGCAGCCAAGGAGGAGAGAAGAGACATTCTAGGGACTTCTTGACACCGGAGCCATATGCACAACAGCATGCCCTAGTGAAGTGTTAGGCCCAGCAGAAGCCTAATAGGCTCAGCAGGGGCTCAACTACCGAAAGAGGCGCATGAAGAAAGGCTTAGGAGAGACGGACCACCGCTGCAAATGCAGGAGGTTTTTAATTCCAACGCTCGCGAAGGGGACACTCCTGTTAGTTAACAAAGAGTGCCACCGGGAGACAAAGACCCTGGGTTTTTAAGGGGGAAGGTGCGGGAATTCTTGGAGGGTACAGTCTTGGCAGTTCAGGATTGGATGAGGTAGTTGTTCTTTTAAGATAATTAGTTGGTTCTGGGCACCCTTAGGTCCGGTCAGTTCTGTCATAAATATCTGGAGGATATCTGATCTTTAAGTCAGTTTGGAATTTTCTGCCATCTGAGGTATAGCTGCAGTTAAAGGTGGGAGAGTGATTGTCCCATGCTGCGTTTGTTCTGAGGAGTGGGGGCTATAAGCTTTTGGTCAAAGGTCAGGAGCCATTCAGGAGAAAGATGGAGCCATTTGGCCCAATTCTCAAACAAAGTTTCTCTCACAGGCACCAGCCCGGTGATTTCTTACCTAGTAGAGACCTCTGCTTGTTTTCTTTCTTATCTCTGCCCCAAAGATGGCAATGTCAGGAATTTTTACATTCCTCTGCTCTCTGGAGAAGTACTAAGAGGCTTTAATTAACATGGGCCTAAAACTTAAAAATATAAGCTATAAGGCAACTAAGAGAAACATAGTTTACAAAGTTAGTCTGGTTCTTTCAGAAGCACTAATGAGACCACAATTAGACCAAGACCATATCCAAAGGCAAGCTGGTGGGGTTAAGAGATGGAGGTGGGCTCTTTAAATAGGTTGTATATGAAATTGCTCTCTTCTCCTTTTTCTGGAGAGTTTTTGGGAATAAATATTACTTTTGAATAGGGAACACTTTTCCTACATGGCATGTGTAAAACTAAAGTGCGCTGATGTTCTAATGGAAGATAAAGTTAGAGCTGCAAGGGTTGATGAAAGAGAGCTGTAGAATTTTAGTTCAGAACACGGCTGCTCCAGCAAGAGCTCACATCCAAAAACCTTCTAGGTCTGCGTGATCCGGCTGGAATATAAACCCACCTTTAATTCAGGAGACAGAGGCAAGCAGATCTGAGTTCCAGGCCAGCCTGGTATAGACCAAGTTTCAGGTAAAGAAAAGCTTAGGTCCAGGCATGGTGGTACAGGCCTTTAATCCCAAACAATGAAGGTAAAGTTAGTTTGTAGAAGGAAGCTCACATGTTTGAAAGTGATGTCTAACTGAATGGCAGAAATAGTGGCAAATCAGAGAAAAACTTGACAGAACAGGATATGCCCAACTCTCAGAAGGGAGGAAAGGGAAGCTGCTTAAGGAGCATGAGAGAGAGAGGAGGCAGTTTTACCAGGACAGTAGTAGAGATACAGGTTGAAGAGAGAGAGAATTCAGGTGAAGACAAGAGTGAAGCCAGCTTTAATAAGTCAATTTGAGCCAGAACAGCTGAGTTGAATCAGCCAGCCCAGAACTCAGTTAAAATCAAGAAAGGGTGAGCTTGTTCAGCAGTAAGTCTCAGAGGCTGAAAACATTCTAGGCCTAGGTTAGATTGTAACGAGGCTAGAAGCTTCCGGGACTAGGCCTAGGTTAGCAGAAGGAAGTGGTAAGCCTCCAAGACAACAATTGAAGCAGGCAACTAAAAGTTTCCTTTACAGCGAGACAAAAAATTGGATGAAAACTTGTTATCACCGTTCTGGTGGCTCACATTTGATCCTAGCACTCAGGAGGCAGAGCAATCAGATCTTCATGAGTTTGAAGTCATCCAGGTCTACATTGTGAGACTCAGGACAGCTAGGACTACATACAGACAGAGAGACCCTATCTGAAAGTCACAACAAACAAACAAATGAAACCCCAAACAAATGAACAAAACCTACTATATTTTGATGGATATGGTAGCACAGTCATTTTTTTTTAAGATTTATTTTGTGGGAACTGTAGATATGGCTCAGCGGTTAAGAGCACTGGCTGCTCTTCCACAGGTCCTGAGTTCAGTTCACAGCAACCATATGGTAGCTCACAACCATCTATACTGGGGTATGATGCCCCCTTCTAGTGTGTATGAAGACAAAGCACTCATATACATAAAATAAATACAGTTTAAAATTGTATCTTGTGTTTATGTTGCTTGCACGTGATGTGCACTATGTACGTGCCTGGTGTCCTGAAACTGGAGTGACAGCTGATTGTGAGCTGACACATGGACACTGCAAACATAACTAGGAGCCTGTACAAGAGCAGAAGTGCTTTTAACCACTGATCCATCTTTTCAGTCTCTACGGCCCATGCCTTGAATTTTAACCCTGAGGAGGCAGAAGCAGGCAGTATGAGTCAGTCTGGTCTACACAGTGAACCCTTGGCAGAAAACAAACAAAATCTACCAATACTTATATGTTCTTTGGTTTGTATTTGTGATTTCAGCACTGAGGAGATTGAATGAGGCAGGAGGATTGCATTTTCAAGAGCAGACCAGACTGGCTACATGGTGTGTCTATTGCTGAGTTGAAACACCATGACCAAAAAGCAGCTCGGGAGGAAAGCATTTCTTCAGCTTGCACTTCTAGATCATAGTCCACCATAGATCAGGACAGGAACTCAAGCAGAGCTGATACAGAGGCCATGGAGGGCTGCTGCCTACTAGCTTACTACCTATAGCTTGCTTAGCATGCTTTTTTAACTCAGACCACTAGCCCAGGGATAGCACCACCCGCCATGGGCTGGGCCCTCCCCCATTGATCACTAATTGAGAAAATGGCTTTCAGCTCTAGCTCATGGAGGCATTTTCTCAGCTGAGCCTCCTAACTCTCTTATGACTCTAAGTTGTGTCAAGTTAACACACAAAATCAGCCAGCACATGGTGAGGCCCTGTTTCAAGTGAAAGAAACAAATAAAATAGAGTTATGTTTGAAAAGGCTTCATGTGTGAATAATGTCTCCATTATCTGAATGCATTTGAGGAATAATATACCCAACTAGAGAATGTTTTCCCTCCCTGGTGTTGTAAAATAGAAGGCATATAACCTCTAACCCCAACCCAAGCATATGAAATGTATATGGTAAATGGGGACCAACAAGATTACCCAAATCTACATAGGCTGTTAATTTTGACTTGTATAAGACAGAAGCTGAAGTTAGGGGCTGAAGAATTGGTTAAGTAGTTAAGAGCACTTTTTGCTCTTACAAGAGGACTCAGGTTCAGTTCCCAACCCCACATGATAGCTCAAAACTATCAGTAACTCCCAGGCACTCACACAGTATACATCCATACACTAAATTTTTAAAAAAGATTTATTTATTATTTATACAGCATTCTGCCTGCATGTGTGCCTGTGCACCAGAATAGATGGTTATGAACTACCATGTGGTAGCTGGGAATTGAACTCAGGACTTTCAGAAGAACAGCCAGTGTTCTTAACCTCTGAGCCATCTCTCCAGCCCACTAAATATTATTTTAAAACATTTTTAAAATAGAGGCTGAAGTGTTGGGCTGGCAGGCGTTTGGGAATCTGGGCATACAGCTCAGAGGTAGAACATTTGATTAGCATATGCAGCCCCTAAATTTGGTCCCAGCAGAAAGAAAACAGGAAAGGAGGGAAGGAAGGAGGAGGTAGGATGGAAGGATGAGCCAGGGATACAGGTCAGGTGGCTGGAGATACAGCTCAGTTAGTAACGTGCTTTTGTGGCATGCTCAAAACCCTAGGTTTGATCATCACCTCATATAACAAGCGTGCTGGTCCTCAGCTGCAATCCTAACACTCGGGAGGTGGAAACAGGAGGACCAGAAGTTACAGGGTCAACCTCAGATCTACATGGAGTTGGAGGCCAGCATAGGCTACTGAAACTCTGTCTCAAGAGGGAGAGGGAGTGAGGAGAAGTGAGAGAGGGTGAGAGAGAGGGAGGAAAGGTAGAGAAAAGTGGTGCCATTTAAGATAGATAATAGCTGGTGTGACACACTTATTAAGAGCTATACCGATCACCCAGAGAGGAATGCTGGTATTCAGGCCGAGGATTTCCATTGGAGGAGAAATCCCTAGTTGGCTGTTAGACATTAAGTGGCACTTCCCTAGAACTAAAAGACTTAGACATGAAATGTGCGTGTGTCAGAGGCGTTGGGAAACTCTAATGGACAATGGAGTTCCTAAAAGCATTCTTTAACAAAACATAAATGGCTTGTGTAAGACCAGGAATTGCGAGAAGACTATACTCACCATGTTCTCTTGAAAATAAAAGTTTCCTTTTTCTTTCTTTAAACTTGAAATTGGGATTAAGATGTCACCAGGTTCAATCGCCATCTCATGAACTCAGTCCAGCAAAGAGCTGCTGGCTTGTAACAGCACTTCCAAGGTGAGCATTCAGCATCAACTCATAGGGCTGAACTCTGCGCCTACGTTTGATTTTTATCGACTCCTGACTGGAAATGACGACCTGCTCTCGGGGTCAGACAGTGAAGAAGAGTAGAGAGCTAACCTGTTAAAAGCAAACCCCTGCCAGGACACATGAGGTGGGATCGTGTCAAGCTTGACGCCAACCTGGGCTACATAGCAGGTTCTATGACAGCCTGAGCAACATGGGAAGAAGACTGTGCTTCAAAATACATTTCAGTGATTCACAGCTTTAATCCCATCACTCAAGAGGCAGAGGCAGGCAGATCTGTATGAATTATCCTGGACAGCCTGGTCTACACAGAGAAACTGTTGGCCTTCCTGATCAGCTGGGAAGTTGTCCAGGAAAGGGAAGGGTATCCTGAGGCATGGGAGCCCAGAAACCAGTGTCTCAAGGAAAAGGAAACCTGAGACACAGGAACCCAGGAACCACACAGCTCTGAGAAGAGGCCTCCTCAGCAGAGACACTGCAGTTCCCAGGGAAGAGTTACCCCAGCCCCTGAAGAACTGAGAAGCTTAAGAGCCTGAGCTCCATTTCTTCTCTGCTTCTTCTCTTCTGGGCTTCTTGGCTTCTTCCAATGACAGAGTCCCACTAAGCAGTATGTCTCTTAAAAGGCATTTATTGGAGGGACAAATCCAGGAGAAGAAGAACAAATCCAGCAGTGGCCGGCTCAGCTCCCAGGAGAAGACCCTGGAGAACTGCACAAACACAGCCTTAATGTAGGATTACTTAGGGGGCAGAGCTTTCTAGGGCAGAGTTTTCCAAAGTGAGGATTGGTGGGATTTCATGTCCTGAGTTTAGGGGAAACTTAGGGACTGGTGGGTTTTTGTTCAGCCTTTTCACCTAAACGTAGCATAAATCTGGGAGGGGTCCCAGTGAGGGACTGGAGATGGTCCTTGTGACAGAGGCTGGCACTGTCAGTGTGACAGTTAGAGAGGTGTGGGGGAGGGGCTATTAACTCATGCTATTATACAAGCTTGACCTCTACACTAAACAACTTTCCTTAATTAAACTTACACTAACAGGTCAATTTTCTATTTCTGGTCCCTGGCTGGCAGTGTCATACTATGTAAAGCTCCCTGCCTTAGAGGAATGGCTGGCTAGTTTATACATTGGTACATGAACTCACAGACTAGCTCCAATTAAACATGCCGCCTCCTCCTGAGTTCCCTGTCAGCAGCAGCTGTCACTGGGGCCTCAGGTGCCGCTGCTGCTTCCTCTGTGGCTTTAGCGGCTCAGTTTCTGCAGGTGTCTGATCTCAGGTCCAGAGGTTTGGAAATCTAGCCTCAGCTGCTCTGGAGTCCTGAGATGTTGCGGTTCAGAGGTGCAGAACGGCCAGCAGCACAGCCTGAAGATCTGAGCTGGAGCGCTGAGGAAGGGGTCCCCAGAGAAAGATGTAGGGTGAGCCCAGAGGCAAAACTTGGCTCCCCAGCAGGGACCAGGACATTTTCCTGTAAAGTTTACAAAGTATGCAAAGTATGCAAAGTAAACAAAAGGAGTCTGCCCTGAATAGCCAACAGAAACCTGTCTCAAAACAAAACAAAAACAAAATTAATCAAAGGAATGCCTCTAAGGAATTCTCTGTGTTTAATTCTGAAAAATTAAAGTAGAATGTAGAGGGCCGGAGAGATGGCTTAGTAGTGAAGAGCACTAGCTGCTCCTCCAGAGGACCCAGGTTCAGTTCCCTCACCCACAGGGCAGCGCACAACTGTCCACAAGTCACAACTCCAGTTCCAGGAGAGCTCACACCCTCTCGCAGGCACGCATGCAGGCAAAACATCAATATATGTGAATATGAAATAGAATAAAATTTAAAGTAGAATGCAGAAAGTAGAAGGAAGCCCAGGAGAGCAAGGTTCTAAAATTAGAAGTAACTTTCCCAACACTTGAGGTGACTACTTAGGAGCATGAAATGAGAGGCTGTAGAGAGATTGACAAGCAAAGAAACAGCCCAGAGCCCTGGGGCAACTTTCCTTTGAAAAATATGTGGGCCTCTTCCGCTGGTCAAAATCCAGTAACTCCCTACCAGTGAGTCATTTAGGGCCACGCACTTCCTGTTTTGAGAGAATTAACAAGGCTGAGTTAACTTTGGGCACAAACACTGTGGGAGTCTGTCCTAGAAACAGTCTGTCAAAGGGAAACCCCTATTTGCAGTCTGTTTGTATTGTCATGTCCAAAGGAAACGTCAATTCCCCAATTGACTCTGAAAGGCAATCCAAATATCCAAAAATGAGCTCAACCTGGGTTACAGGAGGATTTCTGGTGGTTAGATAAAAGTCAGAGTACCTAAGGAGTCATTTTCCTTACCTCCTGCAAAAAGAACCTATGGCTCTCCAATTAACCACTCAGCAATTAAGATCCATGCTAGCCCCCAGCATCCCTCAGTCCATACTTACCAGTACTTGTTATACATTTATTTGTTAGTTTCCTGAGACAGGGTTTTTCTGTAGAGTCGTGGCTGTCCTGGAACTTGCTCTGTAAACCAGGTTGGCCTCAAACTCAAGAATCCCCCTGCCCGTCTCCTGAGTGCTGGGTTTAAAGGTGTCACCACCACTGCCTGGCTACTTGTATATTTAATGCCCCGACACAAATCTCACTGTTTGCACTATGCTTTCTCAGTCTCTACCCTCTACTATTCTCTCTCTCAGATAGCCACAGGCAGGTCCAGTCTGCTCCTTTCTCTCTCTCCTCTGGACTCTTTCAGGTGTCCCTGGCTCTTCTCTCTCATCTCTACAATGGAACCCTACCCTAACCACATCATGGAGCAGTTATATGACCAGTTTCTACACTATGAGCGAGTAGGCATATATGTCTTTAAAATATATGGAATATGTGTCCGAATATGCACAGATTGTCCCAAGTTATGTAACAGCCCATCTGTGAATCAAGGTAAAAACGCATCCGATTCCCTTGGGTAGACATCCACCTCTACTTCTGTTGGCAGTGATGGGATAAGGACCACGTTCTATCCTGTCACCCTCAGTGGCCCACAGAATACTTCTGATCTTGCAGAGATCTTGACTCAGGCCAAACCAGACTGGGGGTTTCGAAGCAGCAAAGAATTTAAAGTCTCTCTAGTTTAATGTGTTGGACTCCCGAGGTGGGGAGACCCTCCGTTTCTCAGGATAGACGCCAGACCTCAATAACCCACAAAAAGACACTTAATACAAACAGCAAGAGGTGTTTACTAGTAGCCAGCATGCCGGGGCTCTGCACACAGCTCCCACGCAAGGGGGTGGTACAGAACCCTGAGCTGCAGAATCACAGAGTTTATAAAGGCAAAAACTGCAAAACAGGAGGGGGTCTAGGGATAAGGGATTTTTCTAACAGGGGCAGTCAGTGATTGGCTGTGCCCAGGTGTGGTGACTAGGGGACAGTTAGGGACTTTTTGCACTTTTCAGTCCAAGAACAAAGAAGGGCGTTTAGGGCCAAGTTAAAATTTCCTACCCTTACAAATGCAGAGTTAGAAGCTTGAGCAGGAGGTTTAGGAGGCATGAGATGCCCAGAAAGACATACTCTCATGCTTCCTGAGGAACAGGAGGGAGCTAAGAAGTAACCCAAGTGTGGTCACATAACCCCAGTTCCTCAAGAGGGAGTCACAGTGAACCGTTAGCAGTAGCCAGGAATATCATTTTGTTGGCTCTCAAGTTACAGCTCACGAGGTTGCTAGGAACCTTTTACTCTCTCTTGCCGGGAGTGAGATTAAAGGGTGGCTATGCAGAGCGCGGATGGATAAAGTAACATGAGGACAGTGGGTTGCAGGAGGGTTTAGTCCATGCTCTTTGCCTGTAAGCTGAATTTCTGATGGGATCCCAGAGCAATGTAGGTGCACCACTGGGTATGGAGATGCAGGCAATTGCTAGTTGGGCTGGAATTCTTGTTTCTGTGGCGTCCAGAGACTTCCAGCAGATTCCTCCCCGTCCTCATGTAACCATAACGTCCTCTGCCTCACTTCCAGCAAGCTAAATTCATTAAAGGAAACACAGAAAAGAACACTTGCTAGAGCCTGCTTTTATCTTGCAGGATGATCCCTGTGATTTTTTTCCTCTCATGTTAATAAATCTGTATTTTACTACTATTTAATATCTTGTCCAATTTGATATTCAAGACCACAATGAACCTGGACATCGCATCATGGTGAGGCACCCTGTTACCCCTTCAGTAACAGTAGCTCACTGAGACAGCATGGACATCTATTCTTTCACCCTTTGAGGAATAAAATGTCATTGATAACTATTGTCCTTGTTACAGGGATGACCAGAGATGACCATTCAGACACAGTTTATTGCCAATCGAAAGTCTTTATTTCAGATGCTGGGACTACACTCAGGTATGTGGAGACCCAAGTGTAGCCCTGGACATTTAGAGCAAGAGGCTTTTAAAGGCAAACACCGTATCCTGGCATCTCGCTCTGCAGCTGCAAGGGAGGTTTTTGCAGAAGCAGGCAGTTTATAAGAAGCAAAGTAAGTTAGCTTGACCTTGGGTTCCTAGAAAACAGCCTGATATTTTTCCAAGGGATTCTCTATTGAACTCAGACTCTAGTTAAATATGAAATGGCTTCAACAAGAATACAAGATTGGGGCTGGAGAGATAGCTCAGAGGTTAAGAGGACTGGCTGTTCTTCCAAAGCTCATGAGTTCAATTCCCAGCAACCACATGGTAGCTTAAAACCATCTATATTGAGATCTGGTGCCCTCTCCTGGTGCACAGAAGAATGTTGTATAAGTAATAAATAAATAAATCTATCACATCCTGACAACAATAGACAGGGACTGTCTCTGGCAATAATATATCTTAAAAAAAAAAAAAAAAAACAACAGCCCAAGAATTCAATTGTGGAACATTTAGCTGATATCAGAAAATTGGTGGCTGGGGGGCTGGAGAGATGGCTCAGTGGCTATGAGCATAGCTGCTTTTGCAGAAGATGCAGGTTCTGTTCCCAGGACTCCCAGGTGGCTCCTGACTGTAGCTCCAGCTCCAGGGAATCTAACGCCTCCTACAGCCGCCAAAGGTGCTGGGAGTGCACATGATGTATATGCATACAGACAGACCAAACCTTCATACACATACAATAAAAATCAACAAGTCTACTTTAGAAATAAAAAAGAAAGCCAGGCAGTGCTGGCCCACATCTTTGATCCCGGCACTCAGGAGGCAGAGGCAGGGGCTTCTCTGAGTTAGAGGGTAACCTGGTCTACAAAGTGAGTTCGAGGACAGCCAGAGCTACACAGAGAAACCCCGTCTCAAAAATCGAAAAAAAAATTAAAGAGAGAAATTTCTGTTGGATGCAGTAATCATAGGGCTTTCACAGGTTCTGTGAGGTATGAGAGTGTCATGGAAACAGGTACAAGGAGTTAGGTGGGACAGAGAAGGCTCAGGGACACTGCGCCTGAGTCTGGTGTCTGAGGTGAGTGCAGCCTTGTGGGAGATGATGAGCTTTTCTGTGAAATTCTGCTCAGTTCCAGGTAGTTGGCAACAGAGGCCTGCGTAGATCACTGTTCAGCTATCAGAAGGAAAAAGGCATGGATCCATGCCACACGCTAGGTGAGCACTGCGAATGTCAGGCTAGCCAGGGCTAGAGAGAGAGACTGTGGTACTTTGGAGGAGGTTGGCCCCCATAGGCTCATATGTTTCAATGATAGTTTCACGCTTTGTGGACTCTTGGGAAGGATTAGGAAGTGTGGCTTTGTTGGAGGAGGTGAGACACTGAGAGTGGGTGCTCCATCTCCAGCACCATGCCCGCATGCATGCAGCCCTCCTCTCACCAAGATGATAATAGACTTTGTTTCTGGTCATGGTATTTTATCACAGTAACAGAAAAGTAACTAATACACTAACTAAGAAAGAAAGAAAAACGTGAACAAGCAATTGAGGAAGACACCTGCCATCAGCTCCTGGCCTCCACACACCACCCCCATACACACACATACAGAGGATAAATTATAGATCATATGAATTATATCATATCAAAAATCTGACATTAAAATAAATAACAGTTATCTTTTAGAAATATATAAGTAGCACATTTCTATAAGCCTAGGACTTGGGAGGTCTAAATGGTAGGATCAGGAATTCAGGACCAGCCTCAGCTGTAGAGTGAGTTTGAGGCCAGCCTGGGCTATATAAGACACATCCCAAAAAAGAACAAAAGAAAAAAAACCGCAAGAAATACATATTGAAATAGTTATGAAGTAGAGTGTTACAGAATCATTTCAAAGCTGGGTGGTGCTGGCTCACACCTTTAATCCTAGCTCCCAGGAGGCAGAGGCAGGTAATCTCTGAGTTCGAGGCCAGCCTGGACTACAGAGTGAGTTTCAGGACAGCCAAAGTTAGACAGAGAAACTGTCTCAGAAACACACAGCAGAAGTTGGGAACTGATGACGCTGGTCACCTGAGGGCTCATCATACTGCTTTCTCCCCCGCTGCATTATGAACTCCTTCATAAAGGGGGAAAAAATAAACTGCCACGCCCTCTAAGATGTAACCTTCCAGTCGCTGACCACATCACCCCTGGGCCCAGAGAGGAGAGACATGTATTATTAAGGGGAATTTGAGAAGCTCAGAAGCCATGGAGCCTGGAAAGGTGGTGAACACAGGGGCCGCTGCAGGCCAGGCAGCTCTGTGCCCTCCAGGGGCTCACGCTGTCTCTCCCATCCCACCTGCCAAACTGATCGTGGTGGTAGAAGTGGAGCCGGGCCAGGGATCAGGTAAGAAGCCTGGAGGGGTCTGAGGATGTAGCTCAGTTGTTGCTTGTCTAGCATGCATAAAGTCCTGGGCTTGATTCACAGCACTGAGAAAACTTGTCCAAAAAAGAGAAAAAGATCTGCGAACATAGTCCAGTGGTAGATTACTTGCCTAGTATGTGAGAGATCCCGAGTTTAATTCCCCAAATTGCATTAAAAAGAAGAAAAGAAAGCCTGAAGGAGGGCAGCCAGAAGAGCCTTCTGAAAGAGGTGGGGTTAAGCCAGCTCAGGTTGGAGGTTGGGGTGCAGGGAACCTCCAGAGCTCATCTTCCTCTCATGAAAACTAACACGAAGCCCACTTCTCTCAGACCCCAAGGAGACCCATGGCCCCACACTTCTTTTGGATGGATCCAAGAGCCTTCGCCTGCTTCAGCCAGGCAGTCTGGAGCCTCAGGTAGAAGGTGTGGGATGAGGGGAGCGGGGGAGATGAAAATGGCCACTGCTGACCCCACTGGTGTCCACAGGAACACCGCCTCACCTTTGACAGGGTGCTGGGCCCTGGTGCCGCTCAGGTAGGAGGTTCGGAAAAAGGGACGGGAAGAGAATGGAGCTCTCAGGCTTCTTTCTGTGCAGGGCAGGCTGCGACACGTCACTTGATGCGGGGGGATGTGTATTTCTACAGGAAGCAGAGCAGGAGCTGTTGACACAAGTCCAACCTATGCTGGCCTCCGTGGCACAAGGGTACAATATAGCCCTACTGCTCCAGGGCCGGGAAACAGAGGCACCCCGCTTTGTGCCTCAGGTGAGGTGCCACGGACATCCTGATGTTTAAGTATTAGGAAATCTTTGCCTGCTCATCCAAGCCAGACAGGGACAGGTTAGGTCTCCCATGGCACCCTGTGGTTCTTGAAGGATGTTTTACCAAGGGTGCTTCGTGCAGCTGAGAAGAGAAGATGGAATGCAATGCCTCATGGATGAACCAGTCAGAAAGAAGTGGCACACACAGATCAGGTCCCCAGGGGCTCTAACTTCCACACTTTTGGTAACACCACCGATACTACACTTGGGAGCTTTACTATGAGGGTTTCATAAAACAAAACAAAACAAAAAACAAACCCCTCAACTCTGCTGGGTGGTGGTGGAGCAGGCCTCTAATCCCAGCACTCCGGAGGCAGAGGAAGGCCGATATCTGAGTTCCAGGCCAGCCTGGCCTACAGAATGAGCACAGCCAGGGCTACACAGAGAAACTCCGTCTCTAGAAACCAAACCAAAACAAACCAAAACAAAAAAAACCAAACACCCCCACCCCATCCTACCCCACCCCTAAAATCCCTCAAATAAAACTGGCTACCTCAGAACCTAACCACACCCCTGCCCAGCAACAGTAAGGCGAGCTAAAGACACCTGCTTGCTTCTCTGTCTTCAAGGGATGTTGTGAGGGGCGGGGCACACACTGAGCTCCTCTTTCTACTTAAGGTCCTGAAGATGCTGTTTGAGGAAGCACTGCCTCTCTGCAGCTCTGGTCCTGTGCTTTGTACTCTCAGTCTGGTGCAGGTGAGGCTGTGGGTGTGTGTGTGGGGGGGGGGGTTCAGAGGTAGGGGAAACTTGGAAGGCAGAGTTAAGTGACACCACAGAAACACCCTGAGGCTTGTAGAGAGTGAAAGGAGAGATGGGTCCTGCCCCACTCTGCTACTCTAGCTGGGGCTTGCCTCTCTGGGGCAACTGTCAATGGCTGACTTCTTGACCTCGGTTAGCCCAGGGACCTACAGGAGTGAAAAGGCTTAGCTTGTGGCAATTGTCTTTGTGTGATCCCAGATTAGCTCCAGTGGGCAAACCCGGGACCTGCTCTTCCCATGTCTGGAGGACCTGCCAGTACTGGATGTGGCCCCTCTGGGCTTGTAAGTGTTCAGGTCCAATGGGACAAGGGTGCTTAGTGCTTGATGAGCTGTGGGAGGTTTCTACTCTGCCATCCCAGGAGAATGAAGCCCTGAACTTGGAGTCATGCTTCTGGGGCCTAGATGGGCTCCCCAGAGCCCCCTTTCTACCCTCTTTCTTTCATCCTACACCTCTACATCCTATTGCCTTCATATCAAATGTATTTCAACTCTCACCCCCACCTTCATGGCCTGAATCAGCCCAGCATCACACTGAGTGTTTTGAAATGGTCCCAACTAACCTTTTTCCCTTCCGGGGGGGGGGGGTGCACAGGAGAAAGAAACAAAACAAATGAGAGAATTTTAAGGAGGTATATTGAGCCCAAGCCTTTGGGATGACTCTTGTGCGCTATGGACATTGCCATAGACACAAGCATACAGAGACACTAGAGGTTGCTGCACAGCACAGGAGCTGAAGGCTGTGTTCAAGCTCCCCTTCCTTCAGGGTGGTGAAAGATGCCAGTGAAGTACAAGTGTCTGATGCCCAAGCTGCCTCTGAGCTATACCTAAAGGCTGCTAGGAGTGAAGGCAGGTGAGGTCAAGACACCTGTCACCCATCTACACCCAGTCCCTGGACAACTCTTGGCTTCATTCCTGAGCCAGCCATGTCCTCTACAGGGCCTGTTCTCTGCTCACTCTTACCATGTCCTGCCCTGGGCCTGAGACCCAGCAACTGTGGCGAGGTACCCTGAGGATCATGCAGCTTCCAGGAGACCCGTAAGTCTGAAGGGACCTCATGGTTGCACTGGAAGGTGAGGTGGAGGCCAAAGTATGGATGTAAATCTAGATGTTCAAAGCTGAGACTGAAAATTCCCGAGTAGCTAGCCCATCTTCACACCCCCTTGCCTCAATTTTCAAAAATAATGAAGACTAAGACTTCAGGTAGTCACAGCAAATAATTATTTCAGGCCAGTTTGCAAAATGTGTAGTACTATGGGAGGATTGCCAAATTCAGAAGTGTCTAAAAACAAAATAGAAACAAAGGAAGAAGGGGGAAAGTAAACAAAATGTCAGACTATTCTAAGGTTTCTTCTTTTATTGTGCAAGATTCTTTTTTAAGAGTTATTTTAGGGATCTTTCAGGGGTTGAAGGCTCTTTCTGTCTGCTGGAGATGCGAGTGCAGGGGCTCTGCCCGGGTCCACTGTCTAGGTGCATGGAAGTTGAGGGGCGAGGTCTTTCACTCTCCAGGAAAGTAGAACAGATTCCTGACAGTTCCCCGGAGGGTCCTGGCTTGTATGTATCAGGATGCCTCTCCCACACAGCTTGTAAAGGGTTATGGAGACAGGCGTGAAATTAAAGTTTACTCTTAACCCTGGAGGTCAGTGGAAGCTTGGATCAGTGGACATAGATGAGTTTGTTACAGAGAAATAAGCATCGGGAGATGAAGTCTTGTGTTGGTTCAGGCTCTGCAAACGGTGTGCAAGGCCCCAGTTCCTGAAGTCAGACTCTTTGAGGTGACTTGGATATGCTGGCCTGCCTACTAATATGGACGTCACTGTCACCAAAGGAAATGACTTGTGTGGAGATGTTTTTTTTAAACCATACAGTACACAAGGGGTGGAAAGGATGATTATTCCTTTCCATTGACGTGCCTATAAAATATCATTTTTTACCTTTGTGCTAAATAAAAGAGTTATTTTATTCATGTGTCTGTTTGTCTGTATGTGCACCATATATGTCCAGTGCCCACGGAGGCCAGAAGATGTTGTTGAATCCTCTAGAATTAGAATTATAGGCAGTTTGTTTTGTTTTGTTTTGTTTTTGAGACAGGGTTTCTCTGTGTAGCCTTGGCTGTCCTGGACTCACTTTGTAGACTAGGCTGGCCTCGAACTCACAGAGATCCTCCTGCCTCTGTGATGGGATTACAGTTGTAGGTCACCATGCCTGGCTGTTATAGGCAGTCTTGAACTACCTGATGTAGATGCTGGGAATTGAACCTGGGTCCTCTGCAAGAGCAGCAAGTATTAACCTCTCATGGTTAAAAAAAAAAAAAAAAAAAGTTGTAATAATAGACTTGTTTGGGTGATTCTGGCTAGTGTTCCTCTCTTCTCTCCCTCTGGCAGACAGTGCCCCCTGCTGCGAGTGCTGGCTGGTGAAGCTGCTGGTGAGGAAGAGGGGGAGGGCTCTCTGCCCTGGATTGTCTCCTGGCTCCTGGAGGGAAACAGCTACAGCAGCCTACTTCTTCGTCTGGACCCGCAAGGTGACTGAGAGTTGGGGTGGGGTCCTTTGGGAAACTTAGGCTTGCTTCATTACTCAACCAGTCCCTGCCAATTGTAGACACACAGAGAGAAAGAGCCTGATCCTCTGGGTGGGTCAGCGTTAAGGAAGGTTCTGTTGTGGCCAGCATACCATTATCAGAAGATTCAAGGGCAAAGCTAATAGTAAAACCAGCCTGAACCTCTTAACCTCAGAGATTTTCAACAACCTACCAAACTTTTTTCCTCTCCCCCCCTTTGGGACAGGGTCATCCTATATAGCTCAGGCTGTTCTTGAAGTATATATGTAGACCAGGCTAGCTAGAACTTACCATCTTTCTGTCTTAGCTTCCTGAGTATGAGGTTATAGTTGTTTGCTACCACATTCAGGACCAAGCATTTAACACCTTTTCTCTTCAACAGGGTCTCAAGTAGCCCAAGCTGGCCTTGAACTCCTGGAAATCTGCCCGCCTCAGCATCCCGAGTACTGGGATTGCAGAAGCAGGCAGAATGCAGATCTAATTCACAAATGAGAGAGAGGCAGGCCTAATTTGTAGATGAAGAAAGGACCACAGAGGAGAAAACACATTTGTATTTTTCACACACCCTTTACGAATGAGGTCTCTGAAGCTCTGGGGGGCGTTTACAGTGGTGGACATAGATTAGACAACAGTGGCAACGAAGCCGAGTACTGAGCACATGCCTGTAACCCCAACACCACCAAACTTTTCTCCTTTCCCACCCTTTGGGAGTAGGAGTACTGTAAATTCAAGGTCAGAGTGAGTTACATAGCCAGACGGTCTCAGACCAGGGGATGGGGGAGAAAGGCTGAAAACAATAACATTGAATGGTTGGAGGGCAGCTTGTCAGTAAAGCATTTGCCTAGCATGCTTAAGGCCTTAGAGTTGATTCCCAAAATCTGGGGGTGGGGGGAGAGCAGTAGTTAAAACTCTCCAGTTTTAACTAGGTAGATTGATTTCCTATATTTGTATGTTTGAAAATTTCCATTGAATTAAAAAAAAAAAGTCTGATCTTCTGTCTCCACAACCAACAAACATTCATTTGGCCAGGAGTTCTTAGACCTCCCCCTGTCCCAAGCTCAATGAAAGATGATAAATTAGAACATTTCACACCCTCAAGCTATTACTCATACTCAGAATATAAAATCTGTAGGGGCTGGAGAGATGGCTCAGTGGTTAAGAGCAATGGTTGTTCTTCTAAAGATCCTGAGTTCAATTCCCAGCAACCACATGGTGCCTCACAACAATCTAATCTATAACTGTAGTCCCATGGGATCTGATGCCTTCTTCTGGTATGCACTGTATATGCCAGCAACCATCCATATACATAGAACAACAAAAATTAACCTATAGGTAAACATGTGTCCACAGGGAGGGCAGGCATGCAGGAAGGGGCAGACATATGTTTATCTATGCTTTATGTTTTGATTAACAGTGCAGTCTTTAAGTGGCAGATGGTTTGGAGTTGCTGTTTGGATAAAAAGATAAACCGAAGAGTAGCCTCAGCATAGGGCCATCAAGCACAGTGAAAATCAAACAGGAATTATTAGGTGGTGATGAAGATGATGGTGGTGGTGATGATGATGATGGTGATTTTTGGACTAGGGATCAAACCCAGGACCCAACACATACTAGGCACATCTATGACTGTGCAACATTCCTAGCCTCTTTGACTTTTTATTTTGAGATAGGCACACTGAGTTGTAAAACCAGGCCTTGAACTTGCTATTATGCCTCAGCCACCGGCCCTGGCAAGAATTAGGTATTTTGATAAACAGTTCTTGACAGAGTATTACAGTCAGCGTGCTCTGAAGTACAGGGAAAGAACAGTCCACTGTGTTGTCTCTTTCAAGGTAGCTCCTTGAGTTTGCTCCAGAATGCTTTGTTGGGAGCCTCACAAAAGAGAGTACAGGTAAAAGAGGTGAGGCCCACCCTGTGGAACGCAGCAGAGGAGATAAGGGCCCGAAGGGCCACTCTGAAGATGCTGCGTTTAGGCCTCCTTGGAGATACCTTGACAGACGGTGGGCTGAACCAACTAGGAAGAGCCCTTTGGGAGCTACAGGTGAGCAAGATGAAATCTGGTGATACCTGGGGCAGAAGTGGCCAGTGCCCACTGGAGTCTTTTCCTCCTAGGTGGTCAAAGCCTGGGGCCCAAGAAGTCATGTGCCCAAAGGGGCTGGAGTGGAGTCCATGGGGGCCCCTGAGCCACAGGTACCTTTTCTCACCCACTCTTGGGGGCTCTATATATGCCCGCCTGTCCTCCTCGTCATTTACAGAATGTTCTTCCTATTGATCCCCAAGCATTTATTGGCCATGCACCACATACTAGGTTCAGAGCCATGTTAGCCCCTGGTAAGGTTTAGTCTATAAATAAACAGTTAACAATGCCCTGGTCAATGCTCTTAAATGCTTGTCAACACCTGACTCTTTGTGGCATCAACATGCCTTGAAAAAAGAGGAAAGTTAAGATTTCATAGAAACTGACTTCTGATGGGGGTTTATAAAGATAGTGAAGAACATTCTAGGCAGAAACTGAAACCAGCATAGATTGATATCTCTGGGGTACTGCAAGCAACTTAATGTGCTAGAGAATGTTGATGGAGAAAGAGTCAGAAATGGACCCGAGATGGAGGCAACCAAGGCATACAGGCTTCGTAAGTCTACTAAGGCATTTGGACTGTCTCTTGAAGGTTGAAGGCAAGCCACTGAACTACTGTAAGCAGGGAAGACACTCCGCTCAGTCATCAGGTGAGCAAACTGAAAAAACTGTGAGTGGCCCAGGGTCATGGACAATCTCAGTCCAGGTCCTGGAATATGATGCTTTGATCCCTTTAGAGTCCAGTGCTTCTCAACCTTCTTGATTCTGTGACCCTTTAGTACAGTTCTTCATGCTGTGTTGACCCCAACCATAAAATTATTATTATGTTTGTTTGTTCATAACTTTGCTACTGTTATAAATAATAATGGAAAAATCTGTTTTCCCATGTTCTTAGGAGACCCCTGTGAAAGTGTCCGTGGACCCTCAAAGGGGTGTCAACCCACAGGTTGAGAGCCACTGCTTTAGATAAAAGCCTTTCTTATCCAAAAGGGACCCTGTCTTCCAGGGTTTGCTATAGCATGTTTGACCCAGTACCTTCCTTCCTTTCTCTTCTCTTCTCTTTTCTTGCTTTAAATTTTTTATTTTAATTAATTAACTAATTAACTTTTTTGAGACAGGGCTCAAAAAAAATAGCCATGGCTGGCCTTGAACTCAAAGTGATCCTATTACTTCTGCCTCCTGAATGCTGGGATTATGGGCATGTTTCACCATGCCTATCCTCTTTTCCCTTTTTACACTTGCATACTCACAACCGATTTTTACTGATTTGGGATTAGGGGATTAGACTTATTAGCTACTTCTTCTTGTTCTTGTTATCCTCCTCCTCCTCATTTTCAGAAAGTGTGTCACTGCTCTGGGATTTATTTGCATTATATTATTCATCTCCTCTACAAAATGTGTGTGTGTGTGTGTACACTTTGATGTGACTAATGACATTTTCCTCTAGAGGCAGAAATAAGAGGATTTCTAGGGTCTGGGCTCCACCAAAAGCATCCTCTCAGGAGCTCTGAAGAACAGGTAAAAACATTTCACATACCCCCAAAACAGAAAACTCGGAGGAATAAGGGGTCCTCAAGCCCTGTGCTGATATTAGGAAGGACTGCAGCTTCTGCCAATAAGGACCTAAAGTCTCCCAGCATCTCCTAGGGAGGATCATGGGGAGGAGCTGCTGTCCTCCTGGGATAGATCATAGTAATAGGACCCTCACACTACTACAGTACCTATCAGCAGAGTGTCTCCTCTCTCTACCCGCAGACTCCTGAGCCCCTGCTCAATATATGGACTCTCCCAGGCCAATTAGATTCTGGGAATAGCCGTGACAATAAGTTCTGTTGGAAAGGTTGCCATCTGGGTTCTAAATGTATGCATAGCCTGCATTCTAAGCCTCAAATGATGCCATTTAGGCCCTTCAGGCCCCAGATGTGGCCCTGCAGTTCTTTCTGGCCCAGGCCCGGAGGCAGAGACTTCGAGAGGAACATGGGATTCGGCTCCATAAAGCACTGAAACATTTGGAACATCAGGAGAAAGTGGCCTGTAAAGAGATCAAAGGGATGGTGTCAGAAGAGGTGAGGAGGGAGAAGGATGGAGCTTGAAGCTCCTTGTGCCTAGGCCAGAAAACTGTGGCAAGGATCTAGACTCAATCATAACAGACTGGTCCATGTGCATGCCACACCCTTCTCGTAGGACACAGAAGAGGCCATATTCAGTGCTGTTTGTTATGATGGGCAGCCATAGGCCAGTGGGAACAATGAGCCCCACTTTACCCAGGCTGGACTAGATCAGAGGATATTGGGTCTGAGGAGAGACTCAAAGGAAAACTAGAGTCAGCTCAGGTGTTCACTGTAGTCAGCTCCTTGAGGGTGCTCAATAAACAATTGTTTAAGAAATAAAACATGTGGCAGGCAGTGGTGGTGCATACCTTTAAAGGTAGCACTTGGGAGGTAGAGGCAGGCAGTTCTCTGAGCTTAAGGCCAAACTGTTCTACAGAGGGAATTCCAAGACAGCTAAGTTACACAGAGAAACTCTATGTCAAAAAATTTTTTAAAAAACAATCAATTAAACAAACAAAAGAAGGAAAGCATGTGGCCAGGTACAGTGGTACAGGCCTCTCAGCACTCAGGAAGCCCAGGCAGGAGAGTTTAAGGTTAGCCTGCATATAAAGAAGACCCTGTTTCATTCCCACTCTCTCCCTGCAAACAAACAAACAAAAACAAGCAACAAAAGCAAAATTGTGTATGCGGTGAAATAGGGCAAAAGTGTAAGTACAGCAGAGGGGAACAGCAGCAAAATTGGGACCACAGCTTGTTCTGTCTGGCTGGAGCCTACTTAGCAAGTGTGTCATTAGAGGCAAGGTTAGAGAGACAGGGTCACATATATGGCAAGAGTTTGGATTTCACTCTAGTGAGGATAGGGAACTAATGAAAGCCTGCGCCACTTCAGCTCTGTCCCGCAGTAGCCATGATCTATCTGGTCAATTAGATCAGTTTTCTGATGAACTGCTTACAAATCTGTAAAAGGGAAACTTCGTTATATGGTTGCTAGGGATGAAATAAGATCATCTGAATGAAGTATGTAGCACAAAGCCTTGCACAGAGGTGGCACTCAACAAACGCTATGACTTACCTTTGCAGGCTTGTGAGGAGAAAGAGACACAGCAGAAGGAGATGGTGCTAAAACTTCAGGTGGAAGCCCTGCAGGCAGAAAGGGACATGGCAGAGCAAGATCTGGTGGCCCTCTATGACTTGTATGTACAGGCGACCCGAGCTCGGACATGCCACTTGCTGCAGGTCAGTGGAGACAGAGGGCAGGCCTCAAGTTGGTACCACGGCTGATGGACCAACAGGCACCTCTGAATCTGGACACAGGTATTCCAAGCCTGGCAGGGGCTGTGGGAGGAGAAGGCTGTGGCCACAGAACATCATCACCGAGGTCTGCTGGCTGCTGTCCTCCAAGACACCATTGATCTGGCCTTGAAGAACCAGGAACTCCAGGCCCAGAATCAGCAGCTTGAGCAGAGTGCAGGCAGGGCCAGCCATGCTGGAGTCCTGCCCAGAGAGAAACCTGGTCAGAAACACTTTGGGGCTACTTTCCTTTGTCCTCATTCATGAGGGCCCCAGAAGGGAGAAGGTGGGGAATACCAACCAAGATGGCTCTCATTACAGATAATTACCACCACCCCTAACCATGTCTTCTTGTACCAATTTCAGCTAAGCACTCAATACCTATTATTTCATCTTGCTTTTTCAGCTTTGCCGTGTTTGTGTCATTTGACCCTTATTTCAGGGATAATGTGTCCTAGTAAAAGGCCCAAGGGCAGTCAGCTAAGTAGTAGGGGACTCATTCTCTTCCTCCTGTGCCAGGGACAGAACCCAGGACCTCTGCACACCAAGTTTCTTCTCAGCCTTTGAAATACAACTCTAATCCTGCAGTTTTAATTTTTTTCAGACAGGGTCTCATACAGTTGCTTATAACTAAGGATGACCTTGAATTACTGGCTCTCCTGCCTCCAACTTCACAGTGCTGGGATCATAGGCTGGTACCAGGGAAACCAGCCTTGTTTTGAAAAGCCCACCCGTGTTAGACCATGAAAGCAGGGTCAACCTTCCTCTGGCCAGGATTTCAAAAGACAGATGACTACAGGTATCAGTGTGACGAAACCAGAAGGAATAAGTCAAAACAGTGGGTGGGCATGCCATGTTATGCCCATAAACTACACTCCAGAGGCTGAGGCAGGAGGATTGCTTCCAACTTGGGCTACATAATTTATTCCAGGCTAGCCTGGACTATGATGTGAAGCCCTGCCTCAAGACACATTCATGGCCTTGAGTGTTATCTAGCCTAATTTGTTCTGCTGGGCAGAGAGCTTTTTAGTCCCAAGAATCTCTAAATTCCTCAGATTTTAAGGGGATTAAAAAAAAATTAAGGCTGGGCATGATGGCACAAGCCTTTAATCTCAGCACTCAGGAAGGCAGAGGCAAGCAGTTGGCTTAGTTTGAGGCTAGCCTGGTCTACAGAATGAGTTCAGAACAGCCAAGGCTCCACAGAGAAACCCTGTCTTGAAAAGCCAAAAAAATTTTTTTTTCTTTAGTGCTGGGGATCAAACACAGGGCCTTGCACGTGTAGGCAAGTGCTTGACCACTGAACTATAATCTCAGTCTTCATTTTGTTTTTGAGACCGGCTGTAATGTAGCCTAGGCTGGCTTTTCACTTTAAAACAAATTATGTGTTTGTGGGTGGGTATATGACTGCCATGGAAGCCAGAGGTTCAGATCCCCCTGGAGATGGAGGTATGGGTGTCTGGGGCTGCCTGGGAATTGAACTTGAGTCCTCTACAAGAACAGCATACAGGCTTAAGCACTAAGGCAGCTCCATTTGCATTCTTGATCCTTCTGCCTTTATCTCCCAAGTAGCTGCCAGTTTGCATCACCACAGCCTCTCCATGCGTCCTTTCCCGAGACAGGGCCTCATTAAGCAGCTCAGTCTCACCTTAAACCTGAGCTCTTCCTGCGCTACCTCCTGGAGGGCTGGGGTCACAGGTGTGCTTGCCCCATCACAACTGGTCAAGACACCATGGAGCTCACAGAACAACTACCACAGCCAACAGCTGGGAGAATCATTTTCGCCTCTAGACTCTAAAATTACTTAGGAAACCTGGGAAAATCATGTCTGAGGGGAGCCATGAAACACAGACGCCACAGGACAACAAAATGATTGTAGGAAGCACCCCTACACCCTAGAGCACTTTATTAAGACCTTATTGCTTACGTAGTTAGACACTGATTTTCTATAAATGTTTTCTATACCTGGTTCCTCTGCAGAACCCTTCCAAGTTACTGGAAGCTGGGATACCACTAGGAAGGGGCAAGAGTGGGAAGAACAGCACCTCCTAAGTGTCTTAGAGGTGAAGTGGGCTTCCACAGAGTGTAGGCTTAAGTCAGGACCCAGGGGTGATGTTCCCTGAGATGAGTCAAGCCCCAGCCACTTCTGACCTTTCCAGAACAACGGCTGGGAAAAGCAACAGCACTGTGGAGGGGCAAACTAGGTATCTCTTATGTGGAAGTCATGCTGGGCTGGAGCAGCCAGCACCAAGCTTCGGGGCAGGGTGTCTTCAGGAGTGACCACAGCAGGCAAGGAAAGTAAAACTTCACTCGAAGCAGCCATGTTCATGCAGGACAAGGCGGGGTTCCTCAAGGACAGGCTGCCCAGATCTTTTTCTTTAGTAAGAAGGTATACAGGAGTGCACTTAAGCGTTCCCTTAATCAAGTGCACTCTCTATAAAGTCTCCTCAGGGTAACTCTCCCTGACCTGAACATCCAAAGGCTAACCTGGCCACCCTAGCTTTTCTTACAAGGCACTTGTTACTGCTGAGGGGTGGGAGTGGGGGATGGCAGGTGGCTCCAGTGGTTGCGTCTAGTCTACATGGCCACAAGTGAGAGTGGAGGTGGTCAAGGACTTAGGGGCTACCATAGTACAAGCACACAGCCAGGCCAATGAGCAGTGTGGCCAGGAAAAAGACAGCTGTGAGCTGCAGCTGCAGCAGCACTGCTGAAAGCACAGCGTTGACCACCAGCGAGCAGGACACGACGAAGAGGCGCGTGATGCTGCTGCCGTGCTTCATGACTGCTGACATGAGCAGTCCATTCACAGCCTGGTTCAGCACCACAAGCACCGCCCATCCAGAGAAACCTTCTAGGAAGCCCGGACCTGGGCCACTGCTAGCACACAGTCCAAGGTTCAGGATCACCCCAAATGTGTAGAGGAAGAGGTTCTGGAGAGCCAAGGGCAAACGCTGGCGCTTCATGATCAGCTCTGTGTACACCGATGACAAGCCGGAGATGAGGCAGTATAAGATAAGGAGCAGAAGTCCCAGTGGAGTGATATGCAAGGGCATGGGACGGGCTCCAGCTGCTGATGGGGGCCCAGGAAGGGCATTCGTAGGTTCCTGAAAGCCACCAGATGCATAGCAGGCTCCTGCAGCCATCAGCAGCAGCAATGCCAACCCCTGACGTGCAGAGAGGCGATGCCCAAGGCAGAGGCAGTACAACAGAGCTGTGCTTCCAATCTTGAGATTGCTCAGCACCTGATAGGTGCTGGGGTCCATGTAACGCTGCAGATAGATCACCAGGTTGTTGTTGGCGCCATAAAGCAGGGCTGACAGTGCAAAAGGTGCGGCCTGGCGCCAGGGTGGTGTGCCCTGGGGCCATGTTTGCCAGCCTACCAGGAGAGAGAAGGCGCAAAACAGTAGCTTGGTCAGCTCAGTAAGTAACACAGCTGAGGAGGGCCGGAAGGGCACTCGGCCATCCACATGGCACAGTGCTAAGAATGGCGCATGGGCACCATACATGGCAGTGGACAGGAAAAGCATCAGGGTCCAGCGAGCCTGTCTTGGACGGGCTAGGCCTGGCACACCCCCATCTTCCACACTCATGGCCCACACCACACAGGGTGGCCTGTGTAGCTAGCAAGGGATAGAGGGAATGCTACACACTTGTAGGCAATTGAGTGTAGAACTGTGGTACATCACCAGAAAGAATACTGAGGGTCAGAGTCAGCTGCACATTCCACAGTTAGGTCTTAAAGAGGGGGCTCATGACCCATGGTTTTGGGGCTAGTCCCATGGCATTAGGGAGGGAAAGAGTGTAGGGGGCAGGCTGAAAAACCACTGTCCATTCTCTGTAGGAAGAAAAGCAAGGATAAAAAGGGCAGAAGAGAGAGAGACAGCAAATGAACAATAGCAAGGGAGGCCAGGTAGAGTGTCTGTGATGGAAAGGTCTCTACCTGTAGGCCCAACATGCTCATCCTGCTTTCCCCAAAGGGTCTAGTCAGGCCCCTTTCGTAGTGACTTAAAGTAGTTCTTCAGTGTCTTCTCCACATTGGGTACAGCATATGCCTGAGCTGCATAGATGCCAGTGCAAGTGCCCACTGCAAAGCCCAATACTGCTGATGCCCTCAGTTTGGCCACCACATAGCCTGCCAGGAATCCCTTGAGGAACGGGGAGGACAAGAGTGAGCCATCCTGCAGGGACAAACACAGAAGGTAATCAGGTATGCTCTCCCTTTCTCTGCCTGGAAGAATTCAAGCTGAGCTTAGAGCATTCAACCACCTGTTCCTCCTCACTGCTGACAGCTGTGCTCTTTTCTCCAAAGATTATCTCAAAAGTTCTAGGGCTAGTGAAAGAATGTAGGCGTTCCAGTCACACAATAACAGAATCCTAGGTTCAGAGGCACCTAACCAGAACCCCAGTCAGCCAGAATGCCACAGAGGCTTCCAAGGAACCTGAGCGCCTCCCTTTTCTCCAGTTTCACTTCATAGTATGGTCTCTGATAACTATAAATTAACCACCTTACTCCTGCTTTGTGTTCCTAACACTGCTCATCACCAAAACTTTGTCCAAGCAGTACCTGAAATATCCACCCCCAGTCCCACTCTCTTGTGTGTAGGCTGGTCTACAGTTCTCTAGCTAGAGCAGGTTGGCCTTGAACTTGTGTGAGCCACAATAACCAGTTCAAGTGCTATTTTCTCAGGGAGACTTTTCTTGGGCCCTCAATGTCCATTTTCTAAAATAAAACTTTACCTCCTATTCAATCTTCCCAAGAGCAACTGAGCCCCTACCTGGCCCACACCACTGTTGACTTCGTCTTCCACACGCTGCTGTAGGCGCTCCAGCTGGTTCTTGAGAAATGTCAGGTCCTTAAGCTTGGGCAGAGAATCCTAGGACAAGGGAGAGGCTGGCTCCAGCAGGCTTGACCCAGTCCCAGGCCCTGCTCAATTTTATCAGAGGCTAGGAACTAAGTGAGCTGTAGGAGGGATGATGGAAAGAACCAAATAAATCTCTTCCTACAAAACCTTCCTGAGACGGCAGTGGTAAAAGAAGACGGACACTGAGAAGCAAGGCATTCACATGGGGACAGGGAGGTGACAGACGGAATGTGCACCAAGAACTGATAATGACTGCTACAAAATCATAAAGCAAGCAGAGGAACCTCCATTTAGCTTTCAGGGAAAAAATTACTACTGACTGAAGTACAAGCTGAAAATAGCTCCTAGTCTGCTTTAACTGCTGTGTCCCAGTACCTGACAGAGAAACTGGCAGGCTATTGGTAAATCTGTGGGTGATGCTGGACTTCCAGACCAACTGGGAATAATGGGTTGAAGCAGTTCCCTGTACAATTCAAGGTTAATCTGATATATGCTTAGGGCATTCCAAACTGAACGAGAATTACATGCATATGTGAGAGAATAACTGTCAGCAAGAGTGTGACTAAAAGACTCAGTGTGGTGGCATGTAAGCATGAAATTCAACGAGTGAGCAACAACTGTTTGAATGAAGTTGGTGTTAAGGGTGGACTGGAAATGCTGTCTCTGTAAAGAGGACTTCAGGGGCTAGGGAACCGGCCCGAATGAGGATTGTTAGTACAGATTGGCGTGTCGGCCCCCTTCGTCTCAAGCCCTTACGTTGAAGCAGTTGGCAGGAACCCAGACCAAAACAAAACAAAACAAAACAAGAGTTATCCCTGTCGTCTCTGTTCAAAAGTAAAAGGGTTAAGGAATGTGAAGACCACGCCGACTGAAGCAGTCCACGCTTTCAACTCACCTTGTCATCCGCCATCTTCCCCTGCCGAACTTGTTGCGCATGCGCAGCCCCGCCTCCCCGCCCCATGTCAAAGGCTACGTCCATCTTTGGTGAAGGTAGAGGCACTTCCGGGGCATTTAGGGAGAAGGCGGGGCCTCTTCCTAAGTTGTTGATGGTTGTCATCGCAGTTGCGTCCACTGGACTCGTCCCGTCTCGTCCTGGGCTGTGTGCGCGCGGGTAAAGGTCGAGGCGTGATGATCTCACGCTCCACGCGATGATCTCATTCGCGCCCTGGAGCACACCGTCACGTTCTCCTCGCCTTTCTTCCGTCGTCCGAGGAACTCATAGTTGCCGGCCAGTGCGGAGTTCGTAGTGTCAGTGCACTTCGTAGGACACACGCAGCGAAACACGCGAGCACGCGGGGCACCAGACGCCGCCGTGCAGGCAGCTGAGGCGCGCCTCCGCCCTCCCCCAAGGCCGGCCTTATCCCGCCCAGTGTTTGCGCTGCGCCGGTTGGCCCGGCGGTCTCCGGCGCAGAGGCCGGGCTTGGGGCCCCTGCAGCTCCGGAGGTCGTCTTGGGCTAAGAGCGCAGGCCGGTAGAGGCAATGCTGGGCAAGGATTATATGCTGGCCATCATTCTGGTCAACTGCGATGGTGTGCATCGAGGGCCCGGTTGGGAGGACCAAAAGCTGAGGGGAAGGTGGGGGGTGAAGGAAGGTTACCGGAGATGCAAACACGGAGCTGTGGAGGGTGGCCGTCTCGGGATTGAGAACCTTGAACTCTGCGTGAGCTATCTTTAAGACTGGGTTGTTGAGGTCTAGGTTTAGGGCTGTCTCCTGTGGGATGGAGTGAGGGTTATGACGGTAGTGTTGGGGAATCACAAATAATATGCGCCCTTGCTTTGATCCCTTGTTCCTGTAGATGATTTGTGGGGGGACCAGAATCTGGAGGGGGAGACAGGCTTACCCCCTGGCTGGAGAAAGATCCGTGATGCTGCAGGTACTTATTACTGGCATGTTCCCAGCGGTAGCACTCAGTGGCAGCGCCCAACATGGGAACTAGGAGGTGCAGAGGACCCAAGAACGGTAGGTAGAAAGTGAGGGAGCCCCAGCTCATGAATGGACGTAGGCCTGCTGCTCACAGTGACTAATCTCTACTTCGTAGGGAGCGGAGGGGATTTGGGAACTGCGACCCCCCAAAGGGAGATCCTTCTCCAGCCTGGACAGTTCATTGAATCGGAGGTAACAGGGGTGGCCACTGCCTTGGGGTTACTATGGCACGCAAAAGAATGCAGCTGAACCCACAATTCCCCCTCCTCCTTTTTTGAGATAGGGTCTCACTGTGCATGTAGCCCTAACTGGCCTGTAACTAATAAGAAATGGCACTATGCCTGTTTCCATAATTTGTTTTTAAATTGTGGTTCTGGAATCTTGTCAGTTTTGGGCCTCTCTGTGCTTGGCTTTGCCCCATGTTCTTTATGTACACCTGGAAGCCAGAAGAGGGCATCAGATCCCAGTATAGACTGTTGTGAGCCACTCTGTAGTTGCTGGGGATTGAACTCAGGACCTCTGGAAGAGCACTGATCCAACTCTCCAGCCCCTGTCCCATGTCCTTGACTTTGAGTATTTTGAATTTTGCCTGTTGCAAGTTCTTACCATTGATTGTATCTTCTGTGTTCTCTGTCCTGACCCATCATGTTTTAATAGACCCCAGTCCATTGGCTTAATTTCTTTTGGGGCTCCTAGTCTGTGTTCTAGACCCTCTTGTTCTAGTTTGAGGTTTTTGTCCATCTTTTTAATTCACATTTATGTCTTTTTAGTTTATGCCTGTGTCTTGTGTCCTGAATTTTTTTAAATTTTAAACTATTTGTTAATTTACTATATTCTGGGTCCTGCTTTTTTCTGGGTTTGCAATTGTGGTGCTTTATTTTGGGACTTGTCCCAAATCCTGTTGTAGATCAGGTAGGCTAGATTTCACCATTGCCCCTAATGTAGGGATCCTAATCCTTTTACTGGTCCTACCCCTCTGTTCCAGTAACTCTCTAACATGGTATGGTGAAGATTCCTATGTCCGGAGCTTGGAGCCAGGAGCTAAGGTAGTGATTGGACCTGATGGCCAGTGTAAGACATTGGGAGATCACAAGGGAAAGATTAGAGGTAGAATAATAAATATAATAATAATAATAGTGAGTCTGAGTGGGTATAAAGGGCTGTCAGAGTTTATACGAATGGGTCACTCCACTCCACAGCAAGTCACTTCTTTTCCCCTGTCTTGTCAGTGCTTTGCAGTCCGCTCTCTGGGATGGGTAGAGGTCCCTGAGGAGGATCTGGCACCAGGGAAGAGCAGTATTGCTGTCAATAACTGTATCCAGCAGCTTGCCCAGACTCGAAACCGGAGCCAGCCCCATGATGGTGCCTGGGATGAGGTGAGCTATCTGATTTCCCCAGGGGTTCAGCCTATGGCTCAGCAGTGGTAGGTTTTTCTTGAGCTGCTTGTTTGCCACGTTAGCCATTTTCATTTGTCAACTCTCTGCCTTTGGCAGGGCCAGAACATGCTGATGATCCTGAAAAAAGATGCCATGAGCCTGGTGAATCCCCTGGACCACAGTCTGATCCATTGTCAGCCTCTGGTTCACATCCGTGTATGGGGTGTGGGCAGCTCCAAGGGCCGGTGAGGACTTCTGCATCCCCCAACCCCCAAGCGAGAGTTGCTTCCCCCTTCCCCCTTGCAGGCTGTGATCCCCACTGATGCTGAACCCTTGGACACAGATCCTCTGACGTGGACCCAGCACGGCCTTCCCTGCCTGGTTCAGCCCTGGTTGGGGTGGGTGGGCCCAGCTCAGCAGGGACAGATAGGGGAGAGTCTGAGAGTCTGGGCTGATTTTCTCCTGTGCTCCCACATGCTTCTGGAACAGTGACAGGTTAGTGACAACTAGATACTCTGAGCCCTATCCCTGACTTCCTCAACTGTGCCATATCTTTAGCTTAACTTTAGAAGCCTCATACAGGCACTTCCCCTAATCTGCCTTATCCCTGCCCCTGCCAGGGACTTTGCCTTTGTTGCTGGTGACAAAGACAGCTGTATGCTCAAGTGCCATGTGTTTCGCTGTGATGTGCCTGCAAAGGCCATTGCAAGTGCTCTGCAGGGGCTCTGTGCACAGGTGAGGGCCAGCAGTGGGCAGGGAATATGGAGTTGGGATAGGGTGGGCTTGACCACTTACCCTGATTTCTCGCTCCTTCTGTGTGCCTCATGCTGGCTGCATTATATTTTAGATTTTGTCTGAGAGGGTAGGAGTCAGTGGAGAAGCTGCTTGCTGTTCCCCAGATCCTATTTCCCCTGAAGACTTCCCCAGGCAAGGTATGAGAAAGGGCTTGCTGCATCACAACATCTGTCTGCCTTAATGAAAGATGGAGGTGGTAAGGAGGGTACGGTTCCTGGTTATTTAGCTTCTTGAAGAGTCTGGGCTCAAGGATTCAAAGCAGTGAATTGGAGGTGCATCTGCAGGTTTTCCTTTACTAGCAACAGCTCTAATTTGAGTCCTGGCATGTGTTTTGAAGCTGGGAATGGGGAGGCATGCCTATATTCCCAGCACTTGAAGGGCAGAGATAGTCACATGTTTAAGGCCAGCCTGTTCTTCATAGAAAGTTCCAGGCCAGACAGAGCTGGTCACGGAGTGAAACCCTGTCTTTGCACTATACCACAGGAAGTGTGGGGAAAGGGGTAATTGAGTTTCTATGCTAGCTTAGTGCTTGCTGTGTCTATTTCAGTGGAGTTGCTGGATGCTGTGAGCCAGGCTGCTCAAAAGTATGAGGCACTGTACATGGGGATCCTACCAGTCACCAAAGCCATGGGTGAGGACTGAGGGGGCTGGATGGGCTTGGGTGTATTAGGAGAGGGAACATGGGTGACGTGAGATTGATGCTGTAGCGAGTCTTAGAGTTTTTGCATGGCCTTATATAAATAGGCTGTGATAATCCTCAGAATTCAAGCTTAGCTCTTCGCATCTCTTTGAATCTCAAGTTAATAGAAGGGTCCTAGAAACTCCCTGTAGACCCTTTTTCATCCAAGCCAGACAACACAATGGGCATTTCTCCTCAGGTATGGATGTGCTGAATGAGGCCATTGGTACCCTCACTGCCCGGGGGGACCAGAATACCTGGGTCCCTGCTGTGCTCAGTGTGTCTGATTCTCTGATGACTGCACATTCCATTCAGGTACCACAAGAGGGTGAAGTTTGGGACCTTGGAGGTGAGCAGGCATCTTGAGGTGTGGGTGTGTGTCTTTACTTGGTTCTGGAAGTACTGGGTCTTGGCCTTTATTTAGCGTTGTACTGATTAGGCTTTGTGTGGACAGGCAGAGGCTGGTGCAGAGGAGGAGCCACTGTGGCAGTGCCCTGTGCGCCTTGTAACCTTTATTGGTGTTGGCCGTGATCCACATACCTTTGGCCTCATCGCAGACCTTGGTTGTCAGAGCTTCCAGTGTGCAGCCTTCTGGTGTCAGCCTCATGCTGGGGGACTCTCTGAAGCTGTGCAAGCTGCCTGCATGGTGAGTTAAGAATGAAGTGAGAACGGGAGGAGGTTTTCCCTGCAGCTGCTCTATACTGCGGAGTGGGCTCAAGATGGGCAGCTCCACTTAAGTCACAACCCAGTGATCCCAGGGCCAAATCTGGTTCACAAATATATCAGGCTTCTTAATGCTGTTTTTGCTAAGTTTTGTGTTGGTGACTACTATTAGAAATGTAGGGCATTCCACATAATAATTGCTTTTCTTAAAGTATGAGGAATGCTAATACAAGGTACACACATATGTTGCACATACACACCCTTGTGGGCACACTTATGTAACACAGCATTTGGGTGAAGTTGTGCTATATAGAGTAGACACTATTTGGTTGACCCAACATACTTCACGGTGTATGAGGGTATTCAAATGTAAGATGCTTAAGCCATACTATTCAGTTCACTTAATTTAATTCACTTATTAATTCAAGAAATGAGTATCTGTAGGGTCCGACTACTACAGTTAATCCTGAGAATTCATTGGTATAGAAGGCATTCACAACCTTTGTCATCACTAAAAATTCTAATAGAACAAACACATCAGAAATAAGTTACACACCACATGATGATGGAGACACTTCCTTAAGAGGCAGGAAGGCTATCCAAAGAAGTATGCCAGATGAAGAGCCATAGGACAGCTATACCAGAGAACTCAGGAGTGGAAGTGAGAGATGTTCGTGGGTTAGAGTACCTGAAAGAACATGGTCTGAGTGGCCTGTGAGAAGATGTAGTGATAGATAAGAACAGAAAAAAATGGCAGAAACCAGATGATGAGAACCTTATAGATTAGCCTGAAGCACTGAAGACCCTTGAAGGGTTTTAAGCAGGACAGTGAAATGAGATCTGTGGATTTTACCTACTGAAGCAACATGTTCAGGTAAACAAGAGGAGCTAGGAAGGCTAGGTAAGTAGTATCTTCTCTGAGTAAATAAGTTGATTGGAATAGTTATTTTGGGTATGGGTTGGGTTCATAGACTTTCTCTTCACTAGAGAATCTGTTTTGCCAGAGACTGGTACAGAACAGTGAGAGATGGAGTTGAGTCTCATAGTGGTAGGTATAGTTAAGAGTGCAAGTTCTGGCCAGGGGTCAGTAGACCACGCCTTTAATCCCAGCATTTGGGAGGCACAGGGCTCTGTAATGTCGAGGCCAGCCTGTTCTACAGAGTTCCAGGAAAGCTAGGCTACATAGAGAAACCCTGTCTTGAAAAACAAAAACAACAATGAAAGAGTACAAGTTTTAAAGCTAGACCGACTTATATCTGAATGCGACTTCTGACATTTTCTGTTTGTGAGTCCTTAGCCCAGTGGTTCTCAACTTAATGCTATGACCCTTTAATACAGTTCCTCATGTTGGGGTGACCCTCAATGGTAAAATTATTTCCTTGTTACTTTATAACTGTATTTTGCTACAATTATGAATAATATAAATATCTGATTTATAGGCAAGTGACCCCCATGGGGATTACAACCCAGAGATTGAGAGTCACTGCCTTAAACAAATCATTTGTAATCTCTGAAGCTTGGTATCTTTATTTTCAAAATGAGCATAGCTCATAAATAACTAGATTAAGTTTTATCATTCAGAGCACTTAGGAGGGTCTAGCTTTCCTTAAGTGCTCAGTAAATATGAAGTGTTATGTCTTTGTTGTTGAGGTACTTGGGAATGCTGTAAGTCCTGGAGGCATGACTATGGGCATTGTATCAAACAGAATTTTTGGCCTGTTACGTACCCTAAAGAAGCTTTCAGGTGTGCAGGGGCAGAGAGCTGGATGTTCATATTCCGCTTCTTCCTAGGTTCAGTACCAGAAGTGTCTAGTGGCCTCAGCAGCTCGGGGTAAGGCCTGGGGCGCCCAGGCCCGTGCTCGCCTGCGGCTCAAGCGGACCAGCTCTATGGATTCTCCAGGCGGCTCCCTGCCCCCCCAACTACTCAAAGGAGGGGTTGGGGGTGCTGGAGCAGCTCCTCGGAAGCGGGGTGTCTTCTCATTTCTTGATGCCTTCAGGCTAAAACCTTCACTTCTCCATATGTCCTAAATTGATCTTAGAGGGTTGGAGAAAGAGGCTCAACACTCTTCCAGCCCCCAGGGTTCTGTAGCCTCTCACTTTCCTGCCCATCTTGATCCTTGCCTACCCTGTATTTATTACCAAGTTTGTTGTTTATATGGATGACTGAAAGGCCCTGCACTATAACTTAGGCCCCTGGCACCCCTTTCCTTGGGTCCTTTTGTTCCTTGCCCCTGTCCAGTCCTGGACAATTGGCTCTACCTCAGCAACTTTATAGCAGAAACAGTACAAATAAAAATCCCTCAGTGACCTCATTAGTTGTGAGTATATTGACCTGGGATAAGATTGGGACCATCAGACTGTGTGAGGTGGGTATGTGTGCTTGGTGTTGGTGACTGATTGTAGTCATAATGAGGGCATGGTTCATAATGGGAATCTGACTACATTCATTCAGTAAATGCTTTCTAAGGGCTTTTCTATGCCAGATATTGAAGTAGGCCTACTTGTAAGGATACCTTCTGAGACTTTCAGAGGAGAAATGACCTAATTAGGGAAGACAGAAGATACCATGTAGAGTCTAACCAGGAATTACCAGCTCAGCTGAGACTTATCCAAGACATTTTAGAAGGTTTCTGAAGATTTGACCTATCTGAGTACCGAAGATGAGCTCCTGTTAGCAAGCCTATAGAGAAATGTATTACAGATTGTGCAGGTCAGTCTACTGATATGTGAGCTTACAGAGGTTGATGTAGTTAGGTCGGGCAGGAACTTCTGGTGTTTGAATTTGCTTCTGGGATCAAACTAAGAGACATTAGAAAAACGTTCCTGTTTGGTGTCTTGTGATAAGGCCCCCAGATCAATAGCCAGTTTTCCTTTAAGCAATTGGTGCCGGCATCCTCCTGTATCACACTGCAGACTGAGTGAGCTACCGCCCCGGAAATGACGCACTGCCCCGCTGGCGGTGCGGAAGTGGAGATGGCGGAGCTGTACGTGAAGCCTGGTGAGCACGGCCAGCGGGCTAGGGATCCACGGAACAAACTCTATCCTCCCCCCAAGCCCCAGTGTAGCCTCTTTTTTGGTTCCCGGTCTCATTTCACACACTTCCTCGCCCTCGCAGGCAATAAGGAGCGCGGCTGGAACGACCCGCCGCAGTTCTCCTACGGGCTGCAGACTCAGACTGGTGGACCCAAACGCACGCCCCTTACTAAGAGGGTTGCGGCTCCGCAGGATGGATCCCCTAGAGGTGCGTGAGGGTTGTGGGTGGAATCCGATACGGAAAGATGGTTTGGGGATAAACCTGTCCCATCGGCCTGTTTTCCTCTTCCAAGGACTGACTCCTTAAGGAGAGGGGTGGGATCCAGTTAGAGTCTCAGCGCAGCCGCTTTTCTAGTCCGTTCTTTCTGCAGCTCTGGTCAGTAAATGGTATATTGGACATGATTACATACTTTCTTTTAGACTGTTTTTAGATGTGTCCTGCCTAGATCTCTTCTCAGGATCTTTTGTGTTATAAGCACCCCAGACTTTGTGTTATATACTCTCTTGTTTAATTGGTATTTACTGAACACCTGTCAAAAAGCCAGCAGCAGTTTGGGTGCAAACTAAAAGGCAGTGAACTAAAAGGTCTTTGATTCTACAGTCCCCATTAGCTCGAGGTAAAAGAACACATGAAAGAGTGGTAGAGACTTTGCAGAGGGGAAAGCAATAGTTTCTAGGTAACCCAGAAATGTTGGGGGGGGCTATTAAGTAATCGTGGAAATGTACAAGTTAGGTACTAAAAGATGCAAACGCATTTCAGGCACAAGAAACAGGTAAGTGCAAAGTCTCAGAACTTGCCTCGTTCAGAGACTGAAGTAGAATGCTCCAAAAGGATTTATTTATCTTTTTTTTATTAAAATGGAGAGTTGGAAGGTGGTGGGATGCTATATTTGATTTGAACATTGGCTTGAACATTCCCAAAGGAGAGGGTGTTGATAGAGGCTTAAAGAAGAACCAAGACAGAACTCAAAGGGTCTTCAGCACCTAAAGATTGCTTAGAGAAGACTGTTGATAACTAAATCTTAAATCAATAGTGAAGATAGTTCGATATGGGACCAGTAATCTTCAGAAGCAGTTGAATCTCTGAGTTTGGGGCCAGTCTAGTCTACAAAAGAAGTTTAAGGAGCCAGGTGCTGTGGTGTACACTGGTACATTGCCTCCCGGCACTCAGGAGGCAGGTGGGTCTCTGTGACAGGATAGCCAGGGCTACACAGAGAAACCCTGTGTCGAAAAAACCGATGAACAAAACAAAACCACCACTACCACCAAAGTTTCAGGACTGGCTCGGGTATGTAGCACAGATTTGTCTTAAAAAAAAAGAAAAATCGAATGTGAAGGGATTTTGATAGCAAATACTACAGCCTCTTTGTACATTTATGGGATGATGTAGACACTTTGTAGTTGATTCAGTGGTGAACAAAGTAAAGATAAACGAGAAGACGGGAGTGATCACTGAGGCACTGAGCCCTGTTGCCTGACCCCATAACTTCTCAGCCCCAGCTTCACCAGCTTCTGGACCACCTCCCGTGGATCGCCCACCTCCTTCAAGTAAGGCTTCTAGACCTCCACCCATGGGGACTTGTCCTGCTGCTGGTGTGGAACCCCCAAACTCCCCAGTCATTGAGTCCGAGGCTCTGATAGAAGATGTGCTGAGGCCTTTGGAGCAGGCATTGGAGGACTGCCGTGCCCACACAAAGGTAGGCCCTGGCACTCCTGAGGGGTGGAAAGGACTTCTATCCAATCAAATCAAGTATGGTTTTTAAAGATAGACATTCTGATGGGCCCCTAAGGAATCTCTCAAATCCCTCAGTGATGTCAGAGGGATTCTCAGGACTTTTGAAGGGCCAGTCATAGAGGCCTCGTGGAGATGTTGTTTGATCTACTTTGAAGTTGTATTTAACTCCTGTTAGTAAATTGTAAGCTTATTTGTTTTTGTAACAAGACCATCCAAGGCCATTCAAAGTGTACTCTGTGGCTTTTGTTCTTAGTCTAGGAGAGCCAAACAAGCTTTGTATAAAGGTTTCTTTAGCTGTCTGGAGGCAAATGATTGAAGAAAGGGAAAGCAGCTTGCTACTCCCACCTTTGGCCATCTTTTTTTGAACAGTAATTTTTTTTTAAATTTGTTTTTGTTTTTTTAGACAGGGTTCTCTGTAATAGCCCTCACTGTCCTGGAACTCAGGTTATAGACCAGGCTGGCCTTGAACAAAGATCCTTCTGCCTCTAAGAGTGTTGGGATTAAAGGCATGTGCCACCACACCCAGCTTGACCAGTAACTTTAAGATGAGCCTCTGATGGGCTGAGGAGGCACTGAAAATTTAAAATTTAAATTTGTCAAATGTATCTTTTGTCTTGAGAGGAGATCCATGGTGTCATATTTGTAGTGGAGAGCCTCTAAGCTTTGGGTAAAAGAATATGTCAGAGAAAGCACATGCTGGTAGCACTGAGTTGGATGGGCTTCTGTCTCAGAAGCAGGTACGCGATGACATCCGCCGGCGCTTGGCACTGTTTCAAGAACAGTGGGCTGGAGGGAAGCTGTCGGTACCTGTGAAGAAGAGGATGGCGATACTAGTGCAAGGTAAGGGTGGGGCCTTTATCCTGCCATTACTGGCTGAACCAGGGCGATAAGGATTTAACTGACCGGGAGGGGAGGAATGAAAGGCAGACATTTGTCTTTTACTGCCATTTTGCTTGCTCAAGCCCTGTCTCTCCTCAGAACTTTCACACCACCAGTGGGATGCAGCAGATGACATTCACCGCTCACTCATGGTTGACCATGTGACTGAGGTCAGTCAGTGGATGGTAGGAGTTAAAAGATTAATTGCAGAAAAGAGGAGTCTGTCTTCAGAGGAAGCCAACGAAGAGAAATCTACACTGGCAGCTGAGAACCAGACAATACCAGGCGTCCAACAGTCTTCCTAATCCTGGGAGCTCCCCAGACTCACTTCACATGATTTACTATGCCTTGGTGTGGAAGGCCCTCTTCTCACTTGGCTCCCTTTTATCACCAGGGAGACTATTGGTCTTGTTGGGCACAACCAAAGATCCTACCTGGGCCACTGCAAGATCAGTTGTTACTCATAATATGTACATTTCAATAAACATCTCGATAGTGGGAAGTAGGTAGGAAAGGTGAGCCATTCTGATGCCAAACTGGTTCTTTCTGGTGTCAGCTTCCCTGCTCCAAGAACACCACTCCTTCTTTCATTCATCAGGAAGGGCCTTGATGGGCACAGCCAGATTGTTACCTACCTGCTCTTCTCAAAATTAGACTGAAAAGCCTATTCTGTCATGTGGCCCAGTGTCTGTGGCTAATTTCATTTCAGCCTGATAACAGATTCAAACAACTGAAAACTTTCCAGTCAGAAGAAATTGTTCCTTTTGCTGTACTGTTTACAGAGATTAGAAAATGACCAGATTTCTGCATTTCTGTTGGGTGTAGTAGTATACACCTATGGTCCTAACACTTGAGACATGGAGACAGGAAGAGAAATTCAAGCCTGTACTACATAGTTTGAGGCCAGCCTGAACTGTGTGGAGATTCTAGTTCAACAACAGACCAGATTACGGATATATATGGTTTTTTGACACAGGGTTTCTTTGTAGCCTTTGCTGTCCTGGACTTTTGTAGAGCAGGCTGGCCTTGAATTCAGTGATCCACCTGCTTCTGCCTGAGTGCTGGGATTACAGGCGTGTGCTACCTGATCAGTGATATTTGAAGTCAAGACCATCTGACTTACCAAGCAAGGTGGTGCCTCATTTTGGGTTTTCGTGTAGGCCATATAGTCTTTTTTTTTTTTTTTTTTTTAAAGATAGGCTATCAAATCCCATCATAGATGGTTGTGGGATGTGGTTTGGTTGCTGGGATTTGAACTCAGGGCACTTGGAAAGAGCTGCTATTGTTCTTAACTGCTGAGCCATCTCTAGTACTCCCTCCCAAGTACACTTGAATATACTGGTGGTTATGCTGAGAAGAGAGCATACAATGTCTCTGCCATTGAACTGTGAGTTGGTACTTAGAGGTTGGGTGCAGAAAAGGCAAGGGGAGAGGTCAGGGATGCCTGTAAGCTCAAACAGCATCTCTTCCAGGATACTGAAGGGCTCCTGAAAAGGTCCAATTGCAGGATGGCTGTTGCTGTTGATGGCCTGGTAATTCCAGCAGCCTTCCCTCATAGCCTACCTTAAGTCCTACATGCTGTTAGAAGTGGGACAGTGAGGGCTGGAACAGACGTGGGGTCTCTTACTTAAGGTAGCTGGGTATCACAGTTGTGCAGCTGAGCATTGAGCACTGAGAACAATGGAGCCAAGACGTTTCTTTGAATGTTTACTAAGCAGCCAGAAGGTGACATACTCTGTTCCACAGTACCAGCCCTGAGGGGAGAGGCAGGGTTTGGGAGGAATATGTACAGACTAGAGAAAGCTAAAGGCATGTCAGGTTGTCCACTGCTGTCCCTGGTCTAGCTGCCTCAGAACTAAAGAAAGCCCAGAACCAACAAGTCACTCTTTTCCAGATTCGATGAGGCCAGCTGGCCCTTGGGTACCCTAGAAGAAGTGGTGGCAGCAGTGGCATAAGAGTGTCTTCTGTAATCTCACACGGGTCCTCTCACACGGGATTACATGTCCATTTCAAATTGCTCGTCATCTGGGAAGAGAAGGCAAGAGAGCACACTTACCCATCTAAGTTTTTGTAAGCTCAGCTAGTCTAAGAACCCCAACTCTACTTCACAAAGGCAGTTAAATAGCTGTTCCTACTTTCTTTACCGGTTATCTCTTCCTCTGTTTGCTTCTCTTCCTTCAGCAACTCCAGCTTGGAGGGTGGTACTGTTGGGAAAGTTGTGACCCCGGGAATCTGAGGAAGGCAGCATGGGGGTGTCCGGGCAATGGGTGAGTTCTTGCACTCCAGCAGGAACTTTCGGTCGTAGATGATCCTGGTGCCTGTGACAGAGTTAGGACTGAAGAGTCAGGAACTTGAACACATTACTGCCCAACTAAAATTCAGCTGGCAAATACTTCCAGCCAAGTTTAGTCTAAGCATCATTAAGGCAAGTTAAACATTCTGGCTAGTCCAAGTAGGTGCCTTAGGCTAGGATGAGTCACAGAAGTAGGAGTCATGTCTTGAGAAGGAACAACACACTTTAAACTTAGGTACTTTAGGCTGTTAGTCTTGAGTTTACAGATCTCATTGTTTTGGTGTATCAAGTAGAGCCTAACAACCTCTCACCGAAAAAGTTCAATAATATTTAAGAATTCCATCCAGTGTAACCTCCTGGACTCTCACCTATTGTAAGGGGGAGTTGCACTCCTTGGAAAACAGGATGTCCCCCCCCCTCCCAGAGTCCTTCAGGGCTAGCTAGCCTCACCCATGGGAATATGGCCAGCATCGTCCTCAAAGAGCCCTGCCCTTTTCTTGGTGCTCCCACCTACTTCCACATGGCAGAAACCTGTTTGCCAGCCTAGCAGCTCATGACCCAATGCTGCAATCACTACATAGTACTTGCTGCATTCTGTTGAGACCACCTATTGCAGTACTTCTCAGCCTTTGAGTTTTGATCCCTGGGTGTTTGTGTCAAACAACCCTTTCACAGGGGTCACCTAAGACCATCAAAAAACAACAGAACAAAACCCACGTTTCCATTACATTCATAACAGCAGCAAAGTAACAGTTATGCAGTAGCAATAAAAATAATTTCTATGGTTGGGGTCACCACAACATAATTGTATTAAAGGAAGGTTGAGAATCACTTGTTCTATTGGAACTTCAACTATTCCCCAGCACCAGTGATTTGGTGAAGCATAGGCATGGAGCACAGCAGAGAAGGAATTGCCACAAAGTGGGTTTAAAGCATTGTTGCACTCCTCTAGAGTGTTTTGAGAAAACAAGTTTTAAATACTTTCCTTCAACGCTATAATCTGAAGAGAAGCACCAGGAAGCAATTCCAAGGTCGACCCTACCCCACCCTTACACTGTCCCGCGGAGCACAGACCCCCTCCGCTGACCTCCCGGGGTTGTTGCATACAGTGTGCCGCCCGGAGTGGTGCTGTAGCTGTCTGGGAGCCGGTCCTGGCACCCTGGAATTGGGCAACTCGTGACCGCAGACATAGCAAGCAGCAGGAAGGCAACAACTGGCGCCTTGAAAGCACGGAAAACAGCTCCGGGATATAAGCAGTCGCCTTTGGCAGCAGGCAACACTAGGACACGTCACACCCGGGGCGGGGCATTGGCCAGTCACTTAGCCTGAGGGCTCCGCCCACCCGCCCAGGGAACCCTGCACAGACCTGAGATGCTGAATTTACTTACTAGTTACACGTGGATGTTGGGAGGAGTAATACAGTAGTGTTATTAACCATGCTTTATGGTGAAAGTATGCCCTCAGAGCTTGTAGGAGGGGAAGACAGGATCCCTCTAGAGTGACTTCAGCTTAGCTTTGTAGCGCTTCAGATAGCAATCTGCTGTATTTGGTCACAGTGCCTTGACGGCCTGCCCTTGAGCACAGCAGGAAGGTCAGAGGCTTTTTGACTAGGGAATGGAGGAGGGGAAGGCTGTAGTCAAGAGAGGCCAGCCCTTTGTCCGGCATAGCTAACTAAGGGTGTGGTGAGGATGAGGAAGCTTAGCTAGTTAGCTCTCTGGAAAGGAACATCAAAGACAGGCTTGTGTTAGAGAGTGGATTTAATTTTTAAATTCCTATTTCTTAGACAGGATCTCACAGTCCTAGCTGTCCTGGAACTTGGCATGTAGACCAGTCTAGCTTTGAACTCAGAGATCTATATGCCGCTAAGGATGCTGGTCTTTGTTGTTGCTATTTCAAGGCAGGGTTTCTCTGTGTTGCCTTTGGTATCCTGGACTCGCTTTGTAGACCAGGCTGGCCTTGAACTCACAAAGATCCTACTGCCTCTGCCTCCCCCAGTGCTGGTACTACAGGCATGTGCCACCACGCCTGACTGAGATTGAGTTTTAAAAAATACTTAAGCACAGTGATATGACAGGCAATTCCTGTTAATGCTGAACCTGCAAGTTGGTGCATGTCTAAGCTGACTGGTAATTGTCTGACATTTCACTTTTTTTTGAGATAGGGAAGTTTTGTTTTAGCCCTGGCTGTCCTGAAGACCAGGCTGACCTCAAACTCAGAGTTTGCCTGTCTCTGCCTCCTGAGTGCTGGGATGAAAGTGTGCACTACCACTGCCCAGTGACAATTTCACTTTTAAGCAAAGTGAGAAAGTAGCTAAGAGTGGGGGCATGGAGGACGGTGATACTGAAGATGAGTTCATTGGGCAGTGGGAATGTAGTCAGAGAAATGGGTGAAATTCAGATACACAGAAAGACAAAGTATCGGCCAGTAAGATGGTTCAACAGACTTAAGACACTTGCTGTCAAGCCTGATGATCTAAGTTCGATACCTGGGACTTTTATAAGTGGAAGGAGAGATCCAATTCTTGCAAGCAGTGCTCTGATCTCTATATAGGCAAGGTGACATGCACATGCCCCTCCCCACAATAAATGTAATGAAAATTTAAAGGTAGAGGATAAAGTAATCTGGTCAAGGGCAGGCTAAGGGAAATGGAAATAAGCTAATCTCCTGGCTTGAGGGGCTTGGTAGCTGGAACTGTAAAAGGGAAAACTAAAAGGGGCAAGTCTTATATTAAGGAATGAATACTGTATGCAGAGTAACCAGGTAGAACACTGTAAGGAGCTGAAATAACTGGAAGTTCAAGGGGAAAACTGTGTCTAGATACGAATAAAATGAAATACAAGAGTATGGGATGGCATCATCTGAGAAGGTGCAGTGCAAGAAAATGCATAGCATACCAATATTTAATAAGAAATTGATTCACCAAATAGACTGAGAAATAGAACTACGGGGGCTGGATGCATGTGGTGCCATGCTTCTTTACTCCCAGCACTGGGAAGGCAGAAGCAGGCAGACCCTAAGTTTGAGGCCAGCCTGGTCCACACAGTGAGGCAAACAACAGAAAAACTAAAGGGGCTGAAGTAGCAGCTCAGCTGGCAGAGCGCTTGTGTAATATGCCCAAGGTTCTGGGTTTGATCCCCAGCAGTGCCAAAGTGAGAACAAAACCCAAACAAATTCTAGGTTTTCTTTCTTTTTATTTTTTAAAATAATTTATTTCTTTTTTAAATTTTATGTGCATCGGTGTTTAATCTGCATGTGTTTCGGTGTGAGGGTTGTCAGCTCTTGGCATTATGGACAGTTGTGAGCTGCCATGTGGTGAACCAGTGTCCTCTGGAAGAAGAGTCATTGCTCTTAACTGCTGAGTACTCTCTCCATCCCCCTAGAGGTTTTCAAGAAAGGTGCATGATGTGAAATGAGGTCTTCCTTGAATCTCTATTATAAAACAGCAGCTGGTAGTACTACTATTGCTTTTCTTAGGTTACTTTTCTATAACATACTGTCAGGGCTAGGAAACTAGCCAGACTCCATATCCACACAACCTCACAACCTGGATAAAGTTACAGGGTTAACACTAATTACCGTTTGATACAGAAGCAAAAACAACCAACCAAAAATCAAAACAAAAACGATACGTTAAACACAAGGCAAACACAAGGCATCTACCACTTAAGCAAATAGCTTTGAATTCCCAGTAGTACCACCATCAAAAAAAAAAAAAAAAAAAAAAAAAAAGCTGGTTACGGTGGCACACAACTTGTCTGTTAAGTGTCCTCTAACTCAGGTCTTGAAGCTCAGGCTCATGTCCTCTATTATTTTGATATGGAGGACTTCCTATGTTGTTCAGATTGGTATTGAGCTCCTAGGCTCAAGTGATTCTCCTGCCTCAAGAGGAACTTTCAGGCAAATGCCTGGTTTCATGACCCTTATTGGATGTATTAACACACTTAGGATTTTGATACTTCATTTCCTAAAGTAGATAGTGAAGGTGAAAGACCTAACCTGCGTTCAATTGCCAAATCACTGAGGGTAAATAGAAAAAGCAATGTCATCATCAGCCTTCATCCCAGGACAGGGTCCTCAGGAAGATATGAGCAGCTGTATTGTTTGGTAAAAGTACTTCTTGCTAGTCATAGAACAAGATGTTCAGGAGCTGTTTTCCTACAGGCTTGTTTGCCTCTTCTGGGTTTACAACGTGGTCCAAAGGTCTTCAACACCAGGGTAGAACCATGCATAACAAGTCCTCCCATTTGGACTTTTGCTGGGGAGGTGCAGGAGGAGCTGAGATAAGCATCTCATGTAGCCGAGGCTGGTGTTAAAATCCTGATCCTCCTCTATCGCCCCTTGGTAAGTGCTAGGCACATAGGGGTGCACCACAATGCTGGACTCTTTGTTTGGCTTAGAACTCACATGCCTAGCTTTCCCCTTCTACAAGCTAACTCAAACTGAGGACAGACCTTTTGTGTGTTATGGTTGGGAGGACGATAAACAGAAAGGCTTAAGATTTCTTACCTCTGGTTAGAAGAGGCCATCCCTGGCTGTCCAATTCTCTTCTTTGGTCTCGTTAGCTGAGGTGATGGAACTTCCCCCTTGAGAGCAGGGACTGAAGAAAGCGCACTGGCCTATAAAAGGGCAAGTCAGCACACTGTAGCCGCAATTTTAAAGGGTTCTAAAACACCAATAATTTTATTACACTGGATACTACTTGAAAGAAGTGCATCCGGAAACCTTGAAGATAAAATTTAATTCCCTGAAAGAGCTTTAGTCTCGTGGGGTTTGACATGTGCCTTACTTAGCAGGATGATTCACTAAAACTTAAGGGCTCACTATGGATGTATAACATTTTCTTCTGCTTCCACTAACTTCCATATCAATAATGGTCTCTAGAATAGAAGGCTTTTGATTCCAGTTATCAGATCAAAACCTCAGAAGTATAAACATTTGTTTTCAGTATTCCCAATACCATCTATCCATTTTCATCAACAAGAAAAAGAAGAAAATCTGTGTTAGAACTGCAAGACTCCTTTGGGTTAATTTGTTTGATTTCATGTTCAGATGGGGAGTCTGAAGCCCAGAAAAATCAGATGACTTGCCTAAAGCCACACAGTTGTAAGTGACAGAAATGAAAATAGGGTTTAGTCCTTTAAGTCTCACTCCGTTGTACCCACACTGCCTCCCTCCATCCCTTGTATGTTTTGAAAACAATCAAGTTCTTACCTGAGCTAGGTTTTATCCAATGTTCAAGTTGGTAAAAATAGCAGTAAAGTAATGTCAGGAAGAGGCAGGAAGAGGAAGAAGAGATTATAGCAGGTAAAATAGGGCTGGGATGAGGCTACCAAGATCCAAATAGAAAGGGGATGATGTTGGTGAGAGGGAAGGGAGGAAGGTCTCCCCAGGAGCTCCTACTGCACAATACCTCTTTTTCCCTAATTCTCTACGAGTTTCTCCTTCCTTTCTCTTCATGGATTCTAGTTACTGAGATAGAATTTCTTCCTCTGTTGTATTGAAGGTTTAGAAATAGATTTAAGGGTTCCTCCAGATCACTCAAATACTTTACAAGATATGTAGGTGATCAAAGTGATCACTCTGCCTTAGAGTGAGATGGCGTCTTGATATGACAAAGACAATGAACTTCCACCAGTGGTACTTTCCAGGTTAACCAAACAGAAAAAAATAAATATGGAAAATGGTACGAAAGACCAAAGAATTCACATGTGTTAGTTCTTACACAGAACTAACAAGGTGTATCTGACCTGGTGATGACTTAGGACCCAGGCAAAGATTATTAAGAACTCTTCAGCCAGGCGCAGTGATGCAAGCCTGCCTCTGGGAGGCAGAGGCAGACAGATCTCTGTGAAGTTGAAGCCAGCCTGGTCTACAAAGTGAATAGTGAGTCCAGGATAGCCAAGGCTACACAGAGAAACCCTGTCTTGAAAAACCAAAAACAAACCAAAACAAAAAACCAAACTTCATTGCTGAGAGAGTAGAAAAGTGCTGCTTGCATGATTTTCTGCTCTTAGTTGGTGTGTGTCTGTTCTGTGTGTGCTTTCACAAGTCCCCAAAATAGTGTTTTTTAAAAAATGCTGTTTATAAAGCTGAGATACTGAACTACATTGAAACACAACTGATAACCATATGCTTCAGTAAGAGAATCTCCTTTCTCTGTTGTGTCAGATTCTTGGCATAGTATATGATTTGGCCAACCTAGTCCAGTCTTTTTGTGATTAATTTGCTAAGCATATTGGTTTTTCATTTTTGAGGCCACTGAAGTAAACCTAGTATTAGTCTCTCTCTCACACACACACACAAAACACAACACACACACACACACATAAAAACTCAGTGATTCACCATAACTTGTTAACAGAAGTCATCCCTTCCCCCCCTTCTTATGTTCCAACTCAAATGTCACAAAGCACAAAAGGAATACAAACTGAATGATTTGGGTATCCCTAAATCTTTTCAATGTGAGTAAAGCCTAAGGTTCTTACTGACACAGTCATGATCCATTAAGAGCAAAACCTATCCAAATGGCCTATTTGCTAACATCAGCTAAGATAAATTGTCAAGCCTTAAAGTCCTCATATTTAATAAGGTGAGAGACAGGAGAACAAGAAATAGCTAACAAGCATTAGCAGTGCCTTTATGGCTGTCCAAGAATAGACTCTACCGTGTTAAATGTAAAAAACAAGTTACAAATAAATATAGCATTAGCAATCTAATTCAGTATGAGTGTGGATTGGCTGGCATCTTCATGACCACTGAAAGGATCACACCCCACTTCTAAACACTGTTCATTTCTTTTTTTTATTGAATATTCTGGTAAATATTTCACATTAATACAGGCTACATTAAGTAGAGCCGCTATATGACAAGAAATTTACTCATATTTTTCCTTTTAAGTATGTAAACAATTATACATGTATTTATCACACTAAAAAGTTGAAACATGTAATCATCTAATTCTCTTCTGCATACAAGTAGCATTCAGGATGTTTAGCCAAAAGCACTAGGTTCATCTGATCTTAAGTCAAAAATGGCTAAACTAACCAGAGAACATACTCAGGTGAATAGGAAAGCAATTTGTTCTTAAAACAATGGGCAATCAAATTTCCATTGCTAAAGCCTCAGAGAATATTTTAGTTAGGCACATTAAAAAAACAAGAACAAAATAAAAAACCCCAGAGTTCTTCCATAGTCATAGATTTCCCAAACAAGGCTAAAGAGGAAAGACCTTCTAACTTAGTTGACATATTTGAGATGCATGTTTCCAATATGAGGTGCCCACGTGCCAGGCCAAATCTGAAAAGGGGGAGGAAAAATTGGAATTTCTAATTAGGAATCTTTACACATTTGTGAAATGAATATATAAATTCAATGGCAATGCAGTGTTTCTGCCTAGGAAGAATACACATACAAGAAATAGAATGTTTAGTATCATCATCTTGATAATGAAAACTTAATTCAGATTAACAGTCATTATTTAGACCTTATATTTCCCATCAAATTCAAAGAGTCACATGACAAATCTGAAACGTGGAAGAGCTTTAAGCTTGTTTTACCTGCTGGGCATCAGTGCATTCAGTTGAATTCTGGATAACTTTTATCATAGGATTCCAAGCAGGATCTGGGTTATGAAGTCCATTGAACAGTGGGCCACCAGACACATCAGCAAGCTGAGGATGAGAGGGTATAATGGTGCCTCCATACATGGATATCGGCAGGCCCTAAAGCAGCAAAAAAAAAAAAAAAGTCTTATTCATGCAATGATGACAGATAATATTTCCATTAATTCCAGCTGAGTCCTCTCTAACTATTCAAATAACTTCAGAGCATTCTAGTAGTATAGTATGCCACAGTATGGAGAAGTCAAGTGTTTTGTCTGCATTTGCAATATTTTTCAATGAGAGAGAGAGAGAAGAGAAAAACAAAAGAACAAAATAAACCCAAAACTCATCCAATATGAAATTACCAGGAACTCTCCTACACTGGATAAAAATATAAAATATAAAATACTTGCCAGACAATGGTGGCACCCACCTTTATCCCAGGGCTTGGGAGGCGGATCTCAGGAGGCCAGCCTGGTCTACAGAGTGAGTTCCCGGACAGCCAGGGCTGCAGAGAAACCCTGTCTTGAAAAACCAAAGCCAAAACCAAAACCAAAATAACAACAAAACCCACCCCAAAAGAACCGAAAATACAAAATACACTGAATTTTCTCTTATTTCAGCTTCACTAATAAGTTTATACTAATAAGAAAAGCGCTAGGCAATGGTGCACATCCTTACTCCAGCAAGACAGTCAGGTGGATCTCTGAGTTTGAGGCTAGCCTGGTCTACAGAGTGAATTCCAGAACAACCAGGGCTACACAGACAAACCCTATCTCAAACCTTGCTCTTGCCCCACCTCAGAAAAAAAGAAAAGAAAGAGTAACTATGTGTGTGGAGGTGCATGCCTTTAATCCTAGGCAGAGGCAGGCAAATCTCTGTGAATTCCAAATAAGCCAAGGGATACATGGTGAGACCCTATCTCAACAACAACAACAAAGAGTAAGAGTGTTTACACCTATAATCTGACTATTAGGCAGCCAGGAAACCATACAGCACAAAAGAACACCAAGTCCAATAGGCAGTTCTTTAGAAAGTGGAGGCCTCCCTCAAATGTGTGGCACAGAAAGTGAAGCAAAACTCTAATCTCTCAGATCTTTTACAAGGATCGGGGCATCTTCAGGACAATCAAGGGCAAAGTACTGTAAGACAATATTACCCAGTCTTAATATTGAACAAAAGATTTGGCAGTCATAGAAGCAAAAGGGTGATTTTCATACAAACTTCTCCTTAAGTGATTATAGTAGCTGGCAATGAATCAAAGTTACAACGACACATGCCAACTCACTATAGAAAAATCCACAAAGGCACTTACCATCGGCTGGTGAAAAATGTTAGAGGGAGCTACCATTCCAGAATCATCTCTCTCCATTGGCTGATGCTGGGAAAATGTGCTTGGGTCTGATAATTGTTGATGCATTGGATGGTTCCCTATAACAGATTGTGACCAACCTGATAAGCCTTCTGGAAAAGACAATTGAAAATAGCATTTATTAATTTAGGTAAAACAATAAAATATCACCACTTTACTACTTCTTTGTATCAAATTTTATCAAAATAATTGTTCTTAAGAATATATTCAATATATTCAAGAATATTTATCACAGTCAATCAATCAAACAGGCAAACAACTTCCTAGAAAAACAAGTGAATGTCCCTGCATATTCCCAATTCCTTATCTGAAAGAATTAAAATATAATTATCCTGTTCTGCACTGTAAACCTTAAGATAGGAAGGAATTATGCTCTGAGTTGAGTCATATTCCATGAGAAAGGAACCCATTCTGGTAGCCCAGGTTAGCTTGGAATTCTAGACTCTGCCTCCTGAGCCACCATGTCCACCTTAATCTTTTACTCCTGATCAATTCTATATATTATCCCCCCCCCCCAAAAACATTATACACTAGGATAGAAATGAATCCTTCAGAGATCTAAATACCTTTCTCTCACTGAATGTTAAGTATAGAAACTAAAGATTTTTCTTCTTCTATGCTTTTAGTATTCTGTGTGCCCATAAAGAACTAAAGTTTTTGGTTCTGTGCACTATTAGAGAGCCAACCATGGCTCTGTGTAGTCAAGGCAAATGCTCTACATTTGGCTATATCACCAGTCTTTGGTTTTGTGAGAGAAGGCCTAAATGTTTAACAGCACAGATTAGGACCTGAACTCCCTGTATAACTCATGATGATCTGGAACTGGAGATCCTCCTGCCTAAGACTTGTGAATGTGAGAATTACAGGCCTGTACCAATATACACGTTTAAGGAATTCAGTGTTTGAAAAACATTTTCATGTGTATGTGTGCATGCCTGAATATATGTGTGTGTACCACTTGCATCTAGGAACAAGAGGTCTGAAGAGGGGTCAGATGCTCTGGAACTAGGGTTACAGGCAACTGGGAGCTGCCATTTATGTGTTTAGAACTGAACCTAGGTCCTCTGCAAGGGCACCAGGTGCTCTTGACCACTGAGTTATTGCCCCAACCCTACTTCTCCTACCCCTAGGAATTAAGTTTTAATGGCAAACTCTAGTAACTTACTCAAAAGGTCTCAGTAGAGGGTAAGGTAACTGTACCTGACATAGCATTGACGCCAAATGACCAGATCCCACTGTGTCCAACAGGAGCAACAAAACTGGTCCCGACAGGGGCTTGTGCAACAGATCCTCCTTGCCGAATCCTGGCCAGCCTCTCTGTTCCAATAGGAGGAGGTATCTTTCGATCCTGACTGGCACTGTTTCCTTTTGGTTGTTGGCCCAATGTTGGAGGTGCAGAAGTGGCTGAAAGAGGTGAAGATGATCCCGAAGAAACAGATGGAATAGGAGAGTCACCTGGTGGCAAAATATTTCTCTATTGTTTTATTAAATATAAAAACTAAAGGAATATGAGAAACCTCGTAAAGTAAACAAAGGTAAAAAGAAGTACTATTATACTAAATAATCCTCTGAAAACATTAATTATATCTTACATATACTGAGGCAGTATTTTTAAAAGTACTTAAATTACTATCTGGAATTCTTTCCCATTTCTATAGCCTGATTTTTCCATAAGGAAGAGACATTAATATTAAAATTATTCTTGAATTCAAGTGATAGCTTTGGTTCTTCAATGTGTAGTTTTCTTTGTCACAAAGGCTAACACAGATCAGGCAATGGCGCATGCCTTTAATCATGGTACTCTGGAGGTAGAGGCAAGTGGATCTCTGTGAGTCTGAGCCAGTTTGGTCTAAACAAAACAAAAGCTGTAACTATAGCCTACTGCTAAAGAATTTGCTTAGTTATGTGCAAGGTCCAGAGCTCAATTCCTAGAACAAGGTGTGGAGGAAACTATCATATATTATGTGACATCAAATAATTCCCATGTTCTAAATACCGGTATTAGTGAAAATAAAGGTATACCTATAAAGGGCAATAATACATTTATAAAATGTAAAATAAGTGTGAAATCATACCAGAATGACCACCTACAATCAATCAGCTTCTTTTCAGAGTTGAGAAATTTCACAACACTGCCCTCACAGGGACTTTTAGTAAACTACTATGTGTATTACTGATTCTTGATCCGAAGTTCCAATGGAAACATTTTTTGGTTTGATCACATACAAACCTGTATATTGCTTGTTTTTACTAAAACCACTACACAGTGGACTCTGAAACAAATGGCTTAACAACATATTCAAGATTCTTTGTAAAGTTTCTCTAGAATTCCTACATGTGTTTGAGGCACTTGTCCAAGGATGGGGAGAAAAATGTTGTCTGTTGAAACTAGGAGTCCCGACAGGTGCTGGCCCTTGCAGGAGAACCCTTGTCCCTGGTATACCAGAGAAGCTTGTCAAAGGAGGTGCAGCAGATGGGGAACCGCCTGACGGGTCAATGGATGGCAACCCTGGAATAAAACAGGTTTAAGACATCCAATTAGCTGAGGCTTTAAAATGGAAAGTGGAAAGTTTATCAATATTTTTTCACGATAAAGAAACATATGACTTATTTTTCATAAATTACAGAAAAATGAACTCATGTATATGATACTATATTGCCAGACCTAATCTCTTATAATCAGAATATGACCCAGTATCTCTAACTATAAGAAAGTGAGCACAATGTTTAAAATGGAAGTCATCTGAAGTAATGCTCTAGATAAGTCTTCAAGCTTTTATTACTGAATGGAACATAAAATAAGACCATATTGTATATGTCTAAGTAGCATTTGCCCAATAATGTCTGCATTCTCTTTTGAGAATAGTGGATTATTTATAAAGATATAGTAATTTTCCAATTAAAATGAACAAAATTTCTTTCTTCACAAAAATGAAAACCTACTAAAATAGCATTAACTTCAATATTCTGCAAACTATATCACAGCTTCTATTAGTTTGTATAAATCTGAATTTAGCACTTTCCTTAAATTCCACTGATTTCCCTAGTGAGTGTATTAGGAATATGAGACAAAGTTCTAGAAAAGGTAATACTAGGTACGCATTTCCCATCCATGATAAGTAGTTTTTGTTTTGTAAGTTACTTATTTTTATGTGCATACCACACAAATGTGTGAGATCATGCTTTTAGGAGTTGGTTCTCTTGGTCTACCACGTGGTTACTGAGGATTGAACTCTGGCAGTCAGGCAATGGTGACAGGCCATCTGGCAGCCCATAAGTAGTTACACCCATGTATAGCTCTATATTTATTGTTTTATTTTTTAAGTTTATTTATTTACATGTATGTATGTTTTGCCTGCATGTATGTATGTACACCAATGCATGCCTAGTACCTTCAGAGGTCAGAGGAGAGTAGCTGGGTATGGTGGCACACATTTAGTTCCAGCACTAGGAGGCTAAGGCAAGTGGCTCTCTTGTGAGTTCAGAGCAACTAGAGTTATAGGCCTGAGATGTCTCAAAAAAAAAAAAAAAAAGGGAAATGTTGAATGTGAAACTGAAGTTATAGATGGTTATACTCTAAACTACCTGCTAAGCCATCACGTCTCCAGCTTTTTTTCCCCCCACACACACCTACCCTTAGAGATACTTTTAAACAATTTTATTTCCCCCTCATTAAGAAAACTACCCTCAGGGGCTGGAGAGATGGCTCAGCGGTTATAAGCACTGGCTGCTTTTCCAGAGGACCTGGGTTCAACTCCCGGCACCCACAGCAGCTTACAACTGTCTATAACTCCAAGATCTGACACCCTCAGGCAAAACACCAATGCACATAAAATAAAAATAAATAATTAAAAGAAAGAAATAAAATTACCCTTGCTATGTGTGAAGGAATTTTAATTTAGAACATGGCTGCTCTGGCAAGAGATCATATTCAAAAACCCTTCTAGGTCTATGTGTTTCTATGCTGGAATACAAACACACCTTTAATCCAGGAGACAGAGGCAAGCAAGGAGATCTGCATTCAAGGCCAGTCTGGTATAGAGCCAGTTCCAGGTAAAGAAAAGCTGAGATCCAGGTATGGTGGTACAGGCCTTTAATCCCAAACAATGAAGGTAAAGGTAGTTTGTAGAAGGAAGCTCACATGTTTAAAAATGATGTCTAATTGAGTGGCAGAAAAAGTGACAAATCAGAGATTTGACAGAACAGGATATGCCCAACTCTCACAAAAAGAGAGGAAAAGAAAGCTACTTAAAGGGCAATGAAGAGAGAGAGAGAGGACGCAGTTTTACTGGGATAGTAATAGAGAAACAGGCTACAGAGAAAGAATACAGGTGAAGATGGAATGAGCCAGAGAAAGAGGAAGAAGCCAGAAGATGAGAAAAGATTGCTGGAGTTAGTTTGAGGCCAAGTGGAGCAATTCTGAGGTCAAGAGCAAAGCCAGATTGAATAAGTCAGCTGGAAGAGGAGTTTGAGCCAGAACAGCTGAGTTGAACCAGCCAGCCCAGAGCTCAGTAAGAGCAACAAAGAATGAGCTTATTCAGCAGAAAGTCTCAGAGGCTAAAAATGTTCTTAGTGTAAGCTAGACTTCCAGGTCTAGGCCTAGGTTAGCAGATAGGCAGTAGGCCTCTAAGAAATCAATTACCTCTGGAGAATAAAAGTTCATTTTACATATATGTAAGTCACACATCCATTTAAAAAGTATAAAAATGAGTGGAAATGGCTCAGCTGGTAAAACATTTGCTGTATAAAAAAAAAAAAGAGCCAGAATTTGATCCCAATTACCCAAGCTCACTGTATGCATATATAACCCCAGCACTGGGGTGGAGGAATCAGGAAAAGCCCAGAGGGTTTCTAGCTAAGTTGGTGAGCCTAGTTAAGGTTCAGTGAGAGATCCTGTTTCAAAAAATAAGGTGGAGGACTGGTGATAAGGGTCAGCAGTCAAGGACCTTGCCATAAAACCTAATGACCCTGAGTTTTTATCTCAGGAACCCATGCTGGGGAAAGAGAACTAACTCCTGGAAGTTGTTTTCTAATCTCCACATATGTGCTGTGATGTGTCTACATGCAGACCTCGCTCTCTCTCTCGCTCTCTCTCTCTCGCTCTCTCTCGCTCTCTCTCTCTCTCTCACACACACACCATAAAATATATAGAAGGTGAAGAAGGACTGAAGAGATAAGCCAGAGGTTAAGAACATTTGGCTGTTCTCTCAGGACCTGCGTTTGGTCCCTAGCACTATATCTGGTGGCTCATGGCTGCCTGTAACTCTTGCACAAGGGAATATGACACTCTCTTATCTGAGAGCACTGGCATATAGGCACATACATATACACACAGACATAAATAAAAATAAGAATAGCAGGAGAAATACTGAGGGGGACATCTGACATTTATCCCGAGTCTCCAGGTGCATGTGAATACACCCTCCCCCATCCTCTGATTTTTACAATCAAAGCCTGAGCACACAAACAGTGAGTTGTTCTTTCTGAGAGTACTGAAATGTTTGCTTACAGAAGAAAACATGAAGATAAGAGTTTGGACAGTAAATAGTCTTGCAAGGCGTCATCTCTATTTGAAAAACAACAGCTATGTTTTTCTGAAAAGACAAGTATCTCTAAACATATATGAAATAAAATTAAGGCTAATTATATCCAGAACAACATAAATTAATAGTGTACAACTAGCAAAAGGGCTAAAGAGCAGTTTTTCAATTGAGGAGAAATAGTAAGTGACAGTAGTGTTTGTTTCTTTCCAATTATTTGTCATTATGTGTTTGAGTGTATCTGTGAACCCAAATTCAGAAGAGGGCTTCAGATCTCATGGAGCTGGAGTTATAAGCAGTTGTGAGGCACATGATGTGGGTGATGGGAACTGAACTCAGGTGTCCTGGAAGAGCAGAAATTGCTCTTAAAAGCTAATTCATCTCTTCAGTCACCAATAGTGTTTCTTTTAAAATAATTTACTTATTCTTAAAAATTAAATTTATTTATTTATTTTATGTGTATGGGTGTTCTGTCTGCATGTATGTATGCATGTGTATGCCTGGTCCCTGTGGAGGCCAGAAAAGGGTGTCAGATTCCCTGGTACTGGAGTTATAGACAGTTGTGAGCTGCTGCCCTGTGGGTGGTAGGAACTGAACCCCAGGTCCTCTGTAAGAGCAGCCAGTGCTCTCAACTGCTCCCTCTAGCATTCACATTTTCACTAGAGAAAGGATTTTGCTATGTAGTTCAGGTTATCCTGCAGCTTGTGATCTTTCTACCTTAGCCCCCTAAATGCTACAATTACAGGTGTATGCTACTATGCCCAGCTCTAAAATGACATTATTTTTTTTACCCCAAGTTTTGAAATAATTTCAGACATAGAAGAATTTCTCACTTTTCAGTACAGTTTGAATGAAAACTTTGCTCTTACTCTCTGCAAAACAGATTTCCTCTTTCAAATAGCTCCAACCCCAAACTGGCTTCTAATCTATCTATATCTTCCTTATTATATTCCAACAGATAATTGTTATCTTTTTCCTTTGATAACTTCACACATGTATATAATACATTCTAATTACTTTCCACTGTGACAATTACTAATTTCACTCGTACCCTTGTCTGCTCCCCTTCTGTACACATTCCTTTTCTATTTTCACTGGGTTTTGTTTAATGGCCTATGAAATTTTACTAGGGCCATCTGTGTAACCCTGCGTTTGGAACCATCTGAGCCCGATAGGTTCGCCAGTGGGTATACAGCTGGAGATTGCCTACTCCCCTCTTGGTATCTGTTGGTTGCCAATAGACAGCAGTGAATGTAAGGAGCTTCCCCTCACAGCAACCTCTAATTTCCAAGTCAATAAGTCAAAGCCAGACACGGTGGTTCCCACTTAGACTCCTAGCATAATCTGGCTGACATAGGAACATTGTTGTGAGTTTAAGGCCAGTGTGGTTACAGAATGAGACCTTGTCTCCAACAAAAAAATCTCTTAAGAGTTGGCACATGACCAGAATCTCTTTAAGCAGCTCCATCTAATGTGATAGTGTGTGCCACTATGTAATATAAAGTAGTGTGCAGTTCCAATGTTTTCAATCAGAAAAGCAAATAATCACTATAATGTTTAAAAGTCTGTAAATTTGGAATCCTTGAAGTGTGTCATGAATCCTCCTTATTAACATAATATGACATCACTTTCCAAAAAAACGGGGCCAATTCAAGGTATAATCTCCTTACTCTTAGGTATAGAAATAGAGAAAAAGTATGAAATAGCTTATTTTATGTGATTTATATACAGCAATTTTGGGGTTCCATTTAAGCAGCATTAACTAAAAGGCATTATTTCTTTGTGGTCAGATAGCATTAGATACAAAATAAATGCCTAGTAGCTTGAAAGGTGAGTTATGGCAGCCGCACATTTAGTTACAATAACACTTAATGATGACTTACCAACTGGACTAGTAGAAACTCTCTGTGAAGGTGGTCTGAAGCCAGGTGCCTTGGAGTTGTCAGGGTGCACATTTTCCAAGTGTCCAAGTACAGAGTTACTCAGGAAAGCTGACTGAACAGTGAAAGAGGCATCTGCAGCAACTCTCGAAGGTAGTGGGCCATCTCCCCACCCTTGGTTAGCTGGCACCTGACTGCTATCAAAAAGACTACTGAAGTGATTAAAAAGTGTGGCTGGGCCAAATGTAGGCTGCAAAGACTTATTTGCTGGGTTTATGTGCATCTGAGAACCACTCATAATGTTCACAGCTGATGAAAGCTGCACTGCAGCTGGTGGGCCTTGAGGTGGTGTTAGAGAAACTGGATTGGTAACAAAAATTGACTGGGGATCCTGGTGTATAGTTGCATTTGGTACCACTGAGTAAAAAGAACCTCTGGGCTGCATTCGATGAGAAACTCGAGGTGCTGGTACAGCTAACTGAGGTAAATTGGCAGTGTCCTGATTATCAGCAGCAACCAATCTGGGTGATGCCAAAGTCAATGGAGCAGGTTCTGCGTTAGAGGCAAAAGGCATTGACACAGGATTTAAATCAGACACACTGGATGGCTGTCCCTCTTCTTGAGTATTACTGGAGGGAGAAGAGCTAGTGGATGGGTGAGTTTCTGGAGCTCCTGAGGTGTTGCTGGCAGAGCTATTACAACTGTTTGCAGTTGGAGATGGTGTACATAGATTTGTCAAGGACTGGTCTTGTGTGGACACTTTCTCTTTGGGAGGAGGTATGACAGAAAAAGACTCCACTTTTTGTGAAGAAAGTTGTACTTGAGTAGTTGTAGGCATAAATGTGGAGGTAACTTGTCTACTAGTGGTAGATATGGAAGAGACAGAAGGCAAGGAACTACTAGTGCTTGTCACAGAGGAAATCACTGTTGCTGGAGGACTGGTCTTAGGCGCACAAGCAAATAACTGCTTTCTGACTGATGAAGGAGTCCGGGTATTAGTCATACAAAGCTGCTGACTGGCAGCAGCTACAGAAGAGACAGTGATAGGACAACCGGCAGTAGCTAGTCCAGGAGATTCAGATGGTAAAACAGGTCCATTCTGGTTAGGTAGACGGGCTGTATCACTACTATGCTTTGGAGAACTACTGGCATTGCCAGGATTCACAGGTCTCACTGGGAATGGTCCCCAGGTGTTGGGTGAAGGCGAGAAGGTCCCTCCAAACTGGGCCATGGGTAAGCGAGGGTGCCGAATCTGTTGCATAGTTTGAGCGGCCAGCAGAGCCAAATGAGGGTGAGGATACGCTAAGGGAAGCGACACTGGGAAAGGAGATCGTACGTTTGTTGGCACATTCTTACTAAGTTTATTAGTGGGCGGGAACGTAGATAATGTTGTTGCCTGTGATGTTACAAGAGCTGGAGCACCCAAGGGAAATGCATTCTTGCTGGAAGTTGCTGTGGTGCCTACTCCAGTTGAGAAGTTTGTATGAATGGACTTGGTACTGGCAGGTGTCCTGATATGGTTTTTAGGAATCAAATCTTCTAGTTCCTTTGCAGGATCTTGAATGAGTGCGTTGATAAGTTGAACTGCGTGCCTTGTTGATTCTGTACCACCCCTGGAAGATAAATGAAATAAGACTAACAATATAAACAACAAAAATACACCTTAGGTAATATTTTTTTTTTATAATTGGGAATTTTTTTCATATATTTTGGTTTTGTTTTTTCCCTAGATAATCTTATAAATCACATTTTTTTTTCCTGGTTGAACACAGGGCTTAATATATAGTAGGTAAGTAATTTATCATTGAGCTATATCCCAACTTTCAAATGAAATTCCTACCTAATAAAAGCATGCTTTTTATAAAATTTTGATGGAGAACTTATAATATATAAGTTATTTTTACAGTTACCTTATTGTAATCATTCTCTCTCCATTCTTATCTTTTTGTTTATCCACATCAATATGGGCACCAGTAACATCTTGTATGGCTGTAATGTTGCATCCTCCTCTTCCCATTATTCTGGATACCACTGAGGCTGGAACAGACAATTTCTTTGACCTATAAAATGAAGGCTACCCATGAGCTTATGAAATCAAATGTCTTTAAATAATATTGGAATAAAAAGATAAAAATGTATAAAAGTATACTGATAGAATTTTTTAGAATATTCTTGAACTTTTAGTAATTAAATTCTTATTTTAGAAATTATTATATTGAATTTAGCTGAGGAAAATTATATTAAAAATTAGATTGAGTTTGAAGTCAGTCTGGTCTACATTGTGAGTTGGTCCAGTGCTGCCAGAGCCAGAAACACTGTCTCAAAAAAAAAAAAAAAAGACAATAAACGAAACTCCTATTTAGTTACTCATAACGTAAGCATTCACATTTGCTCAAAATATCACAGGTCAAATAATCTGCAACTAACATCTTTCTTTTTCTTTCTTTCTTTCCTTCCTTCCTTCCTTTTCTTTCTTTCTTCCTTTCTCTCTCTCTTTCTTTCTTTCTGAGACAGGGTTTCTCTGTGTAGCCTTGGCTATTGTCATGAAGTCGCTTTGTAGACTAGGCTGGCCTCCAACTCACAGAGCTCCGCCTGCCTCCCTGAGTGCTGAGAGTACAGGCGTGGGCCACTGCACCCAGCTTCTCTCTAAACTAGAAGCAGAAAGCATCGGGCCAGGAACGGTGGTGGCAGCACACCCATGACCTCAGCACTTAGGAGGCTGAGGCAGTTTGGATTTCTATGAATGCAAGGGCGACCTGATATACATAAATAGTGCCAGGCTAGCCAGGGCTACAGTGAAACCCTGTCTAAAAAACAAAACAAAATCTACACTGAGTAATATGTATTAGCTTGTAATTTTAAGCCACAAACAGTTTATATTTAGCAATTTTAAAAAGTCTCAAATTTGGCCTATATAAAATGTAATTTATTACTTTGTTATATCACATAAAATATGCACATACATTTTTAGCACATTCTGGATTTAATATGATGTTATAGTTTACAGTAATGGTTACATTCAAATTATTAAATAGGTAATCATATCAATAAAGATGGAGATAGGGCTGGAGAATAGCTCAGAGGTTAATGGCACTGGCTGTTCTTCCAAAGGTCCTGAATTCAATTTCCATCACATAGTGGCTCATAACCATTTATAATGAGATCTGGTGCCCTCTTCTGGCCTGCTGGCACACATGCAGGCAGAATACTGTATAAATAATAAATAAATGAATCTAAAAAAAAAAAATATGTATGGTGGTATATACAGGTATATACCAGATGCGGTGGTATGTACCTGTAACCCTCTTCTTGGGCAGTGGAGGAAAGTGGATCAGGGATTTAAGGTTAGCTTTGGCTGTATATCAAATTAAAGGTTAGCCTAGGCTGCATCAACTCATAAATAAACAAAACAAAGTAAAAGAAAAAGCCATTGTGGTGGCATACTCCCCCAGATGGAATTAATCTACTTACCTTCTAACAACTTCTTTCCACCCTTCTTCTCTCTTTTGACACCTTTTAGGACTAGTGAGATTCAGCTTCATGGTTGGAGAACTTAATGGCAATGACTTGTAGCTTGTTGACATGGAACTTGCATTTGATTCACCTTCAAGGCTGAGAAAAGGGAAATATGGAGTTCAACAAAAAATACTTCAAGGCAGAAATTCAAGAGACTACATATACAAACTTACAATGAAATACTTTTTAAAGTTTGGTACATTCAATAATCAAGACAGGAAAACAAAATAAAGAGCCTATCAAAAGGGGTTATTCAATAAAATTAACAGTTAAATAAAATCAAAACATGGCAATATTTTTAAACTTCAGACTAACAATTTTATACAAATACCTAATAATCTTTACAGTGAGCACATGATTAAAAGGACAGAGTCAAATTTTAGTTCTGAAGCTTGGAGACAAAATAATATGCCAGCCGTGGTGGCACATGCCTGTAATTCCAGCACTCTGGGAGGCAGAGGCAGGTGGATCGCTGTGAGTTCAAGGCTAGGTTGGTATACAAAGTGAGTACAGTATAGCCAAGGATACACAGGAAAACTCTGTCTTGAAAAAACAAAACAACATCAAAAGGATATTATAGACACTACTTAATAAAACCTGTACTTAAGTAACGTACTGTAAAGTTTTATGCCAGGCATGGAATAGGAACAGTGAGCATAGTTAACAAAACAGAAACACTTACCGTGTCTGAGTCTTGGAAGCGGCAGTAGCTGTCTTGTCTTCTTGAGAATTGGGCGCCGTGGGGCACCTCCTGTCGGCGGCGGAGCTCGCACCCACAGCGCAGTTTAATTCTTGGCTCTTTCCACCGCTGCTGCTCTCGCTGCTGCAGTCTGTGCCATCTAAGTTATCCGAGTCACTGTTCCCCCCTGTTCCACCTCCTCTAGGCTCTCCATTTACTTTATTTTTATCTGCTTTTTGTTGTGCTAAAGATATATTTGGTTCAGATAAAATTAAATGTGCTGTGGGAGGGGACTCTTTTGTCTTATTCTTCTTATTTTTCCGATTAGTGCTGGGGGTTGTCACTACATTGGCTCTTTTTTTCCCAAATACATTTGTGAATGTGGCAGACGTAGCAGAGATTCCAATTGTGGTAGTGGTGGTTGCACTCGGAGGCTCTATGGGAATTTCTTGTTCCACTGGAATTAAAAAAAAAAATAATAATAAGGGCCAAAGATCTCAAAACAAATCATGACATAATACTTGTAAGAATTCATAATAAATCAATCTCTAAGATCATATTTTCCTTTTCACTAATAAAGAAATCCTTATTGTTGTTAGAATATTCTGATGTATAAGTTGGTGTAAAATATATACCATTAGTGTTCTTTTTTTGGGAAGAAAAAAAAAGGATTTGTTTGTTCTTATTTTCTGGGCATTGGTGTTTTATCTACATGTATATCTGAGGGCATCAGATCCCCTGGAAATGGAGTTGGAGACAGTTGTGAGCTGCCACGCAGGTGTTAGGAATTGAACATGAGTCTTCTGGAAGAGAAGCCGGAGCTCTAACCACTGTGCAGTCTCTCCAGCCCTACCTTTGTTCTGTTTTTGTGACAGGGTCTCTCTGTGTAACAGAGCCCTGGCTGTCCTGGACTCACTCTGTGGACCAGGCGGGCCTTAAACTAGAGATCCAGTTGCCCCCGCCCCCAAGTGCTGGCATTAAAAGCGTGTGCCCCCACACATAGCACCATTGGTATTCTTATACTTTTGGTTGTGAGCCGAGCATTTAATGGCTGAGCCGTCACTCCAGCCCACCATTAGTGTTCTTAAGGTTGATAATACAAGTTCTATAAGCTATTCAAAAACCACAATACACTTTGAATTTAGGAAAAAATTAGAATGGTATTGAGGAACTAGAATTCAATTAATTTGTCTTCTCCAAGAACTGCCAGGCACTGCCACAAACACCTCAGCTGACAAGTCTACCTGATGTGGTTTTAAAGCCTCAACCTCAGCCAGACTTTCTGGAGGAATTATTGTAATTAGAGAAGTTAGAAGTAGAGAAGAACCTTTTACTGTGCTGTTTAATATATACAAGGTATTTTAAAGTTGACTTAAATTTACACTCCACCGAGCTGGGTGGTGGTGGCGCACACCTTTAATCCCAGCACTTGGGAGGCGGAGGCAGGCAGATCTGTTAATTCAAAGCCAGCCTGGTCTACAGAGTGAGTTCCAGAACAGCCAGGACTACACAGAGAAACCCTGTCTTAAAAAAAACAAACAAACCAAAAACAACAAAGGAAAAAAAGAAATACCACACCTCTTTAAACTATGCTTGCTTTCACCTTCCTGTTCTTTCTATTAGTTTATCCTGGGAGGCACAAATACTACCTACTACGAAAGCCAACTAACAATTTCCGATTAAAGTAACAAAACCTTTAACAGGAGTGTCCCCCAAAAGGTTAATTTAAAATTTACTTATTATTCATTTATGTAGTGACAGGATCTTTCTATGCCTGAATTCATGGCAATCCCCGTCTCAGCATCCTAAGTGATGGGATTACAGGTTTACTCTTCCATGCTAACAAAGGATAATTTTATATGTAATTCAGATGAGTCATTTTTTTTACCATCTTCATCATTCTCCTCTTCATCTTCACCCTCTGGTTGTTCTGAATTCTCTTTAGGTTTGTTCTCCTCGTCTTCCTGTTTCCTTTTTTGCTCTTCTTTTTTCTTTTTTCTCTTTTCTTTTCTTTTCTCTCTTTTAGCTGCAAGAGCTTGTTTTCTGCTCTCTTCTCTTGACTGCAAATAAAGTGTATCATTTAACATAAATGTAAAAACAATTTTTATATTTATTTTGTGTACGGATGTTTTGCCTAGGTATGCCACTTGGTATGCTTGGTGCGTGAGGAGGTGAAAAGCAGGTATGAGGTCCTCTAGAACTAGAGTTATGGATGGCTGTAAGCCAGCAATGTGAGTGCGGGGCACTAAACCCGGGTTCTCCCTAAGTGCAACACAAGAGCTCTGACAGCGGAGCCATTTCTCCAGCCCCAATAAGGTAGTCATTTAAAATAATAAATGAAATGGCATTTTTGTTTTTTACTTCCCATGCATATCAGTCTCAAATACATTTAGAAAATAAATCAACAAGAGAAAAACAAATTGAGTGTCATCAAAATGAAATATATTTATAACTCAAATGGTCATCAACAATGTAAAAGAACATACAGGACACCAAAAAATATATATAATTTATCTGATGAGTAACATGTACACCTAAAATATACAGACATCTCTTATCACTCACTAGTGATCAAATAACCTAACTGAAAAATGAACTATCAGGTGGGGTTACAGCTCTGTGGTAGAATGCTTGCTAAATATGTGGTAGTGGCAAGACATCAGGTCAGACTGGATATGCTAGTGTGCACCTATAATTCCAGAGTTCAGGAGGCTGAAAGAGTTCAACGGCCAGCATGTGGCAACACAGTGAAATCCTACCTTTGAACTAAAATACTAAATAAAAACTACTTTGCTAAACTAAATTTTAAAGGAAATAAAATCATATATTAATATGTAAAAAAACTGTCAGTTACTCCTTAATAGTGCTGGCTAAAGATATGGCTCAGTGGTTAAGAATATGTACTACTTTACAGAGGCCACAAGTTTGGTTCCCAAAACCCACATTAGGGCAGTTCACAGGTGTCTATAACTCCAATTCTAGTGGAATCTGATGCCTCTGGGCAGTGTATAAATATACTTAAAAGGAAAAGAAAAGAAACAAGCAAAAAACAGATTGGGCATGGTGGAATATGGCTTTAATCCCAGTACTTAGGAGACAGAGGCAGGCACATCTCTGAGTTATAGGCCAGCCTAGGCTTTAGAGAAAGACCCCGTCTTAAATAAATAGAGGGATTAGGGGAGGGTAGATAGTCTAAAACAGACTGTGGTGATTAATGAATGCACAAGCCAATGAATATTCTATTCTGATTTATATAACTTTAAATGGATAAGTTCTATGATATATAAATCAAATCTCAGTAAAAAATATAGAAAAATATAATTCTGTGGCATATATTTGCCTAAAATGCAGTTATCTTGATCTTTATAAAGGACTGGCATATTTCCCTATAAAAATGTTAAGAAGAGGGCTGAAGAGGTGTTTGAGGGGTTAAGAGCACTGGCTGTTCTTCCAAAGGACCTGAGTTCAACACCCAGCACCCCATGACTCACAACCATCTATAATGAGATCTGGTGCCCTCTTCTGGCCCGCAGGTATACACGCAGGCAGAATATTGTATAAACAATAAAAAAACAAACAAATCTTTTAAAAAATGTTAAGACTAATAAAGAAATGATTTTCCTTACTTTATAAAAAATTTAAAGCCACATTTAGACCTCTTCACTGCCTTTGGGTTTTGCTAACATCTGTGGTTAACATAAAAAAGAACATTTTCTTTTCAGAAAATAGCCGAGAACAGTAACAGATGCTTAGCACTGCAATAAAAAGTCTGAAAGGAGAAAACACCGTTACCTATGTTTCTAGGGAAATTATGCAAAACAGGCTCATCAGAAGAAAAGCATTTCCAGCTGGACCTGGCTTAAAATTCCAGCTGCTTGGTAGGACCAGACAGGAAGATTGCGATTTCAAGGCCATCTAAGTCATAAAGTAAGTATATGACCAACCTAGGACACTTGGTAAGATCCTGTCTTAAAATAAAAGCAAAAAGAAGGCTAGGGATAGCTCAGGGGATACCTTGCCTGAGAGTAGAAAAATTGCCTAGTATGTGTATGGCTCTCTGTAGGTTTAATCCTCAGCACCATACACATACAGTTAAATTAAGATGGAAACAACAACAATAAGAAAAGGACAACAAAACAAAATGTGATGGGTATGGTACACCCTTGCAATCCCAGTACTTGAGAGGCTAAGGTAGACATACTGGTATGAATTAATTTCAGCTGAGGCCACATGGGCTAAAAGTATGGTTCTAACTCAAACCACGAACAAAAATCAAAATTAAAAAATAAAACAGAACGTGTATATACCTTCTTTCTCAGCACAAGAAAGCCCTAAAATTAACTTCCAGCTTGGTGGTGGTGGTGGCAGCTACGGTACACACCTTTAATTCCAGCACTTAGGAAGGCAGAGGCAGGTGGATCTCTGATAGTTCAAGGCCAGCCAAGGCTACAAAGAGAAACCCTGTCTCGAAAAAACAAAGAAAAAAACCAAAACAATCAAAAAGCCCCACAACCTGGGTGTTAAATTTTAAAACCCTTCTCCAGACAGTGCTGGGGAACAAACCTAGGATCTTCCTAAACATCTAGACAAGAATAAACTTTAAAAAGAAACTCTAATAATTACCTTTCAATTCTAGTTTCCTAAAGGCTACTATTCATAGAGACAACAGATGACTTCCATTTTGATTTCTAGCAGGGAGCTCCTCCCACCCCTCACCTTTTCCAGATCCAGCTCTTTTAGGAGAATGCTTGCATTTTTATTTGCCTCTGCAGCCTGCTGGTCTTTAGCCTTCACAATCGTCTCAACACATTGGTGACACTTCTTCAGCAGTTCCTGCAGGGCAAAGTACAATTACAGAAGAACAGAAAATTTTAAAATAAAGGGTCCAATATAAGTGGCGCTGGATAGAAAGGTCCACAAGTTAAACCTCAAATAATAAGAACTGGCTAAATTAAATTAAACTTTGACTTCAGTCCTGTATCAATCTTTCATGAGAATGAAGGACCTATAAAAAAATAATTTTATTTTTGAGTTAGCATCTCAGCTCAAAGTAGCCTCCAACCCACTAAATTATTGAGGCATGCCTTGAAGTTAGTTGACCTCCAAATGTTGGAACTGCAGGTATACAACCACGAGTGGTTTTTTTTTTGGCCTGAGACAACATCTCCTCATGTAGCTCTGGCTACCTGTGAACACACAGTGACCCTGCCTCTGCCTCTCAGCACTGAGATTATAAGTGTGCACTGCTGTGTAAGACAAAGGCATCTGTCTTTTGTTTTTTCCTTTTCTCTTTTAGCTTTTCCAGACAGGGTTTCTCTGTGTAGCCCCGGCTGCCCTGGAACTCACTCTGTAGACCAGGCTGGCCTTAAACTAACAGAGATCCTCCTGCCTCTGTCTCCAGAGCACTGGGATTATTAAAGGTGTGTGCCACCACCTGTGGCTTGGCATCTTTCTTTCTTTTAAAAGGTATTCTTAGAAAATCTTCTAATTAAGCTAACAAAATTAAAGAAACCTTGGCTATAGTCACTATCACTATGATGCATAGGAGGAAGGTAACTTCAAATATGTTATCAAAAGTATAATAACTATCTACTTTGCTAATGGATAACCGGAAAGACCCATGTTCATTCTTTCTTTTGCTTCCTTCCTTCATCTCTTTTTCCAAGAAAGGGTTTAATCTGGATAGCCCTGACTGTCCTGGAACTCACTCTGTGGTCCAGATCCACCTGCCTCTGCCTTCTCAGTGATGGTGTTAAAGGCTATGTGCCATCACCACCCAGCAAAACCCATGTTCTTAATCTTTAGGTAACAAGTTCTTTGTTTGGTCCTGGGACAGAACTCATGACCTTCTTGACAGCTAAACATACACACTTACCACTGAAGACATGCCCAGGGGAAACAAGGTCTTAATTATACTTCTTGACATACAGTGCCCCAAAGAATGAAAATGTGCTTCAATAACATAGTAAACTTACCTTATCTGTAATTGTTGCTATGTATCTCATGCATTCTATATCAGATGGAAACTGATTGACTTCCTTCACCAAATACTGAACAACTTTTACATGACCCTGTAAACAGCACAAAACCCCACAAATTTTGAAATTTTATCCATATTTAACACCTTAATATGAAAAATTAACATTTTAAAGGTTTACTAAATTTATAATTAAAATATGGACATTGTTCAGTTTGTAAACAGAAAAGGCAAGCAGAACATGCTCAAGGATATAGGGTGCAGGCTGGTCACTGTGGGACACGCCTTTAGTCCCAGCACTCACAAGGCAGAGACAGACAGATGGACCTTTGTGACTTTGAGGCCAGCCTAATCTACATAGTGAGTTTCAGGACAATAGGGCTACATGAAGATACCCTGTCTCAAAAAACAAAAGCAAGCAAGCAAACAAACACTATATGGTACACAAGACATGAATTTTCCCATTTCCCACAAAAAGCAGGAAAGCTATTGAAAATAGCTTTTTATATAATAAATCTACCAATAAGGTAAAAATGGGAAATGCGTAATGAATCACAGATAAAAGGATACACTAACTCTGTAAGCACCAATTTTTTTTTTTTTTTTAGGTTTCAAAGCATTATTTGGGTTTCATTTTACTAATACACAAGGTGGTATTTTTTTTGAGCTTTATGACTTGAATATAGCTATAGCTAAAACACACACATTCTCTCTCTCATCAAGAGCCATTCTGTTAAAGGAATTCAGTAGGCATGTGGGTTTTCTGGACGGGATCCGGTAACTTGCAAGGTCTGTATCATAATGCACCACAGAGTTGCCTTTAAGCTCTGCCCCCTCCACCCCCATTTCTGCACTGATGCATCTCTCAAAAGTCTGGCATGGTGTGAACCCTCACTTTCTGAGTTGAAGTAGTATTTACCCATTCTGATTGAACAAATTTTCTACAGATCTTTTTGAAGATGTACTGCTATTCAGATGAATTAATTCCTGATTGTAGAACTCCTGGTTTGAGTCAAACAATCTTAGAAGCTAAACAGTTGATAGAAAGTTTACAGCTGCAGTATATATACTTTTGTGGACCTGCAGACGCCTTACTAGGAGACAGGCTTGAGACAGATTTGTGGCTTCAGATAATTTTCTCTCTGGAAATGGCACCAGGAATCCTGGTATGTACCATAAATATAGGCAAGTTGGCTTAAACTTCCCATGAACCTAAAATATAATGGGGCTACCAAGAAATGTCTAAATTAAGTACAAACCTTAATATCAAAATATACAAACTGTTTCTTTGTAATTCCTTACACCATGTCAGCTTATGGCATACAAAACTGTCATCCTAAATTTACTTTGTTTCTTGGAATGAAAGACAGAAACAATTATTGTCCTGAACTCACTATAAACTAAGAGATAGCTGGAAAATGTATAGCCAGGTCAGTCTTAATTAAATAGACATATATCTTGTTGTAACCTCTTGGACCCTGTTAACTTTTAGGCCTTGTCAACCTTTGTCATTCTGAACTCACTATGAACTTATGTAATGGATACACAGATAAAAAATGTTTAGTTTTAACGAAGACATGTAACCTGTTAAGCTTTCAAATTCATCTGTTTTTATGATTAACTGCCTTTTTTACTATGAGGTAATTCCTTTTCTGACATGGAGAGGTTTGTCTTAGAAGTATAAAAGTTGTGAGACCAGAAAATAAGTAGGATTGAAGTTTTTAACTTCATCCAGTTTCCCTCTTGGTCATGTGTGGCATGAGCGGTCTTTACTTATTTCCTCTCTTCTTTCTTTTCTCTTGTTGATTTACCAAACGGTTAGCAAATTCAGATTTTTACCATCAGCCTTCTAAGATAAGTAGGCCAAACATACTTTAGTCTGCTTCCTTCACAGAAGCTGGCAGGCAAGTCCTTGCACACAAAATCAAAGAGGGACCCTTTCCCCTTTTTTACAACTCCTTGCAGTTTTTGGCTAGAAGCTGCTTTTTCAGCCCTAGCTACAAAAAAAAAAAAAAAAGTGGCCATTTTTACGTTTTCCTTGTCAGTGGCAGAGCAGCCTGCCCAGAGCTGCAGAGACCATAGCTTGTCTCCCTTTCCTCTTCCCTGTCCTTACTGCCTTTTGCAGTCTCTAAACTTAAAAGCTTTTGAACTTAGGTATTTAGAATGTGAGAACAAGTCTGACTGGCTCAATTTGTTGACCCTGCATTCACATGCCTCAGGCCTTTCCTCCCTTGAATCAAGTCAAAGCTGGATTTGACTTCCCATGGATGTTATCTCTCTCTCTCCTCCCTGTCAAGACAGGGTTTCTCTGTGCAGTCCTGGCTGTCCTGGAACTCATTCTTAGATCAGGCTGTCAAACTCAAGAGATCCACTTGTCTCTATCTTTTCTTGGGTGCCACCACGACTAGCTGATAAAACACTTTCTAAATGCCCTTACTGGGGACTGAATGATAGGTAACACAGTCTAAGCACATCTACTTTAAATAATGCTTTTCCCATCCTACGAAGGTCCTGAAACATTGGTAAGAGAGTCTGTCTCAGGTGGGTGTGATGGCTCAACTGGTGAACGCACCTGCCAGAGCCTGACAACTCCAATATGACACCCAGGACCCACATGGTAGGAGAGAACGGACTTCTGCAGGCTGCCTTCTGAATTCCATTCACACAACATGCAACACATGCACACACACCCCACCCCCACAGAAACAATTCTCATATAAACACACTTAACAACAACAAAAGGCATTAGAGTTTCTCTGAGGTAGACAAGAAAATAGAAAGCAGTTGCCTCTGGGATGTGAAATTAATTGAAAACAGGTATTAGATGATCTTCTAGGGTTAGAGTATGAAGCACATGGTATATGCATTTATACAAAGTCATTATACCATATATAAAATTGATGTTCTCTAGTCTAAATTAAATTTTAATTGAAAGGTTTCTTGGGGAGGAGGAAGGGAGCTACAGGGGATACAAAGTGAATAAAGTGCAATTAATAAAGACGTTTTAAAAAAGATTCCTTTTCTCTTTTTCTTCTCTTTTTTGAAGAACTGGAGAGCTGACTCCGCGGTTAAGCATGTACACTGTTTTTCAGATGACCCCAGTGTGGTTCTCAGGATCTAGAATACAAAGCCTCTGGCCTCCACTTGCACGCCCATGCACATGCCCACACACAGACATACACAACACATAAACAATTTTTAAAAATGGGGGGGTGCGGAGAAATAGCAGAAGACGGGGGGGGGGTGTTCAGTTTTCTGCATACACATGACGGTTTCACAGGACCCAATGCTCTCGTATGGCCTCCCTGCATACCAAACAGCCATATGTGCACATACATGCATGCATGCAAACAGTCACACACATAAAATAAATTTTGGTTTTTAAAAAGTCTTAAATTGGGTGTGGTGACACATGCCTTTAAGTTCAGATCTTGAAAGGCAGAGACTTTGTGAATTTGAGGCCATCCTGATCTACATTTTGAGTTCCAGGATAATCAAGGTTACATAGAAAGACTTGTCTTAACAACAAAACAAAACAAAAAAACCAAAAGTACAATAAATAAATAAACAAAATTAAATCTTAAACTGGGAATAAACAGGAAGAAAATAATAGTAATGTTTCTTAGTAATCATGAGGATAAAAAGGGTAAAAAAAAGTTGGAATATATAAATTACAAATTAAAAGAAAAATAAATTTCAACCATAAAATCTTTCTCAATTGGGTATTAGAGAGAGATTTCTCAGAAGAAGTCATGTAAAATGAGAAATAAAGGGTGAGTAGAATGGTGACTCAGTTTGAAGAGCAATGGAGTAAATTTTCAAAAAAAAGTTAATAAATGAGCAACAGCCTATGAACAGTTAAAAATCTAGTGCATGCCAGGTCAGTGACAACACATTGTAGGACACAAAAAGGGGGAAGGGCAACATGATTAGGCCATGGAATAAAATTATAACAAGAATAAAATTATACAGGGCTAGGCTTCATAGACCACATGCTTTATTATTTGTCAATAATTATAAGATCTAGAAAGATGAACATGTACATACATAAATACACACACATATGAGACATAAACTTTTTATGAAAGTTCATTCCTTTTTATTCTGAAACAATCATCTGTATATATCTATTGCTTTCTCTAAATCTCATAGGTGTGTGCGCTTGTCTGTTGTATGTTCATGTGAGTGTGGGTGTGTACACAGAGGCCAGAGCAGGACTTTGGGAGTTTTACTCTATTATTCTCTGCCTTATTGCCTTGAGACAAGGGTTTTCCCCTGAAACAGAAGCTTGCAGTTCTGGCTGGGTTGTCTCTAATCCCAAATGATGGGGTTCCAGGCAGGTGTAGCTATGCCTGGCTTTTAATGTTGGTGCTAGTCATACCAACTCTGGTCTTCTTGCATGGAAAGCAAGAATTCTTAAATCACTGAGCTATCTCCCTCGTCCCAAATTTTATGTTTTCAGTAATATGACATAATAAAAGCTAATTAAGAGACCAAATGAATTAAAAACAAAGCTAACTATAGTGAACTACCAAAGAACTCTTAGGTTTAGCCACAAAATAATGGAAAGACAGCAATGTTTTCTGTTTTGCTTTGTTTCAGATAGTTTGTTTTGTTTCAGTAACTTAAAGGGCATGGGATACACGCCAAGGGTAGCCGTGAACTCTGGATCTTTCTAACTTTACCTCCTGAGTGGTGGGATTACAGGATGAGCCACTATACTTGGCAATAGTATTGTTAGCTCGTTTGTTTTTTAAAGATGGGGTCTTACTTTGTAGTCCTAGATGCCCTGAATCTCATAGGGGCATCTCATAGGTTGAACTCATAGGTTCTCCTGCCTCTGCTTTCCTGAGTGCTGGGATTAAAGGCATGAAACACCATGTCCAGAAATAAGCAGTGACTCTGTATGCAGATACACTTAATTTAACAATATGAGTTTATATTCTGCACATGGTTTCAACATTGAATTGTTTTAAAAGTATTAAATTTTATCTTTCCCCCATAGGTCATATTACCTTGCGAAATGCTGACATAAGAGGCGTGATTTTTCGGTTGTCTGCTGCATCCACATCAGCACCTGCTTGCACAAGCAACTGTACTACATCAAAATGACCACCATTGGATGCCAGCCAAAGCGGCGTGTTTCCCTTCTTGTTACGAACATCAATGTGAGCTCCCCTACCAAAAAGAAAAATTCAACAGTCTGTTTGCTATAAGAGGTTGACATCTTATAGTATTTTCTTATCATGCAACAATTCATTTTTAAAATGTTGTTAAAGTTACTTTAAAAGAGCTTGAAAGGAATCACTGGAGTTCTACATATATCAACAGAAATGTACCTACCTGTTAATGAGGAGCTCACAGAATTTGTAGTGGCCTTTGTCTGCTGCTATTGTCAAAGCAGTGTCTCTGGAGGAAGGCACAGGAGGAGCATTGACATCTGCTCCTTTATCAAGGAGAACTCTTCCAACCTCTGCATATCCTCCAGAAGCCGCTTCCATCAAGGGGGTAAGGCCAGTCTGTTCACATCAGTAAAGAATGCAATGACATTATATAATTTCTTAAAAAGGCTAACCTAATTCATATTTAAGTAGATTCAATTTCTTATTTTCTCTCATAAAAAGACTAAATAGCTTTCTGTTTTCAATTATACTAACTCAGCTTTGTGGTAGGCTCATGTAATCCCAACTCTTGGCAGGTGGAATCAGGAGGATCAGGATCAGGAGCTCAGGGTAATCCCTACTGTAGACCACGTGAAATCCTGTCTCAACAGCAGCTCCCCAAAATAAATAAATAAACAAACAAGCAAGCAAATAAACAAATTTTATTAAAAAGCAAGTAAAATTGTTAGATTTAATGAGACGTGCCAGAGTACATTCACTCACAATCTTACATAAGAAAAGAGAAAAGCAAAGCCAGGCATTGAGATACCTGAACTCAGCTCTCAAGATGCTGAGGCAGAAAGACTGAGTTTAAGGGAGCCCGAATTACAGTCAGTTTGCTCATTCTCTCAGCTCCCTCCCTTTGAAAGAGTCTTACTTATATAGCCCACACTGGCCTTGAACATGAAGTCTTCCCCAGCTTGTATAATTTTAGAATTTTAAAAGTATGCCATGATGCCTGGCCTGACCTTTTTTTTCTTTTTTGAAACAAGACACTTCTTTAGCCAGGTGTGATCCCTGTAATCCTCGTATAAAGGAGGTAGAATCAGAAAGTTGAATTTAAGCCTAGTCTGAGTTACTGTCTCTAAAAAAAGAAATCCCCAAACCAAAATGAAACAAAATAAATAAACAAATACTACCACTGGTACTAGTCTCCAGAGAGTATGCATCATTCTAGGGCTTTTAAGAGGTGAACAATCATAACTAATACTTGAAATTGAAAAGGACAAGGCTATCTTCTAGATACCAGACGGCCACTGACCCATGAAATCACAGTAGCAGTGGCTACCAACACAAGACTGAACAATCAACTTTCCATCATGGATGGCAGAGGAGATCCTAAGGCTCCAACCCTTCCTAAGAGGGGCCATATGCAGTTAATGGATGCAGGAAGGGAGGAAATTCTATTCCTCTGTAATGTAACCACTGGTAGGTAAGGTGTCCTTGCTCAAGCAAATGCCCCTCACCCCCTTCCCGGGCTCATGAAAAATATGTGTTTGTGTGTGTATGTAAGCTGTTTCGATGGCTTAGTAGATAAAGGCACATGATGTCAAGCCTGACCATCTTAGCTTGAGTCCAAGATCCACAGTTAGAATAAGAAAACCAACACCCTCAGGTTATCCTCTGACTTGCACACATTTCTCTGGCATGCACTTGTATACACGGAACATATACATACAAAAATAAGTAAAACAATACAAAGCATAATACAAAATATTTAAAAAGAGGAGAGAAACTTGTTAGGAAGAAGGGGTTCATTGGGACAAAGAAGATATTAGGGGAGGGAACATGATTAATGCAAATTTTATATATTTATAATATATATTTATATGCATGAAAATGTGAAAGAATTATCTCTCAATTTCTTTATAAAGTCTACAGTATAACCATCAATTCTGGGCTTTTATTTTGGGGAGATGTTTGATTTTTAATATAACTCCTACAAATTACTGGTCTGCTTGAATCTTCTTGTAAACATTTTTATTTAATTAATTATATTATTCTGTATAGGTGTTTGGGAGGGGAATGCATATACCATGGTACACATGTGCAAGTCATAGGACTTCCCTTCCACTATATGGGTTCTACGGATCTCAGGTCATCAGACTAAAAGGCAAATACCGCCACCCACTAAGCCATCTCTCTAACCCCCAAACTTTTTTGTTTGAGACAGGGTTTCATGGTATTGCAAACATGTTAAGAATATGTTTAACCGAGGGACTGAAAAGATGGCTGAGCAGCTAGGAGTACTGGCTCCTCGTTCCTAGCAACCTCATCATGGCTCACAACCACCTGTAACTCCAGTTTTTGGGATCAACATGCTCTTCTAGCCTCTGCAGTCACCAGATATGTACATGGTACACACACATACATTCATAAACATTCACACACACAATTTTTTAAAAATAAAAAGGCTAGGAACGGTAGTGCATGCTTTTAATACCCAGCACTGAGAAAGCAGAGGTAGGAGGATCTCTGTGGCTAGCCTGGTCTACAAAGAGGTCAAGTTCTAAGACAGCTACATAAAGAGATCCTGTGTGAAAATAAAAAATAAAGGAAAAAAGATTAACTGTTAGAATTGACGGATGAAATTTCCATTCTGATTTTCCAATCTTAAATCTTACGGTTTCAGCTGTCTCTTTGAAAAAACTTCCACCTACCTATCTAAGTATCTGATATTTCAAGGTAAAGAAATTCAAAGTACTGATGTACTAACTGCTATTTCTTAAATTCCAAATACTCATGAATCTTTCAGAATTTGTCATGTTTAAACCAGATGTTAGTTGTCCAAATTTTATAATCGATGAATATATTTTGTTTAAGATTTTTACCAATGGTAAGAACAGGTCTCACTGAAGGGAATTTTTAAAATGTTAATAGTGTGTATTAACTATTTAATTCCCTAAACCTGCTCTGGGGACAAGTTGAAGCGGCATGTTTGTTTCTATAGAACTCAAACTTAAAAAGTTGACAAATTATAAAATTCTTACCTTTGCCCTATGTTCAACATTGGCTTTGCGGTCCAAAAGCAAACTTACTACTTCTGCTCGACCCTGGAAACAGGCCAGGGTGAGAGCTGTGTTCCGGTTGGTCTCTATTTGTGCATTAATATCTGAACCCATATCAAGCAGCAATTTCACTGCGGGAACATGTCCATTCATTGCAGCCAACATCAATGGAGAAATACCTAGTTTACTCCCAGTCCTAAGGAAGAAATGTGCTCAGAAAATTAGTATGTTACCTTGTTTTTTTTTAAAAAAGCATGACAGATAAAAACAAGTAAAGAAAGATTTTAACATAGATGAAGAGGAATAGCAAAAATTTTATAATTTAAAACATAATTCCTACTTAAAAAGACACTTAACTAATTAAAGTAAAAACTCAGCAATCCTGAATAATAAAATAAGTGAACAGGTGATACCTTGAATTAATTTCTGCCCCAGCATTAAGCAAAATCTTAATAATATTCACATATCCTCCGGATGCAGCCAGACTCAGCGGTGTGTAATCAGACACATTCCTATGTTCTTTATTGGCTCCTCGGGCAAGCAGCAAATCTACCACCTACAAAGTAAAATATGGGCAGAGAAACCAAGATTACACTAGTTCTCAACTTTAAGGATACACAAGTAAATAGTACCTTCAATTTTTTTGTCTACACATCTGACATTCTAATATATTTTATTAGGCTTTAAATATTGAAATATCAGCACTAGATAAATAGTGCTGGTAAATTCCTTTTTTGGTGATCATTCTTGTTTTTACCAAGGCTGGCCTAGAACTTGCAAGCAATTCCCCTGCTTCAGCTTCCTAAGTGCTATGATTATAAATATGCACCACCATATCCAGCGGAATTTTGTATCAAAAAACTAAAATCTGTGAGCTTCTGTGGCAGCTCACTAGGGGTGAGTCAGGACTGCCTCAACTTCAAGGCTACCCTCAGCTACCTAAGAGACTCCAACTCAAACAAAGAAATTCAGTGTTGTGCTCTGTTTGAAGACCAGCCTGGGTTACATGAGACCTTGTCCTAAGAACTCATGGTAAGAGCTTCCCCCCCCCCCAAAAAAAGTGTCTCATTATATTGAAACAAGACACTTTCTTTTTTTCAATAAGCACTGCATTTACATTCTCACATCAAAATTGTACTCAACTCAATGCCAAAAAATGTACAAATAAAGACAACTGTTATTTGTCTTTATGGGTAAATCCACTCCGTTAAAGGGTATAGACGTTATTTCCATTATACTTAATAAACATTCCAATCTTGAGAAAGTTTACGGCAGTAGTTCTCAACTTGTAGGTCATGACACCTTTGGGGGATGAATAAACCTTTCACAGGGTTTATCAGACATCCTGAATATCAGATATTTAAAATTATGATTCATAACAGTAGCAAAATTACAGTTATGAAGCAGCAATGAAGATAATTTTATGATTGGGGTCACCACAACAATAGGAACTGTATTAAAGGGCCATATTATTGGTAGGAAGGTTCAGCAGTTAAGAGAAACTACTGTATTTGAGAGGACCCAAGTTCAGTCATTCCCAGCACCTAAATTAAGCAGATCATAACCATCTATAACTTCAGCCCTAGGATCATAAATCTTTGGGCTCCATAGGTATCCACATGTACATGCATATATACATAAACATACATACTTTTAAAGAAAAATCTCAAAAAAGTACTAATAATATACACATTTAAAAATATAAGCAAAATATTTCCAAAAGAAAACTACTACTAACATACCTCCTGACGTCCACCAGAACACGCCAAAGAGAGTGGAGTATCCTTAGTTCGCTCAGATTGTGCCTCTATATCTCCACCTTTATCCAACAGAATTTCAACAACTCCAACATGCCCTGCTGTTGCCGCCAGGATCAGTGGGGTAAAACCTAGATTAGAAAACAAAAAATTCTAACAAATTTGTGCTCTCTTATTTACCTTAATGTCACTGTTTTCAATTACCTTTTAGTTTAATTTAAAAGACTACAGGGTAGATACTGACAAACAATTTAGCATCAAACTGCTCTAAATTCTAATTTGTTAATGAAAAAATATATAAACACCTGGCAAAAGGAAATGCTAAATCAATAAAAGCTATTAAAGTTCACACTTTTAAACCACATCAGGATTAATGAAAAAGGCATCCACAATTTGTTTTTTGAGCCTAGGGCCTAAAGCATACTGGGAAAGAGCCCAGCCCAACTACTCCGTCATCTTCCTTATTAATTTATTTCACTTTCTAAATGAGAATCATTTGGTTCTGTAGATGAAGGAACCTGAAAACTGACTATTTATCTTACCACTAGGAATATAAGAACCGGGCAACAGTGGTGCATGCCTTTAATCCTGGCACTTAGGAGGCAGAGGCAGGTGGATCTCTGAATGAGGCTAGCCTGTTCTACAGAGTATGTTCCAAGACAGCCAGAGCTACACAGAGAAACGCTGTCTTGGAGAAAAAACAAACAAGCAAACACCTTTATTATTCATTTACTTCATTTTCATTGGTGTTTTGCTTGCATGTATGCCTGTGAAGGTGCCAGATCCCCTGGAATTGGAGCTACAGGCAGTTATGAGCTGCCATGTGGTTGCTGGGAATTGAACTCAAGACCTTTGAAAGAACATCCAGTGTTCTTAACCTCTAAGCCATCTCTCCAGCCCCCCTATTATTATTCACATATATTTTAACTAGTCATAGTGAAAACTGTACAATTGGGGGATATAAATACTTAGATTTTTTTTTATGAGTGATGGTTCTTACCTTTTTTGTCTCTGTGCTCGATTTTAGCATCTCGTGCAATCAGAACAGACACAAGTTCTTCATGACCACCTGCACAGGCCAGGGTTAAAGCTGTGTCATGATTGCTTTCAGTCTAAGAGGAAAAAAAAATCATTTATATATTTACAAGAGTTCTCAATAAACGTATAACCTTATTTTTTCCTTTCAAAATAAATTAGAACACATGAAATAAGGTCATACAGCATCTACTCACATGTGCATCGATGTCAACTGAAGGATACACAGGGGGCACAGATGGGGCAACCACATTGCTTGGAGTCTGAGAACAGGGTTCAGGTGTAGGACACTCTGTGGTCTGAGAGGGGTTGTTTGAGCCAACAGGCACTCTGGTACTCACAGCTGAAAAATAATATTTATATAACTAAATTCTACTTAAATGAATAATACAGTTTGTACATAGAAAAACATGTAAAACAAAAATGTCAATGAGTAACATACTATAGTGAAATCACAAGCTTTGGAGTCAGAAGAACCTATATTGAATGACTTTTTTAACTCATGCAATTTAACTTAATTGAGCCTCAATTTATATGTATAATGAGGATACGTATAGTACCTGCCTTGAGAAGTTTTGGGGAAGACCACTTGAAATAGTAAGTGTAACTGAGTACAGGGCCTGTTGTTATTGCACATAAAATAAATGGTGGAAGCTTATACTACCAACAAGCAGTATATCATTTTGTAATTTAAGAGTTTTCAAGCCAGGTATGATGATCCACATTTGTAATCTTAGGACTCAGAAGTCTGAGGCAAGATCACAAGTTCAAGGCCAAAAAGCAAACAAAAAAGAATGTTTATCCTAGTTTGCAAAAGTTAGACAAAAATGTTCTGTAGATAACAAAAAGGGGCAGGTTAATAAGTTAGATAATTTCTCACATATAACAGCAAGGAATGTGTTTTTAAAATTCAGCATTTACTTTTTTTTTTTTTTTTTTTTTTTGAGTCATGGTCTCACCATGCAGCCCTGGCTTACCTGGAACTCTCTACGTAGACCAATCTGACCTCAAGCTCAAACATGCCTGCTTGGATTAAAGGTGTGCACCACCATGCCCAGTTAGTATTTACTTTTAAAGTTAGGTAAAAGCAATTTCTGAAAGTCAAACTATCTTTAAAATGAGTGCTAGAAATTTATATTTGAGGTCTCAAAATTTGGAGTCTGTAGTTTTGAATGGTGATACACTCCTGTAATTCTAGTACTTGGGGGTTAGAAGCAGGAAGGCTAGGAGTTCAAAGTCATCACCAGTCACACAGCAAACTCAAGGCTAGTTTGGACTTCATGAGACCTTTGTCTCAGAAAAATCAAACCCAAAATGTGGTGTCTAAAAACAAAAGGTTGAAAGCTATATTTTATGTCTGTCATATCTTTGTTTCATGGAGGATGAAGTTTGGGCTCACAAAGTGTTAAGTGGGACTAATGTTAAAAAGATGTTAGTAGTTTGTAAGGTAATGTATTTAAAGGATTTAACAATGCCTCACACAAGATAAGTGCTCAATAAATGTAAATTTAGACATTTTATAATGCTTTCAGTACTATTATTCAATGTATTGGAAAATAAACACATTTCTGTTCAAGAAAGCCAAAAATTCAACAAAAAAATATATCCAATAGTATACAAAATTAAGCTTTTTTAATGGCAATAAACTTAAAAAGGACTCAACTTAGTAATTTCTTCATTTTTTTTGTTTGTTTGTTTTAATTTTAATTTTGTTTTTTAAGACAGAATCTCTTGTAGTCCAGGCTGGCCTAAACCTTGATGTGAAGCTAAAGCTGGCTTTGAACTGCTGATCTTCCCCTCCTGCTTCCACCTTCCAAGTGCTGGGATTACTGATATTTGCCACTTCAAGTTTAATCTAGTAGTTAAAATAACTCAACAAAATTTAAGATGCCTGGATTTGCTTCTTCAAAAACGATCCCCTTATCTCCCCACCAATATATAAGACCATCCTGGCAATATAAATTCCAGCAACTTTATTCACCATAAAAATAACTTTTAAGTACCCAGCTATAAATAGGAATGATTATTTAAAGCTTTAAAATTTTTTGTCATTCAATGAAAACAGCAGATGTTATATCTCAGAATATCTGATATGTTTGGAAGACAGCTCCAAAAAACAACACCACCCCCAACATACTAGATTGATATGTAACACCTTACTGATGGATTTACAGTAGTAGGTCTTATGAATATTAATGTATACTTTAGAAAATAATTATGTTTCTATCAGTTTATTCATGTCATCTCTACTTGAAAAGCAAGGTATTTAAAATTTTTTTAAAGTATTTGACTAGAGTAAAAAGCTAGACTGTGATGTTATGAAAGACCCCTTTACAGAACTTACTTAAAAAAAAAATCAGCACACTTCCTGTGTATTTAACATCTCTATTACCCAAAACATGGTATTGTGTTTTACACATTTTTATACTACATTATTCTAGGATATTTTCTCTGTAATAATGACAATCAGAACCATTCCATGGAAAGTGACTTTAATAGGATTAATTACAAATGAAAGTTATAAAGTTTATATTAGAAGAACATTATACTTTAGAACCATGACATTTTCATGAATTTAAAAACATTTCCTATCTCTGAACAAAATGCCTCTTAAAATGACAGTAGACAACTACAACAAAAAAATCAATATACAATTCAAATTAAAAAATTACACTGTTCAAAAGTAGGGCAATAGAAGAACCAAGTATAATATTTTTAACCTGACTTTTTATGAAACCAAGCAAAAATTAACAAATCTTAACATAAATATTTTGCTGCTACTAGATAGACAAAGATTTTAATCACTTAGTGGATATGGTGCTAGTACTTGGGAGATAGAAGATGGAGTATTCAGAGTTTAAGGCTAGCCTGGACTACACGAGACTCTGTCTCAAAAACAAAAGTCCCAGGCCTGGTGATACAATTTCATAAAACAGCTGCTCCAGAGGCCAGGGCAGGAGGATTACAAGTTCAAGGCATGCCTGGCTACAGGGTGAACTCAAGCACAGATCTTATCTCAAAATAAGAAAACACAAACTGGGCTGGGCTGAGAACACAGATAGAGGACTTCTCTAACTTTTGGAACAAAACACCAGCAATTTTACTATCACTGGGTATACGTCATAGTAACAATAAAACAGTTTTCATTTAAATGAAAGCCTAACCCAGGTGGTGGTGGCACACACTTTTAATCCCAGGCCTCAAGTAGGTGGAACTCGGAAATCTACCTGCCCCTGCCTCATTAGGGCAGCCTGGTCTATGGAAGAAGTTCCAGGACAGCAGAGCTACACAGAGATACCATGTCTTGAAAAACAAAGATTAAAGCCTAATAATAAATAGTAACATTAGAGGTAATTATTATTTAAAATGTCTTATAAATCCCTTCAAAATAAGATTTCCTAATTCTCAAAAAATACTTGTTTTTAATTAATGTATGTATGTTACATATGTGGCATAACACACATATGTTGGGATATCCATAGCTGAATTCTGATCCCATAGAGCTGGAGTGGCTTATCTTCGAGTGTGTGTGAGTGTGTGTGTGTGTGTGTGTGTGTGTACAAGGTTGGCCTTTAGCTCACAGAGCCATCTGCCTCTGCCTCCTGAATGCTAGGATTAAAGGCATGTTTGTGTCACCATGCCAAGTTCTGGTAATTATGAGCCACCTGACAATGGGTGCTGGGAACTGAACTTTGGTTCTCTGGAAGGACAGTATATGTATATACTCTTAATCTCTGAGCCATCTCTCCAGCCCTGATTTTTTAATTTTTAAACTTAACAATGATTATTTTAGTATCACTTAAATATATTAAAACTATAATATAAATGAGCTCATAAAAATGCCAACAGTAATACTGTATTAGACATAAAATCATTAAAACTCACATGCATATCAAATCTTAATATAAAAATAAGAGCAAATGTTATCTAATAGGATTTAGAAGTATAAGAAATAATAGTATTTTTAAGATAATGAGGAACTTTTATTCAAATCAGATGCATAATTGACACCTAAGGGTTTTGGTTTGTTTGTTTTTCAGACAAGGCCTCATTATGTAGCTCTGGTCGGCCTGGAACTCAGGGATCTGCCTCCCTCTGCTTTGAGAATCCCCAAATTCAAGGCCTTCAGACCACACCAGGCTTCACTAAGGCTCTTACATATGGCTAAACTAAGTGAAATTTCTGCACTAACTAGCAGTTCCCATATTATTTCCTTCATAAAGCAAATGGATGTAGCTTTATTAAAGAAAGGTAGAAGGAACTCCTGAGTCTAGGAAATACACAGGGAGGATAGTCTCTACTTCCCTTCTCTAAGCTTTAGTTTCCAACAGAACTGGAGGTAAGAGAATCCACTTTATGGGAGAATTTTAAACAGCCTGGGATGGTTCAAATTCAGCAACTACCACAAAGCTTAGTACATGTCCAGTGTTCTGTAGATGATAAACTGATACTGATTTTTAACCAATCTTCTTATATATTAATAACAATTTTTGAATGCTTTTCTACAACTGCTCAACAGTGAAAACTATTTTGAATTTCTTTGAATTGCTCTAAATTTCTAGAGGTTTTTGTTGTTGTTGTTTTTGCTTTTTAATCTAAGTGTATTTTCCTTCCTCTCCTTTGTGTTTACATGAGACAGGATAGCCCAGACGAGTCTTGAACTTGGTGTGTAATGAGAATGACTGAACTCCTGGTCCTCCTGGTCCTGCCTCCCAGGTGCTGGGATTACAGGTGTCAACAGGCCAAAAGGCCTGATGAAGAAGGGATTTTTTTTTTTTAAATTCAAGAAAAAATATAAATGGTTATTAAAGCTAAAGAATATCAACAAAAACATAAAGTTAGAAATAAAAGTTCTAATAACTGCTTCCATGAGCAGAGGATATATAATTTCATATTAATTGATAGACATCTTAACTTTTGAGAACACTTGCTATTATGGAAACTGATAAAAGCCTAATGCTTTCAGAAGAGAGAGATTTGGGGTTCCTAATCAAGATTTAATATTCTGCTTATAACTGCATAGAATTTAACATACCTAAGAATATATGATACAGGCTGAGTAAGTGAACAAGTTATGACAGTTTTGATATATATATATATATATATATAAATTATGAAAATATTTTGAGAGTAGAATAGCAATAATGAGAAAACATTCTTAAAGCGGGAAATTTATATTCTTTATTGTGGGCAATATATATATGTATTCTCCCAAGTGAAGCTTTAAGATAGATGCTATTCTCTTTCATTAATGAGAATAAATTTAAGTAGAATTAATTGTGTCTCTGGCTGGCTCCATAACCTTACTGATATGCGTGAATATTTTATAGCTATACAGTTAGTTTTTAACCTTATATAATTTTTATCATAGTTAATTAAGAAAACTAGGCTTGGGGAAAATATGAACAGAGAACACAAATATCACCATACATTTCAAAACAGATAAACTTCATAAAATACAACTTTTTATTTATCAATTTAAAAGTTAAAACTTATTTAGAATGTGATGAGCATTTAATGTCAAATATATATTAAGTTTTATTATCAATTAACATATAACCTAAGAGATGTTTTCTAAGGTAATTTTTAAGTTTCACATGAACTCTGTAAAAGATCTTTTCTATTTAAAAATACTTCAATGAAATAAACTTTCAAGAACCATCTGTAAAAATTAGCATAAGGTTAATTACAAGTTTCCTTTAGAGCTGTTTCTGTTAAAGTAAAACTGACTTAAGAAGCTCTATAGGCCAAAAATATGAAAATTCAAATTAAAGAATAACAATCATAACTCCTTAAAATATTTCCCAGGATTTGAATTTTAAGAAACCTAGACATTTCTCTTCTTCACAGTGCTATCTATTACATGGCAGAGGAGCCTCACTGGCAACATTATAACTATAACCAATGGAAGTAACACATATACCCAATACAAATTCCTGATTTAATCTTATTCCACATTTTCAAAGATTCAGTAAAGATTAGGAAGACTAAAGGCTCACAACAGAAGAAAGAAAACTGGGATAGTATAATTGGGGTAGGAAGGGGAGGAGAATATGACAAGAGGAAACAGACAACAATAAGGAAAAAAAATGTTGCAATCAAGAGACAGAGGACTGGCCTGCCTTTGAATATCACTCCAGCTACATCTTAGTTCTTGGTCTTCATCCACTGTCAACAGCCATTCTGGCTGCAACTCTGAACTGGGCTCTCATGGAGGTGATACACTCACCAGCCATCTTTAGGAAGGTAAATGGTTAATTGCACTGCTTTCCCACTGCTGCAAGGACAATGAAAGGGAAAGTAAACTTGTGCACCTCATTTCACGTCTAGTTGTAATTTTCCACACAACAACAAACAGAAACATACACTTTAAGATTATCAGTCTTTTTTTCTTTTTGGGTGTATGTGCACAAATGTGCATAAGTGTGTCTGTATGCTTGTTCATCAAGAGTTAACACAAAAATTCCAACCTCCAAACAGCAAGTACAATAATTCAAATGTACTTTAATCTTTTCAACACAAACTCTATACAATGGACTGTTCAGCTCTCCCCATTTAATTAGAGGTAGTTAAATTGGTCTAATAACAAAACACAGTATCATTTAAAATTCTAATGTCCAAACATGAAATTCATAGGCAAGAAAATAAAACGGGGAGCCTTACCTGCATACTTCTAAACCCTACAAAAAATTCTACTGAGAGCTCCTACCCAGGAAGTAACAGAGTGACTTTGATAGCAATTTTTTAAAGGATTATAATGATTTTGTCTTTGAAATGTGCTTGTTCTGTTTTTAAGTAGAAAGGGGAAACACCCTTAATGTGTTAGTACTATTGGACTTACTTAAATTCACTTACAACATTCTTAAGAATTTTACAAAGACAGTTCTAAAATAGAGAAATACAAAGTCTTGTGTTGTTGAAGGGGCATTTAAAGAAGTTGAGCACACAGATTAAAGAAAAAGTATCTTAGATACATTTCTTAACCCACCTGCTATCAGGTCATCAAGAGTGTCGGTAAGCGTCTGGGCTGGAGTTGCAACCATGAGTCCATCTGGCTCTTGAGCTAACAGCCCCTGCTCATGTCCAGCAGTCGCAATCTGAGGCTGTCCTACAATCTGCTGGTTACCTGATACTTTCTGAAGCACAAGAGAATTTGTTCCATTAGAACCTAAGTCACTGGAAAAGTTACATTGTGGAGATGATAGAGGCTGGACTGGGAGAGAGTCAATTTGTTCAGCGGATGCTGGAGACTGTTGCTTATCATCAATACCAGGATCTTTAAGTAAGACTGTATCAACCTGAGGCAATTCTGAAGAGCGATCCTCTGGGAAGCTGTCATCCTCTTCCCCTGCCACGAAGATTCCTCTATGAGAGCACTGCTGGTGTGGAGACTCTGCATCTCTCTGACCTTTGGTTTCCAAGTATTCTTTGGTAAATTGCTGCTGTGTTTTCATCTGTAACTGCCTTTCCACTTTCTGCAGTTCTTTTAGTATTTTCTTCTTCTTCTGGACTTGTTCTTCTCTGTTTTTTTTAAGTTCCTCGATCTTATCCTTGTTCAGAGGCTCGCCTTGAATTAACTCCAAAGACTTCAGCTGAGCTTTCTCAATAGCACTGATTCTCTGTCCCAGCTCATTCAGCTTGCCTTCAGTCTCTTCTACGATGCACTCCAAAGGCTGGTATGGGTGAAAAGGCGGCAGTAGGTCCTGATCTGCTACCTGCAGAGAACTGGACTTCTGCTTGGATGCACCTAAGCACATGAAAAATGTTTGAAAATGTGCCATGCTGAAAAAAAAAGAGAAAGAGAGAAAGAGAGAGAGAGAGAAAGAGAGAAAAGGAAAAAACCCAAAACATAACCTCCCCAAACAAACACACACACATACACAAACACAAAAGAAAGCACATCCCTCCCCTCTCCCAGAGTTCCTTTCACAAACAATTATAAGTAATGCTACAGGCTATTCAGAAGTCACATCAGTGTGAGATAGATTAAACCTGCACTATTTCATCTGTTTTCATACAGCATAGGCTGGAATGTTGCCAACTCAAAAACTGAATTAAAAAAAAAAAACTACTCTTACGTATAAGAGAATTTTGGAATTTATGATGGTACAAAGAGAAAAGCAGGAAAAACAAAACAAAAACAAACTTCAGATTTTTCCTGAACAGGTTGGACTTTTTAAATCTAGCTGATATTGTTAGTGCACCTTTAATCACAGCATTCAGAGGCAGAGGCAGAGAGAGGCAGAAAAAGAGATCTGAGTACCAGGACAGCTGGCCTGTAATAGTAATAGGTCATCCAGGGCTACATAGTATCTTGGCCCAAGGAAACAAACAAACAAAAGTATCAAATTTAAACCAAAATCAAAATGGCGGCAGGAACAACATTAATATTAGTTTAATTGCTCTTCCAGAACAAATTTTTTAGGAATAATTATACAAGTAAAGTTTACTCGCAGAACAAAATGGGGCAAATATTTTAAAGCTGGCAAAATAGTTCTATTTTTACATCAAAATTCAATGTAAAATCAGTTTCTTAAGACATTTTCTTCTTTAGACAGTAGTGTAAACCCATATACCTGTAAAGTCAACACTCAAGAATACACAGTAGAATAAGGGATTAAGGATTACACTGTTATAGAGCTGAGTTTGAGGCTAGCCTAAACTACCAGAAACTTTGTTCTCAATAAACCAAAGATGTATCTTTATAAAATTCTCTATTAAAGTTTCTAACATCTTTGTACTTAAACAATATATTTGTACTTAAACACTATATTAAACTTATACCACAAAAGATAATTTAAACTAATTAAAAAAATAACCTTTCAAAGAATATCTACCTAAGAGAGAAACAATAAATGTTATTAACAGGGAGAAAAAACAGATCTTCTATATAGGAATACTCATACTGAAAAAATATTTTGAAAAGGTAACACATTATTTAAGGTTATTAAATATATTTGTTCCTCCCTTATAACAAATCTACTGAAAAATAATTATTAATAGCCCTAAAAGGGATAAAGAAAAGTTTTGATATACTTGATTTGTTTGAGCAAATTCAGGGCTGAATCTTGCTAAAAAAGAACTAGGACTATTTGTGGGAGGAGACAAATTACTGATGCATCTAACAACATAGATGAACTTCAAAAGCATGCTAAATGAAAGAAGCCAGACACAAAATTATATATTGTAAAATTCACTTAACATAAAATTTACAGAGAAAAGGCAAATATACAGATAAAAAAAGAAAGTATCAGCCATGGGCTAGGCAATGAGAATAAGGTTCAAATGCAAACAGGCAAACGGATCTTTTGGAGGCAGTAAAACCATTAAAACTAAGTGGGAACTGTATGAAGCAGTGAATACCTGAAATTTCAGCAACTAGGAGGTTGAGGCAAGAGGACCGGGACTTTGAGATCAGCCCGGGCTATACAGTAAGACTGTTTCAGTATCTCAAGAGAAACAATAATGAGGACCCCATGAAACTTGATGATGGCTACTCATAGAACTTGGCCAGTTTATCAAAACATACTGCACTACAAATTCTAAAATGAGTAAACTTAAAAGTTAAAAACAGTAAGGCTATATATATATATATATTGTTTTTTTTTTTAATTTTGTTTGCTTATTTTAGGTGTATGGATGTTTTGGCTGCAAGTATCTTTACACATGGCTGAAACCCACAAAGGCCAGAAAAAGGTGTCAGATCCACTGGGACTGGAGTTATCAGAGCTTGTGAATAGCTGAATAGCTATGTGGGTCCTGGGAATCTAACCTGGGTCCTCTGCAAGAGCAACAATTGCTCTGTACCACAGAGCCATTTCTCCAGTGAAGGTTTTTTGTTGTACCCCCACCCCCAACAGAACTGGGTAAGGGCTGGAGAGATGGCTCAGAGGTTAAGAGCACTGGCTGTCCTTCCAGAGGTCCTAAGTTCAATTCCCAGCAACCACATGGTGGTTCACAACCATCTATAATGAGATCTGGTGCCCTCTTCTGGTGGGCAGGTGTACATGCAGACAGAACATTGAATACATAATAAATACATCTTTAAAAAAAGAGAGAACTGGGTAAAATAGCTGATTATTTTTCTGAATTGTAGTTAACATATAAAAATATAGATAATTTAAGGTCTGTTCGTGTGTGTATGAGATTGAGTCTTAGTAAACTCACAGTCTTGAATGCTAGAGTTACAAATATACACCATCACATTCAAGGACTTTTTTTCTAACATTTTATTTGTTTGTTCAGGGAGAGACAGGGAGAAACAGAAAATGTGTGTGTGCTCACATGTCATAGAATATTATGGAAGTCAGAAGACAACTTGCAGAAGTCAGTTTTCTTCCTTCTACCATGTAGAACCCAGGGATCAAATTTAGGTCATCAGGCTAGGAGACAAATGCCTTTTCCCTCTGAGCCATTTGCCAGCCCCCACATGAGAAATTTAAAAAGAAAAATCACCTTGCACCAAAAATCATTCTCAGGTGTAAAAGACTTACACAATAAAGGAAAATAAACCCGAGCATTAGAGACTACAGACAGAGCTGGTGGCACACACCTATACTCGTTCCTCAGCAAACAGAAGGACAGAGATATGGAATTCAAGGCCAACACAATTAAGATTATATCTCTAAAAAATACACTTTAGGTATGCAAAGATATGCAATATATGTTTTAACTTACCAAAATAAAATCCAAGGTTACCCCTGGATACTGTTTACAATAGGGTCAGAAGACCAGTTTCAGCACAATGTAATCACTTTCAGAGGCTTTACTTACTCTTACTTCCTAATGCAAATTCTGCAAAGCATGTCATATATAATTTCATATTCCTACTTGAACAAAGTGGTGGGAAAAGACTTTTTTCTTTCAGAGCAAAAGCCATTAGATTTTTAGAGATAATTTGATTATTATACTCATAAGACCTTAAAGGAGCCAAATGTTTCTAACAATTAAAAGGAAAGAAAAAGGAAGTAAAACTGTCGCAAATAGCACAGCAAAAATTTCAGCTTCATGTATAAATGTAATGACATAAGCAGAGTAAATGTAAAGGCTCAGTAAAGATTGAATTTTCCTTCAAACTGTCCTAATTTAGCTGCTCTGGTACTAGGATTAAGGATGACCAGAAGATAATTATAACCACCCTGGACATTCACAGGTGCAGAGGATTTTTGATTCAGAACATGGTTGGTTTAGCAAAGGATCAAATCCAAAGACCTTCTAGGGCTGTGTGATCAGACTGGAATACAGATGTGCCTTTAATCCCAGAAGACAGAAGCAAGCAGATCTCAGAGTTGGAACCTGGTATAGAGCAAGTTTTAGGTAAAGAAAAGCTTAGGTCCAGGTGTGGTGGTACATGCCTTTAATCTCATCAATGAGGAAACAAGAGCATATAGATCTTTAAGTTCTAGTCAGTCTGTTCAGGCAATTTACTTCATGGAGCTTCAGAGACAATTTTACAAGGACAGGTTTGTTGCTGTTTTTTTTTTTTCTTTTCTTTTTTTCTTCTTTTTTTGGGGGGTGGGAGTGGGGGTGGGGTTGTTCTGAGACAGGGTTTCTCTCTGTCCTGGCTCTCCCTTCGTAGACCAGGCTGGCCTCAGACTAACACAGATTCACCTGTCTCTGCCTCCCAAGTGCTGGGATTAAAGGCGTGAGCCACCACTGCCCAGTTTACTAGGAGAGAGAGGTTCAAGAGGAAACAAACTAGACAGAACAGAGCAGGAGGCAGATTGTTAGAGTTAGTATGAGACCCAGCAGAACAAAAAGTCAGAGAAATCAGATTGAATCAATCAGCTTGGAGAGGAGTTTGAGCCAGAAGAGCTGAGTTAAACCAGCCAGCCAGAGTTAAGAACTAGAAAAGGTGAACTTATTCAGTAGTAAGTCTCAGAGGATTCAAAACATTCTAGGCCTAGATTAGATTGTACAGAGGCTAGAAGCTCCCAGGACTAGGCCTAGGTTAGCAGACAGAGGCAGTAAGCCTCCGAGACAACAATAAAAATCAATTGAATAAAGAACTCCACAAGACCAACAGAGTCAAGTAACCTACACCCATGGGGACTCACATATACTGACCCACCAACCTAAGTGCTTGCATGGATTAGACCTAGGCCCCCTATACTCATGGAGCTGATGGAGAGCTCAAGTCTTCATGTGGGTCCCTTAGCAACTGGAGCAGGGGCTGTCACTGATATGGGACACAGTTGCTTGCTATTGGATCATGTTGTAGCTGGGCAGCCATGTCTGACCTGAGTGGAAGAAGCTGTGCTTAGTCCTGATGGGACATAAAGTGGTAGGGCGAGATGGCACAAAGTATGTGCGGGGGTGGGGTGGTGGTGTTCCTTTTCTGAGAAGGAGATGAGGGAAATGAGGGAAGAAGATGTGAGGGTGGAACTGGGAGGAAAGGAAGGAGAGGGCTCTGATCTGTATATAGTGTAAATAAATAAAGAAAAAAACCTGGGGGAAAAAAAAAAAGATACTTTAACATCTGGTGATGAGCGTGGTTGGTTGGAAGAAAAATCCAATATGATTGGAGAAGAAAGACCACAAAGTTGCAGAAAGTAGAGGACACCTGATGTTGCAAAGGACAGGAGACATCTAACATAAAGCCTAGGATGAGAAATTGGCCTGGGATCATCTCCAGAGGAATCATCAGTTTAGCTGGACACCCAAAGAGACCTGGGATACTTGGGAGACTCTGAAACAGGGAAGCAGCACGAGTCTTGAGCCCAGAACAAAGAACAATGCATGAGCCTCTGAGTCAGCAAATCATCATCAAATCACAGTAAGCCACTCTAAAAGATAATATTAATTATATATACAGACTTTTCCTGCATTAAAAAATGGGAAACTGTTTCGGATTCTTAAGACCAAGAGTAGGAGATGAAATTTCCTTGAGAAAGCAACAACAGTACTTATTGCAACTGTGACCCTTGGAGTAACCCCCCTCCCTACTTTCAACTGCAATCTTTAATTTTTCCTCTCAAAAAAGGTTGAAAAAATAGCTCTACAACGAGAAAAATTAGCTATGATAGTACAAAAGCTTGAGAGACAAGACATAGCGAAAGGAAGAGGACTGGAAATGCTTAACTGTGAACCTGCAGTACCTGATGAAATTAAGGGTCATGATAGACCTCTCACTAACAATGGGTAAGAAGGCCAGCTCTCTGGTGTGAAGCCCAGCTTGCTGGCATGTAGCTGAGTAGGGAATGCAAGTGCTTTAAGTGTCTAGTTATGCGTGGATTCATAGAGATCTAACTGCACCTTGACAAACAGAAAGGGGGAATAAGATTAGCTGAGAGACACTGGATTGTAGAAAAAAAAAACACTACTGAATTAGATCAAGCTGTATAATTTTAACATCACATGTTTTTAACATCAGAATGGAACTTGGAATGTGTTACTTGGGGAAGAGGTTTTGTCTGTATTTCTACAGGTGATGAAGACTATGGGTTCCATAAAAACTGATAAATATCTGGTCTGAGGGCAGACTGGAAAACTTTGGTGCTGAAATGGATATTTATGGAAAGACATGATCAGGACAGCAGTTATGAAAGATAATCATATCAATGGATTTTCATCAGGACATTCAGACTGTTTTGTTTGTTGGATTGATAATTGTTTCTATTGTAAAAGTTACACTGTGTACAATTTTTAGCTTACACATAAAGGAGGAAGAAGATGTAGGTTTGAACAGGAGAGATCTCCTGAATAAAGAGAAGCAGCTTGGTCACACAGTCTAAATTAACTTTTAAAGACTAATAAATACCTTTCCTTTGATCAGGCATGAAAACATAAAAATAATAAGATTATCAAATGGTAATTTATAAAAGACACACTTGCCTTGCCTTACTGGCATGAAATGAAAAATGTATATTCTTAAATCATATGTCTTAATTCCATGTTAGAATGTTAAACCCACAGTGGCCCACACTGTCTTGGAGTTTTTGAGTTTTCTACTTAAATAAAAGGAATATTTTTGTTGTTTGGTATTAAAAACACAGTTGAGAGATTTAAAATGTTTTGAGTAAATTCAAAGGGTTACAGTTCAAACTTGTTCTCTAAATCTCTAATCTCTAAAAGTTACAGTGATTTGGAGCTAAGATAAAATATCTGAGCAAGACGATGGTAGCTAGAATCCCTGCCGGACAGGTGAATCTCTCTAAGTGAGCTGTTTTCTACATTCTGGAGTTACAAAGAATAGGGTTGTGGTGACTCACACTTTTAATCCCGGCACTTGGGAGGTACATGCCTTTACTCTCAACACTTGGAAGGTCGAGGCAGGTGCATAAAACTTACAGTAATTTAAATTTACAAGCTGTTTGCAAAAGGAAGGTTGAAATTCAAAGTGAGTATCCTTTGTCATCTAAAAATGAATACACTTAAACCGTGAATTTATATATAAAGAGAAAGGGGAATACAGGTATATTTATCCACACATACTAAAGCATTTTTAATTTCAATTTTTCAAAAGTTTTTGAAATTTCAAATGAAAGATAATACTTTTTCTGTTGCCAGAAAACATTTTGGTCTGGGAAAAATAAAACCTCATGAAAAAGGACCCCACATGAATTAGGACTGGGGCAGAGTTCTGTTTTCATCTTTCTAGGAGAATAAAAGCATCTAAGGAATCTGGAGAACACTGGTCCAGTGAAATATCTGAAGAAAAAGGACAGATCATCAGGGAAAACATCCCGAGTAAAAGAATAATTTGACCAAGTGGCATTGGCCACCTCCAGCTTGTTTCTTCTCCCTTCTACAGACATAAGTGGCAAACAATCTTTATGTGATCCCAATTCAATTAAAAATTAAAACTGGCTTTGAGGTTGGAGTGGGTTCTCTCCTTCTCTCAACCCACTCATGCTTGTCAAAGGAAAACCCAAAATCTGCTTCATATCAGAAGAGCCAGCTGGTATGGGACAGAGGGAAAAAAAAATAAGGAACTATATTCTATTGCCAGTGGTCACATAATCTTTTGGCTTTCATTTGACTGTCTAAAACTTAAGGCATAAATATTATCTCAAAATCTGTAAGATTGTTTTGTATATGACACTAGTAGTGGTACAGAGTATTAACTCATTCTAGAGATCAGCTCTTCATCTGACTTCCTGGGTATGTTTTCAGGTTTCAGTCTGAAGTAGGGAACTAGAAACAAAGTTTATGTACCTTAGATGTACTTAATAGACTGTGATCCTCAAACCTTTCAGAGAGTTGTTGAATATGCTGTTGAAGCCTGAAATTATGAAGCCTGCTTTGAGACATAAGTGCAACCATTTTTGTTTTCAGCATATTCAGCTTCCATTTTGTTTATAAGGTGAAAATAAGTTTAAAGATTTTAACCTTGCTTTCCTAGGAGGTATTCATAGCTGACAGTAATAAACCCTACCAAGATAATCTATTTTAACATACCCCGCCAGAGGGTCAAGCTGACCTTATATTTTACTTTGATCCAATAGTGTCATAACTCATGCTTTATTATCTACACACTTGGCTATAGTGGTTGCGCTCGTCATCTATACACCTGGTTGCACTTGGGTTACACTTTGGAAGATCCACATTTACCTCACCTAGAACCAATCAGCTTAAAGGTTAGCTGATAATACTTTGTCTAGTTAGCAAAAAAATATTAATACTGCTTTGTATAGGTGGCCAAAATGTGTGACTGCCCTTCCCATGTTTTTTTATTTGGTTTGGTCAATTAAAAGAATGCCCTGAGAGCAGGTAGATGTCATCTTTAGTCCTCACTGTGGCCCTAATCGATCAGCTTGGAAAAGAGATATTAATAAACCATCAATATCAAGCTGAGACTAGTGTCTGAGGGGTTTGTGTGGCACTTCCTGGGCTGGAAAAACTCCATTTAAAATGTTTACGTTTTCTACCATTCCTAATAGCAACCTTTTAGGACTCCAAGATGATGGGACTCTGCAATGACAAATCTACCTGGATTATGGCAATGCTACCATGAGGCAAAACTGCTCCATGTCTTTTCTGTTGCCAGGTTCTGCACAAACAGTGGACCCCTTTGGGTTGACTGCTATGTTCTATCTAGACAGGATTGCCATTAGGCTGACAAACAACACCCAAAGATCAGATTCAGACTACAAACTGCTCAGAACATTCAAATTGCTAATTTACAGAGGACTGACAAGAACATTTTATAGAACTTTGAACTCAAAAGTACATAATCCTAAAACTTAAATACAACCAAGCTGGACATTGTGCGAAGCCTAGCAGAAATAGCTTTATTATTGTAAAGTTTTACTGTGTTAAAGTTAAAAATCTTTCCCTATTATTTAAAAAAGGAAATATAGATCTTTGTATACTGATACAAAACTAAGGTTAAATTTGGTCCCACTGGTATAGATCTTTGTATATTGATGCAAAATTGAGGTTATTATTTATTCTGTTTTTGTTGTTTTTTGAAAGAGGATGTCTCTGTATAGCCTTGGCTGTCCTTGACTCAATTTGTAGACCAGGCTGGCCTTGAACGCACAGAGATACAATTGAATTACAGGCATGCACCACCACGCCCTGGCTCTGTATTTTTATATTGTACCTATGTAATTCTTAAAAATGTAACGTGACATCCTAGTCCCTTTAAAAGCTACTATTAAAAACAGTGTATGATAATTAAGAAATGAAAGTTAATAACAGTCAATCAAACTTGCGGTCTTGTTGGGTACTAGTCTAGTTAATTACAGAAATATACTTCCTACGTTGGCTAGATAGTTAATGGCTAGAAACCAGCAATTCTAGAGACACTAGATAGGTGACCTTTAGAAAACTAAGAGATCCATGGGAGGAGATGAGGGAGGAAAGGTGGGATTGGGAAGGAAATGAGGGAGGGGGCTACAGCTGGGATACAAAGTGAATAAACTGTAATTAATATAAAAAATTAAAATAAAAAAGAAAACTCAGGGATCTACAGAATATGGCACTTAAAGATGTTTTATTAATTAAAGGGTTTTTGGACAATGAGACATGTTAGTTCTGGCAACATACTACTTCAAAGAAGATGATGGGTATCAAAGAACCTCCATATGCAGTTTGCTTCAAATGTGGCAAAGCTAGGCACAAGGCAAAAAAAAAAAAAAAAAAAAAAGGCCCTTGTCTCAAATGCTGACAGTATGCTATAAAGCAGTGGACAAACAGGACAAAGAAAGTCGACTGATGAATTTGCCAGGAAAATGCAGACAAATCCTTCAAATTTTCTGCTTCACAGAAAAATCTGTGAGATATCCTAGGCCAGTAGACCAACTCGCGGCTGCCTGTCCAGGTGACCAGCGTCTCTGTCACTTCTGTAGTTTTGAAAGCTTTTTGCTCTGTACTTACTGTTTACTCAGATAATATTTATCTTTCTCAGGTCTCTGATGAAGTTGAAGATTACATAGTTATAGTCTCACAATTAAGCTTAAGGTGATTATGATTTAAGAAAATGTTTTAAGGTCTAAAAAGATATTTCTAGGTTGATAAATACAAGTTATAATAGAAAGTGATTTAGATATAGAACTTTGGACTCACCAAGATAGGACAGATAGTAGAGTACTTTCTCCAAGGTTGCCAAATACTAATGGACTGGACATTGTGAAGGCAATTCCTACCAGATAGTATATAGTTTACTGATGTTAGAGAAAGAGCCTTTTATTTAGACAAAAAGGGTGAATGCTGCAGGATATTTATCACACTGTGACCCCCCCCCCCCAGATATGTAATGGAAAAAAAACGTGTTTCTAGTTGTGGTGTGGCTCAGTCCTAGCACAAACCTTTAATCCAAGAGCTTTCTGTTTATTGTAAACAGGATTAAGTAAAGTCAATCATGGGCTGGAGAGATAGCTCAGACATTAAATAGGCTCATAATCAAAAATGAAATCAACCTAGGTCAAGAAGCAGAGCAAGTAACCAGGTGACAGGAAGTGAACATAGAAAAAAACAAACAAACCATAGGCAGTAAGAAGACCAGAGGATGGACAAAAGATGCACAGAAAGTAGAAAGGAGGGACATTCAGTTTGAGGGGTTAAGACAGCATGAAGAAGAGGCCTTTTCCTTCTGGGATGATGGTTCAGTAAGAAGGTCAGCTGGTTGCCTTTTCTGCCACTCTAAGCTAATGGGCTTCCACCCCAGTATTTGCCTCCCTATTCTTTATTAGTAAAATTGAATGTCTGGGATGTTGTTTTAAAACAACACACAGTTAAGGTGATCCAAAGTAAGAGATGAATGTTCAGGACAGAAATATATAGTAATGGAATGCCCAACTATATTAGAAATAGTACATGGAACTATAAAGTGGCATTTCATAAAACGGAGAGGTACATATAGAACATATGTAGCATTACAAGGGTATTATGTAGCTGTTCTTCTAGAGGATCTGGGTTCAGTTCCCATCACCTGTGTTGGGGAGCTCACACTAGGTTCTATAACTAGCTCCAGGGATCCAACACCCCTTCTGGTGTTCATAGGCATTACATACACAGGGTATGCACAAAACACTCAGATGCATATGAATACACATTAAATTAAAAACAAATTTTATGTATGACAATGGGCTAGCAAGATGGCATAGCTGCAAGCCTGACAACCTGAGTTTGATCCAGGGTTTACATGGTAGAAATAGAAAACCTACTCCCTCAAGTTTCCTTTGATTTAAACACATGTCATGACATTTGTGCATGTGTACATGTACACATACATAAAAAATGAAAACATAAAAATTTAAAATGTAATGCATAAAAGGCAGTTTTTCTTTTTGAAATATTGAAATAGTCAATACTTGAAATTTCCAAAGCTAGGGAATTAGAACTGTCTACATAGGGACATACCAAACATAAATCAAAGGAAGTAGAAATAGAAAGTCACCTGAAACTGTAGAAATACAAGCTAGTGAATAAACATGTTTGATAAGGGTTCATTGACAATAAAATTTTAATATGAAATAAGTATTAAAAGATCAGAAAATAAGATTTCCAACTCTTCCACACTTTCTGACAGTGGGGTGTGCGTGTGTGCAGGCACGCACGCGCGCGCACACACACACACACACACAAACATACATACACACAGGAGGGAGAATGTGTACATGGATAATTAACTCATTTATTTTTTATGAACAACAGATGAATGAGGTATGCACCTGCTAAACATTTAGCCTCTACTGAGATGACCTTAACCCTATTTGCAACGCTGTATCAACTAACTAGTACAACATGCAATTAAAAAAAAAGACCAAAGGAAAACATTAGTTATCTACAGGGTTTTTTTTTTTTTTTCTGTTCTGTTTTTTTCAAGTCTGTGTAGGCCTGACTATACTGTAACTTTCTTTGCAGACCAGGCTAGCCTGGAATTTAGAGATCTGCCTCTGCCTCCGCCTCCGCCTCTAGACTGCTGGGCTTAAAGATGTGCGCCACCACGCCCAGCCTCATTTTCTACAATTTTTAAGTGGACATCTCTTAACCAAGATGTTCAACGATAGACACGGAAACAGGATCATCCAACCTATCTCTTTTTACTACAAGTAGTTATATGTGAAAGCATATTAAGTTTGGGCATGCATAAACTTACATAAGCATGATCACATGATTAAAAATTAGTATCGATATTAGTAAAGTTTACAGAACACTCCATTTGAACTGCAACATACACAAAAGTTTTTCTATATGGTTTAATAATTTCCCATAAAAATATGAAAGTTCATGACTCCAATGAACGATTCTGGAAGTGAGACAGCACACATTTTCCCTGTCTGAATCTCTCTAAGCATCATCACTCTGAAGTACAACTTTGATAACTGCTCTTTTAAAGACAGGCTCTCACCATGCAGCACTGGCTTGCCTGGACCTCTATGTGGACCAAGATGGTCACTAACTCAGAAACCCACTTGTCACTGCCTAAGTGCTAGACTAAAAGCGTGTACCATCACACCTAGCCTTTTTATTTTGTTTTATTGAGGCAGAGTCTTGCTTTATAGTCTAGGATAGTCTTGAACTGATAGCTATTATCCTGCTTCAACTTCACCTGTTCTAGGTTCATTACTATATCTTGATTTTTTGAAGTACTTATTATTATATATTGTTTTAAATTATAGTGTTAGTTTAGTTTTTAAGACAATCTCATAAGCCAAACCTGGACTTGAACTTCATCACACACACACACACACACACACACACACACACACACACACACACACACAGTATAGCTGAGGAGATGATTCAATTGGTAATGAAGACCTGAATCTGGATCCTCAACATCCTCACAAAAAGCTAGGTATGAAAACCCAGGCCAGTAATCTCACCAATGCGTGAGAGATAGGAGGATTGCTGGGGCTGCTGGCCAACTAGCCTAGTCAACTGGTAAGCTTCAAGTTCAGTGACTGATCCTGTCTCAAATAAATGAGGTGAAGAATGATATAGGTATTTCTATCTGGCATCAACATCTTGCCTCCTAAGATGCACACATATACACACAAAAGAAAAAATAGTGAGCATTTAATAAGAACTAATAAGAAAAAAATATGGACTTTAGACACACTGAGGGAATAACAGAAGGAAAATACAATACAAGGAAATAAAACAGGAGAGTCATAAAGACAAAATACTAGGAATTGAGTGTGATTAATTCAACTTCACATTTGAAGTCTGAAAGAGAAGGAAGTAACAAGTGAAAAGGAAGAGAAAATAAAGTACTATAAAGTCCACAGAAAAGGAATTACTCCACAAGAAGATTTGAATTTCACAAAAGGTATGTTGAGCTAGGGTACATATACTTCAGTAGTAGAGTGTCTGCCTGCTGTGTGAGAGGTACTGGGTTCAATACTCAGTACCACAAATAAAAAGAAGAAAAACAAGATTCACACTGACAGTGCTAAGAATTGAAACCAGGGTTTCCATATACTACAGCAACAGAGCAAACTGTCCTCTGACATTCCTACACACATCATGTGTATGACTATACACATACACACAAGATAAATACAATGTAATTTAAAAACAATACAATTAGTTTTAAGATGGAATTTTATAACCTGACTACCCATGTCCATTGTTTGCTTTTATAACATCAAGTAACCTTCTCCCCTTTCCCCCAGACAGACTCTTGCCATGTTGCCCTGACTGGGTTGCTGGGTTGGACCTTGCTATATAATCTAGGCTAGCCTCCAACTCATAGAGATCTGCCTGCCTCTGCCTCCCAAGTGATGGAATAAAGACTTGCATCACTACACTCAACCCAAATGACTTTTTCATTCTGTACTATTTTATTTTTATTTATGTGTATGCGTGCCCATGGATGACAGAAAGGGTATTCGAACTCCTGGAATTGTAGTTATAAGCTTCCCAACATAGGTATTGGCAATTAAACTCAGGTTCTCTTGAAGAGTAGCAATCTTAACCACTAAACCACTTTCCAGCCCTCAAGTGACTTAAAATAAAAGCGTCTTTATAAAGTTAATTAATTTTTACACCACTCAGTAAAATAGTAAACCAGAGTTGAGGAAATAAGTGGATCCTAGTATAAGACAGTTTCTAAGCAAAAACAGCACTCATGAATATCAACATAAAGATCAGCACACACGGTTTTCTGTTGCTTACACATTAGCTCTAGATTTAAAATACTTATTTCCTCTTTGAACACTGTGTCTAGATTGGTTTGTTTTTTGGTTTTTGTTTTGTTTTGGTTGTTTTATAATTTTGTGTGAACTTCTAAAAGTGATTTCTTGATGAATACTGAATTTCTGAAGCCTAAATTCTTACAGTTTTTAATAGGGTTTAGCCATTCAAATACAAAAACAAATCAGGTATGGGTACCTGGAAGGCAGAGACACAGGTTGGTGGAGCTCTATCTTGCATCATACAATGAAATTCTAACTCAACAAACAAACAAACAAACAGAAAAGTAGAACCAGTAAAGTAGCCTGGAAGGCAAAAGTGGTTGCTCCAAGGCTGGTGGCCTGGCCGGGCAGTGGCAGAGCACGCTGGGAGAAAAAGGCAGGTGAGTTCTCTGAGTTCGAGGCCAGCCTGGTCTACAGAGCGAGTTCCAGGACAGCCACAGCTACACAGAGAAACTCTGTTTTGAGAAACAAAAACAAAAACAAAACAAACCATAAAACAAGCCTGGTGACCTGAGTTTGATCCCTAGAACCCAACCATAGTTGGAAGGACAGAACCGATTCCATAAAGTTGTCCTCTGACCTCCAAACACGCACTACAGCACATGTATTCCCACACACATATCATGTAAACAAATGAACAAAGTAATAATTATTTTCATCTGAAAAAACAAAAACAAAAACAAGAAGTTTAAAATATTTTAGAAAAGGGTGTTAGCTGGTTATGATGTTCAGAGTCCTTTAAAAAGATATGTTCTATTAAGATTAAAAATATCAGGAATCCAGGCATGGTGGCTACATTACCATATACTTAGATATTGAGTTGTGATTTCAATAGTCTTTATTTATGATACACCAAATAAGATGTATTCATAAATTTTTTATAGTAAGTTTTTTGGGCAGAGGGCACTGGCCTCATGTATGCTACATAAGTGTTTCAATACTATACAACAGTTTCAACTCTTATATAGTTTTTAATATCCTAGAAATTACTTCAGCAAACTCAGATATTGCAACATATAATTATCAAGAGAAGATACTTTAGCGTCTTCAAATGAAAAGACAGAAGAACAAAACTAGAGCTAATAAGCTTGAGCCCTTCAAACAGTGTATACTCCTCTTAATAATCATTTGCAGTTCAGGCCTATAATTCTAACCCTCGGAAGGCTAAGGCAAGAGGATTGGCAAAAGCAGGAGTGAGGACAGCCTGAACTACATGGAGAGTTCCAGGACAGGTTAGGTTACAATGTGAAGTCCTGTCTTCAATGGCAAAAATTTTAAGTCATTTAGAAAGTTACCTGGATTTTATTCACATACATTTTGATAATTAATCATCCAAGTTCACAGACTGGTAATTATTTGTTCAGCTCATCCACTATATTTTAACATTATATGAACTGAATACAACATTTCAACCTCTTTCTCATTAAGTACATTGATGCTATAAAGATTTACCAGGCAGCCAGCACATATTTTTATTATTACACGATAGTTTGGCAAAAACATTGTCAAACAGAAGTTGGGTGTGATAGCACATGCTCATATTTTCAGCACTAAGGCAGAGGCAGAAAGACTGCCACAAGATCAGGCCCAGCCTGTTCTAACTAGTGAGTTCTAGTCCAGACACAGTTACATAGTAAGAGCCTCTCTCTCCCTCAAGAAAAAAAAAAGGCTATCAGATAGGGAAGAAAAAAAAAAAAGGGGGTTGACAAATTCTTCTGCTTTAATATAATCAAAGCTTAATTTATTTCTTAAATTATACCTGTGGCCAGTAGAAAACCACATCTAGCAGTATGTTAGCAGGAAAATAGTAAGACAGTTTTCTAATTCTTCAGACTATCTTATTTAAGTATCCTCTAACACTATTGACATTTTCAAAGTTATGCATCTCAACTAGCTACAAGTACATTAAGTACCTATGTACCATTAAAGTATAATTTATCAATTGAAAAAGTTATCAATTTTAAGGAAAATAATTCAACAACTAACCTTTCTGCACTCCTAAAAGGGCAGGAGACGTTTCCTGGGAAGTTCTGTCAGGTTCCTGGGGAGGCACAACCATGGCAAGTGTGTGTACGGGTACACGTGGAACCTACAACGTCAACTCAGAAAACGTCATCTCAGACCACAGAAGGAAACAAAGGTCCATACATAAAAAACACAGACTGCTTTGCTTTCTTCATATACCATCGAGTTCACTTTTTTCTTTTTTAGATTTATTTACTTTATGTATGTGAGTGTTTGCCTGAATGTATGTATGTGTCACATGTTAGCCTGGTGCTCTTGAAAGCCAGAAGAAGGCATAGGATCCCCTGGAATTGAGGTTATAAATGATGGTAAGCCATCATGTGGGTGCTGGGAAGAGCTCCTCTGCATGAGTAACAAGTGCTTCTAACTGTTGAACCATCTCTCCTACCCCCTTACTTTATTTATTAAATCTTAAATATTTTTAAGTCTTCACCAAAAATAATTTCTGGGAATACTGAATAAGAAGATTCAAAACAATCTATAAGTGCTTGATGATTTAGGTTAAATACTAATATTATCTCTTGCTGAAGTGAAAGCCTTGCAGCCCCAATTATAGTGAGAAGTACATATCATATACTCATTATATACTGACTAATTTACTCTTGTTCAAATTCAATATGAATAAAAGAAAAATTAAATTCTAACATATTTATTGAATTGGAGTATACTATGAATTTCAAGGATAACTTAATAGAAAAGTACTGCTTTCATTAAACAAAAACTTTCAAAGAATACTTCTATCAAGAAATAGTCTATTTCATTCTACCTGAGATTCATCTTGTGAAGGAGAGGTAAGCTGAGACACATCTGTGGTGGGAACCGATAGAACATTATTTGGATAATCCAACAGGTAAGAAACAACATTAGTGTGGCCACCTTTTGCAGCTTCAATAAGCATTGTTGATCCATCCTAAGAAAGAATTGATCATAGTTAATTCTTTATTAAATGTATTCTTATACTGATAAAATTACTTAGTAAAACATATAAAATCAAATGTATTAATTTTACATTCAGGTTTTGAGACACAGTCTTCCTATTTAGGCTAAAACTTACATTGGACTCAAGGCAATACTGCTGCTTTGGCTTCCCAAATACTATGCCACCACAGGCAGTTCAAATATCATTAACAGTAATAACTATTAAGCACTAAAATGTCAAGCATACCTTTTAACAATCTTATTATTTGGTGGTTTTTATTTGTTTGCTTGTTTGGTTTTTGGATTTTGTTGCTGGAAACAGAGTCTCCATACTTATTCCATGCAAGCTGTGAACTGACATTAGTACTGCCTCAGCATGCTTACTGAAAGGATTATAGGCATATGCCACCATACTCAGCTAGAATTACTTACACACTATAGTTAAGTAGCATAACTTGGGCTGGGTGTGGTGGTGCAGCCCTTTAATCCCAGCACTTGTGAAACAGAGGCGGGAGGATCTCTCTAAGTTTGAGACCAGAATGAACTCCTGAGACAGACATAACTACATAGTGAAACCCTGTTTCAAACAAAACCAAAAAAAGTCGAATACCTTGAGTCGGTGAGTAGGGTCAGCCCCATGAGCCAACAGTAGCTCAACCACTGCCAAGTGGCCTCCTGCACAGGCTAGCGACACTACCGTGTGATCATTATTGGCTGTAGCCCTATTCACATTGGCACCTTTAAAGAAAAACAGTAATCTTAACAAAGGAGAAATCAAGCCAGTTTATAACATCATTTAAAGATTTTTCTCAAGTATAATAGAGATACAAAACAGTATATAAATCATAGGTAAATAGCTTAAAACTTTTCACAAAGGGAACACACCTATGTAGCTAGAACTCAGATCAAGAAATAGAACACTATCTACAATCCTTAAGTCCCATGATGTTTACCCTTTTCAGTTACTCCCAACCATGGTAACTACTAACTCTGACTCCAAGCTGGTATCATGTAAGAAAACAAAACAAAAACCAAAGTACTGTTGTATTTTGTTTAATCTTCAACTAAAATAATCCCAAATCACATGAAGACAACCTTTTGAGAAAGACAAGACAATAATGAATGATCTTACATTAAAACATGAAATTATGTTTTAATGTTCTTATGTAATATATATAATTGTTTGTTCAAATGCTGATTTCTCTATCCCACTATCTGGTTTCAATCCAGACACTGCATTGTGATGCTTATCCTAAGCATCACCTGTGTCAAGTTTGTGTAAACATGTCACCATTTGTTCCCCTTATTGTCGATAAAACAACCAGCCAATGCTGAGCAATGGAGAGAATAGAGTGGGACATCCTGGTCCAGAGAAGTGGAGAGAGAAGCGAGTGAGAGGGGGTCTGAAAGAGAGAGCTGGGAGGAGAGGACCTAGAAACAGCAGGAGAGATGAACCAATTGGACCTAAAATATATCTAAAAAGCAAGTATAATGTGGGAAATCTGAATGGGAGGAAGCTATGCAGGCTTGGGGTTTAGGATGGAGTAATTATTGCCCACGATTGTGTTCTAGGTTAATTAATTAAATAAATCCTAGTCTCTGTATGGTGATTTGGGTATACAGCTGGTTTAGGAATAACCGTTGTTTAACTAAAAGATAAATTAACATTAAATATTAATAATCAACAACAAAGTTGTTTAATAATTCAGACAATAGAATTACTTAGCAATTCCTACAACCTAGAAAGGTGGTATTTGATGTGTTCTTAATTCCTGGCAACTCTAATTATATTCTTAGCAGGTTGTTGTTGGGTATGGCTAGGTATTCTATTTAATTATAGAAGCAGAAGAGAACTGTAGAAGTTATCCATCTGCTTCATTGTTGCCCCCTTACCCCAGCAGCCATAACCTGCCTGTAGCTATTGATCTAGCTTATAAGGTTGAGCCTTGTAAGATTTCCCCATCCATGTTGGGATGCCTATTGGTAGTGTCACCATATAGGTCTTGTTTATGCAACCATACTGTTTTGAGGAACATTTACTTATTTATTTGAGACAGGATCTCACTGGCTGTCCTGGAACTTCTAGAGATTAGAAAGCTCCATCTGCCTGCCTCTGTCTCTGCATGCTGGCATAGGTATGCACTATCATGCACAGCCTTCATGGCATATTTTTTAAAAGACCTTTCTGTACTGTTAAGGCAACTGTATGACAAAAAGTACAGCATCTCCCACCTGAGTCTGCAGCAAAACTGCCTTGTAAGTGTCCAATATTTACTGGAGAACAGTGGTCATTTACACTTACCCTCTCCAGTTTTCAGTAACAATCATATACTGTTTGATGAAAAACCTAAAGACTAATAAGGACATTTCTAGTAAGCACCTCACAAATTTGCTATATTTTATGACAAAAGTCTGACTATTTGTAACCACCAAGTATTTTTCTCAGGAATGGAAGGCTTTTGAAAACCACCACTTTCTTAACTTGCTTTACCTTTGCTAATAAGAAACTGAACAGTGCACAAATGACCAGCTCTTGCAGCTTTCATCAAAGGTGTTCTTCCACCTTCAGATTCATGTTCCTATTAAAGAAACAAAAACACAAATCAGAGTCAACTAACTAAACATTTAAGGATTCAGTACTAATGATATGATAAACAATGAGGATTTAATACTTACTCATGTGGAGAGTTACACTACCAACCTCAATTCCTCTAATGTATAGACTTTTTTCAGTTACACTAGATAGCATAACCTATCATGGGCAAATTCAACCTTGCATACCCAACAATAATCATTAAAGATAACAAAACTAATGTTTAGTTAGTTTCCAATAACTTCATTTTTCTTTTTTTTTTCAGTATGATGCTTGCATGCCAGAAGAGGGCACCAGATGTCATTATAGATGGTTGTGAGCCACCATTTAGTTGCTGGGACTTGAACTCAGGACCTTTGGAAGAACAGCTAGTGCTCTTAACCTCTGAGCCATCTCTCCAGCCCATAACTTATATTTTTCTAATTACAATTAGATTAACTATTCATGTGAACTATTTGGAGGGGGAGGGACTTAAGTCCTATAAGGTGATTAAAAGGATCCAAATATTTTATTAAAAGCCATTAAAAATTCTACCAAAAGGTGGAAGTTGTCCTCTGACCTCTATATGTGTGTGGCATCCATCTGTACACACATACACTTTAAAGGATTCTACTAGAAAGTGAAAACAAGACACTATAGAAAATCATTATAGTATTTAATGAGTAAGGGGGAAAATATAACAGAGTTTTTTAAGACTAAAAACTAAACACTTAAATAGTTAAAGGCGAAAGATAAAGTATTAGCAGCAAGATCATGTTTCTTCTCTAGAAAGTTTGCCAGCTACAAGAATTCTTCTAACCAGGCCTTATATATCAAATGGTATTCAATGGAACTTGTATGGTTAGTATGCAAACTCTTACTACATTCACCTAAGTAGTGAAATTGTTGCTGATAACTTGCATCTCTGAAGAGTTTTCTTACCTATCCTCCAGGTTCATGTTTAAATATTACTACGTATGTAAATGAGAATTCTGCTGTTCCAGTTGATTTATTACTAAGAAAAGGCTGAAAAGTTGATGGTGACAGGTTTAATTTCACCATTCTTTTATATTAACTCAGCTTAGCTGCCATACTTTCCATTTAAAAAGGTGCTTTGTTAACAGAGAAAACTAAGTGTGGGGGCTAGAGCGATGGCTGGCTCAGCAGTTACTAGCACTTGCTGCTCTTTCAGAGGACTCAAGTTTGATTCCCAGCACCCACATGGTGGTTCACAAGCTTCGGGAACTCTAGTTCCAGGAAATCTGATGTCTTCTACTGGCTTCCCCAGACACCAAACACACATGTGGTGTGCAGACATACAGAACACATATAAACATTATGTAAACAAAAAGTAAAAAAAAAAACAAAAAACAAGGACTATCAGCCTTTTAGAAAGTTTAAACTGGATTGCAGCAAAAGAAATTCCAATCCGAAAGGACTTTTTCTTTTAAATTTTGAGGCAGGGTCTGCAGACCTCAAAACTACAACTGTTCTGTCTCAGCCCCTGGAGGCACTAAGCCCACAAGTGCACCCTACCTACTATATCTAATAAATAAGTGGCTATGAAGTTCAGATTGTGTATATTATTCAACTACTGATAAAATCAGTTTGCTTTGACTTTTTATTGTTGTACATGTTGATCAGGTACTATTTTTTACTAACTCTTAAGTTAGTAAATGAGAATGAGTAGCTATAGATAATGCTAAAATAATCCAGCTTTAAAATGGATTTTGAATGCATGTGTAGGCAACTAGCATTTCTAGCAATCTAGATTTTAAAATATATACACAGTGAAGACATCAAATGGCCTAGAGGACTTTGTCTAGCTTTTCTATCAGAATTTTTTCTTATTTTCCTTTATTGTACATTTTATTTACTATCTTAAGTCTATTTCCAAACCATGTATCCATGATTCATGCTTATCCTCCTAGCACCCAGGAAGTAGAGGCACACAAACAATTCAAAGCCATCTTCAACTGCATGCAGAACTTGAAGCAAGCCTTGGCTACTTGAGACTCCATCTCCAAAAAATACAACAGAAGGCAAGTGACCTGATTCAGTAGGTAAAGGTGCTGGCGGCCTGACCTGATGAGCTGAGTTCAAACCCTGGAGCCACATGGTAGGAGACAACTGACGCTTTCAGTTGTCCTCTGACCTCTACAAGTGCAACATGCATGTATGCACATATAAGAGAAATAAATGTAAAAAAATATTTAAGGAAAACAAAACAATAATGGGGAAAAAATCACCTATACACCTATTTCCTTTTGTTAGCTTCATTTAAACGTATGGTTTATTAAACAAAGGCTATGTAAATATTTACCATGTTTATTATATATATAGATACCAGAATAGCTTTCAACACAAACTCATCAGCACCTCTCTGTCTTATTACAAACACAAGTACTAAAACAATCGTGAACACATTATTTTTGTTATTATTTGATTTTGTTTTGAGACAGGATCTCTCACACGATAACCCAAGCTGGCCTTGAATTCATTCTGTAGAGCCCAAACTAGTTTTGAATTCAAGCAGTCCTACTGCCCTGCCCCCTCATTACTGGAATGATAGGCGTGAGCTCCCATGCTTGAATACGCTTTGATGCCATCAGCAGTCAGGCAACCACAGACTGTGGCCATATCCACAACGTTAGGCAATTTTAGCTAAAGATCCTTCAGCAAGATGGAGAAAGAGTGTCACAGCTATTGTTCCTTCTTTTTACTTGTCAGGAACACACAATTCCACTGCCACCTCATACTTCTTGCCAAACTTTTATATTACAAAACGGAGTACAAAACTGAGTATTTTCAATACTCCAGTTTAATTTTTAAATGGCAGTGCCTTATCAAGAGGGGGAAAAAAACTGTGCTGCATTTTTCTCCTGTCGTGGAACTCACTCTGTAGACCAGGCTAGTCTCAAATTCAGAGATTCACCTGCCTCTGCCTCCCAAGTGCTGGGATTTCCACTACTCTCGGCAATGAAAATGTTCTTCTGTTTGAGCTGAGTCACCAACTGGACTTCTTTTACTTGATGTGTATTTTGCTTGTGATATTTAATCAAAACATTAATGAGTAGAAGGTTGCTCAGTTAAGTTTGAGATTCACTAACAATAACTTTTATTTTCTTCTGGGAGATTAAAAAAATACTACATACAAATACATGCAAATGTGTTCATTGAGACATTGTAATATTTTTAAATTAAAGATGATTTTATCAGTCAACAAAGTCTTTAAATTTCTTAGCTTGAATTCAAACATCCCAAGTTCTATTTACCTATAATATCTACTCTATGTGGTAGCAGTTTATAAGCCTCAAAGGCCACTATAATCTAATCGTTGGCTTGACACTGTGCTCTTCAAAACAGTCTTCATGTCTTGAGAAAGAAAAATAAATAAATAAACTTACGGATCTTGTCCTAAAAAACGAGATTTACATCTGGCTGAGACCACCTTCTCACTGGCACTTCAGGTGCATTTTCAAGTAAAACAATCCTAATTAATAAAGACTATAATCTTATGATCATTCTTGCAACGAAGTCTGTCTGTACAGTCTTGGCTGTCCTGGAATTTACAGTGTAGACCAGGCTGTCCTCAAATCCCTGCCTCTGCCTCCAGAGTGCTGGGATTAAAGGCTGAGACACCACACTGCTCTAAGTGGTTTGTTTCTTAAGACAGGATTATCACTAAGTAGCCTCAGTTGGCCTAGAACTCAGTATGTACAACAGGCTGGCCTCTAACAAGAGAGCTACCTGATATACAAGGCTTGAGTAGACTATTTTTTTAAGGATATGATAATAGTCTTTTAGTAAAATGTTAGTATAACTCTTATAAAGAAGTAATTAAGCTAAATTGTAGGCACCCCTGCCTTGGTCTCTAAAGAAAACTAAAGTTTCAAGAAGGAATAACATTTCAGAATATCTCACCAAGGATAATGAAGATGTCAAGAGGTGTAGAAAAAAATCAAATGCTATTTTAAGACAATTAGTTTGTAGTTTTCCCTTTCCTTATAAATGTGTTTAATGCTTTTCAGTCATTGACTAGAGTCAATAGGATCTCCACCAAATAAAAAAAAATGTGGTCTGAAAAAGAGTTCATTTCAAGTAACTCCAACCTCCTACTGATGTGTTTTCCTTAAAGGGACACATGTTCCTATGATACAGATTGAGTAAGAAAGTACTGAGATAATTATATGATTTGAAGCTGACAGTCAAGTACTCAGTTTCTCTCCCTATTCCCTCCCATATTAATCTCAACTAATAGCAAACCCAGATCAAACAATATAGTACAAAGTATCCATCATGAAACCTATTATGATGTTTCTATGAAAAGAGAAATGGAAGAAAAATTTGGTCTATTATTCCCGTTTATCAAATAACTTTAAAAGAGCATGGGCTATTTTAAACGTCTGGGTATACTTTCTACATGCCTATGATTCCAGCACTCTAGAAGGAAGGGACTGTCTTTAAAACAACAACAAAAACCTATTCAAACCTACTTAAACCTAAATGTGACTCATCCTGGTCACAAGCTCTAGACAAGAACTACTGTTGTTTTACTATATGGGCATGTTGTGAATGGTCAAAATGACCTCTAAATATTTATGTTGAGGCACCGAAGAAATGGCTCAGTGGTTAAAAGGGCTACTTGCTCTTTCAAAGGACCAGAGTTCTCTTCTTAGTACCAAATCAGGTCTGTAACTACAGCTCCAGGAGGCCTTGACAGCCTCTTCTGGCCTCCAGGGGCACCTACACACATGGCATACACATTAAAAACAAAAACAAAAAAAAAAAACTAAAACAACAACAACAAAAACCCCCTACACCTATGTCAATAGATGAGTGCTGCTCTGGCAGCTCTGGTCAAAGACACTTCCTTTTGCTGTGGTTGGTATTACTGTAGTGCTGAGATTAAGTGACTGTTGAATGCTTAGCCGTAAATGGCATCGGTACCATCCTTCATCCCCAAGCACAAGTCTCAGGGAATAGCACAGAAGAAGGGTAGAGAGAATGTAAGAATTGGAGGAAGGCGAAGAGTCTTATGGAATGCTGTCTTCTGTGGCATGATGAGACCTTTACTCATGAACTCTGAGCAGCTGTGCTTACCTGCATAAGACCTACACATGACTGAGTTGTCAACATTCCCTTACGGAAGGGGGAGGGGCAGTTAACAGTTGCTTGGGGGTAGGGCCTCACAAGGCCCCATCCCTCCCTGAGGATCTAGAGGCAGTTAATGGTTGCTGGGAGAGAGACAGTTTCTTCTGGTGTAGCTACTGGTAAGTTGCCCATGCTCCCGTAGGTAACCTCACTGAGACCTTTAAGCAACCCTAACTAAACTCACTGGGTCACAACATCAACAACAACAAAAAATCCATGGAAGTAAAGGGAGACTACTTCGGAAGAGGAAGGAAATCAGTGAAGTGGGAAAAGGACAAGGGAGGGTAATGAAAGGGAAGTAAATATGATCAAAATACATTATGTGTATGAAAATGTCACAATTGAACCCATTATTGTGTATAATGAATGTTAATAAAAAAAGTATCAGGTAAGAAAGTTTTAGAAAGCCACATATTAAACACTGATCTGAGTTTATTTTCTATGTATAATATTTTTAAATTATTTATTTTTATTTTATGTGCATTAATGTTTTGCCTACGTGTATGACTGAGAGGGTATCAGATTCCTTGGAACTGGAGTTACAGACAATTGTAAGCTGCCAGGTGGGTGATGGGAACTGAACCCTGGTCCTTTGGAAGATCAGCCCATGCTCTAACTACTGAACTATCTCTCCAGTATTAATACATAAAAGCAAAGCAAATTAAGAGTAGATATACAATAATATGGGTATGAAAATAAAGCTTCTATTTAATATCTGTCAAGAAGTGAAGAGCAGCCTCCACCTCAGGCTTCTACTATGATGCTTAGCTCACATAAACAAGATAAAGCAATTATGAATTGAACATTGAAACTGTGAGTCAAATTAATTGTAAATGACAAAAAGTAACCCAAGGAATTATATTCCAAATTGAATACTGGCATCAAGAAAAAATTTCTTTCCTACTTCTTTAAAGGTCCTATTTAAGTAGCATGAAACTGTATAAGGGGGGGGAAAAATGAGACGGATGATTTACCTTTTTTCACTTTCTGCTACTAGAAAAGAATCCATAAACAAGGCAAGTGTTCTACTACTGAGATATTGCTTCAGCCCATGATTTGAAATCATAATGCTAGATTCTTTTTTAATGAAATAGACAATGTATTAATTGCTTATTTTAGTGATAACTCTCATCTATTAAAACAGATAAACTCTTCCTCTGTAAAATGTTGGTAAGCAGTCCTCATAAGTAAATTTTAAAAAATGATGTGTTTTATGATACATCTAGTACATATAAGGCTTTTAGTTTTTTTATGTATATGGTGAGGAGGTCTGAGCATGAGCACAGGTGTTTGAGGATTCCTAGAACTGAAGTTACGCATGGCTGTGAGCCACCCATCAAGAGTACTGGGAACCAAACTCAGGTCTTCTGCAAGCCCATTCCTCTAGACCCACACATACAAAGATTTGAAGACAATTTATATAACACTTACCACCATTACCAGTAACAATTTATACCTTAAAAATTGATCTTTTCAAGGATTTCATTTTATCACCACATAACCCATCCATGCCTACAGACAGGTAACTGGAATAACATGATCTTTACAAATCATATAAACAGACTCTTTCAGTCACTTAATTACAATTCATCTGTTCTAAACACCTCACTAAACAGGAAAAGTGGTAGCTAGAGATGGCTCAACAATTAAAAGCACTTGCTGCTGCTCTTGCTGAGAACCAGTGTTCAGTTCCCATGTGTTGTGTAGTATGTGTAACATCTGATTTACTGAAGCCTCAGGTATACTAGGCAGTCATTGTATCAACTGGAATAGAGCACATGCACACAGGAAGTAAAGGCCAAGGGCTTTCAAGGTTACCCTCATCTACTACATGGCACGTTCAGAGAAAGCCTGGGTAACATCACAAAACAAGACAAAACAAAACATAACCCAAGTTTATTCTCTCAGCGTAAGAAAAGGCACTTCCACTACACTGTACTGTACTCCTTTGGAATTCTTCTTAAATTCTTAACAACCACAGTAAAATTTACATGAGCATAGTAAAATAGTCTAAAGATGGTATAATATTTCATTTTATAAATAAGAATAATACAGATGTGTTTTTTTTGTTTTCTTTTGATTTGATTAGTCTGTTTTATGAGAGTCTCACAGAATAGCCCAAATAAGATGTAATGCAGTATGCACCTTGGATGGCTTGGAACTCTTGCAACAATCTTTCTGTCTCAGTCTCCAGAGTACTTACATTACATGCATGAACCATTCTCCCTACCTATTCATATAAAATTAGTGATTTGATGAAATGATTAAAATTTTAGTTACTTTTCCAATGTTTAATGTATAAAATTTTTAAAAATGCACACACATTCATACACACACCAAGAAAGCAAAAGAGGAGGAGAAGAAAAAGAAACAAACAGAAAGGCAGCACACTGAGATCTACTGTCATAAATCTCAAGTATCTCCCAGAAATGTTAAATTCATACAGCAGATCCTGCTTAGTAAGAATGGGTGCTAGAGCTGATAGATACCTTAGCAGGGAGTCTGCTATTCACTCATAAAGACCAGAGCTCAGATCCACAGCGCCCACATAGATGCCAAGTCTGTACGGTGTGGCCTGTTTATTGTCCCAGCACATGGGAGACAGAGACAGGGGAAGCCAGCTAGCTAGATTAACCAAATTGGAAAATTCTAGGTTTAACTGAGAGACTCTACCTCAAGATAAAAGGTGGATAATGATGGGGGACACAAACATCAACCTCTGGCCGCCATCCATACCTCCACACATTATAGTGTCACAGACGGCTCAAAAGATAAAAGTGCTTGTCATACAAACTTGATGATCTGAGTTCAACCTCTAGATCCCGTAAGAGAACTGACGCTCCAAAGGTGTCCTCTGACCCTCACATGTGCTGTGCACTTACACAAATCACATACACAATAATAATTAATTAAAAATATACTTATTAGAACAAAAAAGTAATGAGTGCTTGGGGTGTGGTGGCACTATCCTATAATCCCAACATGTGGTGGACTAAGAAAAGAGCCTGGGGGCTCCATATCAACAGGCCAGCCAGAAAACACAGCAAAACCCTGTCTCAACAAACCAAAACAAACAACAGTCATCACTACAGCAGTTAGAATTCGTAGAAATTATAGTAGTATAACAATATTATACACTTTATTCAATTATTTTTCAACAATATCCCCAGGTATCTACTAGAGGATATCTGTTATAGAAATGATTAAAAGGTATTTGTATCAGCTTATCAAAATCAGTGAAACTACTAAAATTCCCTAGCTACCTATGTCTCACACATGTAAGTATTATAATTATTCATTGTATTAATTATAATTTTTCACAGCTCTAAGCATTATAATGCATATGCTACTTAATTTGATATTATGAAAAGCCAAATACAAAAAGCCAAAAAAAAAAAAAAGAATACGGTTATGTTGTTAGGAAGATTTATCAGCTTTTGTCTCCTTCTTTTGTCATGCTGGGGCTGGACCTGGGGCCTTGCAGACGTCAGGCAGACCCTCTACCACTCAACTATATCTTCAGAAGCAGCTTTGCTTTCAAATGCTTGCAGTCAGAGAATCACCCAAAGTGAATTGACAATTTATTTTATTCTGTGAATACATAACTGAATCTTATGACATATGTAAAAAATAGCAGTTTAAAAAGTACAAGTTAAATAGGTGTAGGATGAGAAACTAATAGTTTTACCTAAGAAAACAAACAGTATTTTCTATTAAACATACTTTTCAAATGCATATGATACATCTAACAACTTACAGTAGCCAGAGGCTTATTTTATTAATTGAATGAATGTGTGTGCAATCACAGGCACACACAAGTTTGAGGACAACTTCTGAGAGTTAGTTATCTTTTCCTACCATCTGGGTTCTGGGAATCAAACTTAAGTGGCCAAGTCTTGGCAGAAAGGCCTTTACCCACTAGTCATACTATCAATCCCTCTGATCAGTACCAATGTTTGCAAATGACACAAATGAATAAGTAATAACATTCATGCACAAATATTTGAAATTTAAAATGTCTTACTAAATGGGCCCCTGCTTGAAGTAAAACATCTGCAGCGTCTGTGTGTCCATTCTCACAAGCGTAGGTTAGAGCCGTGTCTCCTGTTGCTGTAGTGGCGTGCACGTTAGCACCTGGGGAAACAAAATCACACGTCACTCCAGTCCAATTTACAAAATGGCGACACTGAAGAGTTCAACATGTGAAGACAACATCAAAATAGTTAGATATTTATATCCCCCTTTCTGTCTTATTTCCTTTAACTAAACTACATAAAAACATTTTTGCCTTAAAACAAAACAATAAACCAAATGATTTTAAAGCAGAATATCTGCCTGTATATCTGATAAAATATACCTTAAATAACAGGTACAAAACCAAAAAATTTAAATAATGAATATTCATATGGATATTAATGTTGATTTGTATCCTGAAATAGTTCTATGAATATTATGGTCCAAATCAAGTGAATAATCATTAGTAAAAATGGAAATTTTTCTTATTAAAAGAACACATTAATTATTTAAGTTAAATGAAAACCTCATAGTTATAAACTGGAAGTACACACATGAATTTGACATTTCTTTTAAATGTTTAAGAATATGTTAAGAAATAAATAAAAAAATAAAAATATGTATTTCCTAACCCTGACCAACTAAAAAGTCATGGAGCCCAAAGAACCTTAAAAATAAAGGCTGGTTTATTTGTAATAGCCAGAACCTGGAAACAACCCAGATGTCCCTCAGTTGAGGAATGGATACAGAAATTGTGGTACTTTTACACAATGGAATACTACTCAGCAATTAAAAAGGAGGAAATCATGAAATTCGCAGGCAAATGGTGGGACCTGGAAACGATCATCCTAAGTGAGGTATCCCAAAAGCAGAAAGAAACATAT